>OZ024746.1:85109182-85116682 GCA_964016885.1 Eledone cirrhosa | reverse complement strand
ATGATAATGATGATGATGATGTTAACGACGCTGACATTGATGTTATTGATATTTTTTCCTATGTTTTCTAAAATATAAAATAAATATTTGATGAATATCTCCTGAGTATTTCATCACTTTTATTATTCATGTTAAAATTTTCATTTCTTAGTTCATATATTTTATTATTTATTCAATTATTGCTCGAAAATATTATTTTTTTCTTTTCTTTTCTTTTTCCCATTGATCATTGCATCCAATATACAACTAGTTCATATCCATATAACATTACATCAATCAGGTGTGCCCGATAAATGGGTCAAAGTTTCTCCTCATTTTTTTTTCAAAGATTTCTTTTAACAGTTGATTTTGTTAGGGATTTTTGATTGTCGGCCATTTTTATATTTCTATATTTATCGTTGTCTTTATTTAAAACATTAGTGTTTTAAAAGATGTAGTCTGCCTTCTTCTTCTTCTTCTTCTTCTTCTTCTTCTTCTTCTTCTTCTTCTTCTTCTTCTTCTTCTTCTTCTTCTTCTTCTTCTTCTTCTTCTTCTTCTTCTTCTTCTTCTTCTTCTTCTTCTTCTTCTTCTTCTTCGTCTTCGTCTTCGTCTTCGTCGTCGTCGTCAAGGCAATATTTCTCGTTATTAATATTAATATTGTCATTTTTCTCATCACCATTGTTATTGATAAAATCATTATCAATTCCTTTACCCCCATCCGCCATCAATCCCCATCTACTACTACTACTACTACTACTACTACTACTACTACTACTACTACTACTACTACTACTACTATATGAATTCTATAATAATAATGTTTCCCGTAAAGTCAACACTTTACTTGCATTCTTAGAAACGTTAATTTAATTAATTAAGTTGTTTTGATTAACCTAACTGTATTTTTTATTCCTTGTATATGGAAAGCCCTTTAATTTCTCCTGTGACGTATTCATCCAAGCATGTGTGTGTGTGTGTGTGTATGTGCGCGTGCGACGGTGTGACTATTTACCTATTCTTTCCGTCTGTCTGTCTGTCTCTCTTTCTCCCCTCTCTATCTATCTATTTATCTATCTATCTATCTATCTATCTATCTATCTATCTATCTATCTATCTATCTATCCATCTATCTATCTACCTTTATCTATCTACCTTCCTGTCTGTTGGTCTATTCACCTGTTTATCTGTATGTCTTCACACACACACACACACACACACACACACACACACACACACACACACACACACACACACACACACACACACACACATAAATAGAAGGTTTCGCCGTATTTTTGACTAAAGAAATTTTAGCCTGATAGTGGGGTTTAAAACCCTTTAGGAAATGGAAAAAAGACGAGTATTGACGTACATGTACGTCAATATTAATCTTTTTCCATTTTCTATCATCAGCGCATAATTTCATTCATCTTTCATATACATATTCTAATGTTCTTGCCTGGCTAACTTGCTAAGTGAATAGTCTTCACTAAGGAAATTTAGTCTTGCCCGTTTCTTTCGCCATGTTAGCTTATAGACAAGGTACACTCCCTCTACATTGTCTTAAATTGTTCCTAAATGTTTTGAACAATTCAGGTTATAGCAACTTTCTTCTCATTATTTGGGGTTGTTCAAATAATTGTTTCTACTTTTGGCACAAGGCCAGCAATTATCCAGTGCATTACTGGTACTTTATTTTATCGACCCCGTAAGGATGAAAGGCAAAGTTAACCTCAAATCCCGTCGAGGTTAACTTTGCCTTTCATCCTTACGGGGTCGATAAAATAAAGTACCAGTAATGCACTGGGTAATTGTTGGCCTTGTGCCAAAAGTAGAAACAATTATTTGAACAACCCTAACCGGAGATTTGGTCTCTAAATTGGGAAGATAGTCTCATTAATATATGCTGAGGTCAACATTAACCTTTCATCCTACCAGAGTCGATAAAATATAGTACTAGTCAAGTACTGGATCGGCTTTCCCCTCACCCCAAAATTGCCGGCCTAGTGTCTAAATTAGAAACAGTTATTATTATTTTTATTATTATGTTCTCCATTCGCCACCCGTTTGGTAAATAAAGACACAATTATTTATCATTACTATAATTATTATTTCTTTACGATCCTGCCGATTAGGAAGGTTTGTCAACACTTTAATGTGGGCTTTTCACAATTAACTATTCTTCAGACAAATACCCCCAACATACCCCTACCCTGTTATACCACCGAACTGGGCTGTGATTTTTCGCCGAGACACGCTCGTTGACGGCAACTTGTCATGTAAGGGAGTAGTAAAAGGAGGGTGGCGATGTTTAGAGGCTTGATGTGGATCCGCTTAGCATATGGTTATCTGTATGATTTTTTATTAGGTAATGAAGGGATGTAGGGAGTGACGTGTGTAGAGGAACGAAAGGAAGGAGTAGACGGTGGGGTGGGGAGACGTTATAAACTAGAGCATAGAGTAAAGCATGAATGACAGGGTTGCTTACAACAGAGGGAGAGGGGGGAAGAAGAAGGAGAGTGTGGGTAAAGGAGAATTGAGAAATATAATATAAATCTATGTACGACAGCTGGAATAAGAGAAGAAAGAGAAAGAGGGTGAGTGAGAGTGGGAGAGAAAGAGGGGAGAGGGAAGGAGAGGGAAGGAGAGGGAAGGAGAGAGAAGGAGAGGGAAGGAGAGTGAAGGAGAGTGAAGGAGAGTGAAGGAGAGAGAATGAAGGAGAGTGAAGGAGAGGGAAGGAGAGGGAAGGAGAAAGAAGGAGAGTGAGAAAGAGAAAGAGAAGGGGAGAAGGAGAGAGTGACAGAGAGAGAGAGAAAGAAAGAAGCAGAGATTGAGAGAGAGAGGAAGAGAGAGAGAGAGAGAAAAACAGTGGGAGGAAGAGAGAGTGATAGTGAGAAACAGGGAGGGCAGGAGAGAACGATAGAGAGAAACAGGGAGGGCAGGAGAGAGCGATAGAGAAAGAGGAGGGGTACGTAGAGAGCGAGAGAGCGAGAGAGAGAGAGAGAGAGAGAGAGAGAGAGAGAGAGAGAGAGAGAGAGAGAGAGTTATAGAGAGTGTAATAGCATGAAAGGGAGGAGAAAGAAAGATGAAAGTCAATAAAATGAGATGACTTTCGTATGTGTGTGTGTATATATATATGTGTGTGTGGAGTGTGTATATATATATGTGTGGAGTGTGTATATATATATGTGTGGAGTGTGTATATATATATATGTGTGTGGAGTGTGTATATATATATGTGTGGAGTGTGTATATATATATAGGTATGTGGTTTGTGTATATATACGTGTGTGGGGTGTGTGTATATATATATACGTGTGTGGGGTTTATATATATATATATACGTATGTGGGGTGTAGATATATATATACGTGTGTGAGGTGTGTATATATATATACGTGTGTGGGGTGTGTATATATATATATATATACGGGTGTGGGGTGTATATATATATATACGTGTGTGGGGTGTATATATATATATATATATATATATATATATACGTGTGTCAGGTGTATATATATATATATATGTGTGTGAGGTGTGTGTATATATATATACGTATGTGGGGTGTATATATATATATATATACATATATATACGTGTGTGAGGTGTATATATATATATATATATATATATATATACGTGTGTGAGGTGTATATATATATATATATATATATATATATATATATATATATATATATATATATATAAGTGTGTCAGGTGTATATATATATATATATATATATATATACATGTGTCAGGTGTATATATATATATACCAGTGTGGGGTATATATATATACGTGTGTGGAGTGTGTATATATATATATACCAGTGTGGGGTATATATATATACGTGTGTGGAGTGTGTATATATATATATATATATATATACGTGTGTGGGGTGTATATATATATACGTGTGTGGGGTGTATATATATATATATATATATATATATATATATATATACGTGTGTCAGGTGTATATATATATATATACGTGTGTGAGGTGTGTGTATATATATATACGTATGTGGGGTGTATATATATATATATATATATATATATACGTGTGTGAGGTGTATATATATATATATATATACGTGTGTCAGGTGTATATATATATATATATACGTGTGTCAGGTGTATATATATATATACCAGTGTGGGGTATATATATATACGTGTGTGGAGTGTGTATATATATACGTGTGTGGAGTGTGTATAAGCAGTGAAGTAAGAGAATGGTTGGGATTGAGTGGGGGCGAGGTGAGTAGATGTTAAAAGAAGAGAGTTGAGTTTATTAAATAAAATTTGTTATTACTGTTGTTGTTTAGCCCTAGGTGAACACTGATAGAACCAACCTATGATCAAAGATATTCCAGTCGCGACTATTCCTTCTTTCTTCATATGTGGAGTGAGAGCCCAGGACTACATTATCTAAAGTGTTCTTTTATATGATGGCAGAGTGGGATTTGAGAGAAATTTGGCTGTTATTTCTAGCAAGTTGAGCTCCCGCATTGAGGGCCTCTCGTTGGCTCGTTTACAGTGCTGCTGTTGTCGTTTAGCCCCAGGTCAACCGTGAACGAACAGATCTATGACCAAAGGGCTTTCAGCCGCGACTACCACCCCCTTTTCCTTATGTATAAGGAGAATTCAAGACTACATTATCAAAAGTTTCCTTTTGTAAGACGGCAGATTATGGTCTAAAGGAGATTCAGCTGTTATTGGTAGCAGGTCGAGTTACCACGTAGAGCCCCCGCCCCGCCTTATTACCATTGGGTCGTTAAAGTGAAGTGAGATTACTAGGTGATAAAAGGTAGGAGAGTCACGACAAAAAAATATATCTACATGAAGTACATAAGGCATAGGAGAAATATGCTGGGATTGGAAAATAACTAAATAAAAGTAAATACATAAATAAACCAGAAAAAGATAGTTAGACCCCCCCCCCCCCCATTTCCTAGATCAGATTTGGCTGACTTGTAAGTGATGAAATATGACGAGTTTGTGGGTAATAGATGGGTCTGAAATGTTTGATGTTGTGCTTGTGTGTGTTTATGAATATTTGGTTGAAGTGTTAAATAGCTATTAATATGCAGGATCGAGGAATTGCCAGTAAAGTGGTAATGCTGAAGTGTAAGTAGTTGTGCTTGTTGAGGATTTTGTTGTTGTTGTTGTTTAACCTTACGTCGACCCTGATCCGATGGCTCTTTGATCAAAGACTATACAGTCATGAAAATATCTTATAGTTTGTAGACCCCCTCCCCATCCCACCACAGAAAAAACAATCAAACAAAAATCAATTACATAATGGATTTAATTTGCCATGGGAATAAAAAAAACCGACGTTTCAGATACTTATCTACTCCAGAAACAAATGTTGAGACCAATGTCGGGCTTAGTAAAAAAACATAAAAAGAATTTAATCCTCTTTATTTTTATTTCAGTCTAAAACGTGCATTCGTTTTTTAAAGGATTGTAGGGTACACAGTTTTAAAGGGGTGTGGTTGCTATCTCAGCATCTTACAAAAAAAAAAGAAAAGAAAAAAGGAAGAACACATTGCACAGTTAATTCACAGACACAAATTGCCCCCCCCCCAAAAAAAAAGACGGGACATTCATGGATAGAACACCTTTGATTATAAATCTTCTCAGCCAACTCCTCTTGGGGCTAAAAACATTAACAACAACAATAACATCAAAAGCAGTCAAATCTCCGTCAATTAACACGCTACTAACTTAAAAATAAAAAAAAGTAACTAATTTAAACAACTGAATAAATTTTTGGCGTGACGGAAGAGAGGAATCATTAGACACGGTAGACGAACTACTGTTCCAGGATAAGTTGAGATTAGTTTATATGCATGAGAGATAGATAAAAAGACAGAGAGAGAGGGGAGAGAGAGAGAGATATGGGGAGAGATAGAGAGGGAGAGTGAGAGAGAGAGAGAGAGAGAGAGAGAGAGGGAGAGAGAGAGAGAGAGAGAGAGAGATGGGGACGAGATAAAGGAGGAGAAGGATAAGGAAGATTTATCAAGGTGGAATGAATATATAATGCAAATTATAGGGTTTATGATAGAATATAGTATGTATATGTTGTATAGGCCGTTGATGTGAGTTACACAGATTAGAATGTGAACATTGGCTGTTGATATCTATCTATCTATCTATCTATCTATCTATCTATCTATCTATCTATCTATCTATCTATCTATCTATCTATCTATATACCTGCGGGTATATTATTTTCTAACACAAAAATAGGCACTTACTACAGGTGTTTCATTGTTTCCAGGTAATTATGTTATATGCGAGTAACCTGTAAATAAATCATCAAACAGTCATAAATGGTTTCCACCTGAAAAATCGAGAAAGATGCGATAAAATGCTACCTGGAGATTTATTAAAAAAATGGTTATGTAACATAATTAGCTGAACATACAGAGGCGGTGGAACTGGGGCAGTGGAGCCATGGCCCCACTAACAATTACATTTTTTCTCCCCAAACTACCAAAACAGACATCTATTTGTATATGTGCTACAATTTATGTACATGTAGATATACAGTGACCACACAACTAAGTAATCCAAGTGAATACACACAAAAACCGAGTATACACCACCCTCCCATCTCAGCATCCATCACGCTATAATAGGAGCCACTATAATTATAATATATTGTATAGAATACAGCTGATGAATGAGGCAAATATCAACTTGCTTCGGGAAACTCTGAGTACCTAGTAAGGTATATGCCAGTTTGATTTTATACAATCCCCCCCCTCTCTCTCTCTCTCTCTATATATATATATATATATATATATAAAATTATAGTTGGGAAAAGTAAACAATATAAGAAAAATATCTTTACCTATTTACTTTGATGTCCCGATTTACTTTACTCAAATATAATTTTATTATCGTCTGATAAATTGATTTTTGCTAATGCTACATTGATCAAAACTAGTATTGGTTAGACGTCCTCATATGTATGTCTATACTTATATATTCAATTAATTTATCTATCTATCTACACACACACATATATATATATATATTAGATCTAACATAAGATTATATATATATATATATATATATATATATATATATTCAGTTATAATAATAAATATAAAGACTAAAATCCAAAGAGGGCTCGATAAGTTTCAGAAGATCCCGTTAAGGGTGAAAGCACCGATTCTTTGCTTAAACTTTAATCTGTTATTTTAATATATATATATATATATATAATTAATAAATTGAAGAAAGTTGGTTGATTAAAAATCTGCCGACTTATTCTTAAACAGACGTGAGGCACTCCAGGGATTTTGTTCCTTAGGATGTTCCCTGTAAAGTAACGTCCAAATAAAATAAAGATGTACGAAGAAAAACAGTCTCGTTTTACGAGCCTCCTATTCTCCGCCGTAATCTCATTAAATCGTCGAAATTGCAGGTGGTTGAGATGTGACGAGCGTATTTTAATGTTTGTGAAATATTCTCATTTATTCTTTCTATTTCTT
>OZ024746.1:85103650-85108982 GCA_964016885.1 Eledone cirrhosa | reverse complement strand
CATAAGGAAAAGTATATACTTTCGAATGTTCAAACCATCTGGCAGAAGGGGTAATACGGTGCTGATGATAGCTAACAAGCTTGAAAACTAGTACATCGTTCCTGTGTCAGTGTTGAAACAAAAAAGGTGAACGTGGTTTGCCTTAAACACCGTACGGCATAAAATTCAGGCTGTTTCAGTTTGTTTACAAACGAACAAAAGCGGGGCGCTATAATAAAGCGTCCGCTAAAACTGATACGTACATATATGTATGTGTACCTGTATGTATATATATATATATGTGTATGTATATATATATATATATATATATATATATAATATATATATATATATATATATATATAATATATATATATATATATATATATAAAAATATTAAACAAATAATGAACAAAACAATTCCTTATATTAAACAAAAAAAAGTTCACTATTTAACGATCGTTTTCTAGGGTATATATGTGTTATAATTGGTATGCATATTTAACAGATCTATGTACAAAAATTATACAAAAATTATACAAATTATCAAGATTAAATATACATACCTAACTCATATATACGCCGAATATTTCTGAAAGGACGGCGTATATATGAGTTAGGTATGTATATTTTAATCTTGATAATTTGTATAATTTTTGTATAATTTTTGTACATAGATCTGTTAAATATGCATACCAATTATAAACACATATATACCCTAGAAAACGATCGTTAAATAGTGAACTTTTTTTTTGTTTTAATATAAGGAATTGTTTTGTTCATTATTTTGTTTTAATATTTTATCTTGACTCTGTATACCGTTTATCTTTCACCGAAATTGGATTTTTCATTACATCTCTTCTTTCCATGATATCCGGAATACATTGAGTTCTTCATACGGATTGGGACACTACCGTAAACTCTTGGTAGATTTTATCTAACATATATATATATATATATATATATGCATGCTACTGTACGGTCTGTATACATATATGTATGTACGTATACATACATACTTACATATATATATATATATATATATATATTTATATATATATATATATATATAGTAATAATAATAAATTTGAAGGACTAAAATCCAAAGAGAGCTCGATAAGGATAAATATATATCAAATTATATAAGAAACCCTAGAGCAAATATTTATTAAAATAACAGAAGATCCCGTTAAGGGTGAAAAGCAGCGATTCTTTGCTTAAACTTTTAATCTGTTATTTTAATAAAATAAATATATATATATATATATATATAAGATAGCAAAAAGATATGTATATTAAAAACACGTCCTTCACTGTTCTATTCTTACTTGACTTTAACGAAGTGTTTTGCCACTATACATCCTTTCCATTTGGCCACAAATATTTCCAGTGTTCATGTCTACTCTATATATTTTTGTCAACGATATGTCTTCTTTTTACATAAGCCATGCCCCCACCCCACTAATAATTATATGTTTTCTCCCCCAAACTACCGAAATACACATCAATTTGTATATGTGCTACAATTTCCCTACATGTTATGTAGAGACAGATGGGGAGATATATATATATATATATATAGAGAGAGATATTATAGAGAGGGTGAGAGTTTTTCATAGTAATTGATAGGACAGAGGAAGGTTTGGGCGAGAGTATTTTTATATTAGAAGACAGAGAGTTACGATGTTTAGGCAGATGATACTGCCCACGTAAGAGGACCTCTCCCGTTTGCCTTGTTTTCATAGGATGATGATGTTGATGTTTAGTCAAAAATGCAAACCTTATCTAGCAGACTAATGATCAAAATACGCTAGCGCAGCGATCATTCTGTCTTCTGTAAGACATCGTGTCTCTCAAATTATATCCAAAATATGTCCGTCTCTTTTTAAGATGCTAGCGTGGTAATTAGAATAAGAATCTTTTGAGCAGATCTATGATTAAAAGTTTGTTCTTGTTATACAGCTTCGTTATTCAGTCGGACGCGATGCTTTGCAACATAGAGTTACGTCCCCCTTATGGTCTGAGTTCAAATCCTGCCGAGGTTAAACTCTGCCTTTTCATCCTTACGGGGGTCGATCAAATAAAGTACCAGTAATGCACTGGGATAATTGCTGGTCTTGTGCCCAAAATAGAAACAGTTTATTCTTCCAAATTTATGATGGTAGGGGTTAATTTGAGGGAGGAAATTGGCTGTTGTTTCTAGCAAGTTGATCGATAGCATAGATGTTTCTCTCGTTGACTCGTTATTATTGTTTGTTTAACTTCAGATTACGACCTGATAACGTAGATCTACGACTGATAACGTAGATCTACGGACTGATAACGTAGATCTACGATCTTAAACTGTACGAATCATAACAATAGCCATCTTTTTTTTTCCGTATCAAGGGACTACATCACCCAACATATTCACTTAAAAAGAGTGGACAGCTGTGATATGAGTGAGATTTGATTTCTTACGTTTAGCCAAGGCAAGCAAAGACATTAATGTAGCGTGGTCGTGTGTTTTCGTTTTGGGTGGAATTCGAATCGGCAGTATTCAGGGACGGTGGTACGGAAGCTTTCTGACGCAAGGCAGTCATTCATTTCAAGTTGGTCTGTATGAAAATACGTAAGATAAGACAAAACGTTATGTATGTAAGGTCAAGTATAAGGGGTATATAGGAATGAAAACTGTAAATGAAGGGTGGAAAAAGATAAGCAACAAAGGTAAGTAGCGACAAAAAAAAAAGAAAATATGTCTTTCAAACATTCTTCCAGACAAATAAATTCCAACGCGAATTATACAAATGACAATATATATATATACTGTATATATATATATATATATATAATATATATATATATACACACACACACAGAAAGAGAGAGCGGGGGGGGGGGGGGGGAGGAGAAAAGAGATTCCCGTGTTTTGTATCGGGTGGTAAACCACAGTTAAAAAAAGGTGCTCAATATATTAGTAGAGTATAGACATATGTATATATATATATATATATATATACATATATTATATATATATATACAAATATATATATATATATATATTATATATGTATATATATATATATATTATATATACATATATATATATATATATATATATACAAAATATATATATATATATATATATATGTATATATATATATATGTATATATATATGTATATATATATGCGTGTGTGTGTGTGTGTTTTGCGCGCGTGTGTGTGTGTGTGCTTGTGTGTGTATATATCATACTCGATTCATCATAAACTCTTCCTCATATTTTATAATTGTTTAAATTTCGTTTTATTTCAAGTAGTTCTTACAGTTTATTGCTTTTTCATTTATTTATACCATTCTCTCTCCACCCCTCTCTCACATTTCGCCCTCCTCCCCCGGTTTTATATCGTCCCACCCCAGACCCTCTTTATTTTATAACCACCGTTTCTATCGAGTGCTTTATTTTACAACGAATCATATAAAAGTCTCAGTAACAGATTATGCATAGCAAGCAACTCAAAATACAGGAATTTTAACCATTTATCTCTGACAACTCACCCGTTTCAGTTCTTGAGTTGATTTTACATTTTTTTTTTTCTCTCTTATTTATATCGATTACCATTTTATTATTTAACTGTTTTATTTTTATTTCCTATTACTAATTGTTGTTACTTTTCCAACGACCTTGCTTTGCAATAGACTCGATATTTATTTCTCTACCTTCCGTTTTCTCACACACACACACACACACACACACACACACACACACACACACACACACACACACACACACACACACACACACACACACACACACACACCACACACACACACACACACACACACACACACTCGCTTTATCTCCTTTCGCTTTCTTTCTCTCTTCTTTTTCTCTCTCAGATAGATAGTTATAAGTTATATACACACACATACAAAACACACACACACACTCGCTTTCTCCCCCTTTCTCTTTATTTCTCTCTTTCTCTCTCCTCCTCTCTCCCTCTCTCTCTCTGTCTTTATACACCCCCCCCCCCACACATATATATATATATGTATATATGGATAGATAGATAGTTTATATACACACGCGCATACAACATACACTCGCACACATTCTCACACACACGGGCACACAAACGCGCAAACAAATACGCATACACTTACAAACACACACACACACAAACATATATATACACACCACATCATGTATATACACATGTGTAATTGTTTCAATTGCCAGTCCACATTAACACCCTTTTTTCTGACGGTTTTGTCACTGAAACCTATTACCTCACTCTCTCTCTCCCTCCTCCCTCTCTCTCTCTCACACACACACAACACACACACACCACACACAACACACACACACACACACACACACACACACACACACACACACACACACACGTCCTTTCTCTAATAGACCAGTGCCATTTCCATCACCGCTACACCCACCAAACACACTCAATTTCCCGTCTCACCAATGTACTCTACTATCCAGCCACCTCATCACAATCAGCTCGTCCATGCGGTGACGCCCTCTACATGGTTACTGAACCTGCTAGAAAACTGTAGGCCAAATATACCTAAAAAAAAAAACGTACGATGTATAATATGGTTTCAAGGTTCCTTGGATATAGGGAAAACAAATAAAGGACGACATTGGCTGGATTGCTTTTAGTTTATTGGTTTACTGAATCAGGGTTGACCTGTGGCTAAACAAATACTAAATCCTCACTACCAACATCACAATCACACACCGCACCATCATCACAAACATCACCACCAATCACCCACCATCACCATTGTCTCAACCATCACTACTGTCGCAACCATCACCACCATCACCCTCCAGCACCACTGGCACCACTGTCGCCAACCATCACCACCATCACCACCATCACCACCATCACCACCATCACCCACTGTCCGCAACCATCACCACCATCACCACCATCACCACCATCACCACCATCCACCCACTGTCCGCAACCCATCACCACCATTACAACCATCACCGCCATCACCACCATCACCACTGTCGCAACCATCACCACCATTACAACCATCACCGCCATCCACCACCATCACCACTGTCGCAACCATCACCACCCATACAACCAACACCCCATCACCACCATCACCACTTCACACCCACCACGAGCACCACTTACACCCCACCCAACCCATCACCACCATACACCCCACAACCATCACCACCATCACCACCCCACCACCACCACCACCCACCACCACCACCATCACCACCACACCACCAACACCCAACCACCACCACCACCACCACCACCACCACCACCACCACCCACCATCACCACCACCACCCACCCATCCACCACCCCACCATCACC
>OZ024746.1:85098650-85101150 GCA_964016885.1 Eledone cirrhosa | reverse complement strand
AATTTAATATAGAAATGATTTCTACGGGACTAGAACTGTTTCATTTGAAGGAAATCATCAAGGTTTTCCTCGTGATTTCTTTGGAGTGAAACAGTTCTATTCCTGTAGAAGCCATTTCTATATTAAATTTTTGCTGTATACACTCTACTAATGTATTGAGTACCTTACTTACTGTGCTTACCCCCGATTGAACCACCACCACCCATATATATATATCGTTTCTGAATTTGTTTAGCAAGATTCTTTATCTGAAAACGTGTGTTGAAACCGATATTGTTATGCTTTGGGAGGGTCATGTTGCCAATAAGAAACACACGCACCAGTTACTTTCACTCCAATTTATTATAAATAAAATTTATAAATTTAAGAATTTATAAATTTCCGGTTGGCTGGCTGGTTCAGTCACTGAAGAGGTCACAGAATATGTGACGAAAGAAGTTTGGCAATATATGAACAACCGTCCGGTTATGGAACCAACCAACCACCCGAAAATTTATAAATTCTTAAATTTATAAATTTAATTTATAATAAATTGGAGTGAAATCAACTGGTGCGTGTGTTTCTTATTGGCAACATGACCCTCCCAAAGCATAACAATATATATATATATATATATATATATATATATATATATATATGTAACGGTAGTTGAAACGATTGCTAATCAGAGTTTCAGCTTTTAGCAATAGAAGAGTTAACATCGAATGTTTTTATATTTATATGATTTAAAATACCCTTGACATATCACAAAACGTTTGAAAATGAACTCGTAATATGATTGCTTATGCTATAATCCAGCGAATTTTATCTTTGATATATAAGTAAAACCTACATTTAATATATATTTCGGCTGTTAAGAGAAAAACAACAAAACTCAATAAAAAAAAAAACAGTAAAGAAAGAATAATAGTATTGAACGATTATATAAACGAATGTTGTTTATTATGTATATATGGGTTTATTTTAGAGAGTGGGGAAATAACTCTATTGGATTTTGTTATAAATTATCTGAAGTTTTCGTTACTCTTAAGTAAAAATGAATGTTTATATCTACAGAATGAAATCAACTCTGATTTTCTATATACAATCGTTTGAAAAAATGGGACTATAATATTCACTATATATTTGGGTAATATAAATGAATAAAAATAACTATTCGCATTTAGCTATTCAAGGGAATATTATAACATTCACTATAATATTCCCTTGAATATCGAAATGCGAATAGTTATTTTTATTCATTTATATTACCCAAATATATTTAGAGAAAGTAGTTTCTCTACATTTGGTCAGATATCTGAAAATAGACATATGTTGAATTTCATTTCAATGAGTTTACTCTTTGCTTAATGAAGTTCTTAAAAATCAAATCATTAACGAATGAAACTTAGCACAGTTAACAATAAAACTTGCAAAACATCTGCTGTCAAAATGATATGTATTACATTTGACTGGGATTTGGGACGGTTGGTTATATATACAGTCTCACAGCCAAGAATCGCTCGTAGGAACAGGACGCTCCGATTTGTTTTCATTCAACATTTGAAAAAGAAGTTCTAACCTTGAAATATGAAATATATAGGGTAAAACTTTGTTTCGCTTTGTCATTTTTCTTATTTTGCCCAACCCTAATTCCAGTATTATATTTTCTATTTGCATTGTACTACGTTTCCAAATACGTGCTTATATATATATATATATATATATATATATATATATATATATATATATATATATATATATATATATATATATATATATATATATATATAATATATATATAACGAAGGAAATGTGGTAAGGAACCAGGTGGACCATAACGCACCAAAGTACTCAATACTTAGGGTAGTAGAGTGGATAATAGGAACGAGTAGGACCCCGACGGCTGAGCTCAGGCCGTTTCGACGGCTAATTCTGGACTAGCCGTCGAAACGACTTGAGCTCAGCCGTCGGGGTCCTACTCGTTCCTCTCTCTCTCTCTCTCTCTCTCTCTATATATATATATATATATATATATATATATATATATATAATTGTTTCTACTTTTGGCACAAGGCCAACAATTACTCCAGTACATTACTGGTACTTTATTTTATCGACCCCGTAAGGATGAAAGGCAAAGTTAACCTCGGCGGCTCTGTAATACATCAGATAATTTACATTGAGCTAATTTTTTTACTGGTAATTGGGTAATACAAAATATTATCCTTACGTATTTATAATTGTATATATATAAGTATAAATACTATATATATATATATATATATATATATATATATATATATATATATATATATATATATATATATATATATCAGGTCGGATGGTCTTTATTCTCTCTCGTCTACGATTTCACAGAACTTATGTTCATCGATTTCAGGGACTTGACTCCATCTTCCTCACTTTTCGTTGCATTACCATCTTTGATTGTTTACTCTCTCGCTCGTTCCCCTTATTTACGTGTCCCAACGACTTTTTTTAGTCGTTGCTCGCACCAACC
>OZ024746.1:85078650-85091150 GCA_964016885.1 Eledone cirrhosa | reverse complement strand
TATACACAGACAACAGTGGTCACGATGGGAACATTTTAACCCTAGGCTTGTTAGATCAAAGCTGAACTGGTGCTAAATAACAACAACAACCTGATCACTACCACGTCTATTATCCACAATAGCCAACATAACCAGCCCACTTGTACCGTCACATCCATTACCCAGCACCACTAATGATGTTATTACCACAATAACCATTCATCCACCATCACCAAGTTCCCCAGCACCGCCACCAGCATCATCATCGCCCCAGCCACTTTATCTACCTCTAATATCACTATTAACTCTACTACCTATGTCCTCTACCCAATACCAGGACCATCTACAACTGCTATCAACACCATCATAATCCAACCACCAACCACCAACCACCAACCACCAACACCACCATCACCCACAACGATCACTAATATTATGACTTCAATTGCCATCATCTCCAAACAGCATACCCATTAGCTACCCCTACTACGACTATCTCCACCTCAATAACTTTATCCACAACCTCGGGTTAACCATAGCCACCTGTCTCTATCAGAACCATCAGCAATAACCTTATCACAAATACCGCAGCCTTCATCAACTCTAAAACCACCACCACCACTACCACCAACACAACTAACACAGCCACCAACCATCTCTAAAGCCACTATTACAATTATGGCCACCAAGACAATCACGACACTTACGACGATGATGGCGACGACGACGACGACGACGACAACTACAACTCCACCACCATCACGAATAGTCCCCCGAGACCACTGCTGTGTGCCGAGAGCAATGTTTATCCAATTAGCAAAATAACTACAAAAGCCTATTTAGTGTTGTGAATAACAGTGCTCGGTCGAATAGCGTTATGGTTAGTGTACATACGTGCATATATGTACGTATGTCTGTATGTAATCACGTACATGCATGTATGACACATATACGATTTATCTCCCCTCTCTTTTCAGACATCATCCATCTTACTCTATCTCTAAAACTACTCTTCTCTATCTCTGTCAAAGTCCCTTCTCTGTTCCTCATCAATTACACTCTTACTCATCTCTTTTACACAGCACAACACGCATGCACACCTTATCTATCTATCTATCTATCTATCTATCTATCTATCTATCTATCTATCTATCTATCTATCTATCTATCTATCTCTGTATATGCGTCTGTATTTACATCTATTAATCTCTCTCTCTCTTTCTCTCTCTCTCTCTGTCTCTCTCTCTCTCTCTCTCTCCCTTTCTCTCTCTCTCTCTCTCTCTCTCTCTCTCTCTCTCTCTCTCTCTCTCTCTCTCTATATATATATATATATATATATATATATATATATTTATCCCTCTCTCTCCATATCTCTCTCTCTCTCTCTTACGATATATATATATATATATATATACATATATACACACACATATATATATATATATATATATATATATGTGTGTGTGTGTGTGTGTGTGTGTGTGTGTGTGTGTGAGAGTGTGAGTGAGAGAGAGAGAGAGAGAAAGAGATCATTGATTTATTAAATATAACTAAAATGATTCGTGAAAATCAGTCATATGTTCTCGTGCCTCAATATTTGTAAATTGAGAATAGCTTCTAACACATAACTCGACACACACACACACGCGCACACACACACACACACACACACACACACACACACACACACACACACACACACACACACACACACACACACACACACACACACACACGTATATATATATATGTGTGTGTATAATATATATAACTCACACAATGTATGGGACCATGCTAGAGCAGAATGGTGATCGTCAACTCAGACACTAGTATATCTGTTGCACCAATATTACCAAACTTCCATATAAAGGTCTGCTCGGGTAAAGCTGACAGGAGTTACCCAGCAACAACAACAATAACAGCAGTGGGCAGCTGCAGGGTCCAGGACTGAAGATAACTTCCTTCAAGCCTTGTTCAAGGACTATCTTTTAGCAGAGTGTAAAATATAATTTGCGTAGCGAAATGTGGTAGTGACATCGAAGTTTCCGCTATTGCATCATCTGGTAGCCAAATAAAGCAATAGCTGAAACTTCGATGTTACTGCTGCACCTCTCATCAGAATCTCAGTCTATCTGCCTGCCTGCCTGGTCTGTCTGTTTGTCTGTCTCTCTCTCTCTCTCTCTCTCTCTCTCTCTCTCTCTCTCTCTCTCTCTCTCTCTCACTAGGACTGAAATTGCATTTTCTGACCATTTCAGAGTGCAAAGAGCTAAACTAAACACTACAACTAAATTGACCAATATATATATATATATATATATATATATATATAGGGGCGGTGGAAGCATTTCTGAATTAAGTGTGTGTGTGAGTGTGTGTGTGTGTGTGTGTGTGTGTGTGTGTGTGGGGGGGGGGTTATCAAGATTTTCACACCCTGATTTTTATTAAGGAATGTTCGTATTACCTTTTTAGGTTGTTATGCTTTGTTCTGAACAATAACGTTCCTAAAACCATATCTGAATTAACGTTTTCGAAGCTTCAAGATCAGGACAGCTTCAGGATCAGAATGGTTATAGTAGTGACATATTGGTCACATGCTTAGCAATAGTCGTACAGTGCCATGGGACTAGTAGGAAATCGTGGACGGCTGCTTTAAAATTCGAATAGGCTATGTAGCCGGTAAACCCTAAAGGGACGCAACGCACATCGCTATACCGTTTCACCAGCCCCTTCCTTCTGTTTTCTGTATCTGTTTATGTATTTACGTGTAGATGTGTGTGTATGTAACTAAAGCATAACAGATGTTACGAATGGACGACTAAATGATTTTAACTTGTTTTTTAACTATTGATGGTGGAAAAGATTAACAATTGTCTTAACTCGGGCCGCAACTCATACCGGCTACATAGCCTCTTCTTTTAAAATACCTCAACAATTCAAGCACGGCAGTTATTATAATTGGTTTCGTATATGTTGTTTCTTTGTGTAAATTTTGGTTTATATTCTGATAGTAGGTGTTTACGATATTTAGAGTGGAACTCTATTATATGAAGTTGTAGAGTTCTCGCCTTATACAGTCATATCTAATCTTTTACATGTACTGAATGGAAATGTGTTGCGATTGCTCATTGTTCTTTACATACATTCATACATGCCGTTACATGCATTGTTACATACATTGTTGAAACAGCAGGAGCTCAGCCGTCGAGGTCCCGAATTTTTCATGTTACGCACTCTGCTACGCCAAGTATCGCGTACTCTGGTGAGTAATGGTCTAACTGGTTTTTATTGCATCCATTCTGATACACACACACACACACACACACACACACACACACACATTTATATATATATATATACACACCCACACATAGCTAGCTATATACCTACATACCTACATACATACATACATACATACATACATACATACATACATACATACACATATAGACGGATTGATATAGGAGGGTGTTTCGTGTATGTGTCATAAACGCTGATAGGGGGTGCTAATAATATTGTAAAGAGATGATTGATTGAAATAACAGTCCCTAGAGACCTATTTAAGGGGACAGAGCTACATCAGCACATTCACACTACGTGGCGCTCCACAAACCTCGTAACATCATGTTACCACTACATTACCCATGCATACAATCACCTACATACACTACCCGACCGTCTCTACCCTATTCTACCCTGGGCTAATCTGTGTTATCATATTACTAATGTACCCATCTTCATTTCTATTCATTTTCCGTGTTAAAAGAGTCAACAAGGAAGCCTTTACGTGGTCATTCAATTCACTAGGAGTAGCAGCTAAATCTCTATCAAATCACACACTGCATTTGGAATTGGAATGAACCTCCGTCGGTTTTGACGATGTATGTTCCACTTGTTCTATCAAGAGAACAGTCTGCACATGAAATTAGCATGGAGGTGCCTGTAGATTTCAGAAATATGTGCACCTTTAACGTAATCTTTAGGGAGACACGGTGTGACACAGTATGTGATACAGTGGGTGACACAGTATGTGACACACACACACACACACACACACACACACACACACACACACACACACACACACACACACACACACACACACACACACACACACACACTCTCTCTCTCTCTCTCTCACACACACACACACACACACACACATATATATATATATATGTGTGTGCAATGTAAACGGAAAACAACACAGCAAACGATATAATTGTTTCTACTTTAGGCACAAGGCCAGCAATTACCCAGTGCATTACTGGTACTTTATTTTATCGACCCCGTAAAGATGAAAGGCAAAGTCAACCTCGGCGGGATTTGAACTCAGACCGTAAAGAGACGTAACTATGCTGGAATGAATATATATATATATATATATATATATATATACGCCATTTACATATATATATATATATTATGTATATATATACATACATACACACACACGTATATATATATATATATGTAATTTTCCGGCGCTTACAAAAAAAGAACACGTGTATTATATCAATTTGTACATAACCTATTCACACGCACACACAAATAAACACGCATACACACACGAATCTACGAGCTACCAATAACATTATTAATTAAACACAAATTGAAATAAATAACTAAATATTAATTATCTAAACTAAGCCAATTATAAAACTAATTAAATACATAAATTTTCTCCACTTCCATGACATCCACGCGAAACAGTCATAGATTTATTGGTGCAAACGTGGTAGGCTCTACGGGATCATCTCGATATGCTAGAAATAGTTGTCAAATAACTGCCCCCCCCCATCACATTCTTACCGTCATGAAAAGAAAGGGCACCTTGGATAATCGATATGTCTGAAAGAATGACGACATGGTCATGAGTAGAAAGCCTATAATCACCGCATGACTGTAGAATTAGTAGCCATACATAATTTAAATCACACCTAATTAAACGCTACTGGAAGAACACGGGGAAGCCTCAACGTGGTTACTTGGCCTGCTAGAAATAGTTGCCATATATGCCTTAAATCACACCTAATTGAACGCTTCTGGAAGAACACAGTGGGTCAGAAATCAGCAGCTTCTTTTTGTCATAGGTTACCTTTGATTTCCTGATTTGTTTTACCTCTGGATGACGTGTATTATATCGTAGTTTACATATGAAAAACTGAAAAGACCCGAGGTCCACAGAAAACACGTCAATGGCCAATTTGTGGGTTCTGACCCCCCTGTTGTCAACCCTTTACCTCTCTCTTGCCTTTCCTTCTGTATATTAATGACTCATTTCGCTGCCACACTTAATCATAAAGGCAATTCTATTTTGATGATGTTACCATGCTTAAAATTCTATACCTAGCCGTTATCCTCATAGAATATTTTCTAAGAAAAGAGACATTGTAAGCACCTTTCCATGTGAGTTCTGATATTGTCTTATTTAACAGCACCAGGACATAATCACTGTATATATTTCAAGAAAAACCTTTTTGTACCATATTTCTAGTACAGACGATAAGTAAACAATGAAAGTTATCAAAGTCACTGTACATCGCAGGCCTTCGGAATCTCTAGTGATCTATGAGGGCAATCTCACGGCAAAAACTACACCGCTAAAACTTAAGCTTTCCCTAGAAGTTCTTTGGCTCTGATCAACTGTTGACACTCTATAAAACTCATGACCTAGACTCACATAAGATTACTGCTTACACACACACACACACACACACACACACACATATATATATATATATATATATATATATATATATATATACATGTATGCACACAATAAGCGCTAAAAAGAGTGGCGATCTACGATTGCATTGACTAAGAAGACATTTAAAAAGATCTTTGAAATATTGGGGTTTTATAGGATAGAGTGATTAAAAGATAAATCGTTATTCCACCATAAAATCCAGTCAATCAAGTGTTATATTTTCAGGTGATCTTGTATTTAATCATATATTCTGACTGCTTGCTGAACTTGTGGAATTCATATTTAAGTGTTTTGTTCAGAAAACAAAACAAAATAAAACAAGATGTTGTTGTTTGCTTGAAGCATAATAAGAGTTATAGAGGAAAGAGTGAGACCTTAGAAAATTTATTAATCTCAAATATTTTCAAAATAATGAAATGCTAGCAACAGATTCAAACTTTCAGTCAATAAATATGTAATTGTCCATACTGTTAAATATGTAATTGTCCATACTGTTAAATATGTAATTGTCCATTCATTTCTGTATGATCCGCATCCTGATTCAAAATAAGATCTTTATTATATATATATATATATTATATTATATTATATTATATTATATTATACATATGTTTGATGAGCAATTGCTCTTCGCTCTCAGTCTTACTTTTATCTCACATGCCATATCTATGATAAAGTGCTCTCTATTTCCCTTTGTAGTTTGTGAATTACTGCTATGATATCAGTCCGAAGTTCAATACAAGCTAGGTGTTACTTCATCAATCTAGCTTCAAACTGACGACATCCCACCACATCAAGATGCACTGAACAGTACTATCCTTGTACTTTACATGACTCTCAAAGTCCTTTAAATTGTAGGTAATTTCTATTATGCAATCACATGATATTGCTTTTATGCAATCACACGATATTGCTTTCCAGTCCAACGATAAATACTTTTTTGCTGTAAGCTAGAATACTGCTTCAATATTGTAATATGGCTTGGGAATACGAGCAATTCCTTCAAATTCGCATCTACCTTCCAGTTAATAACACCGTATGTTTGTGTTTACGCTTCTGCTTGGTATACTTTGCTAGGGATAAAGTACATAACTTCTTCATTGACGTTAATCAACTGTGTTATTCCTGCCTGACCGTCTAATATTGAGCGGTGACAAAAACATAGCATGCATCGTCCTCAAAAGAAATCGTAACTTGGTTGCCAACATACGCAAGGAAGACTTCCTTTGCTCAGCTGTCTCCAATGCTGCGCCAAATATGTATTACCCTCCTCAACCCTCTGTAAGTATCGTATCGAAATGCTACCACAAAAACTAACAAAACAAAAAAATGCTACATGTCGAATTAAAGAAGTTTGTTGAAAGCCCAATGATCCCAGGGAAGCCTGTAAGACAAATTAAGGCTAACGGAAAATGTCATCACCTAGATTGTAAAAGATTTTGTATTAGGAAATAAGCCTTCATTTTGAAATGCTATCTGAAGAACGCTTATGAAATGTCTATAAACAATTTTGATATATAGTCAATATGTAAGAACATATATTTATCAATAAAAACAAACCACAAAATTAGAATTTCTCTTTCTACTGGAATATTTCGCTGACAATGCGAGTAAAAGGGTTTAGCTCTTACAACAAGCGTTGACATTAAAACGTGTGTGTGTATTTATGTGCGTGTGTATTTGTGTGTGTGTGTATGTGCTTGAATATATGCATTTTAATATATATATATATATATATATATATATATATAAGGGAACAAAGAATAAGAAAAGAAAGCTATATAGCGATATGTATGTATATATATATATATATATATATATATATATATATATATATATATATATATATATATATATATATATATATATATATATGTGTGTGTGTGTGTGTGTGTGTGTGTGTGTGTACGTAAGGGTACATATCTACAAAAATGAAATAGTGTTTTAAGAACAAAAATATAGGACTATCAGATGTATATACGGTAGCTAAATTAGAACATTAAGCTGGTATTTGGTGGGAACATATTTACCAAATTATCGTGTCAATGTCGCTTGTTACTGAAGCAATTATTATTAAATTATTGCTTTACAAAATGTCATAAACACACATGTATATAACTGTAAGTATATATGTATTTATATGTGTGTGAATGTATGTATGTGCGTATCTATGGCTGATTATATATATATATATATATATTGTTATGCTTTGGGAGGGTCATGTTGCCAATAAGAAACCAATAAGAAACATACACACCAGTTGTTTTCATTTCAATTTATTATAAATTTCCGGTTGGTTGGTTGGTTCTATAACCGGATGGTTGTTCACATATTTTAAAAGTTCTTTCGTCACACATTCTGTGACTTCTTCAGTGACTGTGGATTCAAAGTATAACAATATCGGTTTCACCACACGTTTTCAGATAAGGAATCTTGCTAAACAAATTCAAAAACGAAATATATATATATATATATATATTTGATTTATTGATAATTTATCTGAGTGTCCCGAATCTTCCATATCGCAATTTTTCGGTCGTTTGGTTGATTGTAGACATATTCTACGTGTGACGGTATTTTAACGATAGTTATAGCTCTGATTTATTTGAATTATGGAGCCCTCTGCCTCTCATCTCGAATTTTGTTTATCGTGAACTCGTGCGCCGATTTTTCGATACTCGATTATTCTACTATATATATATATATATATATATATATATATATATATATATATATATATATATACATATATATATTATGTATAAACGTTTTTATATAGATATATGTATGTATATATGGAATGCGAATATTTATGTATATATACAGTAAATAAGTGTACACAGATTTAATTATATATATATATATATGCGCGTGTGTGTGTGTGTGTGTGTGTGTGTTTGTGATTGTTTGTATGTATATATATGTGTATATATATATATATATATATATATATATATATATATATATATATATATATATATATATATATATATATGTATGTGTGTGTGTGTGTGTGTGTGTGTGTGTGTGTGTGTGTGTGTTAATATACGATCCTCACAAAGTACATCTTAATTCGTCTAATGGAGGCAATTGATAATTGAGAGAGGTCTATAAAAATGATAATTTAAATGCTCCTGAGATCAATATCTCAGGGAAATAAATAATAAACGGAAATATATATGGCCTGGTAGTTGTAGTGCTGGATTCACGAACGTAAGGTCGTGCGTTTGGTTTCTAGCCTGGGTTGCGTGTTGATTTCTTACGAAAAATGTCTCATTTCCTGTTGCTTTTCACGATACAAGGTCTCTTATCATTAAAACACCAGAAAAATGACCTACGAAACGTAATCTCGTCGGATGCTAAGGAGCTGCAAACTCTATTCACTGATACACACACACACACACACACACACATATATATATATATTGTGAGTGAGACTAAGCTATGCAAGTCAGCTATCTCTCACACATCAAATTTATCATGCCACCTCATAATACACATCAAACACTTTTTCCCCGTTTGACCAAAATTCTCTCCTAAAAAGATGATAAAGACTGCTTGGTATACATTATAGCATTATTCTAAAAATCAATAATATGAGACGGGCTTAGAAATCGATATATAAAATTACATGTTGTCAAATAATAAATTTGCAATTATTTTTATTGTTTAATTAATTAATTACAGTGGCACTAATTTTCCATGAAGACAAATTAGTTATTTGAGTATTTCATTTTATATAATCAAGATTGAAATATGTTTACTTAAAATACCATTTTTATGGTCTTTGAACATAAGTTCTGACTTCTAATAGGATGCACCACCCGAAGACAGATGTGGATCGAAGACAGATGTGGATCGTCTTTACGTTCCTAGAACTCAAGGAGGCCTTGGTTTGATCAAATTTGAACTTATCTACAAGACCAGCACTATTAGACTGGCCAAATACCTTGAAACAACAAACGACTGTATGCTGAAACTCGTTGAAAAACAAGAGAGAAGTAAGAAGTTTCATTCTATCTTGAAGGAGAGCAAAATATATGTGTACTGCTAAATATTCTGTTCAATCATGTATCTCGAATTCGTTTACTTTTGTATTAGCCTCTTTTTGCAATATGAGAAATTATTTGTTTTACTATTTGCATTTGTAATATTATTCGAAAGAAGCTTATAATACGCACACACGCTCGCGCGCGCATACACACGTATGCACACGTACTGACACACACATAAATACACACACACACACACACACTCACACGCGCATATATATATATATATACATACTAGCATATTGCCCGTCAAAATTAATGGGTTGTAGAGTAAAAAACAATTAAAGTAATAATTCCTTGATTACAACATACTTCGACAAGACATTTAAATATCTGAGTTTTATATATATCCAAGAGTTGTATCGGTGTGTGTGCATATATATATATATATATATATATATACATACACACACACATACACGTGTACAAAACGCACATAACCGCACATTTCTGACAAATGAGAAGCTCTATGTTCAATAGACAGGAGACATACGTAGAAACACAGACCAAGTCTCATACATACATACATACACACACATACATACATATATATATGTATATATATATATATATATATATATATATATATATATATATATATATATATATATATAATATATAAGAACAAAAGATGGTTAAAGGAGTTCCATGTATTTTATTATGCGCATTTCAAAAACAAATATCATCATGCAATAATATTTGTGTTTTCATCAGATAAAACAGGAGGACATGATATGAAGGCTAAAAAACACTTGTGGATAGTTCAGTTTTAAATCAACATATGTTGATTTAAAACTGAACTATCCACAAGTGTTTTTTAGCCTTCATATCATGTCCTGTTTTATCTGATGAAAACACAAATATTATTGCATGATGATATTTGTTTTTGAAATGCGCATAATAAAATACATGGAACTCCTTTAACCATCTTTTGTTCTTATATATTATGTATACTCCAGTCCTACAAACTGTAGAGTGCTTCTTATCCGATATCTGCATTGCTTTATTGTACTACAATAAAACTCACCTCCTACATCATATATATATATATATATATATATATATATATATATATATATATATATATATATATATATATATATATATATATATATATATTATCTAACCCTGTATCTGTCTATCTATGCATACATGTACATAGAGAAAATTATATATATATATATATATATATATACATAAACACACACACACATTTATATATTTATATATATATATATACATATGCATACATACATATATACATATATATATACATATGCATACATACCCCCAACCTACAACCCATACATACTGTTTAATAACGTTATTACCAGCTCTTAAGCGAGCTGGCAATTTTCCAATTAATCTCTAATCATATTGGCCTATAATCTCATTGTTATCGTTGTAACACATTGTATGA
Source organism: Eledone cirrhosa (assembly GCA_964016885.1). Classification (NCBI taxonomy): domain Eukaryota; kingdom Metazoa; phylum Mollusca; class Cephalopoda; order Octopoda; family Eledonidae; genus Eledone; species Eledone cirrhosa. The sequence continues at coordinate 85,079,992 of OZ024746.1, read as the reverse complement.
AGATTGACAGGTTGGGAACGGTTCGTTGATTGTAGTTAGTGGTCAGTAGTGTGACTATTGTTGTTGTCATGCTAGTAGTGAGGGTATGTATTCGGTGGTAGTGGCTGATGTATAGTACTAACTAGTAGTTGGCTGTTGTTGTTGTTGTTGTTGGTGGTGGTGGTGGTGGTGGTGGTGATGGTAGTATTGGTGATCATATTGGTGATATCTGTGATGTTTAGCAAATACTGTCAGTTCGTGTGTGGTGGTTGCGTTTTGTGGTCCGCAAAGGTCGTAATTGGTGTGATGATGGTGATAGCGTATTTTTAAACGAGAAGGAAAATACTATGGTGTTGTTGCTGTTGCTGTTGTTGTTGTTGTTGTTGTTGCTGTTGTTGTTGTTGTTGTTGTTGTTGTTGTTGTTGTTGTTGTTGTTGTTGTTGTTATTGTTGTTGTTGTTGTTGTGGTGGTGGTGGTGGTGGTGGGATGGTTGCCGGGGGTTGCTAGTGACATTAAAACATTTTGTTGGGGTTACTGGTTGTCTTAATGGTGGGGATTGTGAAATTGTATAAAAAACTTTAAAAAGAGACGGTATGGTTTGGATTATTTATAGTTAGTAGTGACATTGGTGATGCTTAGTTGGAGTGTTAGTAGTCTGGGATTTGATGGTAGTTTGTGGTATTAACAAGATGTGGTCTGTGGTTGTCATGATTGTGGCGGCAGGGGAGTAAGTGTTAGTGGTGGTGATGGAATCTTTGTATACAGATTTAAAAGAAGAACAGTATGATGATGATGATGATGATGGCGGTGAAGAATTGTTGTATTAATAAACTAGTTGTTGTTGTTTAGCTCCAAGCCAGCACCTACGGGACATATCTATGATTAACAGCATATTCCTGTCGATGATCATCCCATCGTCTCTCAGACAATTGCATATTTAGGACAAAATTACCCAAAGCATCCCTCTAATTTCAAGGCAATATGGAAGTCATTTAAGAGAGATTTAGCTGCTATTTCTGACACACTGATTCACGACGAATAAGCTCCATCTTTGGCTAGTAAATGATGGCGGCCGTAGTGACGTTGTCAATTGAAATATTAATGGTGATAGGAACTTTGTTTAAAGACGGAACGGTAAATTGGGGGATTAATATGGTGATAAATATGATTGTTGTTAATGTTGTCCTTGTTGCTTTGATCCAGGTAGACTCGGATCAAGCTGACCAAGGATCAAATATTCCAGCTGTGATCACCCCATTTTTTCTTATGTGCATCCTTTTCTGAGATGTTTAGATTCGGCTGCTATTTCTTGCAGGATGGGTGATGACATAGAGGATCCTTTATTGGCTCGGATACAAGGAGC
>OZ024746.1:85061150-85063650 GCA_964016885.1 Eledone cirrhosa | reverse complement strand
TAATGCAGTCAGCGCATGCAGATGGTTATGTAATTGTACAGAAACATGTGTTAAAAATTGTACACACAATACATTTCTTCTTCTGACCACTTCTTCCTGTTTTTCCTGGTACCATATTTATACTGATATAAATATGTTTTTTTGCATCTTTACTGGACCTTTTTTTCTGTTTTTCCATTGTAATCCTGTCTCTATTTGGTACTCCTGAAGAAGGGCTTAAGCCCGACACGTCGAACTTTCTTTCCTCTTTCCAATATAAAGCGTGAAACTAACAAGACTTTTTGTACCTCTGTTTGTTGTCTCCTTGAACTATATATATATATATATATATATATATATATATATATATATATATATGCATACACACACATATATATATTTTCCTCTCAATGTACAACATTTTATTCGTTCTCTCTATGATGCCTTTTGCTTTATATCGTTTCGCACTCTACCCCCCCCCCCCCCATATATATATGTATATATATATTTAAGCAACCGTTTGACTTAAGAAGTATTGTGAAAAAGAAACATTTTCCAACTATTATTTATTGTCATCAACTATTATTATAGTTATTTGCTTAAGGATGACTATATTATACACAGTCCCAGCGCGTGCACGCACACCACACACACACACACACACACACACACACACACACACACACACACACACACACACACACACACACGCATACACACACACACACACACACACACACGCGCGCGCACACACACACACACACACACAGACACAGACACACAAACACACACACAATATATATATATATGCATATATATATATATAGGTATACAAGATATCGTTTTTCGGTTTCTCAAGTTCTGAGTTGCATATATATATAGGTATGTAAAGGTAAACAGAAATAACAACACAATCGGTACAGTATATGGAAGGGTATATTAGGTTAACGCTTGATATAGCAGGAATAGGGTCTTAACGTTTCGGACGCCAGTCTGTCATCAGAAGAAAGAATGAGAAATAAGATAGATTGAGGGGACGGGCGGATTGCAATTGGAAAAAATATCCTTAGATAAAAATAACAGGTCCATTCATGTTGACATCTTTTGCAAAACTGTTGGTGCTGGCGTTTTGTGTATGATTTATTCCTTAGAAAAGTGGATGATGGAGCGCGTGACCTGAAATGGAAAAAAAAAACCGTTTTGTAAAAAGAGCTATACTTGTGTGTGTGTTATTATACGTCCGTACGAAGCTAAGAAATGTGTGTGTATATGTGAGTAAAAGAGTGTGTGTGCATGTAAGTACGGAGCTATGAGCAAAAGTATGTTAATATAAAGGTGTGTATGTGTGTATACAGAGCTGTGAAGGAAAAGTAGAGTGGGCATATATAGTCGGCCTGTATTAGTTGTACTAGGGGTGTGATAATAGACGGTGTGTGTGTGTGTGCGTGTGTGTGTGTGGGCGTGTGTGTGTGTCTTTGTGTGTGTATGCATGTATATATAACATATTATATACATTATTCCTCTTTTTCCAGTTTTCTTTATTCTTCGACACCTTCCCTTTATTTACCTCTACTTTTATTTGGTTCCAATTAATTATTCTACTATCACTTATTCGGTCATTATTTCTCCTTCTTCCAACTAACACATTTGTATCACCTCCCCAGCCTTGCTGCCTAATTCTTTACTCTTCTTTTATTCCCTTTCAATTCCTGCTTTCAATCTCGCCTCCATTTTATTCGCAAATTCTACTAACCATCACTATCTCTATTTTACGCCATATCGTATCCCATAATTCCCGAGTCATTGACGTTATGTTGCTGCATTTTTTTTATCAATTTCATTTTTTGTTTATTTATTGTTGTTGGCGATGCTGATGGTTTTTAAAAAAAATGTTGTAGTGGTGTGTTTTTGTTTTTATTTAGCTCTTCATTACCTCTGGTTGGCTGACAGATAGCCTACCATGCTTTCCAGCATAGTTACGTCCCTTAACGATCTGAGTTTAACTTTAACCGCCGAGGTTAACTTTGCCTTTCATCCTTACGGGGTCGATAAAATAAAGTACCAGTAATGTACTGGGTAATTGCTGGCCTTGTGCCAAAAAGTAGAAACAATATAGCGCGAGCGACATGCTGGCCAATATAATATAATATAGAGTTTAAAAATTTGGCGACTGTATGGACATATTTGTGTACTATGGGATGTAATTAAATGATGATGACATTGCTGCTAAATAATACGGCCGCTGGTGCTTACGTAGTCATCCGACCTGCTAGAAATAGCAACCAAATCTCTTAAATAGCAGATTTGGGTAATGTAATATCTGATACAACACTATGTTTGAATACGAAGCCGAAATGCTCTTTTACTGGAATGCTTATGATCATGTCTTTTTAATGTGAGCTTTTCTGGGAGCTAAGCTTCTCCTAATCGCTGCCCAATCAAGTACTAGAGGGGGAAACCATTCAGTTTCCTGGTCGTTGTTGGCCCCTGGTGTTGATCACTCTAAGAATGATGCGATTTC
>OZ024746.1:85041150-85053650 GCA_964016885.1 Eledone cirrhosa | reverse complement strand
CCAGGTCTGAACACAGTCGATCTTTTCTCTAGCGGAAAAATCGACCCCAGTACTGGACTGGTACTTTTTTATCGACCTCGAAAGGATGAAAGGCAAAGTTGACCTCAGCGGGATTTGAAATCAGAGTGTTCAATGAGGTGGGGCGAATACGTAAAGCATTCCAGCCGACATCTTAACATCTATGTCTATTCGCCGCCTTATCGGAACAGCCTAACTACGCCCCCAGCAAAAATCAATCTAATCAATGACGAATACGAGTCGATATCTTTTTTTTAATTGTTTTTTTTTTTCCTTTATACCTATCTTCAGTTTTCTCACCTTGATTTTCCTAGAGTGCCGCAGTATGGCACTGCGGAGCTAGAGTGGAAAACTGTGGGTCTGGGGAGCTTGAGTGACAGAATAGTAATATGGAGCTAGGGTGGGGCAGTATGGCAATGAGGAGATAGGGTGACGTAGTATGGCACTTTGAAGTTAGAGTGCCACAGTATGGCACTGTGGAGCTAGGGTGGCACACTATAGTACAGGGGAGCTAGGGTGGGACAGTATGGCACTGGGAAGATAGGATGGTAACATATGGCAATGCGGAGGTAGGGTGGTAAAATACGGTACTTCGGAGCTAGAGTACCGCACTATGGTACTGTGGAGCTAGGGTGGCACACTATGGAACTGGGGAGCTTCAGTGACACAGTATGGCAATATGGAACTAGGATGTCGTAGTCTAACAATGGGGAGATAGTGTGGTAAAATATGGTACTTTGAAGCTAGGGTTCCACAGTATGGCACTGCGGAGCTAGGGTGACGCAGTATGGCACTGGGAAGCTTGAGTGACACAGTATGGCAATATGGAACTAGGATGTCGCATTATGGAAATGGGGAGATAGGGTGGCAAATACAGCACTTCGGGGCTAGGGTGTCGCAGTATGGCACTGCGGAGCTCTGGCGGAACACTATGGAACTGGGGAGCTAGGGTGAAACAGTATGGCAATATGGAACTAGGGTGGCGAAGTATGGCAATGAGGAGGTAGTGTGGTGAAATATGCCACTTTGAAGCTAGCGTGCCGCAGTATGGCACTGCGGAGCTAGGGTGGCACACTATGTTACTAGGAAGCTAGGGTGGCACACTATGGAACTGGGAAGCTAGGGTGACACACTATGGAACTAGAGTGGCACACTATGTTACTGGGAAGCTAGGGTGCCGCAGTATGGAACTGGGAAGCTAGGGTGACACACTATGTTACTAGGAAGCTAGGGTGACACACTATGTTACTGGGAAGCTAGAGTGACACACTATGTTACTAGGAAGCTAGGGTGACACACTATGTTACTAGGAAGCTAGGGGTGACACACTATGGAACTAGGGTGACACACTATGTTACTGGGAAGCTAGGGTGACACACTATGTTACTAGGAAGCTAGGGTGACACACTATGGAACTAGGGTGACACACTATGTTACTGGGAAGCTAGGGTGGCACACTATGGAACTGGGAAGCTAGGGTGACACACTATGGAACTAGGGTGACACACTATGTTACTGGGAAGCTAGGGTGACACACTATGGAACTGGGAAGCTAGGGTGACACACTATGGAACTAGGGTGACACACTATGTTACTGGGAAGCTAGGGTGGCACACTATGGAACTGGGAAGCTAGGGTGACACACTATGGAACTAGGGTGACACACTATGTTACTGGGAAGCTAGGGTGGCACACTATGGAACTGGGAAGCTAGGGTGACACACTATGGAACTAGAGTGGCACACTATGTTACTGGGAAGCTAGGGTGACACACTATGGAACTAGGGTGGCACACTATGTTACTGGGAAGCTAAGGTGGCACACTATGGCACTGGGAAGCTAGGGTGACACAACTATGTTACTGGGAAGCTAGGGTGGCACACTATGTTACTGGGAAGCTAGGGTGGCACACTATGGCACTGGGAAGCTAGGGTGGCACACTATGGAACTGGGGAACTAGGGTGAAGCATTATGGCACTGGGTAGATAGACTGGGTAGATGATAATTGCTTCTACTTTTAGGCACAAATCCAACAATTTTAAGGGAAGGGAAAGTCGATTATATCGACCCCAGTGCGTTACAGGTACTTTATTTTATCGACCTCGTAAAGATGAAAGGTAAAGCTAACCTCGGCGAGATTTGAACTCGAATCGTAAAGAGCCGTAATTATATGTCACGAAACCTGTTGTCTGACGCTCTACATATTCTGTCAATCGCCCCCCCCCCTTACAACAACAACAACAACAATCTGCCTGACTTATACACTCTTAAATAGAGGTTTATTGTTGGCATAAGTTTAATATGTAAAATTGCTTCTCTAAGTGATATCTTATCGGTATATTTTATCCATTCATTGAGATGTCTAAGTATTAGAGGTTATTTTATGTATAAGGTAAAAAAAAAAACCTTCGGTCATGAATGACCATAGGATTTGAACCTATGAATCCCCCCCCCCCCCCCTCGCCTCAGGCACAAGTCTCGGCGAGGGTGTTTGTGGAAGACCAGCAATCACCCATGTGTACAGTCTCCCCTCTCCACGTCACCTCTGTTGTCCAAGAGAAAGGCAAAGAGGGAAACAGCTTGACACCAGTGACGTCTCACAACTCATTTCTACAGCTGAGTAAACTGGAGAAACGTGAAATAAAGTGTCTTGCTCAAGAACAAAACGCAAAGCCCGAGCCGAAAATCGAACTCACAACCTCTAACCACATGCACCCTCTCTCTCTCTCTCTCCCTCTCTCTCCCTCTCTCTCTCTCTCACATATATATATATATATATATGACTTAGTGGATAGAGCCTCAAGTTTACACTCGTAGAGGTCGCGTTGTGTTCTTGAGCAAGACACTTTATTTCACGTTGCTCCAGTTCACTCAGCTCTAGAAATGAGTTGCGATGTCACTGGTGCCAAGCTGTATCAGCCATTGCCTATCCCTTGGGCAACATCGGTGGCGTGGAGAGGGGAGACTGGTATACATGGGCGACTGCTGGTCTTCAACAAACAACCTGGCCCTGACTTGTGTCTAGGAGGCGAACTTTCTAGGTTCAAACCCCATATATATGTGTATATGTGTATATAGTGACCCTAAAAATGTATACAAACTTCAACAGCATTCTAATCAAAGAGTGTATACATTTTTTTTTTTGGGGGGGGGGGGGACACCTTGTATATATATGTATATATATATATATGTGTGTGTGTACATATATATATATATATATATATATATATATATATATATATATATATATATATATATATATAAATATATATATACATATATATACACACACACATACGAAGACACCACATTTACACACACACACGCACACTCATATGTCTGTATGCATACATTCACCAGTATTAGCAAAATCAATATACACGCTAATGTTAACAATGATAACTCAACGATAAGCTGCGTTTACAATTAATTATACTGTTACTCTTTCAGCGCTTACTTCCTCTTGAGCCACTTTACCCTAGAGATTACTTTCCCTCGCAGCTTCCCCCAACGCCCTTTATCTCTCTCTCTCTCTCTCTCTCTCTCTCTCTCTCTCTCTCTCTCTATATATATATATATATATATATATATATATATATATATATATATGTTTGTATCACTGAAAATATTGCTATGTTTGTCTCTCCCTCTCACCCTCTCTCTCTCTCTCTCTCTCTCTCTCTCTCTCTCTCTCTCTCTCTCTCTCTCTCTCTCTCTCTCTCTCTCTCTCTATCTCTATATATATATATATATTGGTAGCTGCTATACTGCAACTACAACTTTGATTTATACCCATTGGTGGATTGGCAGTATCGGTAGAGGGTCGGACGCCATGCTTTGGAGCATAGAGTTACGGCCCTTTATGCTCTGAGTTCAAATCCTGTCGAGGTTAACTTTGTCTGTCATCCTTACGGGGTCGATAAAATAAAGTACCAGTAATGCACTGGGTAATTGCTGGCCTTGTGTCAATAGTAGAAACAATTATTTTTCCTCTTCTTATTCTTCTTACGTTCTGAGTTAAAACCCCGCCGAGGTTAACTTTGCTTTTCAACCTTACGGGGTCGATAAAATAAAGTACCAGTGACGTACTGGGTCGATTTCCCCTCCTTCCAAATTACTGGCCTTGTGCCTATACTAGAAATCATTATTTCTGTGGATTGGCAGTATCGGTGGAGAGTCGGACGAAGGGCGGTGAATTGTCAGTATCGGTAGAGGGTCGGACGCCATGCTTTGACGTATAGAGTTACGGCCCTTGCCATTCTGAGTTCAAATCCCGCCGAAGTTAACTTTGCCTTTCATCCTTACGTGGTCGATAAATAAAGTACCAGTAATGTACTGGGTAATTGCTGGCCTTGTGCCAAAAGTAGAAACAATTATTTCTGTATCGCTGTATCACTCTCTATATACTCTCTCTTTCTCCCTCTCTGTATCTATATATCTCCACGACTCTTTACCCCTTCCCTCTCCCTCTCTTCCCTTCTTTATCTCCGTATCTCCGTATTCCTCTCTCATCTCTCTCATCCCTCTCTCTCTGTCTCACCCTCTTTCTTTTTCTCTCTATCTACTTAGACCTATCTCTTACTCTTTAGACCTATCATCCTCTGTCGCCCGTTCTACTCTCGCAATGCTTCATCAAATTCAAAGTTCCGCTTGGCCAATTTAACGGTTACATTGATTAACCTAAATATCTTATTAACAGCGGGGTGCATGAGGTTGTATTTAAATAGATATTGGGACAAACAACTATCTCTTCAAACCTACTAGAAAAGCAACAGTGACATCAACTGTTACGATAATGCCGAAAGATTGTATAGTAGTGGACATGTCTGAAAGGACTTAGGACAGATACCTTACTTTTTGACCAAACCCTCGACTTTAAGGAGAAACAGTTCTGCCCTCTACTAAATTTGTTGAATGTTGAGTGGGGCTGGTGAGCATGCTCGAGTCGTGCAACTGTAGGCTAAGAACTACAATTAGGAGTGGGCACTTACCTTTTGTATTTGTGTTAATTCTGGCCTTAGGTGGTCGTCGTCCCTTTGAGACCTTACCATAAATTTATACATGAGTCTATCCCCGCCAAACGTATACACATACACAAGGTCGGGACACAAAAGAACCAAACTCTCACTATCACTGCCTCCGTCCCTCCCGCTCTCCCCATCTCTCACTATTATGAGCAAATGGGAGCCACGCGCTAGCAGCCCCGCGGTCACGGTGGGCAGAATGGAAAAAACATTTCTCCGGAGAATGGTGAGGGAGACGCACTGGAAGAGCCATTCCAGCTCGTATACTGTGTAACCAGGCACTTTGCATTTCATTTCATTTCTGTGACCCCCTCCCCTCATTGTTTTGTAACCAGTCTCAGTAATATCCCCCGATCTGTTGTCATTCAGGGGTCGATAAACTAAAGTACCAATCACGTATTGGGAGTGATGCAATCGATCATCTGTTAATGACTAACCATGTGTCTAAATTAGACATTATTACATTATTGTTACTGTTGCTGTTGATTCTGTTTATAGATTTCATTGTTAATGTTAATGGTAGTTCTATTACTAGCTTTATTAATATCGTCAATATTAAGAGGGGGTGACCAGGACGGTAGATTAGCAGAATCAGTAGAGCGTCAGATAAACACCATGTTGTATTTAGTTACTCCGTAGGAGGAGATTGAAACTGTTGTTATATCGACCTCAGTACTCGGCAGGTACTTATTGACACCCAAGAAAGATGAAAGGTAATGTCGAGTAGTAAGTAACCACACGCCCTAATGTATTCTGTCCTTTGTTCAACCTATTCATCAATCTCTCCTGGTAATTAATATTGACCAAACGTGAAAATTCCATGTTTTATGAATTCCTTTGATGCATACATTTGAAAATCTTATCAAGATTGTTTCATTACGTTAAGGATGGCTTAATCATGACATCACTGAACACTATACACCTCCACCATATATATATATATATATATATATATATATATATATATATATATATATATATATATATATATATATATATATATATATATATATATATATATATATATATATATGTAGATAAATCTACCAAAAGTTTACGGTAGTGTCCAATCCGTATGAAGAACTCAATGTAATCCGGATATCATGAAAAGAAGAGATGCATTCAAAAATCACTTTCGGTGAAAGATAAACGGAATACAGAGTCAAGATAAATTATTAAAAAAATAATGAATAAACAAAGAAACAGTTCCTTATATTAAACAAAAAAAGTTCATTATTTTACGATCGTTTCTAGGACATATATGTGTTAGAATTGGTATGCATATTCAAAAGATCTATGTACAAAATTATACAAACTATCAAAGAGAATATACATACCTTCACATATATATGCTGTCTTCAGAAATAATTCACATACCTTCACATATATATGCTGTCTTCAGAAATAATTATTTCTGAAGATAGCATATATATGTGAAGGTATGTATATTCTCTTTGATAGTTTGTATAATTTTGTACATAGATCTTTTGAATATGCATACCAATTCTAACACATATATGTCCTAGAAACGATCGTAAAATAATGAACTTTTTTTGTTTAATATAAGGAACTGTTTCTTTGTTTATTCATTATTTTTTTAATAATTTATATATATATATATATACATATGTGTGTATTTATATAGTATAAAGTAATATGATTTCAAATACGAAAGCAAATACGATTTCTTTTAAAAATGTAAACAAAACCACATCGGTATGTTATATTTTTTTGTACATAATGTCATATTTAAGGCAACTATATCTTATGTAATTCTGAGGAAACTTAATATTAAGCTTTTAATATTAAGTATGAAACGCACGTAAATTAAAATATGATATAGTTAGCAGTGTTTGGTTTATTTCTCAATGTATATATTTATATATATATAATTTCTTTTCACATTGTTTTATATTCTTCTCTCTTTGACCGTTCAACCGCCTCACACTTACATCTCCATCTCTCTTGCCTGTCTGACTACAACATATACAAATTACAATCGAAGTTAAGACGATGTTGTTTCCCTTTGAAAGTGTAACATTCAAACACACGTAGAATGATATTAGAGATTGCCTACATAGACACAAGGTAATTTGGAGGAGCGTTATATCTACCTCAGTACTTGATAGCCACATTATTTTATCGTGGATTGGCAGTATCGGTAGAGGGTCGGACGCCATGCTTTCCAGCATAGTTACGTCCCTTTACGATCTGAGTTCAAATCCCGCCAAGGTTGACTTTGCCTTTCATCTTTACGGGGTCGATAAAATAAAGTACCAGTAATGCACTGGTTAATTGCTGGCCTTGTGCCTAAAGTAGAAACAATTATTTTATCGACGCCGGAAGGATGACAGGCAAAATTGTATTTTTTTTATGTTTGTTTTTGTTGCAGCCGTATTTTGTGTGAGTGCACTTTCTATGGGAGCGAGGTGTAGAATTGATTTTTCTTTTGCGTTCTCCTTCTGATTATTGGTTTCAAGGTCGATTACGTTGTGATCACAATCACGCATGTTTAAAGAACTTCTATATTCAATGGTGGACCAATCACAGAAATACTTCAAAAGAATTCTCAGCCATAAGTGGCTGTGTAAAAATGTGTGGCGGTGGCGAGAATGTGGTCAACTTTGAAAGCCAAACTCAGAAGATGTCGCGTTGAGTGGTTGTATATCTCACTCGTCTATTAAATAAACATATACGTTGTATAAATAGGTTTTGTTATCTTTATATCCAAGGGCGGTGGATTGGCAGTATCGGTAGAGGGTCGGACGCCATGCTTTCCCGCCGAGGTTGACTTTGCGTTTCATCCTTACGGGGTCGATAAAATAAAGTACCAGTAATGCACTGGGTAATTGCTGGCCTTGTGCCTAAAGTAGAAACAGTTATCTTTATATCCATTTAGTTTCGTTATAAAACGGAAATGTGATGCTATTGGTAGACGATTTATCATTTCACTATGCTAGTTATTGTTGTTCTAGTTCAGCTCACTTCAACACTGATCGACATGATCCTTGATCAAAGTCATTCCAACTGTGAGCATCTCGTATGTTTAGGGTGAGTAGGATTACATTATTCAATGTATCTGTTAAGACGACGTGGAGAGAATGAGTCTCTATTATTGCCTAGAGTTTTCGGTGATAAAACCGTTTTATGAAATAATATCAATGGTCATCGAAAAACACATACAGTTATTCCGATAGGTTATCGCACATTTTCCAGCTATCAAGTTTCACTCACAAGACATGGGTCGACATGCCCCCATCAAAGTGCTGGCTAGTGAGATCTAACCAGAAACAATGTAACTGCAAAGCGAACTTTGTGACTGACTATTTGCTGACACCATCTTGAGAAGTATAAATGTCACAATGGCCCATTTATTCGGTCTATAAATCTGAGGACTTTAATTAGAATAAACGACCGCAGTAACCACAAAGGAAGTTTCTACGTAGATGCTTGACCTAGCAGAAGAGCAGCCAAATCTCATTTTAATTCGACTCTTCTATCTTTAAAAAATAAGAACATACTGGATAATGTAATCCTAGGTAAACTGTATCTGAAAAGACCGCATGGTTATGGCTAGAATACTTTTCACCACAGGTCTGCTAAACAACAATTGTAACAAAAACAAATGATAAATAAAATGTATTATATGCTATAACCTCTTTAAAAAAGTTGGTATTGTGCATTAATTATAACAAGAAATCAATATATCTCTAGTGTTATCAATTTAGCTTTGATCAGCCTACTTATCCATGTAATTCAACTCATTAAAGATATCTATTATATTTAATGGTCCACGCTATATTCATTTAACTCATTAAAGATATGTATTATATCTAATGGTCCACGCTATATTCATTTGATGTGGACAACGAGAAGCGATGTGATTAGGTGAATAACGTATCTTTTCAATCTTTGGTTAATGGGTGAGGAAGTTTAAAGGGAGGATGTTATTCTCAAAGATCACCTGGTGGTGTTAAACAAGGCGAAACAATCACTCAAAGAAATCAGAAGGTAAAGAGAACGGAACAAATACAGCAAGTATTTTACTTCAACGACCCCGAAACAATAAGGACAAAGTTGGTATCCTTGATATTAACACTAACTCACTAACTTGATTTGTATTCTTTTATGCCTATAAAGTCTTTGAAGAATTAATAACTCGGAGATTTTAAAAAACTATATTAATTTTTCACACCAACTCGTGTACGAAGTATATTTGAGTGTGTTATTGACTTCGCTTTCCATTCTTTCGATAAAATAAGTACAATGGTGTATCTGAATGATGTATTATGTAAATATTATTTTCTTACCACCAATAAACAATCTTCTATATATACTAGGTGATTCTTTCATCAATACTCCGGTAACCACTGTGAAGTCATCAACAGAATTGTCTCAATTAATAAGCAAAATAATAAAAATAATGATTTCTTATTAAGGCACATGGCCAGCAAAATATTTAAAACAGTATTAGCCATTGCATTAATCTGTTTTCTTTCTGGTGTATATATTTCTAATTCTTCTTCGTCTGTGATTATCTTTACTCCCTTTATAGCATTGGGTGACATTTATCGTTTCTGCAGCAAGATTTTTAATATACCCAGCATTCCACATGTTTGTAGGTCACAAGGTTAAATTAGCAGTCCAAGAAAATAAACCGGTGACTGATGGTGTATAAATGTAACAATAAAACTACAAATTTCAAATTTCAGTGATAAAGGCAGCACAAAAACTGAATATATTACAGTGAAAAAAAAAAAATAAATAACACTTCACATTCTGATGATGAGACCATGAAAGTCTAGATACGTTGATTATTAATTTAGACAATTTTTTGTTTCAGATGAGCTGCAAAAGTCTTATAAGTGAATACGAAAAACTTATCAATGGGTCTTTAATAATGCAGCATGTCTGAAAGAAAAGCTGTTCCTCATATATATATATATATATATATATATATGTGTGTGTGTGTGTGTGTATATTATATCATATATATGGTTTTTGTGTTTGTGTATGTACACATACTCACATGCGCATATAACTCTTTCCCTATATATATATATATATATAGGAAAATGTTCAAGACCCCAACGGCAGAGCTCGAGCCGTTTCGACGGCTATTTCTGGACCACAAATAGCCATCGAAACGGCTCGAGCTCTGCCGTCGGGGTCTTGAACATTTTCCTATTATCCACTCTAATACCCTAAGTATTGAGTACTCTGGTGCGTTATGGTCCACCTGCTTCCTTACCACACTTCCTTCGTTATACATACATATATATATATATATATATATATACATATATACACACACACACATATATATATATATATATATAAATAAAGAAAATTTCGCTCTACATGGCTGAATACAATAAATGTAATCTGAGTTTTTCGAATATTAATAATTGTTTCTACTTTAGGCACAAGGCCAGCAATTAACCACTGCATTACTGGTACTTTATTTTATCGACCCCGTAAGGATGAAAGGCAAAGTCAACCTCGGCGGGATTTGAACTCAGATCGTAAAGGGACGTAACTATGCTGGAAAGCATGGCGTCCGACTCTCTACCTATACTGCCAATAATAACATTCGATTCGTTTGCATTATCGCAAACGAATCCAACGTTATTAATATTCGAAAAAACTCAGATTACATTTATATATATATACGGACACTCTATCTCAAAATTATTTTTGAAAAGCATTTAGAAATGCGCAACCGGTAAAAACTTAAAAATTTAAAACCACAACTGAATACTAACCCATACAATCACTAATACTCTTTTATTCCTAATTAAACCATTTTTCAACTGTGAACAATTTGTCAGCATTTTCTATTCCGTTTACCAATATATAATAACTTGTGTGTTACACCTCTATTCTTTTAACTATTTCTACGGCCTCGATATAAATACCCCCTCCGCCTCCGTGGTATTTTCTTCGGGGTTATAAGAGGCTTAGCTCTGTTTCTCGACCGTTATATCGCGTGACTATCTCCCCCTCCGCCTTTTGGGATTCTTTCTCACGTCGTGTAGACGCGTTCTTGAGACTAGTAAAATGAGGTATCCTCTTGATAAGTCGGCAGACCTCGCAAGGACTCTATATCTTTATGATATATTGTTTTTGTTTATGCCACGAAACTACGTAGTCGAGGAATTTAGGAGCAGTTTAGGTATGATACATTTTATTACTAATTATATCTAAATGTTTCTTCTCTCTTCATAATGTATATATATATATATATATATATATATATAAATATATATATCACGTGAATAGTAGAATCACTAGAGCAGTATGCAAAATATCTAGTGATTTTGGTTATGTTCATCAACGCTCAGTCCAGAAGTTAGGTCAACTTTACCTTTCATCCACTCGAGGTCGATAAAAATATAAGCATTATCCGATTAAAATAAGTAATGTTGGGTCAATATAATTGACTATCCCTATAGAAGTCGTGCCCCAGCTTGACCAGAGTTTAATGACTGAAAGCAGTAAGAGAATAAAAGTATAGAGTAATAGGCCTCATTTATATTCTGCCACTTATCTGTTTTCCCTGTCATTGACTAATCCCCGCAATTATCACTTACTAAAGCGCACTTAAATATTCAATATCATTTATGTATGAGTTCTTTTGTCTGTTATTATGTTCTGTGTGGTGTGAGAAACAACACGAGTGCATGAGAATATATATATATATATATATGCATGTATGTGTGTGTGTATATATATATATATATATATATATATATATATATATATGCATGTATGTGTATATATATATATATATATATATATGCATGTATGTGTATGTGTATATATATATATATGCATGTATGTGTGTATATATATATATATGCATGTATGTGTATATATATATATATGCATGTATGTGTATATATAATATATATGCATGTATGTGTATATATATATATATATGCATGTATGTGTGTATATATATATATATATATATATATATATGCATATATATATATATGCATATATATATATATATATATGCATATATATATATATATATATATGCATATATGCATATATATATATATATATATATATATATATATATATATATATATATATATATATATATATATATGCATGTATATATATATATATATATATATATATATATATATATATATGCACGTATGTGTATATGTATATATAGATAGGTATATATACACATATATATATTTATATAATACATATATATATATATATGTATATATTATATTAAAAAAAAACCTATTGTCTATAGTTAGTATTTTTATCACCTTAGCGAATCTGGTCCCTTGCGATTTGAACACATATATCTATATATCTGTGTTCCTTTTTCTTTTATATTCTATTATAATATACGGCTCGGAAATATCTCTTTCTTAGAGTTATTTTGTTGTAAGAGACTATTTTGAGTTCCTAACTCAATATATACCT
>OZ024746.1:85021150-85036150 GCA_964016885.1 Eledone cirrhosa | reverse complement strand
AGATGTAAGAGGAAATGTAGAATGAGACGTATAGGGTGTAAAGGAACGTAGGAAAGAGTATAAAAATAATAACGGTTTCTACTTTAGGCACAAGGCCAGCAATTACCCAGTGCATTACTGGTACTTTATTTTATCGACCCTGTAAGGATGAAAGGCAAAGTCAACCTCGGCGGGATTTGAACTCAGAGTGGCAAGGGCCGTAACTATGCTGGAAAGCATGGCGTCCGACCCTCTACCGATACTGACAATCCACCACCCTAGAGTATAACAATAATAACACGAGATAGAGTTACCTTGGAAGTGATTTAATTGTCCCTATATTTCGGATTTCGCACCCATCAACTGGGGTTTTTTCCGAGGGGGAAAGTTTTTAGTCGGAGAGGAACGGTACGTGGCCTCTGTTGTCCAGCGTTTTGTGTACACATACCTACATACATACATAGATTCAGGCATGCTAATAAGTGTTTGATATTTATATATTACAACCATGAGCATATGTGTATATATGAAGGTTGTTAAATAAACACGCGTGGCTGAGTGAGTAGTGTGAGTCTTAGCAAGGGGTGTTTATATATGAAAGTAGAGGATATTTTAAGACCACAATCATATTCCTGAAGACACACACTAATACACAAACACACCCACACCCAAAAAAGAGCCCCCGTATTTATATGCATATATATATATATATACATACATATATGCATATATATATATATATATATATATATACATACATATATACATACATATATATATATATACACACACACATACAAATATATAGTTATAAATAGATAGATAGATATCTTTCTTTATTTGCCACAGGGGCGTACAAAAATGGGACATTACAAGACGTGACGGCGGGGGTTTTACATAAAAATCATAAACATTTATGAATAACAATAAACTATATATAAATAAAATAACAATCGGAATCCCCAATAAGGGGGAACCGTACTGCGTGGATGTTTTACACCCCGTAGGTAGAACATACCTCAACACCAGGAACACGTTTTGTAGGTGTTCCCGTCTTCCCTCTGTTTTTCTTCCTCAACCTACAGGTTTATATACAGAGAAGGCCCATTCACTCGGGCCATTTTCGTCACATTCACCCACCTTTCAGCAAAAATAGATAAATAGATAGACAGATAAGGAGTTACCAGTTTACACACGTAAGACCATTGTTCAGCTAAGTAGTGCCCGTCGAATCGGCAAGAGCTCAGTCGCCAGGCGCTAACTGTTTACAATATATATATATATATATATATATATATATATTCCAATAATAACATTTCTCTCCAAAAACTACAAAAACACACATTCATTATAGAGAGGGGGAGAGTTTGATGTTAATTGATATAGAGGGGGGTATTGGAAGAGAGTACCGTGTAGTAGATATAGAGAGGAGAATTTGGCAGTTGTAGATATACAGAGAGGGATAATAGGAGAGTACTGGGTAGTAGATATAGAGAGGGGGAGTGTTTAGGGGTGCTTAATATACAGAGGGGGATTGGGAGAGATAAGTGTAGATATTTATAGAGAGTGAGAGAGTGTATTACCCTTAGATATAGAGAGTGGGATAAGAGAAGCAGTGTCGTGTTAGGTATAGAGAGGGGTAGAGTCTGGTTTTAGTAGATACAGAGAGGGTGATTAAATGAGAGTTTTGAGTTATATACATAGCGAGGAGGAGAGTTTGGTGGTACTCTGGGGTCCCAAATAATAGGAGGGGTGGCAATAATAGGTGGGTGGAGGGGTTGAGAAATCAGTAAATGTATAGTGTACGTTCGTAAATACGGTATTTCTTGCAATGTTCTTCTTTTGCCATATGTAATGTTTTGTTTTAATGTAAAATAAAATAAAATTATTAGATTCCCTAGCTGCTGTGTCAATATGAATTACTTACAATAACATTTTGCCGGAGATAGATTAGCAAAATTTAATAAGCGAGTGGAGTGGTGGTAATGGAATAAAAACAGGGTGGGGTGAGTTGGGTCTGACAAATTAATAACCGGGGGTGGGAACGATTATTCCAGACCTGAGAGTACGTGAATTATTGACGGGCGTAAGAATGAAAACTCAATACCGAAGTAGAGTTTAAATATTCATTTATTATGGCTAAGCCTTGTTACTCTGGAGTCTCACCTGCGTACTCGCCAGACAAGACTGGTGATCCTGTGAGTGCCCAGGTGAAACTTTAGAGTAATAAAGCTCACCAATAGCCATAATAAATGAATGTATGTATATATATATATATATATATATATATATATATATATATATATTTAAAAGAATAGAGGTGTAACATGTATATATATATATATATATATATATAGGAGATGAATAAATTGGGTATAATATCAGTTTCTTAACAAATGCGAAGAAGCTCGATATATGAACCCCTTCGGAAAGGGCACAGAGCATAATTTTTTTTTTATTTCATATATACAGCAGCGGTGAAACTGGGGTGGGGGTGAGGGGGGGGGGGTAGGTGCATGCCCCCTCCAAACTACCGAAACACACATTTATTAGGATATGCGCTACAATTTATGTACACATTATCTTTATTGCATATCGAAGTTTTCTGACCATTTTAGAGTGCAAAGAGCTAAATTAATCACTACAACTAAATTGTCCAAATTTTCCCCCACCCGCCCCATTGATAAATACTTCCACCACCCCTGTATATACACACACATACACACACACACAAACATAATCCTGCTAATCCACATGCACTCACTCACACGCACATAAAAAGTCATTCTTATGGATGTGTTTGTTTATGAGTCTATTTGTGAGGTATATAAAAATGTGTTTGTGTGTGTGTGTATGTGTGTGTGTGTGTATGTGTGTGTGTGTGTGTGTGTGTGTCTAAGTGTATGCGCATCTATGTTTCAAAGTAGCCGGTTTTCACAAAAGAATTTATGCATACATCCACAAACAGACTCACAAACAATACTACACACACATCATATAAATTCAATGAAAGCTACGTAGATATTTTTATCTGCACACACCACGCATACACATAATCCTCCCACTCCCCACACATATATATATATATATTATATATATATTATATATATAGATACGTTTATCAGTCTGGGATATAGAATGATTTTATATACAGTTGCCTTATAAAAAGAAAAAGGATAAAAATCCTATAACTCCTTATGGAGTCGTAGAGGTACCGTGATATGGCGTGTCTAGGGCACATTTAATCCTGGTGGAGCACAACCCTCTCAAGGTTTAACCATAGCCGATCTTTTCTATAGAGGAAGAATCGACCCCAGTACTGGACTGATCCTTTTTTTATCGACCTAGAAAGGATGAAAGGCAAAGTTGACCACGGCGGGATTTGAACTCAGAGCGCGCATATTTTCAATATATATTGAATGACGGTAGTGTCCCAGCATTCTTGCAGCATAATAACTGAAACAAGTAAAAGAATAATAGAATTTCATAGCAAAATTTATTCACATCTGTGTTTATTTAAGAATGTATCGTTAAATCTTGTCAAGATAATCTTTTACACATATGTATATAACAATATAAATGTTTCTTCATTTTATTGCTTTTATTTGTATATATAGTCTAGAACCGCAATTCTTAACCTGGAGGAAATCCCACCCACTCAGATGAGAGGAAAAACATTTACAATTCCAGTAGTAAATTATTTTTAGGTTGAAAACTTCATCATTATTCGCACTGTTTTTGCTAGATTTATTTTCCTTTATGTTAATTTTAAGGATGCTAATAAGCAATAACGTCTGTTGTATACATGGCTACTTTTTCTTAACATACATAGGGGGAAATTATAGAGGTGAGTTGGTAAAAGGGGGAATAAAAGAAAAAGGTTAAGAAACACTGGTCTAAAAAATATACATATAAATATATACGTTTATTTCCATTTGTTACTCTTTGAATTCATTCCACATTCAAGAAGTTCATTGTTAACTAAGAATCAAAGTAATGTGTCGAACATGAGCCAATGAAAAAGCTTTCTCTTGCAGACTCGATCTGTAAGAAATAACAGCGAAGTCTCTCGGCAAATCACTCTTAAAATCTTATAAAGGGAAGAAAGTATTGAATAATATAATTTCAGGATATTCTCTGTAAATTAGATTAAATTGTCAAGGTAGAAAGTATTGTGATTATAGAACGGCTTCACCAAAGATGAACTGTAATCTGGAAGCAGCTGGCTTGCCATCACATCTGGAGCCAGCAGGCATCGATCGCGAAGAAGGTAAGTGCCCCGACGGAATTGCCCCCTTCCCATTTAAAGAGGAAACCGAGTATGAGCTTTGGCCTGATGAACCTCTGGGCTTGAAACAGACATTGGTTTGTTAAATAACTGAATAATCAAAAGAATCTTTTCTCATTCTTTTATTGGCTAAGCGTTGTCATCGGACTGCGGTCACACTTGTCCCTCACACGGGAAGTTATTTTAGACGATTATAATGGTAGATATTTCATTGATCTCGTTAGAGAAGAAATACAAAAACTTTTCAAAACTGTACCAAATACGTTTTATTCGTTGCATCTATTTTGCTATCTTTTGCAAACAAACATAAATATATAGACGAAGTCCTTAGGTGGTTATTCACTCTGCAAGACATAGCAGCGAAATTTTCCAATGAAAAAAAAAACACCATATTGTCTTTAAATAAACCTAAAACAAGTCTAAAGTCTGACTTAAGCCATTTAAGGCTTTTTGGTCGGTGCTTATCCAGGTTTCATCGCGTGAAGCGACCGAAAGTATAAGACAAACACATTCGCTCGTCCCTTCACACTCCTACATACATCTATATATCTTTAGGGCTTCTTCAGAGTTTTCGTCTACAAAAATTTCACTCGTTAGGCAACGGTAACATTTCAATCATTTTGTCGTATTCGATGCTATGGTAGAATACATGTACCTAATATGTCACAGAGTTTGATCGAACTCAAAACCATCTGCTTGTAAATAACTTAAACACAATCAGGCCTTTGTACACACACACACACACACACACACACACACACACACACACACACACACACACACACACACACACACACACACACACACACACACACACACACATATATATATATATATATATATATATATATATACATACATATATATATATGTATATAATAAAACACATTAAAAATGGTATTGTGTATATATATATATATATATAAAACAATGAAAATGGTGGTATTGTGTGTGTGTGTGTATATATATATATATATATATATATATATAATAAAACACATTGAAAATGGTATTGAATATATATATATATATATATATATATATATATATATATAATAAAACACATTGAAAATAGTATTGAATATATATATATATATATATATATATATATATATATATATATATATATAAATATATATATATATTTACAATATGTTTTATTATTGTATCTTCCAAACTGCAGGTGATTCGATAAAAGCCCCCATAAAGAGGTTTGCAAATATAATTTAAAATCTTAATTCAAATACGTGTTCGAGAAAATAAAAGTCTGAGAAAATTATTAAAAATGACTTAGGGAAAAGTTTAATATGCTAAATATGATTAGATTTTTTTAAATCTTAAAGCATAGTTTTAGGTTTCTTGCAAAATCAATTTGGTCCACTAAATTCAATATATCGGCCATTGCTCTTCAAACTACTTTATTGACTTATTTGTACGTTTATATTTGTTGTATTTTATGTATGTATGTACTTTTTTTTTTATTTGTTATTGGGTTATTGGCGTTGCTAATTCATTTCAGAAGTTTATGATTGTTTCTTCACAATAACAACTATAATAATAATTATTATTAATAATAATGGTTTCTAATTTAATAATAATAATAATAATAATAATAATAATAATAATAATAATAATAATAATAAGAAGAAGAAGAAGAAGAATCTTTTCTTTATTTACCATAAAGGCGAATTCATACAAGAATGTCAAAAATACATCTGGTTTACAAAATACGTGTGGATTGAACAAACATATCATGTAATAAGTTGAAAGGGGCAAAGGCATTATATATATGAAGGATGAGCTTACAATTTGGTAAACAATGCAATAATTGCAGATAATAATCAAATATGCTAAAAAATAAACAAAGCATATAAGATTCAGTTTAACGCATGCGTGTAAAGCCACTCCAAATCCTTCATGTAGATCTTAGAGTTGGCATTTCCAGAATCATCTGTAAGAAAACCGGTAAGAACCAACGTCCTGACGTTTATTAACGTGTGGCAGATCGTAAAGACCATCGGTGGATTTTACCAATAGCCATCTTTTGTTTTTTGTGGTTTAACTCCCACTCCTCTTTGATTGGCACTTCATATCCAAGGCCCTCTTGCATATACTTCTTTTACCAGCTATTGTTTTGGTTATTGGAATATCTGCGGATTCTATTCCATCCGAGGAGCAAGGAAGGTTCTCCTCACAGGACATGAGTTCCTTCTAGAACTTCCTGATTGCTTTCTATTGAGATTTTCTTTTCGGGTTATTTTTCCGCTTCTTGTTATCCCCCCACCCCACCCCCATTTAAATGTTTGCAAATACTTTCCAGTTTCCATCTGCTCTCTCTCTCTCACCACAAGTAGATACGGTTGTAGTGCTATTAAGGGGCTCTTCAGTAACTCTGAATACCAATGTTGTTGTTGCTGTCGGTCACACTTTCCTTTCATCCCATGCTCACTGCGTTTATTGACTATTGTTATGAGAGTGAGTTCCTTAGTTTCATCGTCAGCTCAACTGAAGATGAGACGATCCCTTCAGACTCCACCGGAATGATGGCTAGTGTAGATGCTGTTGTTCTTTCCTTGCTTCAGTCTCTTCTGTGTAGAAAGCCATTACATATGTTCTACTGCTCTGTGTAACAGTCACAGACTCATTCTTTCGGCACCTACTACTGAATGTAACATTGAGATTATTTTATGATCTTATGGAGACATGAGGACATGAATGTTCCTAGTGACCCAACCTGATTACATATCACCAAAAGTTATGTTGGCGTTGACCATATGCTAATATCATGCCATGAACATGATCACGTATCTCTGATGATATTTATCATCCAGGTAGAAGAAGAAGAAGAAGAAGAAGAAGAAGAAGAAGAAGAAGAAGAAGAAGAAGAAGAAGAAGAAGAAGAAGAAGAAGAAGAAGAAGAAGAAGAAGAAGACGGAGAGGGCATCTGGATAACCGGCCACTCCGTTTAGCGGACGCAACCTTTTTGATCGCTACCTTAATTTCCACAAAAAAGTTGAGCGGCGTGTTTGATAAAAAAACACAGGTTTAAAGTTAAAGCTAAACTAATCAGTTCAGGAGGACACTGGTTAGTTTAACTACAAAACAGTCAAAGTACAGTACGTGAAAATAGAACAAACTTACAGAGCGATTTATGATGTATGGAGACATGAAGCAATAATAATGATGATCATTATCCTCCTCCTCCTTCTCCTCCTCATCAGCTATTAACATATCCATCAGTTCCCATCCCACTACATATGTTCCACTGTGAACATATCGATTCTGACATTATTAAGTGGGAAGGATAACTATTTATTACAGCACTTTCACCACTACCACCAATAACAACACAAACATTCGCATCACCACCACTACCATCAACACTACCACCACCACCACTACCATCAACACTACCACCACCACCACTACCATCAACACAAACCATCTCCATTACAATCACCACCACCACCACCACCACCACCACCACTACCATTAACGCCACCACCACTACCATCACCCCCCCCCGGCACTACCATCAACACAAACCATCCCCATTACACCCCTCCCCCCATCACTACCCCCCGGCACTACCATCAACACAAACCATCTCCATTACAATCACCACCACCACCACCGCCACCACTACCATCAACGCCACCACCACTACCATCAACACACCACCAGCACTACCATCAACACAAACCATCTCCATTACAATCACCACCACCACAACCACCACCACCACCACAACCACCACCGCCACCACTACCATCAACGCCACCACCACTACCATCAACACACCACCAGCACTATCATCAACACAAACCATCTCCATTACAACCACCACCACCACCACCACCACCACCACAATTATCACCTCACTACCACTCACATCACAAACCAACCACTACCATCACCCACCGCAGCCCCCATTACTACTACTACTACTACTACTACTACTAGTGGTGGTGGTGGTAGTAGTAGTAATAGTAGTATACTACTACTATTACTACTACTACCACCACCACTACTACTACTACTACTACTACTACTACTACTACTACTACTACTACTACTACCACTACCACAACCACTACCACTACCACTACTACTACTACTACTACTACTACTACTACTACTACTACTAATACCAGAACCATTAACAGGGTCACCACTTGACTTTCATCACTAGTACATCTCTGCCACCACAACTACCATCACCCACCACGTTAAGGACGATGATCATCACCACCTGCCCATCACCACCTCCCCCCATAACTACCACCATTACCTTCACCTCCTCCCGCCATAACTACCACCATCACCAGCACTACCTCCCCCCCATAAATACCACCATTACCAGCACCACCTCCCCCCATAACTACCACCGTTACCCCCCCCCCCCCCCCCAACTACCACCATTACCAGCACTACCTCCTCCCACAACTACCACCATTACCATCACTACCACTGACACTAACAACACAAACAACAACATTAACAATAACGAGGATATAACATAAACAAGAAAAACCATTACAACAACAACAGCAACACAATTGGCTGAACATTATAACAATAACAGTAAAAAACCATTACAACAACAACAACAACAAGTTACACAAAAGAACAACATAAAACCTAATACTACAACGAAACATAAACCTCATTCACAACAAAACCATAAAACATAGGTTGCAACATTAACAACAACTACAACAACAGCTAAAACAACATTTTACAAATAGTACAAGTAGTACAAGTAGTACAAGTAGTACAAGTAGTACAAGTAGTACAAAACATTTTACACCTAGTACAAACACCTAAACGGTAACAACAATAACAATAGGAAAAATGTGACCAACAAAAAAACAAAATATGGAGGAAAGTCGTGACCGCCCCCCCCCCTCCATCCCATAAAATAACTATCATAAAGCCCGTCAACAACAACAACAACAACAACAAAAACAACAACAAAATCAAAAAGTAATATCAACAACAGCAGCAACAACAGGAACAAAATCAGCAACCGTCCGCAGGGACTACGATGTGGACTGACCCTTAAATTTTATTTATGGCCGTGGTACGTGGAATAAAGGTCTCTTACTTAAAAAAAACAAACAGAAAACAACAGGTTATGATAGTAAATATATATAACAAATACTCTACAACAACAACTGTAACAAGAGGAACCACATTATGTGTCACAACAACAACAACTGTAACAAGAGGAACCACGCTATGTCACAACAACAACTGTAACAAGAGGAACCACATTATGTGTCACAACAACAACTGTAACAAGAGGAACCACATTATGTATCACAACAACAACAACTGTAACAAGAGGAACCACATTATGTGTCACAACAACAACTGTAACAAGAGGAACCACATTATGTATCACAACAACAACAACTGTAACAAGAGGAACCACATTATGTGTCACAACAACAACAACAACTGTAACAAGAGGAACCACATTATGTGTCACAACAACAAATGTAACAAGAGGAAACACATTATGTGTCACAACAACAACAACTGTAACAAGAGGAACCACATTATGTGTCACAACAACAACAACAACTGTAACAAGAGGAACCACATTATGTGTCACAACAACAAATGTAACAAGAGGAACCACATTATGTGTCACAACAACAACAACTGTAACAAGAGGAACCACATTATGTGTCACAACAACAACTGTAACAAGAGGAACCACATTATGTGTCACAACAACAACTGTAACAAGAGGAACCACATTATGTGTCACAACAACAAATGTAACAAGAGGAAACACATTATGTGTCACAACAACAACAACTGTAACAAGAGGAACCACATTATGTGTCACAACAACAACATCTGTAACAAGAGGAAACACATTATGTGTCACAACAACAACTGTCACAAGAGGAACCACATTATGTGTCACAACAACAACAACTGTAACAAGAGGAACCACATTGTGTGTCACAACAACAACAACTGTAACAAGAGGAACCACATTATGTGTCACAACAACAACTGTAACAAGAGGAACCACATTATGTGTCACAACAACAACTGTAACAAGAGGAACCACATTGTGTCACAACAACAACAACTGTAACAAGAGGAACCACATTATGTGTCACAACAACAACAACTGTAACAAGAGGAACCACATTATGTGTCACAACAACTGTAACAAGAGGAACCACATTATGTGTCACAACAACAACTGTAACAAGAGGAACCACATTATGTGTCACAACAACCGTAACAAGAGGAACCACATTATGTGTCACAACAACAACAACTGTAACAAGAGGAACCACATTATGTGTCACAACAACAACAACTGTAACAAGAGGAACCACATTGTGTCACAACAACAACAACTGTAACAAGAGGAAACACATTATGTGTCACAACAACAACAACTGTAACAAGAGGAACCACATTATGTGTCACAACAACTGTAACAAGAGGAACCACATTGTGTCACAACAACAACAACAACAACTGTAACAGTAACAGCAATCACAACAACAATAGTAATAGTAATAGCAACCTCGACAAAAACAGAAACAGCGACAACAACAGAAACAAAGAGAACAACAGCAACAGCAACATGTAACAACAAAAGTAATAACCCCAACATCAACAACTGTATCACAACACCTACACCATCAACACCCTCAACAACAATACAATAACAACAACAACAACAGCAACTACAACAACAACAAAACTGTATCAACAACTGTATCACAACACCTACACCATCAACACCCTCAACAACAACAATACAATAACAACAACAACAACAACTGTATCAACAACCCCAATCACAACACCAATACCACCACCACCACCACACCACCACCACCAACAACAACAACAACAGTATCCCAACCCCCAATCGTAACATCAATACCACCACCACTACCACCACCACTACCAACAACGACAACAAATCAAAAGCAACAACCACAACTACCACAACAATAACTACATAGCAAAAACAATACTGACAACGGTAACAACAACAACAACAAAAAATAATAAGAACAACAAAGAAAAATAAATAAATAATACATAAAAGATTAAAGATAAAAAAGATTATATATATATGTATATATATATATCTTGTATATATATAATCTTTTTTATCTTTAATCTTTTATGTATTATTTATTTATTTTTCTTTGTTGTTCTTGTTATTTTTTGTTGTTGTTACCGTTGTGTGTATATATATATATATATTTATATATATATATATATATATATATATATAAATATATATATATATATATATTATATATATATATATATATATATTTCATTTATATATATATATATAATATATATATATATTTCATATATATATATATATATATATATATATATATATATATATATATATATATATATATATATATATATATATATATATATATATAAATATATATATATATACATATATATATATATACATATATATATATATATATATATATATATATATATATATATATATATATATATATATATAAAGAAATAAAAGATATAATATAAAAATTATATAAAGAAATAAAATATAAATATAAAATAATATATATAAAGAAATGAAATATAAAACAATAAAACATAAATATAATATATAAAGAAATATAAGCATAATTATATAAGAAAAACAAAACAACTGGAGGAAAAAAAAAAGTGGTTGAAATGAAGTAGAGTTGTGTTTTGAGTCAGAATATTGAATTAATTATTCTGTTACTGCTTGCTACTGATTAATGTTAATTAATCATGGATAAGCTCTTTTCAAGTTTGGTAGTGATGTTATCGGAAAGGATATTACTGAGGTGTTATTTCTATTTAAATATTCATTGACAAACCAACGTGAAATGCATCAATACAACAGATCAATTAACGGGGGCCCCGTGTGCACATTTATGTGGGTATGTATGTATGTATATAACTATGGGCGTATACATGCGTATATGTATGTATGTATGTATGTATGTATGTATGTATGTATGTATGTATGTATGCATATATGTATGCATGTATGCATGTATGTATGTATGTATGTATGTATGTATGTATGTATGTATGTACGTATTTATGCATATATGTATGTATGTATGTATGTATGTATGTATGCATGTATGTATGTATGTATGTATGTATGTATGTATGTATGTATGTATGTACGTATGTACGTATTTATGCATATATGTATGTATGTATGTATGTACGTATGTACGTATGTATGCATATATGTATGTATGTATGTATGTATGCATGTATGTATGTATGTATGTATGTATGTATGTATGTATGTATGTATGTATGTATGTATGTACGTACGTATGTACGTATGTATGCATATATATATATGTATGCATGTATTTATGTACAGATGTATATACAGATGTGTGTATGTAAGTATGAGTGTATGTATTTATGTATGTATGTAGCTATGGACGTATGCATGCATATATGTATGTATGTACCCATCTATGTATGTATGTATGTATGTTGTACCCATCTATGTATGTATGTATGTATGTATTTATGTATGTATGTATTTATGTATATGTATGTATGTACGCACGGATGTAAGTATGTATGTATGTATGTATGTATGTATGTATGTATGTACGGATGTATTTATGTACAAATGTATGTATGTATGTATGTATGTATGTATGTATGTATGTATGTATGTATGTTTTCTCTTTCTCTTAATTTCGAGTATATTTTTTTGACCGGCCACCTTCCTGGTGGCAAGGTTGTAAAAGAAAAGAAATTGTCATCCCTTGAATCGCAAGAATGTTTTGCATATTTTGAAGGTGCCAGCTATCGCAGCCATTTGTAGACTATGAATTAGGGAGCTGCGCTTTTTATGTATGTATGTATGTATGTATGTATGTATGAATGTATGTACGGATGTATGTATGTACGTACGGGTGTATGTATGTACGGGTGTATGTATGTATGTACAGATGTATGTATGTATAGATGCATGTATGTACGTATGCACGCATGTATGTACGCATGTATGTACGTATGCATGCATGTATGTACGTATGTACGTTTGTATACATGTATGTATGTGTCTGTATCTATGCATATATGTATGTATACATTTATATTACGAATGTGTGTGTATGTATGTATGTATATATGTATGTATGCATGTATATATGTATGTATGTATGTATGTATGTATGTATGTATGTATGTATGTATGTATGTATATATGACCACGTAATGATTTATGATAGTTTTGATAGGAGGCAATAAAACGGTGTGAGAACAATAACTCTGACATTTAGCCGGAACCAAAGTGTATATATGTGTGTGTATAAGTGAATGCGTATGTATGCACACATATGTGAACCAGGGAATATATATATATATATATATATATATATATATATATATATATATGTGTGTGTGTTGTGTGTGTGTTTGTGTATTATATATATATATATATATATATATATATTTGTGTGTGTGTGTAGATATATATACAGTATATATATATATAAGTAGAAGGAATATTTAATTTGTTGGAAATTCAACAAATATAAATGTTTATAACTGATTCAGAGCACTCGACAAGTTTCTGGAGTAAATATTAAATGATATTAAATAAATGGAAACTATATTTATACAACTATATTGATTCTATTATATATATTTCAAGGGTACCAAAAACTTTGGTACGCTTTCATCAGATAAAATACAAAGTGTGTTTTATATATTTTGACATAGCCAAGGAAACATACCTTATCAGTTGAATTTTCCTTGGATAGTATATATATATATATATATATATATATATATATATATATATATATATAATATATAAATATGTATATATATATATATATATATATATATATATATATATATATATATATATATATATATATAAAAATTTAGTCCTTCATCAGTGATCTTCCAGCCTTCATTGGTATTTCATCGCTTTAAAGACCATATACCTCTGGTTGATGCGAGCAACAGCTAAAGAAAGTCGTTGGGACACGTAAATAGGGGGAACGAGCGAGACAGTAAACAAACAAAGATGGTAATGCAACGAAAAGTGAGGAAGAAGGAGTCAAGTCCTTGAAATCGATGAACATAAGGTCTGTGAAATCGTGGGCGAGAGAGAATAAAGACCATCAAACCTGGTCGAATGTGAGTAAGGAAAGAATTTCGCACAGGTCAAACGGGAGGAAGAAGGAGTCAAGTCCCTGAAATCGATGAACATATGTTCTGTGAAATCGTAGACGAGAGAAAATAAAGACCATCCGACCTAGTCGAAGTGTGAGTGAGGAAAGAATCTCGCACAGGTCAAACGGGAGGAAAAAGGAGAGGGATTAGCAGAGAGTGAGTGAGTGAAAGTGTGAGGAAGAGGCTAACAGAGAAAGTGACTGGTAGAGGGGGTAAAAGGAAGTGAGAGACTTGACTCCTTCTTCCTCATTTTTCGTTGCATTACCATCTTCGTTTGTTTACTGTCTCGCTCGTTCCCCTCTATTTACGTGTCCCAACGACTTTCTTTAGCCGTTGCTCGCACCAACCAGAGGTATATGGTCTTTAAAGCGATGAAATATCAATAAAGCTGGAAGATCACTGATGAAGGACTAAATTTATTCATATGTAACCCATTTGCAACCACGCAGCACGCCATGTTTTCATATTTTTCATATATATTTTCCTCCGCT
>OZ024746.1:84998650-85001150 GCA_964016885.1 Eledone cirrhosa | reverse complement strand
CGTTGTAGGCAATCCACTTAGAGGTAGTGTACACCCAACCATGTTACTCTTCTTTCTTGAATTATTATATATATATATATATATGTGTGTGTGTGTGTGTGTGTGTGTGTGTGTGTGTGTGTGTGTGTGTGTGTGTGTGTGTGTGTGTGTGTGTGTGTGTGTGTGTGTGTGTGTGTGTGTGTGTATTGCATTGTTGTTGTTTTTGTTTGTTGCCTCTATATGGCGTTTGTATATATATATGTATAGGCGTGAATAGGTACAATGACATATTTGATTAAGTTGTCTCGTTTGTTGGTGGAACTCTTAAGAAAAAAATATACCGGAGCTTGACAGGTCGATGTGAACCTCGGCAATTCAATACGTACTTGCCATCAAACAGAATGAAGGGTAGATAAATGAATTCGCACAAAAGAAATCAACAAAATATATATAAATATACAAGGAAATAATTGTTTCTAGTTTTGGCACAAGGCCGGCAATTACCCAGTACATTACTGGTACTTTATTTTATCGACCCCGTAAGGATGAAAGCAATTATAATAACTGCAATAATAACCAAAAAAACAACATCATAAGCATAGTCTTCCTTCTTCGTTTTCTTTTTGTTTTCTAAATCTGAAATTAAAGATAAATCCATCTAACAGTAAAATTATATAATGTGATGAGTAATATATATATATATATATATATATATATATATATATATATATATATATATATATATATAGGAACCAGTAAGACCCCGACGGCTGAGCTCAAGCCGTTTCGACGGCTAATTCTGGACTAAATTAGCCGTCGAAACGGCTTGAGCTCAGCCGTCGGGGTCTTACTGGTTCCTATTACCCACTCTACTACCCTAAGTATTGAGTACTTTGGTGCGTTATGGTCCACCTGGTTCCTTACCACATTTCCTTCGTTATATATATATATATATATATATATATATACAAATATATATATATATATATACAAATATATATATATATATATACAAATATATATATATATATATATATATATATACAAATATAAATTAGTGAGAATCGTATTTCGGTTTTGGAAATTAGCGAAAAACAACTTCCGAGATGTGTGGCAAGCGCTCAATAAATTCTAACGAACCAGAGCTACAACATACGTTAAAGGCCAAACACACTGAGACGATGGTTAAACCATTATCCGCACAGCCATAGAAACGACCAAGTAATTCGGGTCAAACAAATAAAAAAATATGATTGAAAAATTAACCCGGACCCCTGGAAGGTTGGTGAAAATCCAGCATTTGGGTTTCTGCGACTCCCAAATCAAGTACTGTCCGCTTAGACAAATAATTGTTTCTACTTTTGGCACAAGGCCAGCAATTATTCCAGTGCATTACTGGTACTTTATTTTATCGACCCCGTAAGGATGAAAGGCAAAGTTAACCTAGGCGGGATTTGAACTCAGAATGGCAAGGGCCGTAACTCTATGCATCAAAGCATGGCGTCCAACCCGCTACCAATACTGCTAATTCACCTCCGCTTAGACAAATAATGTTAAGCTTCTGGTAAGATGATTGAACAAGGAAGTCACTTTCTCAACAGGCTTTTAGTTCAAGTGCCAGGCCAAGGATTGACCGTTACCAATACCCACGTGGGGCTCGACAAGAGAGGCAACCCTTTTGGCGGATAAATTCAGTATGTGTATATTATATATATATATATTATATATATATATACCCGAACATAATAATTGACTGACAACCACCGCCGCTCTCCTCCCTAAGAAAACATTTAAAAAATAATAACATGATTACATATTAACATCAGTTTTATCCAATTCCAGTACACAACTGAGCACACACAGACCTACACATTAACACACACACACACACACCAAGACACCAAGGCATACACCCACACATAGGTATACACACACACACACATACATACATACACACACACACACACACACATATATATATATATATATATATATATATATATATACATATGCATACATATACATATATATACATATATATGTGCGTGTAATGCCACTAAATTAAAACATATGTAAAGGCCTTTCGACGAGGAACATTCTACAAACATCACGCACAGACACACACACACGTGTGTCTGTGTGTGTGTGTGTGAGCGTAGTTTATCTCTCCGAAAAATGAGCCGTGCCGGATAAGTTGGAATTAATTCCCGTTCATAGTACACGGAATTACTGAAATGCTACGAAACTCATTAAGTGTATTTCTTTTTCTCGTTTCATTTTAACTGACGTGAAACCCATCTATAGTTTCCTCGGATTTACAAATAATTCATTGAAAATGAGGAAAAATGTATACCTTAACCTCCCATTACCCAATCATCCAATAAATGTACGCAGTTATACACACAAGCACACACACACACAAGCGCATACACACAGACAGACACACACACATGCACACACACACACGCACACACATGTATGCATATATATATATATATATATATATATATATATATATATA
>OZ024746.1:84991150-84993650 GCA_964016885.1 Eledone cirrhosa | reverse complement strand
CTCTCTCTCTCTCTCTCTCTCTCTCACACACACACACACACACATACAGACACACGAACGCACAGACACACACGCACGTACATAAAACATGGACTGAAACCAGTGACTAATTGACATAATTTAAGGTAGATATTGACATATGTACCTCCAACTCAAGCAGAAGCACACTCATACACACACATGCACGTAAAGCACCCATTATCTTGTCATCTCTCTCTCTTTGTCAAATTCAAACTGTCAGACATGGAAATATGTAATATCTTCCACAAAGACATACAAGCGCAAATTTACACGTCTTAACACATGTTTCACACATATTAAGGCAGTGAATTGGTGTGTATATGGTCCCGTAACTCCAGATATAGTCGTAGGGGTGCCGTATTAACATGTGGCGTTTCTTGGGCATTTAAAGCCTGGCGGAGTCCAACCCTCTCCAGGCCTACGTACTGCAGATTTCTTCCAGAGAAAGATAGAAAGTGAGAGAGAGGAAATGAGAAAGAGATATAGAGGAATAATCGACCCCAGTACTAGACTAGTATTTCAAGGCACTGACAACACTCCAAAAGATGTCACATATCAAGCGATGCCTGTCCTTGAAGCTTTTTTAAGTGAAGAAAGGCTTTGCACGAAGCTAATCCCACTCTCCGAACATCGAATGTAAAACTGGTCTACATCATTGGATGCAAACGAAGTCGCAGGTTTTACTCCAGGGGTCTTTTACTCCACTGCCCTCACAAAAAAAAAAAAAAAAAATACTTTCTAGGGAAACTTTCTATGTGCAAAACCCTGTTTATTAGTGACTGATGGGGGCCTTTTTTAGGTTCTAAATATATGCTACTAATCCCTCTTCTCCACCACTTTACTTTTCTTTCTTCTATCTTCTCTTCGTGATCCCAATCATCATTATCGCGGGCCTCATCTCCATCTCCATCTTCATCTTCATCATCATCATCGCCGTCATCGTTATCATAAAAAAAAACCTTTATCATTACCGATATCACACTATTAGCGTCACTTCTACAACCATTTTCTTGTTGCCTCATCCTTCACATCCTTTTCCTTCTCTTATTCCACCGCCTCCCCCCCCCCCCCCTCCCCCCCTCTCCTCCTCCCCCCTTCTCATCCTTCTTCTCCTACTCGCATCATCATTATACTCCTCATCCCATTCACCGCTGACAATAAAAATGTACCCACCCATTCCGTCTCCTACTCTGCGCTTTCCTCTTCCTCCTCCTCCTCCTCCTCCTCCTCCTCCTCCTCCTCCTCCTCCTCCTCCTCTTCATCCTTACTGCCATCAACTACGTAACCTCATCCTCTCCATCTCTAATACCCCCACTACAACTACCACCACCGCTTCCACCACCATTAATATCTCAATCACCACTGACATCTCTACTACCATCATCGCAATAAGTACCACCATTACCACTAACACTAATCCCCCTCCGTCACCCCCTCCCACTATTATCATCATATCAGGGTGTCAGTATACTCAGTGTAGAAAAACCAAAATGTGCTAATCATTACAGCAGAACAAGGTAAACAAACATAGTACAATTTGATATATTCAATTAAATCTGTTTATAAATAGTACAGCGGACATTTTATTACCATTTAAATGGGAGAAAGAGCAACACCCAGGACCCGTTTCAGGCCCTTCATGACTAGTTGGAGGGACACAAAATGTCGAAGCCCTTTTCCCGGATGCTTGCAACACAGTAGACTCCCTTAACACAGAACTAAAACACATGAGATGGTATTAAACCGGGTGATGGATTAAGCAACAGCAGCAATAGCAACAACAACAGCCAGGATCAACAGAAACCACAGCAACAACAACAAAAACAGCGGCAGCCGCAACAACAGCAATGATAACAATAGCAACAGCAACAACAACAAAAACAACTACAACGACATCAACAGCTACAACAACAACAGCAGCAATAATTACAAAAGCACGTACGCAGCCGTTGCTGCGGAACATATTGGTGGTTTTGACGGTTCTGTAGTTGGTGGTGAGGGTAGTTCTAATGTTACTGTTGGTGATGCTGTTGGTCTTGCTGGGGTTGGTGCTGTTGCTGAAGTGTTGGGAGTCGCTGTTATTAATGCTACTATTGTTACTACTGTTACAGGTTTGACTGGCTGAGCCAACATTTCATCTTCCCTGCTCAACTCTATACTTGAGCAGCAGAGGCTGAGGTGGTGGAGAAGATCAACGCCGTACTCGGCGAAATTGCATGGCTTCGCAGTGCTACAGAGAAGCTTTACTACCAGTTCGAGATAAACACTATAGACATGGAAGTGGCGTCAGCCGAACCTATCCGAGATGCGTTCTGGGCGACGAAACCATTCTGCATGCACACATCCAGTGTCCGAGCATTGCTGACTTGTGGGTTTATGTCGAACGCTTTCTGTCACGTGTAGGACGAATCCAGCTCTCAGCTGTGTCCATTTTGAAGAACGCCCCGCCGTATTCCTTTAGTCTGGAAAAGCAGGGTGT
>OZ024746.1:84983650-84988650 GCA_964016885.1 Eledone cirrhosa | reverse complement strand
CCTTAGAATAGAAAAAAAAAAATATATATATATATATATATATATATATATATATATATTGTAAATATAGAATTAAAAGATTAAAAGATTAAGAAAACGATTTCTTTTCGTCTTCAAACAGGATCTTCTGAAACTGAGATATATCAATCCTTGGATGCAGATGTAAATATTTCGAAAAACATTACGAGCAAATATTGTTTTTAAAAAATAAAAAAATAACGGCAACGTGTGCAAATATTCTCATGGGTGCTTGACTTAATGCGTCACTCTGCATGGCCCTTGGATGCCTTTAGTGGACTCCATACTTTTGGAGCAATCGGGTTAGATCTCCGGTTTGAGAACACATTGTTCCTAATCATCAAGCTATGAAGACTATTGAAACATAAAGTGATTAAAAAGAAAGTGGATGGGTATACCTCAGGCTGGTGTAATTCTCTGTGAGTCAGTGTGATACAATATGCGACAAGACTAGAACTTTTGAATAACAGGTACTATCCTCAGAGGATAGAGGAGTCTATTAAAAAGAATAGACTGGTAGTTTATGTATCAACCACGAATTATTGAAATGAAAAATTTATTTCAGAAGAATTTGAATTCAGATTACAATGATCCGGAATGATATACCGCAAGACATTCTATAGACGCTCTAACGATTCGGCCAATTCGCTGCTTACACATATATTTAAGTGAGGTTAACGTACTATTAGAAATATAAATTGACCACATTAATCAAAATTACATCTGCAATTGCATCAGATTATTAATTTCGGGTAAATAAGGCAAGGCCAAGAACTCGGAAATCTAAATTAATTAAAAATGGAAAGAGGGAATACAGTGGAATGTGAGATTGTTACGTGAATAAGAGATTTAAAGTTTATATAGCTATTATTAACCTATCACACACACACACACACACACACACACACACACACACACACACACACACACACACACATATACATACACACACACACACACACATACATACACAAACACACACATACACACGGCAGAGCTCAAGCCGTTTCGACAGCTTGAGTTCTACCGTGATAATTACCTCTTCACTTTTACGCCCCCCCCCCCCAACAACCATCACTATCATTGCTACATCAAACATCAACACAGCGAGGGAGCCTCTATGCGGTCACCTAACATATTAGAAATAGCAACCAAATCTTCTTCAAATCACATAATCAGCCTCTTTAAAAGATAACCTAATATCTAAACTGTCTCTAAATAAGTTGTGGTTACGGCTGGAACGCCTTTAATCAAAGGTCTACACGACTAAGGTCGACGTTGAGCTAAACGGTGAATTGGCAGTATCGGTAGAGGGTCGGACGATATGCTTTCTAGCGTAGTTACGTCCCTTTACGGTCTGAGTTCAAATCCCGTCGAGGTTAACTGTGCCTTTCATCCTTACGAGTGTTTATAAAATAAAGTACCAGTAATGTACTGGGTGATTGCTGGCCTTGTGCCAAAAGTAGAAACAATTATTTTATAGTACCAGTAATGTACTGGCTAATTGCTGGCCTTGTGCCAAAAGTAGAAACAATTATTTTATAGTACCAGTAATGTACTGAGTATTTGCTGACTTTGTGCCAAAAGTAGAAACAATTATTTTATAGTACCAGTAATGTACTGAGTATTTGCTGACCTTGTGCCAAAAGTAGAAACAATTATTTTATAGTACCAGTAATGTACTGAGTATTTGCTGACCTTGTGCCAAAAGTAGAAACAATTATTTTATAGTACCAGTAATGTACTGGTTAATTGCTGGCCTTGTGCCAAAAGTAGAAACAATTATTTTATAGTACCAGTAATGTACTGAGTATTTGCTGACCTTGTGCCAAAAGTAGAAACAATTATTTTATAGTACCAGTAATGTACTGAGTATTTGCTGACCTTGTGCCAAAAGTAGAAACAATTATTTTATAGTACCAGTAATGTACTGAGTGATTGCTGGCTTTGTGCCAAAAGTAGAAACAATTATTTTATAGTACCAGTAATGTACTGGATAATTGCTGGCCTTGTGCCAAAAGTAGATATAATATTATTGTTATTGCCGCCATCATCGCCACTAATAATGATTTCTACTATAGGCACAAGGCCAGCAATTTGAGGGGAGGGGAAAGTCGATTAAATCTACCCCAGTGCATTACTGGTACTTATTTTATCGACCGGGTAAGGATAATAAGGCAAAGCTAACATTGGTGGGATTTGAACTCAGAACGTAAAGGGACATAAACTCTATGCCACAATGCATGTTGTCCAACGCTCTACCGACTGAGCTACCACACGACAAGCAATAGCCACAATTGGAAACACCACTACCAAGATACAACTATTATAAACATCATCAACGCCGCTACTACCATGACCACCACCTCTCAGCACAACTTCACTACCGCCATTACTACGTTGATTGGCATAATCGATAGAGGGTCGGACGCCATGTTTTGGCGTATATAGAGTTACGGCCCTTGCCATTCTGAGTTCAAATCCCACCGAGGTTAACTTTGCCTTTCATCCTTACGGGGGTCGATAAAATAAAGTACCAGTAATACACTGGGGGTAATTGCTGGCCTTGTGCCTAACGTAGAGACAATTATTTCTACTATCAGACTGGCCAACAGTAGTGACACGTGGAATAATATTGTTACAACCACTGTCATCATTATCACTATCATCGCCATCTACCTCGGCATCGTCACTATTATCATTGCATCTACCCCACCGCCACCCCATCCACCACTACCACCACCACCACAACAACAACAACAATAACAACAATAACAACAATAACAACAATAAATGCCACCACTACCTCTATTATGACACCCCTCCCCCCCATCACCACCACTATCATTATTATCGCTATTACCCC
Organism: Eledone cirrhosa; assembly: GCA_964016885.1. Lineage (NCBI taxonomy): Eukaryota > Metazoa > Mollusca > Cephalopoda > Octopoda > Eledonidae > Eledone > Eledone cirrhosa. Next base: position 84,985,766 of record OZ024746.1, on the reverse strand, counting down.
CTCCTGTCTTTCCCCACCACATATAAACAAATACCGTAATTGTCATCCCCGCTACCACCCCCTCTACAGCAGCAACACCACCACCACTACCAAAGCCACCACCACAGCTGTCACTACCACCACCACTACCAACGCCACCACCACCACCACCACCACCAACACTACCGTCACGACCACTACCATCACCACCACCACAGCCGTCACTACCACCACCACCAACACCAACACTACCGTCACGACCACCACCACCATCACCACCACCACCAACAACAAATAACAACAACAACACCACCACCATCATTTCCAACACTATCACAATCACCACAGCCGTCACTACCACCACCACTACCACCACTACCACCACTACCAACACTACCAACACTACCGTCACTACCACCACCACCACCACCAACAGTACCGTCACTACCACCACCACCACCACCACCACCACCAACACTACCGTCACTACCACCACCACCACCACCACCAACACTACCGTCACTACCACCACTACCACTACCATCACGACCACCACCACCAACACTACCACCACCACCACCACCACCACCACCAACACTACCACCACCACCACCACCACCACCACATCCAACGCAACCACTATAACCATAGCCATCACCAACACCACCACCACCACCACCACATCCATCGCCACCACTCTAACTACCACCATCACCACACTCATCACTAATGGTACTACAAATTCCAACGCTACTATTCCCCCCCCCCCATCAGGGGCCATAGAGGGATCTTCCATGTGGTCACTTAATAGTTAGAAATAGAACCGAAATCTCCAGCAAACCACACCTTAATAAAGAATACATTGGATAATATGATCCTGGCTTTCCTACACTGAAGAGATGGACAGGATGGTCACAGCTGGAAAGCCCTTGGAATAGAGTCGTTTGATCAGGACTGACCTGGGGTTAAACATGAACCAGAACAACAATAACAACAGCAACACCAACATTGCAATCATTACTATTTCCATTTCCCTCACCCCAAGGTGACAGTAATCTCCATCTTCGGAACTGTTAGTTTAATATCTACTACTACTACTACTACTACTACTACTACTACTACTACTACTACTACTACAGCTGCTGCTGCTGATGCTATTAGCTCTGCTGCTGCTGCTGCTGCTGCTGCGGCCGTCGTTTCTGCTACAACTGCCGCTACTCTTACTATCACTATTATTGCGGCCGCTGTTAAAACCGTCACTACTACTACTACTACTACTACTACTACTACTACTACTACTACTACTACTACTAGAGAGAGAGAGAGGTGAGAGAGAGAGGAGAGAGAGTGAGAGAGAGAGAGAAACAGAGAGAGAGAGAGAGAGAGAGAAGTGTGTGTGGAAGAGAAAGAGAGTGAGAGAGAGAGAGAGAGAACCAACACCTCTCTGCAGTCTTTGTTGCCCTTCCCACTTCGACTGCCACTGTCACTCCCACTCACTCAGCTGGCGACCATTACGACGGCTAAGACGACCACGACCACGACTACCACGACTACCACGACTACAACGACTACAACGACTACGACGGCAGTAACGTCAACGGCTGTAGCGTCAACGGCGAAGACGACCACGACCGCGTCTACCTCGACTACCACCACAACTACGACGGCGGCGACGGCGACGGCGACCACTGCTACCACCACCATTACCACGACTACCCCGGCAGCTACGACTACCACTACGACTACGACAGGAGGGAGTCGTGTCAATCCAGTGGAAACGCTCAAGACGAGATGATGAATTTTGTACGACCGACTTATGGAGCTCTGGCAGTGTCATCAACAGATTCATTCAGTTTCGCTGCCGGTTCCTTTGCTGCACACCCTGCTCTGCAGCAACGCTCACCATTTGCCATACAGGAACTCTTAGGGTTAAGTAACACCGAAAGCCCGAAATCCAGACCCGTAACTCAAGGAGATGTTCTCTTATCGACATCGGCCTATATCTCAAGACCCATTGTTTCGCCGGGCCATGGAACACCGTTTAAGGACTCGAACCCAATACCTTACAGTACATGGAGGCCGGCTTTTATAGATTCGCTAGGGTCAGCCGCGGCAAATGCTTTTACTCTAAGTGCAC
>OZ024746.1:84933650-84941150 GCA_964016885.1 Eledone cirrhosa | reverse complement strand
TCTTTTGAAATTTGTATAAGGGTTCTGTGATCTTTGGGGATTATTCTGCTACAGAGATTGTTTGTATAATTGCATGAATAATCTTAGTTAATTGAATTTAGAATGCAGAAATGCTCTTGAGGCTGCCTTGCACCTCGTATAGCGACTAGCTACATTGGGGTTATTGCAGCAAGAAATATCTAGATCTAGAGGCAGTCGGGTGTTTGGGTTTGGAATTTGTTGTGCTGGTGTTGTCGGTACTGTGTTTATGTGTGTTTTCCATGGGTCTACTTCCAAGTTATGTTGGTTTCTGGATGTGTGGTTGATGCGCTGTATGCTCTCGGCTCGGACCTGTATTGGTATGTGTAATCGACAATTGGTTATCCTCGTTACATCTCTAGGTTTTTGACTCTCCATGGGGATTGTAGTGTTGCTACTTTTATTTCTCATATTGCTAAAGGGTGTATTCTACTACCTTAACTTACTGAGGATTTAAGGGAATGTGAATGGATGGATATTATATATTTGGCAGTATCAGTAGAAGGTCGGACGCCATGCTTTGCAGCATAGAGTTACGCCCCTTTATGGTGTGAGTTCAAATCACGCCGAGGTTCACTTTGCCTTTCATCCTTACGGGGTCGATAAAATAAAGTACCAGTAATGTACTGGGGTAATTGCTGGCCTTGTGCAATAGTAGAAACAATTATATATGTGAGAGCTTTGTATTTAAATTGAAGTACTGGTTCACATTTAATGAAATCCAGTATATATAATCTAAATCAATTTCAAATATATAATTTCAATTTCAACTGTTAGATCATATGCAAATAAAGTAATTATTTTATTCAATTATGATTCAAAGTATCAGTTTCAAAGGGTTCAGATATGGTGAAGAAGAAAAAAGGGAACAAATACAAGTATAGATAAGTCAAAACTGATATGTTTAAATTTATCGTGACTAGGCGTTGTAGTAGTAGTAATAGTAGTAGTAGTAGTAGTAGTAGTGGTGGTGGTGGTGGTGGTGGTGGTGGTGGTGGTGGTGGTGGTAGTGGCATTGGAGGTTGTGGTGGTGGTGTTGGTGGCAGTATTGGTGGTGGTATTGGTAGTGGTGGTGGTAGTAGTAGTAGTAGTAGTAGTAGTAGTAGTAGTAGTAGTGGCATTGGAGGTTGTGTTGGTTATGTTGGTGGTTGTGGTGTTGGTGGTGGTATTGGTGGTGGTGGTAGTAGTAGTAGTAGTAGTAGTAGTAGTAGTAAATAGTAGTTGAGTTTCTTAAAAAGCGTAACGTCCGAACACACATTGAGTCTACTTTTGGCACAAAGCCAGCAATTATCCCAGTGTATTACTGGTGCTTTATTTTATCGACCCCGTAAGGATGAAAGGCAAACTTAACCTCAGTGGGATTTGAACTCAGACCACAAAGGGCCGTAACTCTTTGCTGCAAAGCATGGCGTCCGACCCCCTACCGATACTGCCAATCCACTGCCCTAGCATGGCGTCCGACCCTCTACCGATACTGCCAATCCACCGCCCAAGCATGGCGTCCGACCCTCTACCGATACTGCCAATCCACCGCCCTAGCATGGCGTCCGACCCCCTACCGATACTGCCAATCAACCGCCCAAGCATGGCGTCCGACCCTCTAGCGATACTGCCAACCCAACGCCGTCACAATTCATATATTAACTATAAAATAGTCGAATAAGTCGAGTAAATTACTCTTGGAGCGCTTTAATTTTAAATTTTATTATTATCAACCACTTCATTTTTTCGTGATAGATGAAATAAAGTTCCAGTCGAGTACTGAGTCGATATAATCGATTTTCTACTGCCCCGCAAAAACTGATGGCTTTTTGGTTAAATACTTATATATATATTATTTTATTATTTGCTTAAATACATATATAAAGTCGATCGACTTTCGTTAAATCGGACCGAGGAAACAATGTTTCCATTGGTCTTTCCAATTGCTATTACTATCAATCGGTCGCAAATCCAGGTAGAAGGAGCAACGTGAAATAAAGTGTCGCCCGGTCCGGGAATCGAACGAATATATATATATATATATATATATATATATATACTATATATATGTATATATATATATATATAATATATATATATATATATATATATATATATATATATATTTATATATATATATATATATATATATATATATATATATATATATATATATATATATATATATAATATATATATATATATATATATATATATACATATACATATATATATATATATATATATATATATATATATATATATATATATATATATATATATATAATATATATATATATATATATATATATACATATACATATATATATATATATATATATATATATATATATATATATATATATATATATATATATATATATATATATATATAAGGAATAGATGGAATCGAAAATGCAACTAAAAAAATATTTGTGTGTGTGTGTGTGTGTGTCTGTGACTGTGACTCTGTGTCTGTGTCTGTGTGTATATGTGCATATGTATGTCAATATAGCAATGACCATCAACGTGTCACTCTTCATTCGGTATCAGACATCAACCAATATATTGTTTCCAATGCATCGATTTAACCTGCTTCCTCTATAGTGTAAGGTGTCTATTGTTTCCTGTGACGATCAATAATATTAATATGTAGCAATTTTTTTCTATATTCACCAGATTTACGTTCTACATAACGTCGGCAATGTATATATTTGTATGTGTGCGCATGTGTGTTTGTGTGTATTTGTGCATGCGTGTATGTGTGTTTATGTGTGTATGAGTCCGTAGATGTGAGCACAAGCGTGATTATGTATATATATATATATATATATATATATATATATATATATATATATATATTAGTATATATATATATATATATATATATATATATATATTAGTATATATATATATATATATATATATATATATATATATATATATATATTAGTATATATATATATATATATATATATATATATATATATATATATATATATATATATATATATATTAGTATATATATATATATATATATATATATATATATATATATATTAGTATATATATATATATATTAGTATATATATATATATATATATTAGTATATATATATATATATATATATATATTAGTATATATATATATATATATATATATATATATATATATATTTATATATATATATATATATATATATATATATTTATATATATATGATAAAAGAATCATAGAACTACTTAGAGTACATTTCAACTCATCGGAAAGACAGCGAATAACATCATATATAAAATGTGTGTGTGTGTGTGTGTGTGTGTGTGTGTGTGTGTGTGTGTGTGCGGGCGTACGTGTGTGCATATTTGTGCATGTATGCATTTACATATATGAACGTTTTTGGTTTGTTAGAAAAAATAGCAATAGATTTGTAAAAAGAATTCAAAGCCAGTTTATAACGAAGTATATTTTATATAGGGTTTTTAAACTATTTTGCTGAAAGCTAAATTATTTATTACTTCCTCAAACTTTAGCGTTTCATGTGTACGTTATAGGAGTAGTGAGAAGAGATATAAAAAAATACGTATACATAAAAACTCAGACATTGATGGGTATGCTAGAAATAGAGTTTACTCGAACACAGTGAGAAGGGAAAACGTTAAATGTTTTGACATGCAAAAAAATGCATTCGAAATATATAAAAAAGCTTCTTTATGGAACGAGAAATTTAAATACAATTAAATTAAATAGTCAAGTAAGGGACATAACTCTAATGATATTAAACGTATTAAAGAAGCATTTTGTTTCGCCAGATGTTTATCAGGGTAAAACAATGGTTACTCGGGGTGATATTATTTATATCTAGTCATTGATAAAAACGTTCGAATTATGACGTGTTGATAGTGTGCTTCTTGAGCAATTATAGATAACAGTATATTTAAGTAACGGTGGCATATATTTCGCAACAAAAGAATAATCATTGTGGTTTGTAGTAATCTGTATTGACCAAATTAAACAATTTTTTGCTACTAAGTTTGGTTCAATTTCCACTGTCTATGTGTGCATTGTTAAATAGTCATTTAAATTATGACATGAGGCATTATCATAACAATGATATTTTATACAAATTCCAAATGTATGACCTATGTGAGGGTATATAGAAAGGGGGAAAAATCAATAATAACCAGTTGGAATATCTAGAGAAATACGTCTAATGAAGTAGTAAATGTAAATTTGAAGACAAATTTGAGAGTAAAAGTGATAAATATAATGTCATATGCATTAAAATAATGTGAATTAAGAATAACATTAAAATTATTTAACTACAGATGTGATTGATAGATGTATAGCATTTACATTACTCTTGGAAGGTTTCATATATAACCAAAACATTATATATATATAGGAAACAAAACATTATATATATATATGTGTGTGTGTGTGTGTGTGTGTGTGTGTGTTTCTGTGTAATATTATATGTTGTAGTTGGAAGAAGTGGCACATGAATGATGTAAAGAAATGGCGTTATAGTAGAAAAGGAATGTGTGTGTTGTGTGTGTGTGTGTGTGTGTGTGTGTGTGTGTGTGTGTGTGTGTGTGTGTGTGTGTGTGTGTGTGTGTGTGCATGTTTGTGCATGTGTGTACGTGTGTATGCTTGTGTGTCTGTGTGTATATATGTGAAGGGAGGATATTAGCTAGAGCTTTCAATGCAGTATTAATATGAGTACTATTAAGATTACAATCAGATGCCATATACTGGGGAACTTGGTTAACGATTACGTGTAAGTGTTTACTAAGATTTAGAAAAAAAACAAATTATCAAAAATATATAGTTGCGATCACGTGGTAATTTACAGGGAATCTAACATAATATTAGATAGCTACGTATTACTAATGTATTAAATGTGTTGTCTAAAATAATAGTGCATGTGAAAGGAAATATGCAAGCCTATAATAAGTACTTTTAGAGATCGAATAAGAATTAAGTATAAGGTATTGCTTACAATTATATATATATATATATATATATATATATATATATATATAGAGAGAGAGAGAGAGAGAGAGAGAGAGAGAGGAGAGCATAAGGGATGTACACTGGTGTCACTGAAAACGTATTATGCAATAAATACGATTAAGTAGCTATAACCTCTGCTGTTAATTCATATATATATATATATATATATATATATATATATATATATAAATAAATGAAAAGTATATATATATATATATATATATATGTATTTATATATATATATATGTATGTATTTATATAGATATATATATATATATACATATATATGTATATATATATATATATGTGTGTGTGTGTGTGTGTGTGTGTGTGTGTGTGTGTGTGTGTGTGTGTGTGTGTGTGTGTGTGTATGTGTGACATACAGATAGTGAGATATAAATTTATAAGCATACGAATTAAGTATACAGAAAATGGACGGTACATAGATATAGTAAATATTAATTTATTTGGGGAGATTTGGTGATTACTAGATTTGGTGGTTGAATACTAGAATAGTGATGGATATCTATGTGAGTATATTCTTGTGAATTACGGTAACACCATAACATTTTTCTAATCAGGTTTCAGAAAGTGTTATTGTGATGATAATATTTAAATTTGAAAAGTGTAGTAGTGAGACTAACATAAGATAACATCCTTTTCTTATTGAACGTTGCTTGGTATTAGAATAATTATATTATTGAAGCATAAGCGAAATAAATCTGGACTGATTGGAATTTAAGTGTCATGGTGTCTGAGATTTTAAACACTTTTTAAATACTTATGTTGCAGTTGGCAGCTAAGTTGAACGGCGGATTGAACCAGGTTGGAATTCTTTTCGTTTTAATTCTTCTAATTCGGTTTGTATTTCGTACATACTTTCTTATGTCTTGTAACTCAATCACTATATTAACTAGGTGAATCGTTAAATATTTATTGGTTTGCGTTTATGCTGGAGAACCACTAAGAAATTTTCTTGACAGAAATCTAATCTGATTGTGTTAGAACGTTTGCATATATATATATATATATATATATATATATATATATATATACATACATATATGTGTGTGTGTATATATATATATATATATATATATATATATACATATATGTGTGTGTATATATATATATATATATATATATATATATATATATATATATATATATATATATATATGTATATATATATATATATATATATATATATATATATATATATATATATATATATATAGAGAGAGAGAGAGAGAGAGACTGACGTATAATATTGCAAATATTAGAAGGAAGATTTAATGCTTCACACTGACTAATTGACTAGTCGCATCCCGGGCAGAATTCGATCGACTGTGAAATTTTGAGATATGGAGTTTGTACTTATCAGAAAAGAGTTTGATTTACTAGGTTGGGAAGGATTTGTAGTGTGGTTGTTGTTTTTATTTAGGTGGGTACTGTATTTTTAGGTAATGTGGTTTAAATTTGTTTGGGCATAGAGAATGAAGATGAACATAATTAATTTGTCAGCCAGTGGGTGGTAAATGGCTGGTTAAGGTATTGGAGCAATTAAATATGAGAATATTTTTTTCTTTTCTTTTACTTATTTCAGTAAGAAGGCTGCAGCCATACTGGTGCATCGCCTTGATTTCGTCGTTCACATCAACTCTAGTACCTATTTGATTGATCTTTTTCTTGTCGGTGAGTTACGGGATGTATCCCCACCTCCATATATATATATATATATATATATATATATATATATATATATATATATATATATATATTAGTGAGAATCGTATTTTGGCTTTGGAATTAGCGAAAAACAACTTCCGAGATGTGTGGCAAGCGCTCAATAATTCTGACGAACCAGAGCTACAACATACGTTAAAGGCCAAACACACTGAGACGATGGTTAAACCGTCATCCGCGCAACCATAGAAACGACCAAGTAATTCGGGTCAACCAAATAAAAAAAATATGTGATTATATATATATATATACAGCGGGCTTCTATAGTTTCTGTCACCCAAATTTCACTCACATGGCATTAGTCAACCTTGCGTTATGTTCTTATGGTCAAAAGAAACGCTATATAAAAATGTATGTGATGTGATGTGTGTGTGTGTGGGGGGGGGGGGTAATCTTTTACTTGTTCCATTCATTAGACACCGATCATACTGGGGCAACATTTTTAGGGGATTTGGTCGACCATGTCGATACCAATACTTATTCATTCAATATATATATATTTAGTATAGAAAAGCTTCTACAGGACTAGAACTGTTTCATTCGGGAGAAATCACCAGGAAGCTCTCGAATGAAACAGTTCTAGTCTATATTAAATATTTATACTTTGCTTTGTATTGAGTACCTTACTTACTGTGGTTACCCCCGATTGAACCCAGGATAAACTTATATATATGTATATATATATATATATATATAACAGATTAAAGTTTAAGCAAAGAATCGTTGCTTTCACCCTAAACG
>OZ024746.1:84916150-84918650 GCA_964016885.1 Eledone cirrhosa | reverse complement strand
CAATAATATATAGTTAAGGAAGTTATATATAGCAATAATATATAGATATGGAGGTTATATATAGCAATAATATATAGTTAAGGAAGTTATATATAGCAATAATATATAGATATGGAGGTTATATATAGCAATAATATATAGTTAAGGAAGTTATATATAGCAATAATATATAGATATGGAGGTTATATATAGCAATAATATATAGATATGGAGGTTATATATAGCAATAATATATAGTTAAGGAAGTTATATATAGCAATAATATATAGTTAAGGAAGTTATATATAGCAATAATATATAGATATGGAGGTTATATATAGCAATAATATATAGTTAAGGAAGTTATATATAGCAATAATATATAGATATGGAGGTTATATATAGCAATAATATATAGTTAAGGAAGTTATATATAGCAATAATATATAGTTAAGGAAGTTATATATAGCAATAATATATAGATATGGAGGTTATATATAGCAATAATATATAGTTAAGGAAGTTATATATAGCAATAATATATAGATATGGAGGTTATATATAGCAATAATATATAGTTAAGGAAGTTATATATAGCAATAATATATAGTTAAGGAAGTTATATATAGCAATAATATATAGATATGGAGGTTATATATAGCAATAATATATAGTTAAGGAAGTTATATATAGCAATAATATATAGTTAAGGAAGTTATATATAGCAATAATATATAGATATGGAGGTTATATATAGCAATAATATATAGTTAAGGAAGTTATATATAGCAATAATATATAGTTATGGAGGTTATATATAGCAATAATATGTAGTTATGGAGGTTATATATAGCAATAATATATAGTTATGGAGGTTATATATAGCAATAATATATAGTTAAGGAAGTTATATATAGCAATAATATATAGTTAAGGAAGTTATATATAGAGCAATAATATATAGTTATGGAGGTTATATATAGCAATAATATATAGTTATGGAGGTTATATATAGCAATAATATATAGTTAAGGAAGGTATATATAGCAATAATATATAGTTAAGGAAGTTATATATAGCAATAATATATAGTTAAGGAAGGTATATATAGCAATAATATATAGTTAAGGAAGTTATATATAGCAATAATATATAGTTATGGAGGTTATATATAGCAATAATATATAGTTATGGAAGGTATATATAGCAATAATATATAGTTAAGGAAGGTATATATAGCAATAATATATAGTTAAGGAAGTTATATATAGCAATAATATATAGTTAAGGAAGTTATATATAGCAATAATATATAGTTAAGGAAGTTATATATAGCAATAATATATAGTTAAGGAAGTTATATATAGCAATAATATATAGTTATGGAAGTTATATATAGCAATAATATATAGTTAAGGAAGTTATATATAGCAATAATATATAGTTAAGGAAGTTATATATAGCAATAATATATAGTTAAGGAAGTTATATATAGCAATAATATATAGTTAAGGAGGTTATATATAGCAATAATATATAGTTAAGGAAGTTATATATAGCAATAATATATAGTTAAGGAAGTTATATATAGCAATAATATATAGTTAAGGAAGTTATATATAGCAATAATATATAGTTAAGGAAGTTATATATAGCAATAATATATAGTTATGGAGGTTATATATAGCAATAATATATAGTTATGGAAGTTATATATAGCAATAATATATAGTTAAGGAAGTTATATATAGCAATAATATATAGTTATGGAGGTTATATATAGCAATAATATATAGTTAAGGAAGTTATATATAGCAATAATATATAGTTAAGGAAGTTATATATAGCAATAATATATAGTTATGGAGGTTATATATAGCAATAATATATAGTTATGGAGGTTATATATAGCAATAATATATAGTTAAGGAAGTTATATATAGCAATAATATATAGTTATGGAGGTTATATATAGCAATAATATGTAGCATTCCAGTTGTTGTCTTCCTGTTTCTTCTACAACAACTACAACGGTACGCCCCTATGGTGGTGAGTAAGGAGGTAGCCCTGGGGCTCAGGACACCAGAAGTCTTCACTGCCAGGGGTACGACCGCAAACCTGTCGGAGAGCGACCGGTATTTGAGGAGTTTGGCCCCCTCAGCCCGGCGTGCAGCAGAACCTGGATCAGTCGCAGACTGCACCAGGTTGCGGCTACAGAAAGTGTCGGTGCAAGTGGCATCCCAGACGAGGGGTTTGCCACCGCGGAACGGGAAGATGGTCCTGCCATCTGGCCTTTTGCCGTCCCCTCGATCCAGCCCCACCGGCTCGAGCTCGCAAGGGAAGCCTGCAGCGTCCAAGCAATGCTTAATGACCTCGTTGAGGGCAGCATGGCGTGGAATGCGGCTGGCACTGTGGCGACAGGAAAGCGGGTGGAGGCCGAAAGAGTCCACGGAGGAACCGCAGCGACATTGGTGTGGCTGGCAGATCCGGAGGCCAAGCCTCAGGGAAACGCCGATGCGCA
>OZ024746.1:84891150-84893650 GCA_964016885.1 Eledone cirrhosa | reverse complement strand
ATATATATGTATAAAAATTCATATTTCCGTGTTTCAGAGATTATTGTCTCTTCATCGGAAGATAACTACCCTTATAATCATCCAGAGGGACAATAATAGTGTCACTATTTATGTCAAGCAGGGTATATTATGTAACTAAAACAGTCAGTTTAATTTGCATGACGTAATAATTGTTTCTACTTTTGGCACAAGGCCAGCAATTATCCCAGTGCATTACTGGTACTTTATTTTATCGACCCCGTAAGGATGAAAGGCAAAGTTAACCTAGGCATGACGTAATAATTGACAACATAATTGATTCAATAATAACTTCTTATGCAGACGCTGCGTATATCAGATAATTTGAAATAACTATGATCTTTTAATTGGAAACCTCGCTGTAAAAAGAATGAAAAGTTAACACAGTTTGCCCTATTCCCTCTGTACATAGCGGAATACGAGAGATTATCTTCATGCGTTTCAGAGATTATTTTCTCATCAGAAGATTATGCCTCTGAATCTCTCTACTGAGGGTCGTTGATAGCATCGCTGTTTCTGTTATACAGGGTATGGAACGTAACGAATGTATCTTTATGGAAAATTGACTGACTATTTCAGTGATCAACTCATGTGGCGAAGCTCTTACAGAGTGATCAACTCATGTGGCGAAGCTCTTACAGAGTGACCAACTCATGTGGCAAAGCTCTTACAGAGTGATCAACTCATGTGGCGAAGCTCTTACAGAGTGATCAACTCATGTGGCGAAGCTCTTACAGAGTGATCAACTCATGTGGCGAAGCTCTTACAGAGTGACCAACTCATGTGGCGAAGCTCTTACAGAGTGACCAACTCATGTGGCGAAGCTCTTACAGAGTGATCAACTCATGTGGCGAAGCTCTTACAGAGTGATCAACTCATGTGGCGAAGCTCTTACAGAGTGACCAACTCATGTGGCGAAGCTCTTACAGAGTGATCAACTCATGTGGCGAAGCTCTTACAGAGTGACCAACTCATGTGGCGAAGCTCTTACAGAGTGACCAACTCATGTGGCGAAGCTCTTACAGAGTGATCAACTCATGTGGCGAAGCTCTTACAGAGTGATCAACTCATGTGGCGAAGCTCTTACAGAGTGACCAACACATGTGGCGAAGCTCTTACAGAGTGATCAACTCATGTGGCGAAGCTCTTACAGAGTGACCAACTCATGTGGCGAAGCTCTTACAGAGTGATCAACTCATGTGGCGAAGCTCTTACAGAGTGATCAACTCATGTGGCGAAGCTCTTACAGAGTGATCAACTCATGTGGCGAAGCTCTTACAGAGTGACCAACACATGTGGCGAAGCTCTTACAGGGTGACCAACTCATGTGGCGAAGCTCTTACAGAGTGATCAACTCATGTGGCGAAGCTCTTACAGAGTGATCAACTCATGTGGCGAAGCTCTTACAGAGTGACCAACTCATGTGGCGAAGCTCTTACAGAGTGATCAACTCATGTGGCGAAGCTCTTACAGAGTGACCAACTCATGTGGCGAAGCTCTTACAGAGTGATCAACTCATGTGGCGAAGCTCTTACAGAGTGATCAACTCATGTGGCGAAGCTCTTACAGAGTGATCAACTCATGTGGCGAAGCTCTTACAGAGTGATCAACTCATGTGGCGAAGCTCTTACAGAGTGACCAACTCATGTGGCGAAGCTCTTACAGAGTGACCAACTCATGTGGCGAAGCTCTTACAGAGTGACCAACTCATGTGGCGAAGCTCTTACAGAGTGATCAACTCATGTGGCGAAGCTCTTACAGAGTGATCAACTCATGTGGCGAAGCTCTTACAGAGTGATCAACTCATGTGGCGAAGCTCTTACAGAGTGACCAACTCATGTGGCGAAGCTCTTACAGAGTGACCAACTCATGTGGCGAAGCTCTTACAGAGTGACCAACTCATGTGGCGAAGCTCTTACAGAGTGACCAACTCATGTGGCGAAGCTCAGATTGGCTACATTATTTGGGGTACGATTATTGTTTTATAATGCTTGTTGATTCTGTTGTTGTTGTTGTTGTTGTTGTTGTTGTTGTTGTTGTTGTTGTTGTTGTTGTTAGCGATATTCAGTTTGCCTACATATGGTACAGCTGGGTTATTACCTGGATTGATTTGAAGATCCATCATGCACATTCTATTATGCTAGAAGGCGGTGGATTGGTGGGAACGCTAGAGTGTCGGACAAAATGCTTTGTGTCATTTAGTTACGACCCTTTACGTTCTGAGCTCACCATTGTCAGTTTTGTTTTTCTTCCTTCCAGACTCAATAAAATAAAGTACCAGTAAAGTACTGTATTAAAATTAATCGACTCTTCCCCCAAAATGACTACCCTTGTGTCGATATTAAACAGTTATTAGCGATACACTTGTTGTTTTCTGTTTTCTCCTTGTTTTCAACACGATGATGGTGTTACTTATTAGGGATGTTCGACGCTGTCTTCAGTTTTTTCCTTGCTCTCAATATTTATATACATCTTGTAGAAT
>OZ024746.1:84874092-84875950 GCA_964016885.1 Eledone cirrhosa | reverse complement strand
CATTTTCTCTTTCTCTCTCCCTCCCCCCTGTGTCTCTCTCTCTCTCCATTACTCTCCCTTACTCTCTCTGTTTTTCGCTCTCTATACCTCTCTCTCTGTGTCTTTCATGTATATATTCCCTGCCTTCCGTTCCTAGCATGTCTTGCCAAACCTTCAATCTCATTAGTTATAAACAGCTTTATGCGTTCCTCTCCGTTTTACTCGACAGCTTCCTCTCTTACTAATTCTGTTGCTTTTATTATCTTTCTATCTCATACTCTCTTTAGCTTCTCTCTATCTTTCTCGACCGTCACCACAGCTTCTTTTCTCCTTTCTCTTTCTATCTTTCTTCTTTTTTGCTATATATCACACTTCTCTCGTCCGTTTTTCCTTATGGACACTCATACACACATACATACATACGCACACATATATATATATATATATATATATATATATATACATATATATATATATACATATATATATATATATATACATATATATATAAATGTATGTATGTATCTATGTATGTATGTATAAATTTATATGTGTGCGTATGTATGTATTTATGTATTTATGTATGTATGTATTTAGATACATACATACATTTATATATATATATATATATATATATATATATATATATATATATATATATATATATATATACATATATATATATATATATATACATATACATATATATATATACATATATATATATATATACATATATGTATATATCTGTATGCATATATATATACATATATATATATATATATGTATGCATATATATATATATATATATGTGTGTATATATATATATATATATATGTGTGTGTGTATATATATATATATATATATATATATATATATATATATATATTATATATATATATATATATATATTTATATATATATACACACATAGACATATATATATATATATACATATATAATATACATTTATATGTACATGTATGAGTACATATCAACACACATACATACACACACATATTTGCATGTATGTATATGTATTTATATATGTGTGTGACCTTATGTATCTGTGTGTGTATGCATGTACATATATGCATATGTCTCTGTGGATGTAAACCGCTCTTCTATCCCCCCCCCCCCACCTTCCATTTCTTTTTTACCTTTTCCGTGCGGCACGTCTTGCCAAAGCGCCATTCTCATTAGTTACAAACAGGCTTCAGTAACTGCAATACTCCCCCCCCCCCCTCTCTCTCTCTCTCTCTTTGCCTTTTCTCTCTCGTCTTTCGTCTCCTCCTCTACGTTAACAGGCCGCCATGATGTGGTTGTAAATTCTTTCACATCACTTCGTCACACTTCACTTCAAACCTCTCTCTCTCTCTCGCTCTCTCTCTCTCTCTCTCCCTCTCTCTCTCTCTCTCTCTCTCTCTCTCTCTCTCTCTCTCTCTCTCCTTGTTGTTACATTGTCCTATCTCTATCTTCCAACTACATGTTTGAATAATTCTGTTTTGTATTTGTTTCTTCTTCTTCTTCTTCTTCTTCTTCTTCTTCTTCTTCTTCTTCTTCTTCTTCTTCTTCTTCTTCTTCTTCTTCTTCTTCTTCTTCTTCTTCTTCTTCTTCATGCCACGTGTGTGTATGCGTCTGTGTTTTCACACTTTTCTCACTTCCGTACCAATAAACTCTGCTTCTCCTCTATCTCTTCCATTATTTTTCTCTCTTCCTCTTTCTCACCCCTTTCGTTTGGGTCTCTCTTGTCCTATCTTTTTCTGGTTGCCTGTCTCTCTTTATCTATCTATCTATCTTTCTCTCTCTATCACTCACCCTCCCTCATACCTCTCATTCTCTCATTTTCAGTGTTTTGCATTATATTATACCTTCCATT
>OZ024746.1:84844092-84846592 GCA_964016885.1 Eledone cirrhosa | reverse complement strand
GTTACCGAAATAGAAATTGCCGCTAAATCTAAACTGAAATAAGTTGGGAGAGATAGATAGATAATCACTAAGCAAGTTAGCTATATAAAAAATATGATCAAATACAGTACGCTGTGTTATATAAAGCTAATGTCCAATTCAACTTCATTGTTTAAAATTAATCCTAAAAAACTTGAATCAATAAACTTTGATGTATGATGCTTACAATCTGAGCACTCCTAAACGAAGATCCGATCTTGAACTTGCGTACATACTCTGAGTTGATTGAATTTTTCTTTCCTTGCAATATACAATAAACAAAACTCTACTTAAGTATATATATATATATATATATATATATATATATATATATATATATATATATATATATATATATATATATATATATATATATATTTATTAAAATAACAGATTAAAGTTTAAGCAAAGAATCGTTGCTTTCACCCTTAACGGGATCTTCTGAAACTGAGAAAGTCAATCTGTAAACGCAGAAGTGAATATTTCAAAAAACGTTGGAACCGGAGTAAGACAGGAAGACGATACTTTGGTTCGTGGAAACGTCCCTTGGAAAAGAACGGGAAAAAACGAATATAATACGTCATTATTTGGAGCGGTGAAAAACAATTACACGTTTTATGGTATAAAAGAAGTCGTAGACTAATATTCTCTTAGGTGGTTCATAGAGACGTTCTCTGGCAATGAACGGAAAAAACGAAGATAATACGTCAAATGTGGAGCGGGGAGAACAATTGCACGCAAAGACAAAACCACGTAAATGGTATAACTGAAGTCGTAGACTAAAATTCTAACTAGGAAACCGAATGATTCTCCGCTTCAGAGTTAAGAATAAAGTAAATAAAATACAGAGGTAATTGAAATTAAATAAATACATACACGCATCCAAATACGTACATACACAAGCATACGCGAAAACACTCGCCATAGGTATACAAATACACGCACATATAAATATGTATGTGTGTGTGTGTGCGTGTGTGTGTGCCTGTATACAAATAATTAAATAAACGTATATAAATAAATAAATACGTATATAACAAGTGCACACACATACCTACATGTAAATACACAAATGTTCGGAGACATACGTCAACTAAAACACGAAGTACACATATACACACACCCTACATATGTACGTATGTAGGGTGTGTACTTCGTGTTTTGGTTGACGTAGTCTCCGAACATTTGTGTATTTACATGTAGGTATGTGTGTGCGCTTGTTATATACGTATTTATTTATTTATATACGTTTATTTAATTATTTGTATACACGCACACACACACACACACACACATACATATTTATATGTGCGTGTATTTGTATACCTATGGCGAGTGTTTTCGCGTATACCATTTACGTGGTTTTGTCTTTGCGTGCAATTGTTCTCCACGCTCCACATATGACGTATTATCTTCGTTTTTTCCGTTCATTGCCAGAGAACGTCTCTATGAACCACCTAAGAGAATATTAGTCTACGACTTCTTTTATACCATAAACGTTGTTCTGTCTTTGCGTGTAATTGTTTTTCACCGCTCCAAATAATTGTTTCTACTTTAGGCACAAGGTCAGCAATTACCCAGTGCATTACTGGTACTTTATTTTATCGACCCGTAAGGATGAAAGGCAAAGTCAACCTCGGCGGGATTTGAACTCAGATCGTAAAGGGACGTAACTATGCTGGAAAGCATGGCGTCCGACCCTCTACCGATACTGCCAATCCACCGCTCCAAATAATGACGTATTATATTCGTTTTTCCCGTTCTTTGCCAGAGAACGTTTCCACGAACCAAAGTATCGTCTTCCTGTCTTCCTCCGGTTGTAACGTTTTTTGAAATATTCACTTCTGCGTTTACAGATTGACTTTGTTAGTTTCAGAAGATCCCGTTAAGGGTGAAAGCAGCGATTCTTTGCTTAAACTTTAATCTGTTATTTTAATAAATATTTGCTCTACGGTTCTTATATATCTGATATATATTTATCCTTATCGAGCCCTCTTTGGATTTTAGTCTTCAAATGTATTATTATTACTATATATATATATATATATATATATATATATACATTCATAATGAAGGAAAGAGACAAAAAACATACATGAGGTAGGACTTGCTATCTTGATAAAATTAATTCCAAATTATTTTGCATTTGATAGAAAATAAATTATTACTATTATTATTATCATTTTTGATGTAGTTCTTGTTGGTGGTGATGGTAGTAGTGGTGGTGTTGGTGGTGGTGGTGTGTCTGCTGGTGTTGTGATTGTATTTTGAAGTCGTCTAAAAAAATATATATATATATATGTTATTTTAATAAATATATATATATATCTATCTATCTATCTATCTATATATATATATGTATTATTTTGCAAAATATTTTATAATAATAATAATGAAAATAATAAAAGTAATATATTTTTCACTAACAATTTCTTTGAGTGATATTGATGATGATGATAATAATAATAATAATAATTACAAT
>OZ024746.1:84829092-84839092 GCA_964016885.1 Eledone cirrhosa | reverse complement strand
GGCAAAGTAAACCTCGGCGGGATTTGAACTCACCACCCTGGTAATAATGGTTTCTTATATAGGCACAAGGCCAACAATTTGGGGGAAGGGGAATTCGATTAAATTGACCCCAGAGCGTGACTGGTACTTTATTTTATCGACCCCATAAGGATGAAAGGCAAAGTTAACTTCGGCGGGATTTGAACTCAGACCGTAAAGCGGCGTAACTCTATGCTGCAAAGCATGGCGTCCGACCCTCTACCGATACTGTCAATCCACCACCCTCACCCTGATAATAATAATTGTTTCTACTCTTGGTACAAAGCCAGCGATTATCCCAGTGCATCACTGGTACTTTATTTTATCGACCCCTTAAAGATGAAAGGCAAAGTTAACCTCAGAACATTTGAACTCAGAACACAAAGGGCCATAACTCTATGCTGCAAAGCCTGATGTCTGACGCTCTACAGATACTGCCAAACCACCGCCCTCCGTTGTTTTGACAATATAATTGTTTCTACTTTCGGCATAAGGCCAGCAATTAGCCAGTGTATTACTGGTACTTTATTTTATCGACCTCGTAAGGATGAAAGGCAAAGTTAACCTCGGCGGGATTTGAACTCAGACCATAAAGGGGTTTAATGCTTGATAGAACTTGTTTCTGTTGTTGTAGATACATGTGTGTGTCCGTATACATATACACTAGGTTCGAACACAAAAGAACCAAACTCCCCTGCCACTATCTCCGTCCCTCCCACTCTCCCCACCTCTTACTATTATGAACAAATGGGGGCCCACGCGCGGACAGAATTTTCTTGCGTATAAATTTTACGTATATATAATTGTAATACACTCATAAATTGCTCTAAAAATAAATTTTAGAATTCTCCATGAATGTTCTGTAACTCTAAATCATGTTTACGTGTCAGCGCGGATGGGGCAGGGGTTCTGTGACCTCTAGTTTAAGAACTACTAGTTTAGACATGTATTAAGATATGTATTAAGAAGTATATTTTCCATACCATTACACACACACATAGATATATTCATACATACACACTCAGATATATAATTACATATACATACGTACACATACACACCTACGTGTGTGTAATCAAATATCTCATAGATTAAAAATGAAAAAAGTACATGACAGTGGACTCCAGAAGAAGGATGAAATTTTGAAGTAGCTTGTTGCCAAAAGATCAAATTCATAGGGGCCAATACCATGCCCTAAGGCGATTTAATAAGAAATGAAGATTGTATCCACTCAACAGAGGAGAACGATCTAGGGTAAGGATATAACAAAAAAAAAAAAATCTAAAAAAAACAACAATAACAAAATACAGACCCTTTACCAACCCTCTGCCCCTGGGGCAAGAGATGGAATTGCAGCTAAATATGACATTAATTCGAATAATTAAGGCATTTGAACATAGGGTGGCAGTAAAGAGAGGATGGAAAAAATAGAGAAAGAGAATAATGGGAGTGCGGAGGGAATCTGGAGGAGAGAGAGAGAGAAAGAGAGAGAGTGAAAGAGAGAGAGAGAGAGAGGGGGAGAGAGAGGGGGGAGAGAGGAGGTGGGTGAGAAAATGAAAGAGAAACGTGGAAGAGGAGTAAGAAAAAGAAAAGTAAAAGAGTGAAAGAAAGAAAGATAGATAGATAGGTAGATAAATGGAGAGGGGGCGGCATAGTCAGAGAGGAGGAGTGAGAGTGAGAGAGGAAGAAAGGGGGAGAAATGTAAAAGAAGCTGATCCTTAAAAGATACAGAGCGAAATAAATTATAGCAGTATGATCTGAGTTCAAATCCCGCTGAGGTTAACTTTGCTTTTCATCCTTACGGTGGCGATAAAATACAGTACCAGTGATGCACTGGGGTAATCGCTGGCCTTGTGCCAAAAGTAAAAACTGTAAGGGCGGTGAATTGGCAGTATCGGCGGAGGGTCGGAGGCCATGCTTTCTAGCATAGTTACGTCCCTTTACGGTCTGAGTTCAAATCCCGTCGAGGTTAACTTTGCCTTTCATCCTTACGGGGTCGATAAAATAAAGTACCAGTAATGCACTGGGTAATTGCTGACCTTGTACCAAAAGTAGAAACAATTATATTGTCAAAACAACATACTACATATACATGTAAGATGAACGAGTAAAAGACGTAATATTTAACATTTTTCAGTGTAGATTTATAAAGTTAATTCCATAAACATAAGAACAAAGTTTCATACTATGTAATTTGAAATTGAAATACTTTTATATATCAGAGTGATCGAAGCCAATTTAAATAGATATGATAACGAGGTCCAATAATATGTAAACATTCCTTGTATGCGAACGAAGATCAGATTTTCTCCAAAGTCAGTAAATTACTTTAGCAAAAGAAATGCTTAATTTTTTTAGTCTTTTTGAATGCCACTAGGTTTGGATATTCTTTCTCGAAATAAGAGGAAATAAGAGTAAACCATCGCCTTAATTTATGAATATACATGTGTGATATTAATTTAGTTCCCATTTTTTAAACATCTCTTTGGTTGTTTTGACTGAAATATTATATGCAACATTTACTTCTAATATCCAAGTACGCAAAAGGGAGTTTTTTTAGTTCATCAAATAGAATGTGATTCGGGAATCTTTATCACACACACACACACACACATACACATATTCATACACATGCAGACAGAGACATACACACACAGACACAATTTTATACAGATTCATGCTTATAGTTGCAAGTATTTATATATATATATGTGTGTGTGTGTGTGTGTGTGTGTGTGTGTGTGTGTGTGTGTGTGTGTGTGTGTGTATGTGTATCATGGGTTCAATCGGGGATAACCACAGTAAGTAAGGTACTCAATACATATATATATATATATATATATAGAGAGAGAGAGAGAGAGAGGGGGTCGGAGAGAGAGCTGAGTGGAAGAGAGACTCTTAATTACCAATATATAAATGTTTATGTAATTCTGTCGCTCAATATGTATTCGTGCGTGCGTCTGCGCGCGATGCGCGCGCGTGTGTGTGTGTGTGTGTGTGTGTGTGTGTGTGTGTGTCCATGTGCTGTAAAGAACCAGTTTACATGGTTGGGGCATTAAATATTTAGCTCGAAATTTATCTGCTATGTGACAAAAATGTTAAAATAATTACATTACTCTTTGACTAATATTGTTTTCAGTTGTATGATAAGTACTGAAGAAAACTTCCGATATGTTTTGGTATGATTTTATCCGCCTCAGTGCAGCATAGCCTTTATCGTACTTAAGGAAGCAGTGAAGAATGAACATACAGAAAATAAATATACAAGATTGTACATGTATTAGCATAAGATTGTTTAGAAATTAAATAATTCAAAGGCGCAATCTGCATAAAATGTTATTTAATGTACGGAACATTAAAGGCTAAAAAGAAATATATATTTAATGCTCCATGCATTAAAAATATTATCAGTAGCTTAACTATTGTTCAGCATGTATATTATATTATATCTATGACTTGCTACGTAAATCTTTTTCTTCTTTTTTTCTTTTTGTTTCATTATTTAACTTCATTATAACTTTTAAGTGATATACCTATATATTTATAGTTAAACGATGCTTTTTTTAAATAATAAATAAATGTTGGGATTTTATTTAAAAGTAAAGAAAGTAATTTACAATTTATCAACGTTTGCATATTAAGAAGAAAGAGAAAAATATTAACTAGCGAACGTAAGAGAAGTTGGGTATTGGCGGACAAAGTGATGGAGGTATTACAGCAGAGAACAACCAGCGACATCCGCTACATCAAACATTTTACCTCACAGAGTACTTTACTTAGAAGGGATGCACTCCTCCTGATTTTGTGGAGGATACACAAGAGTTCTCGACGGCGACAGGCACGAAAAGAGAGCGGTCAGTAATGTCTCAAAGTAGTGGATTGGCAGTATCGGTGGAGGGTCGGACGCCATGCTTTCCAGCATAGTTACGTCCCTTTACGATCTGAGTTCAAATCCCGCCGAGGTTGACTTTGCCTTTCATCCTTACGGGGTCGATAAAATAAAGTACCAGTAATGCACTGGGTAATTGCTGGCCTTGTGCCTAAAGTAGAAACAATTATTTCTATTTTTCAACGGAAATTCAAATATTTTTTTCTCAGTCTTGCTAATCTTATCTGCTTCAATAGCACAAATATACAATGGTTTGGCAGTATCGGTAGAGAGTCGGACGCCATGCTTTCCAGCATGGAGTTACGTCCTTTTATGATATGAGTTCAAATCCCGCCGAAGTTAACTTACGTGGTCGATAAAATAAAGTACCAGGTAGGCACTGGGATCGATTTCATCGACTTTCCCCTCCCCCAAAATTGCTGACCTTGTGCCTATATAAGAAACCATTATTATTGGCAGCATCGGTAGAGGGTCGGACGCCATGCTTTGCAGCATAGATTTATAGCCCTTTACGGACTTAGTTCAAATCCCGTCGAGGTTAACTTTGCCCTTCATCCTTACGTAGTCGATAAAATAAAGTACCAGTAATACACTGGTGTAATTGCTGGCCTTGTGCCAAAAGTAGAAACAATTCTACATATCAAGAATACATTATCGTACTCACCTAAGATCAAGAGGAACAAATAAATAAAAGTTTTAGTCTCACTACAAATGTTATGTCTCATTATCATTGAGGGTCTCTCTTAGGGAACCCACATCCCCAGATCTGGCTAACCCCGAGTCACAGCTACTTCTCCTTCATACATCTCTCCTCATCTCGCCAACAATATTGTGACCACACCGAGGCCTCATGTTAACTCGTACGCCCAGTCTTTCGTGCGCATATTTCATTGTATATCCATATATGCACACACACACAAACACACACAAACACACACAAACACACACACAAACACACACAAACACACACAAACACACACACAAACACACACACAAACACACACAAACACACGCAAACACACATATATATTATGTGTGTGTGTGTCTGTGTGTGGTGTGTGTGACATACACATACACAAACAAATGATTCTCAACAGGCTGAAATTAATATTAAGTAATGTGGAGCTGGAAGCATTATACTTGTAATAATTGTTTCTACTTTAGGCACAAGGCCAGCAATTTGAAGGGGAGGGGAAAGTCGATTAAATCGATCTCAGTCCATTACTGGTGCTTTATTTTATCGACCCCGTAAGGATGAAAGGAAAAGCTAACCTCGGCGGTTCAAGTTCTTGTGATCAATTTAGATCAGCCATTTTATGTTGAATACTATACATCTAGTACTACTGCTACTACTACTACTACTACTACTACTACTACTACTACTACTACTACTACTACTACTACTACTACTACTACTACTACTACTACTACTACTATCGTTATTTACTTTCCCAATCATAAGACTTCATACCGGATAAGATATTACAGACTAATTTTCAAATAATAATCTAGGGTCACACTGCGTTTTGTACTAAATTTGCTAAATTTGGTTTGTGCTAACTTGATCTGCTAGAAATAGCGACTAAAACTTACTCTCTGCGTTTTCGTTTTCTTTTAAGAAAAAGAAAGGGACGGATAATGCAGTTTGAGTAAAACGAAAAAATATATTTTATAGAAATTATTTGATCATAGATAAGTTTGATCGGGTTTGACGAAAGAATAGACAGCAAGAGTTAAAACAATATTGGGAAGTATTGAAACCTTCTGCGTGGACAACTTCTTCTATATAAATGTAACCAAACCTGTGCTCTGAAGAAGAAGAAGAAGAAGAAGAAGAAGAAGAAGAAGAAGAAGAAGAAGAAGAAGAAGAAGAAGAAGATACTCATGGGCGTATCACCTTAGATCTCTGTTACTGGATGCAATTTAAGAAGAATATAATATGTCGACTATAATATTTGCTTAGGTTTAGTTTAATATATTTAAAGTATTGTGTTGACGTAGGTAAGGCTGAGTGATAAACAAGTTCGCTCGGTCACTTTGTAATGATGAGATAACGAGTACCATCCCAATGTGTAGCAGCTTGGACAAGTCTTTTAACTATCACCTTGTGTCGAGGCCTATCAGTATAATTGTACCTGTAATTCAAAGTTTTAGCTAAGTCAAATTATGTCAGGAAGATTCTGCTTGAGAATTACGTTAAGGCTACACGTGTTAATGCACATGTCGGACATTCAGTTGATTTAATGATGTAGGATCCACCATAATACCGTGTTATTCTATTCTTGTTCATTTGCTTTACTTTGCTACATTAATGGGATTTTAGTTGACGTATCAACTGTTCGGAAATTGTACTGAGTAGACGTACATTAAGCTGTATGGAAATAACCACAGAGTATGTTAATTGTGAGTAATACTAAAACTTAATGCATGGATGAATAAAACGTTTTAACTTAGAATAAGTTCAAAGCAGCAAATTTAGCGCCATAGAGATATCTCCCTTTCGTGCTCAAACACAAAATTCAATTATCCTTCACCCTATTTTTCTTTTAATGCCGAATGAATTAAAGAAGTTTTTTTTAAAGACTGAAAACAAAGACTGAAAACAAAGACTGAAAACTTTAAAAACCACTGCAATATGTAGAATTGTTTAGGTTAGTGTTGAATTGTAGATGCTACTTATATGATATTTGGCTTTTTATTAGACTTGCGGGTTTAATAAATAATATATGAACGACGTAAGGCTAAGGTATAGCACTAATTACCACATGATCACGAATTCAAACCTCACTACAACAATTTTGTTTTGCTTCGAAAAAACAATCATCAATCTTCTTGCATCATTGATCGATCCCTTGTCATGAGGATAGCGATCAACTGTTAAAAAAGATACACATAAAAAAGACGAAGCATAAATCTCTATATAGATTGAGAGATTGATATATATGTGTTCGTGTGTGTGCGTGTGTGTATGTATATGTGCGTGTGTATTTATTTATATGTATGTAAATTCCCGCTTTTCTTCTCCGCTCTTCTCCTCTCTTCTCTTCTCTCTCTCTCTCTCTCTCTATATATATATATATATATATATATATATATATATAATACTTCTCTCGTTTCTCATGTCATGCTTTAGACACTCTTTCATTCTCCTCCACTTTCCCTTCTTCTCTGAACGTTCTTCTGCTCAATATGAGGTTAGATTTTAATCCGACTTTTTGCTATGCTCAATAGCAGCCGGCTATTTCACAGCTGCTTCCGTGTTTGAGATTCCTACAATTTTATGACAACATATCAACATATACATTCATATATGTATATATATATATATATATATATATATATAACGAAGGAAATGTGGTACGGAACTTGATGGACCATAACGACCCAAAGTACTCAATACTTAGGGTAGTAGAGTGGGTAATAGGAACGAGTAGGATCCCGACGGCTGAGCTCAAGCCGTTTCGACGGCTAATTCTAGTCCAGAATTACCCGTCTAGTCCAGAAATAGCCGTCGAAACGGCTTGAGCTCAGCCGTCGGGGTCCTACTCGTTCCTATATATATATATATATATATATATACACACACACAGGATAACAGGTTATCGTTATAGGCAGTCCAAGAAACAATTGTCAGCAATGTGAATAAAGCCCTTATTGTATAGCGAACCATGTTTCTTGAATTATATATATATATATATTTATGTGTGTGTGTGTATATATATATCTGTGTGTGTGTGTGTGTGCATATATATATGTGTATATATGTATGGATATATATATGGTTATATGTGCATGTATATATATATATATGTGTGTGTGTGTGTGTGTATGTGTGTATGTATGTATGTATACATGTGACGTGTTCAGGGAAGAATATAGAGAAAAATAATAATAGTTCAACACCCCTTCCCCCCAATTATCATTTTCGCAAGTTGTATGGTAATAAACAATGCATAAATCTAATTATATCAATTCTCTACTTTAGTGGCAATGTTGTTTTTCAAAACTGATTTCACTGTAACCTATCATCTAAGACAAATTCTAATTGGTTTCTCGTATTTCTTTAAGAAGATTCCAATTTAAGTTAGAATCTGTGTAATCTAAGATCATTTTTGTTTTCGTAGATAATCTTTTTAAAATTGTTTCTATGGTAACGACTTTATATATTTACCAATTTTCTGTCATTGAGTTTAATAAGATATAATAACGCGATGTTTAGCAAGTGCAAATTAACCTATTTATAATTGAAAACATTCAGTGTAATGTAATAAATAAAATATTAACATGATGTTTACCATTATCACAAGGACATGTGAACTCAGAAATTAAATTAGTGATTTTACGGGTATTTATCAAATAAAGAATTTTTTTATTTTATTTAATAATAATTTTTAGATTTTATTGCATTTGAAATAATATTTATGGCATAAGGTAGAATCTATAAAGAAGTTTAGGTTTCATGTCAGGGTTTCAACATATCTCACAGTTTTGAATAATAATAACAATAACAATAATAATGATTTCTATTTTACGCACAAGGCCAGAAATTGGGGGGGGGGGGGGGGAGAAGAGGAAAGTCGATTAAATCGACCCAGTGCATTACTGGGCATTACTGGGCACCCACTTGAAAGAGTTTGGTCGATCATACCCTCTCCAACAATCATTTTCTCAAATGTAATACATATTTTATCGATCTGTCTTTATCCAGCCGCTAAGATACAGGTTATGAACACACGCGCACGCACGCACGCACACACACACACAGATATGCAGGCATACACACACACATACACAGCTCATACACACACACGCACACGCACACGCACACACACAGATATGCAGGCATACACGCACATACACAGCTCATACACACACACACGCGCGCACACACACACACACACACACACACACACACACACACATATATATATATATATTGTGAAAGCGCGTGGCTGAGTGGTTGGAGAATTGGATTCGCAATCGTGAAGTTGTGAGTTCGATTCCCGGACCGGACGATGCGTTATGTCCTTAAGCAAGACACTTTATTTCACGTTATTTCCTCGGTCCGATTATATATATATATATATATATATATATATATATATATATATATAGACAGGGTGTCTTCAAAAAATGTATACACACATCAACAGCATTCTAATATATATTTCCTGTACAGGTAATCAAAGTGTGTATATATTTTTGGGGGACACCTTGTATATATATATTTTTGGGGGCTTCCTTTGTCTCCTTCAACCCACTCAAGGCTTTGGTTAATTCAAGACTACCGTAGAAGATACTTGTTTAATGTCCCGCGCAGTAGGATTAAATCCGAATTCATATGACTGTAAAGCAAAGTTCTTAACTACCAGACTACCAGAAAATATCATATATATAAATATGTGTGTGTGTGTGTGTGTGTTTACATGTATGCGTGTGCATCTGTATATTTGTGTGTGTGTGTGTGGGGGGGGGGGTGTAGGTGTGTGTGTGTGTGTGTGTGTGTGTTTTACATGTATGCGTGTGCATCTGTATATTTGTGTGTGTGTGTGTGTGTGTGTATGTGTGTGTGTGGGTGTGTGGGTGTGTAGGTGTGTGTGTGTGTGTGTGTGTGTGTGTGTGTGTGTGTGTTTACATGTATGCGTGTGCATC
The DNA here is from genome assembly GCA_964016885.1 of Eledone cirrhosa. NCBI lineage: Eukaryota > Metazoa > Mollusca > Cephalopoda > Octopoda > Eledonidae > Eledone > Eledone cirrhosa. The sequence goes on along the minus strand of OZ024746.1, from coordinate 84,829,533 downwards.
TGTATATTTGTGTGTGTGTGTGTGTGTGTGTGTGTATGTGTGTGGGTGGGGGTGTGGGTGTGTAGGTGTGTGTGTGTGTGTGTGTGTGTGTGTGTGTGTGTGTGTGTGTGTGTGTGTGTGTTTTACATGTATGCGTGTGCATCTGTATATTTGTGTGTGTGTGTGTGTATTTGGTTCATTTCATTGGGTTTTCGTATATTTATCTATTGCTCATGGATCATAGCGATGATTGTAATTGTGATGCGCTAAACAATTGTCAAGTGTATTGTCGTATCAACTGAAATGATTAAACCATGTTTTAATGGGATTATTAACCTCGAAATTTGTCATGAAATATTATTTATTATATACATCTACATAACTTTTCAATAATTCGGAATTCTGCTGGTTTTATTCTTGGATATCTTGCTAAAATGGATGTGAATTAAGAAACTATATACT
>OZ024746.1:84821592-84824092 GCA_964016885.1 Eledone cirrhosa | reverse complement strand
TGCGCTCAATCAGGGAGAAGCAACTTGAATCATGTATGAAACTTTCCGTCACCTGATGATGATGATAGTTTGTTGATCGAGTCTATGATCGACTATGATCGAGGATATCTATGATTGAAGCTAATGCCGCCAGAACCATCCTTTCTTTTAGAAGTATCAACGGCTACATGTTTTAGTACGCCTCTTTCTAGCAGGACATTCGACCATCTGCAGCAGTCTCCTTGTCGAATCGATAACAATAATGTATTGTCACAACTGTTGAATCAGAAGGTATACATACATATATTATACACCCTATATAGAGATAAATCACGACAAGCATGTTTAGATTTCTTAGTTTGGCTTATTTTTATTTTTATATATTATTGATGGTTCTGAGAAAAATTTCTTTCATTTTAATATCTTCATATCAGAAAAGGATCAATAGATCACGGTCACCATGCAGTAGTATCAATAAGAAGATTCAGATTGCTTGAGATCATCTATTTTTCCTGCCAGAAGATTACAGCTGAAATTCTAAAGTAAAATACTTGACTACTTGAAAGTATAGCTAATAGAAGAGTGGGTATCCTAGAGCGCTATGTACTTAACTGGCAGCCCGAGATTGGGACGCTGTTTCAATTCCTTATCCACAAGTCACGGTATCCTCAACATATGTCATTGATAATGACAGGAACGTTGCACCACAAAACAAGATAAACAGTACTTTTGTGTCTAGTCGTATGAAACAACGTGAAATGTTAAAATAGAATTATCGATTTCATTTGAACGATCAAATAAAGTCCTTAAATTTTAAGTTAGGATAAAGTAGGGCTATTTTCGTTGGTGTAAGAGAAGTGTGTTGGTTTGATTTGCTAGAAATAGCTGTCAAATACTCCTCAAATTTAACCCAGCCGTCTTGCAAGGAAATTGGATAATGTAGTTCTCGATACGCATTGCAAGAGAGAGGAGTGGGGTGAGTGTTTATGGCTGTAACGCCTTTGATCATAAATCTGTTCAGTCGGGGCTGACCTGGAATAAACAACAACAACAACAACAACAAGCATAACATCAAAAACAACAGCAGCAGTAACAATAGCAGCAATAACAGCGACGACAATAATGTTTGACACAATTTCAAATGTAAATATTAATTTGATTATATTGCAGTAAACGGCTAAATGTATTGATTCCTTGTTTGGAAACAATACTTCTTACGACCAAGGAAAACTATTCAGTTGATTGAAAAATGTTTGCTTTAGTATCTGAATACAAACGGCATTTAACTCATTAAAAATACAAAACTACAACATCAAAGGCAGATTGGCTAGATTCAAACTTGTCTATGATAGAATATGACGATCTATACATTTGTGCTATTACGCAGAAGGAGTAAAACGTTATCACCATTCAGAAGGATGTGGGGGTGAAAATAGTCAATCTAGTAGAGAATTAGACTCGTTGCCCTCAAGCACATTTGCTTCAATTAAGTCACTGAATTTGATTTCAAATCATACTGAGGTCGACTTCACCATTCATTTTATTCTGGGTTCAATGAGTTGTGATAAAAAAATTATAACCTGGAATATACTATGCTCTTATAAAACTGATCTTAAATGTAGATCATCCTCTCATGCGAGAACCTTGTCCTGACCACTCTTAACCCATGTGGACAGGTTGGGCTAAAACCAGCATAATTGCTTCGTCTTTATCCTTCATAGGATCACAACAGCTGAATAAATGAATGGATGGATAATCTTCTTTCTTAAAATATTTAGACCTGTGATTAACCAGGCGAAATACTTATTGTCTCTACTGGGAAAGAGAAAATGAGATTACAAACACTATGGCGAATAATAATTATTTCTACTTTTGGCACAAGGCCAACAAATTACCCAGTACATTACTGGTACTTTATGTTATCGATCCCGTAAGGATAAAAGGCAAAGTTAACCTCGACGGGATTTGAACTCAGACCGTAAAGGGACGTAACTATGCTGGAGAACGTAATAATAATAGAAAATTCATTCAATAAAATTATTTATACTTTTATTATTGATTACGAGTCAAACAACCAGTTGTAGTATTTATATTGGCTTAGTTACAATTACATCTGTTATTATTATATGCATCAAGGGCGGTGGATTGCCAGTATCGGTAGGGGGTCGGACACCATGCTTTGCAGCAAAGAGTTCAAATCCCGCCGAGGTTAACTTTGCCTTTCATCCTTACGGAGTCGATAAAATAAAGCACCAGTAATACACTGGGGTAATTGCTGGCCGTGTGCCAAAAGTAGAAACAATTATTACCTGCATCATATGAGCTATGTATTGCTTTAGTCACTCACTACGTCTGCTATCACATGAATCATATCTGCTGCGTCTGGTCCTCCTTGCAACTATTATATCAATTATCTCACATATACATATGATATCACTCTATGTCTTCTACTAGACACATGTACATATATTGCTATATGTCTTCTCTTAGTCACCAACATCACCAACACCACCACCACCAC
>OZ024746.1:84801592-84811592 GCA_964016885.1 Eledone cirrhosa | reverse complement strand
ATTAAAGCCCGACGTTGCTCGGGGTCAGTAAGTTACCAAAGTTAGGTTGCACCACCCATTTTATGGCAGCACTTTTTTGTCTGCCAGGCACTGGGTGAATGAATTGCAGAGTTGGACTGCCGAAGCAGGAGCTGCGCCAGCAGTGACAATTGTAGTTTCGCCTATGGATATTATCTCTGTGCAAAGAAGTGTTGAAATTTATTGTTTCACAGTACTTGCGCAACACGCGCGTAGACGATGCCAGCCGAACAACAGCGCTGCGATGGAGTTGTTCTGCATGGTTGTCTAATGTGTGTTTTCTAAATTTAAGACAGTAAGTTTAAGCGTATATAAGAGAAAGTTGCAGCATGTATGTAGTTTTATCGAATTTTAAGGGGAGTAGAGAGAGGGGTAAAGAGTCATGTACTTAGTTTTATCGATTATTTCCGTAATTGTGGGTGAATTTGAAATAAATAGTCGTTGACCTAAGTTAGACCATTTACAACATTCTTACAGACTTTGAGTCGAATCGGTTTGAAATTGTGCAAATGTATAAACATGGAACATGCACACACACAACAACAACAACAACAATCTGCCCTTTATAGATAATGATATATATATATATATAGTAATAATAATAAATTTGAAGACTAAAATCCAAAGAGGGCTCGATAAGGATAAATATATATCAAATATATAAGAACCGTAGAGCAAATATTTATTAAAATAACAGATTAAAGTTTAAGCAAAGAATCGCTGCTTTCACCCTTAACGGGATCCTCTGAAACTAACAAAGTCAATCTGTGAACGCAAAAGTGAATATTTCAAAAAACGTTGCAACCGGAGGAAGACAGGAAGACGATACTTTGGTTCGTGGAAACGTTCCCTGGCAAAGAACGGGAAAAAATGAATATAATACGTCATTATTTGGAACGGTGAAAAAAAATTACACACAAAGACAAAACCACGTTTATGGTATAGCAGAAGTCGTAGACTAATATTCTATTAGGTGGTTCATAGAGATGTTCTCTGGCAATGAACGGAAAAAACGAAGATAATGCGTCATATGTGGATCGAGGAAAACAATTGCACCCAAAGACAAAACCACGTAAATGGTATAACTAAAGTCGTAGACTAAAATTCTAACTAGGAAACCAAATGATTCTCGGCTTCAGAGTTAAGAATAAAGTAAATAAAATACAGAGGTAATTGAAATTAAATAAATACATAGACACATCCATATACGTACATATACAAGCATACGCGAAAACACTCGCCATAGGTATACAAATACACGCACGTAAACAACCCCCCCCCCCCCCCCCCCCCCCCAAAAAAAAACCCCGCACGCACATGCAGAACCCACGCAACGGCCTGTACCCGCACGCATACGAATGTATACACGAAATACACATAAAAATATCTATAAAAAAAAAAATATATATATGTAAGAATATTTTCGAAACAGCGAGTGGGTTTGAAATTATTAGAAATGTAAGCTATCGCCGTATATATATATATATGTGTGTGTGTGTGTGTGTGTGTGTGTGTGTGTGTGTGTGTGTGTGTGTGTGTGTGTGTGTGTGTGTGTGCGTGTATACATATAATTAAATAAACGTATATAAATAAATAAATACGTATATAACAATCGCACACACATACCTACATGTAAATACACAAATGTTCGGAGACGTACGTCAACCAAAACACGAAGTACACATATACACACACCACACCCTACATACGTACGAACCCGCATACTCACACAGACGCAAAACTCATGCATACACATAACCAAAAGCATATGTACCAGAATATATAATATATACAGAAGATCCCGTTAAGGGTGAAAGCAGCGATTCTTTGCTTAAACTTTAATCTGTTATTTTAATAAATATATATATATATATATATGGAAAGTTATATTTAAATTGTTGGGTTAACAACGAGTAAATATTTATAACTGATATAAAAGCACTCAACAAGTATTTGGAGTATATTTATGATATTAAATAAATGGAAACTATATTTATAAAACCATATTTATTTCGTTATATATATTTCAGGGATATCATATTAACAATATGTTATGCCTTCTTCAGACAAAATACAATATAAACAGTCTTATAAATAAATAAATAGATACGATATATATATATGTGTGTGTGTGTGTATATATATGTATATATATGTATATGTATATATGTATATATACATATGTATATATATATGTGTGTGTGTGTGTGTGTGCTAAGTAAACAATGTATCTGCTCACTTTAACATAACACATTTTACATTGAAAATCAACTATATCAGTGAGTTTTCAAATGTATGTATTGTAATCACATGTTACTAACAATATTCTTTAGAACATTCCATTGATTTCCTCAAGAATCCTATAAATATATCTAGAGATTTTTTTTAACCTCGATTTGAAAATTGCTTTGCCACTAAAATATCTCTCTCTCTACACACACACACGCGCACACAGACATAATCATACACAGACACACACACACACATATATGTATATATATATATATGGAAATGTTTAACCCCGACGGCAGAGCTCAAGCCGTTTCGAGGCTATTTCTGGATGAAATTAGAATTAGGAAATTCTAATTTAGTACAGAAATAGCCGTCGAGACGGCTTGAGCTCTGCCGTTGGGGTTAAACATTTCCCTATTACCCACTCTACTACCATACGTATTGAGTAATGTGGTGCGTTATGGTCCATCTGGTTCCTTACCACACTTCCTTCGTTATATATATATATATAAATTTACATATATATGTGTGTGTGTATACATATATATATGTATATGATGAACTGGACTCCACCTGGCGGCAAATGGAGGCAGGGTTACCCCAGGATCACCTGGCGACGAACGTTCCGAAAACACCTGATGGCAGCCAACATCACTTGGCACGGACGCGAAAAGGCCGAGTACTTACCGCTAAATATTTATATATATACATATATAGCGGTACAATTACTTATTTGTCCGTATATATATTACATATCTGTAATTGTATTTGTATAATATCGAGTGACATTTTATAAATTTATATTTCAAATATTTGAAATAACGATATTAAATATTACAAGTTTCTAAGCACCAATTCAAGAATATCAGAGGAGAACAAAAATACATTGACATTTCACATATATATTTAATACGTGTAACATCACATTGAGTGGGTGAATAGACAGTGTCGTTAGAACGTTGGATAGAATGCTTTACGGTATTCGTTTCGGTTGTCTTCTATCTGAATTCAAACCTTGTCGATTCGAGGTCGATAAAAAAGTAGTGGGGCCGAATCTTCCTCTATATCTCTTTCTCACTTCTTTCTTTCATTTACTATACTTCCCTGGGAGAAATCTGCTGCATTCAGAACTGGAGAGTATTGGGCGCCGCCAGGTTTAAAAATGCCCTCGAAATGCCGTATGTTAATACGACAACCCTACAACTCCATCAGGACCATTCATATAATATCACATTCTTACGGATGGCTCTTTGGACATTTAACCGCCATCCTGTCATTGCCTGTTTCATTGGCCATACGTTAAGCCCTTGGGCTAAGTAAAACTAGACCACATTATGTAGGTAGAGGGTCGGACGCCATGCTTTGACACATAGAATTACGGCCCTTGCCATTCTGAGTTCAAATCCCGACGAGGTTAACTTTGCCTTTCATCCTTACGGAGTCGATAAAGTAAAGTACCAGTAATGAACTGGGTATGTGCTGGCCTTGTGCCAAAAGTAGAAACAATTGTGTAAATGTCTAACGTAGTGATACACGCCATCTTGGTTTGATGATTTGACATAAGTTAACATTTGATTTTGAATAGAAACGCAAAATATCTACAAGTTTGATCATTTTTCAAGAACAATAAGATATTTCACTTAGTAAAAAAATTAATGTTAATGTATATTCATAAATATATAATACATACTTAGATAAATGTATATACGTTCACACGTTCACAGACATTTGTATATATAGATAGATATAGATATGTAGATATATAGAGAGTTAGAGATGCATATACACACGCGTGCACGCACATACACACACATATCATTCATGCATATATATGTATATATATGTATATATATATATATATATATGTATACATACACACGTATATGTATAAATATATATATACATTTCCTATATGAATATAAAACAAGTATGTATATTTAATGTTTATATAGCCATTGTACTGTTTAAATATGTATACACCCATTACTGTGTGTGTCTGAGCATGTGTGTATATAACACGTGTGACGTATATACGGAATTATGTATATATGCATATTTTCAGTGCCGACAGATGTGTGGGTTTGCATATCAATGTAATATGGAATCTGTGTATGTATATATATATACACATATATACACATATATACATATATACATATATATATACATATATACATATATATATACATATATATCTGTGTGTATCCCGGGTTCAATCGGGGGTGCCCACAGTAAGTAAGGTACTCAATACATAACAGAGTATAAATATTTAATATAGAAATGGCTTCTACAGGACTAGAACTATTTCCTTCGAATGAAACAGTTGTAGTCCTGTAGAAGCCATTTCTATATTAAATATACTAAATATACATACATATGTATATATATATATATATATATATATATATATATAGTAATAATTGTTTCTACGTTAGGCACAAGGCCAGCAATTACCCAGTGTATTACTGGTACTTTATTTTATCGACCTCGTAAGGATGAAAGGCAAAGTTAACCTCGGCGGGATTTGAACTCAGAATGGCAAGGGCCGTAACTCTATGCGTCAAAGCATGGCATCCGACCCTCTACCAATACTGCCAATCCACCGCCTATATATATAGTAATAATAATAAATTTGAAGACTAAAATCCAAAGAGGGCTCGATAAGGATAAATATATATCAGATATATAAGAACCGTAGAGCAAATATTTATTAAAATAACAGATTAAAGTTTAAGCAAAGAATCGCTGCTTTCACCCTTATATATATATATATAACGAAGGAAATGTGGTAAGGAACCAGGTGGACCATAACGCACCAAAGTACTCAATACTTAGGGTAGTAGAGTGGGTAATAGGAACCAGTAAGACCCCGACGGCTGAGCTCAAGCTGTTTCGACACACCATTTAGTCCAGAATTAGCCGTCGAAACGGCTTGAGCTCAGCCGTCGGGGTCTTACTGGTTCCAATATATATATATATATATATATATATATATATAGTTTTAATATAGATGAGATTCTACAGGACTAGAAGAGTTTCATTCTTTAGAATTCTGATGATTTCTAAAGAATGAAACAGTTCTAGTCCTGTAGAATCTCATCTATATTAAACTTTTATACTCTGCAATGTATTGAGTACCTTACTTACTGTGGTTACCTCCGATTCAACCCGGAATAACGTATATATATATATATATATATATATATATATATAAATATATATTATATATATATGAGTTCAAATCCCACCGAGGTCTACTTTGCATTGAATCCCCCTGAGTTCGATACAAAATGTACCAGTTAAATACTTCAATCATTTTCTCCTCTACACCTCTTTCTCATTTTCCCTCTCTCTATCAATCTCTCTCATTCTCTGGAAGAAGTAGACTGTGTACAGAACTGGTGACGGGATGGACTCCGGTAGGTTTAAAAATTCCCCTGGATATATATGTGTGTGTGTGTGTGTGTGTGTGTGTGTGTGTGTGTGTGTGTGTGTGTGTGTGTGTGTGTGTGTGTGTGTGTGTGTGTGTGTGTGTGTGTGTGTGTGTGTGTGTGTGTGTGTATGTGTGTGTGTGTGTGTGTATTTGTGTTGGTGTATTAGCCTTCCCGTGAGAAGATGAAGTGATGACGAAGCTTTGGCTTTATCATGCTCTTTCTCATGGCTGCTTTATTCCAATGAGTCGCCACTTCTATTGTGATATATATACAAATATTTATAAATCGGATAATATATATATATATATATATATATATATATATATTAGTTGGGTGGGTTAAAGACAGCAAACAATTCATTTTGTCTTTCTTTGATTTTGTAATAACATTCAATTCCATGTACCCACGTATGCACATACATATTCACACATACAGACACTTAAATACCAACACGTTTGGCAAAATTAAATTCTCATAACACCTCTACTGCTTCGGCTTTTGCTTAATGCTTTTGTCGTTGAAATCACTTAACTGCACAAATAGAAGGTTCTAGAAAGATGTTTGCATTGTGTGTACTAGGGAAACCCATAAGAGATGTTCTGCTGTATATCACATTCATTTACTGTACTCCTGTCATATATCATTGATTTCACAATGCAAACTTTTATCTTGTGCTCTTGTAATATTTTACTGGCTATGTATATATGATCGTGTGTATATATATATATATATATATATATATATATATAGTTTATAATAAACAAAGCCAAATTTCACCTATTCGACTTTTATATATACATATATATATATATATATATATATATATATATATATATATATATATATATATATATATATATATATATATATATATATATATATATATATATATATATATTGTTATACTTTGGGAGGGTCATGTTGCCAATAAGAAACACACGCACCAGTTGCTTTTTCACTTCAATTTATTATAATAAATTATAATAAATTATAATAAATTATAATAAATTTATAAATTTAGGAATTTATAAATTTCCGGTTGGTTGGTTGGTTCCACAACAAATTCAGAAACGAAATATATATATATATATATATATATATATATATATATATATATTAGAAATTAGAAATGATAAGCTTTCACCGTATTTTAGACTAAAGAAATTTCTAGCCTGATAGTGGGGTTTATAACCCTCGGAGAAATGGAAAAAGATGAGTGTTGCCGTACACGTCTAAAATACGGTGAAAGCTTATAATTTCTAATTTCTAATTTCAAACTCGCGCACCGTTTCAAAAACATACTTACATGTTTATGTTTACGTTTATAATTTGCTTGTATATATATATATATATATATATATATACACATATACATATGAGTATATATATATATAATTTTACACAGTTATATTAAGTTCACGTTTGGAGGAATTGAAGGAGGTTTGATGAAGTGTTTCTTTAGGATATATATATATATATATAGCTCTCTTTTCTTAAAATTAACACCTAAAAGTATACATATAAATTAATTTAATTTTCTGTTATGAATCTAGATTCCTTGTAGTCTATATAAGATTGGTATTTCTCACTACTACACTTATCCCAAAATTTTATTTTCCTTCGTTTTTAACAATATTCATTAATAACATCTAATTCTTATCTATCACATCCATATGAATTAATATAAATTTATCCCTATAAGTATACCTATCAATTAATTTAATTGCTTGTTATAGATCTAAATTCTTTGTGTTTTAAATAAGATTGGTATTTCTCACTAATACCTTTACCCTAAAATTTTACCCTCCTTCGGTTTTAACATTAACATTATTCTTTAATAACATCAAATTTTCGTGTAGCCTTCACCGGCTTGACCTCTTTTCATCCCCAACGTATTCTTTTCATTCAAAGTATTCTTTCCTTTCAAAACATAAGTCTGCATTCTTCTACCCCCTAAATTAAATTTCTACTACTACTATTCTATCAACTTGACCTCTTACTACTTTTCTATTGGTCAATTCAAAACCTGTTCCCAAACAGACCTATTATATTAAATCTTTGTTGGGTTTTTTCTATAAACAAATCTCATTATTTCTGAAGACAGCATATATATGTGAAGGTATGTATATTTCCTCTGATAGTTTGTAATATTTTTACATCGATCTATATGATATACATACCAACACACATATATATCCTAGAAACAATCGTAAAATGATGAATTTTTTAATATAAGGATGTTCTTTGTTTTTATTCATTGTTTTTATTAATTTATCTTGATTCTGTTTTCCTGTGAATTTCATCGAAAATTTTTGAATGCATCTTCTCTTTTCATGAGATTTGGATTACATTGAGTTCTTCATACGGATTGGACACTACCGTATATTTTGGTAGATTTATCTACATATATATATATATATATATATATATATATATATATATATATATATATATATGAAAAGATTCGATACCCTTCCAAATGGAGAAGAGGGGTCCTGAATCTTTGCATATTACCCACTCTACTGCCCCAAGTATCGAGTACTCTGTTGGGTTCTGGTCCACCTGGTATTTTACCATACCCTATATATATATGTGTGTGTGCATATACATATCAATATGTCGTTGACGACTTAGAGACAGGAGTACTCAATACCGTAGTAGAGTTTTAATATGCATTATTATTAAGGTGAAAATTGTTAATCTGGAGTTTCGCCTCTTTATCATCTGATGGCCCTCCGATGAACAGGCGAAAATCCAAATAACAAGACTCACTTTTTAGCCTTAGTAGTTATGACTATATATATGTATATATATATATGTGTGTGTGTGTATGTGTGTGTGTGTCTCTGTGTGTTTATATATACATATATATATATTTATATTTATATATATATATACATTATATACATTGAACGGATAGGTGTTCTCATCTTGTTTTGTTGTTAACACAACGTTTCGACTGATGTACTCTCCAGCCTTCATCAGGTACTCTCCAGCCTTCATCTTGTTTTGTTGTTAACACAACGTTTCGGCTGATGTACTCTCCAGCCTTCATCAGGTACTCTCCAGCCTTCATCTTGTTTTGTTGTGAACACAACGTTTCGACTGATGTACTCTCCAGCCTTCATCAGGTACTCTCCAGCCTTCATCTTGTTTTGTTGTTAACACAACGTTTCGGCTGATGTACTCTCCAGCCTTCATCAGGTACTCTCCAGCCTTCATCTTGTTTTGTTGTTAACACAACCTTTCGACTGATGTACTCTCCAGCCTTCATCAGGTGTCCCAGTGATGTTATTATTAAACGTTAATAATAACATCACTCGTCTCAAGTATATAGAACAGTATTATATATATATATATATATATATATATATATATATATATATATATATATATATATATGCATAAATACACACATTCATGCTGAGAGAGAGAGGGGAGGAGGAGAGAGAGAAAGAGAGAGAAATGGAGTGAGAGAGTTAGAGAGAAAGAGAGAGTAGAAGAGAGAGAGGGTGGGAGAGAGGGGAGAGAGAGAGGCATATATTCCCATTCCTAATTTGTGAAATGTTTGTCTTCACACCAATGTTTTCAGGACGAGTTGCGATAATCCATCCAATTTCTCATCTAATCAGATCTAATTAGCACCATTATCAGAGTTAATAAGACAACTAGGTAAACCATAATGATACTAAGTGACCAATTACCTACTAACTACAGGAAACAACCAGTCATATTATTAATAAACTTTACGACTGAAGACTACTTACTCATGAGCAATGATTCCTCATTCGAATACTAGCTTCTTGAGATGCTGCATCTTGTACATGTAGATGTGGATGTATATGTATGTATATATATATATATATATATATATATATATAGAGAGAGAGAGAGAGAGAGAGGGAGATGAGATTCTACAGGACTAGAACTGTTTCATTCTTTAGAAATCATCAGGAATATATATATATATATATACACACACACACACACACACACACACACACACACACACACATATATATATATATATATATATATATATATATATATATATATATATATATATATATATATATAGATGAGAATCTATATTAAAACTTTTATACTCTGCAATGTATTGAGTACCTCACTTACTGTGGTTACCTCCGATTCAACCCGGAATAACGTATATATATATATATATATATATATATATATATATATATATATGTAAAAGGTAAACAGAAATAACAACACAATCGGTACAGTATATGGAAGGGATATATTAGGTTAAGGTTTGAAATAGCAGGAAGAGGGGCTTAACGTTTCGGACGCTA
>OZ024746.1:84781592-84784092 GCA_964016885.1 Eledone cirrhosa | reverse complement strand
TGCACACACATGCACACATAAAAGACACAGAAGGATTCACAGATACATGTGTATATACGCACACACAAACAATTCAATTCACTCACAGACAAACACGCGTATATACACACACAAACCCAAACACATAAACATACACACACGTACATACACAAAAAATATCCACATAAAAAATTCACAGACACACGCAGACACACGAACGCACACTTCCATCAACGATACACAAACTTTACACACACACAGAAAAGAAATAATACACAACCAAGTAATACCCTTTGTCCGTACACACATACCAACATACATGACACACCTGCACTCTCTACCTTGGCACCAACTCCCAAATGCCGAACTACTCACCTACCATCCCAGCCTTCTTAATTGTTTTCCCAAACCCCGATGCTTCAACCTTTTCAATCTATTTATATCTTTGTATCCCCGGCATGTCTTTGTATTGTCCCCTTTTCTTGTGCGCCCTTGTGGCTAATAAAGAAATCTCTCTCTCTCTCTCTCTCTCTCTCTCTCTCTCTCTCTCTCTCTCTCTCTCTCTCTCCGTTTCCCGAAGAAGATCTTATGTCCGAAACGTCAAAGCATCTTCTAATTCCTCCAAAGCATGTTACTAGTAAACGTTGTGTTTTTTGGTTGTCTTGCAATTTCTTGAACTATATATATATATATATATATATATATATATATATATATAAAGAAAAAGAGATGAAATCGAAAATGCAACTGGAGTCTTATTTTTTTTTTAAATATATATATTTATTTGATTCCTTTACATCTGTGAGAAAAACCACAGACCCTCCATCTCAACTCACCTTTTGAAAAGCAGAAGAACTGCGAAACCGGTAAAGGAATCAAATAAATATATATATTTTTAAAAAAAATAAGACTCCAGTTGCATTTTCGATTTCATCTCTTTTTCTTTATACTTTCACTCGTGTAGGACACCTCGGTTATTTTTCATTTTGTAAAAAAAACCTCACTTTCTAATATATATATATATATATATATATATATATATATATATATATATATATATATATATATATATATATATATATATATATATATATATAAAGAAAAAGAGATGAAATCGAAAATGCAACTGGAGTCTTATTTTTTTTTTAAATATATATATTTATTTGATTCCTTTACATCTGTGAGAAAAACCACAGACCCTCCATCTCAACTCACCTTTTGAAAAGCAGAAGAACTGCGAAACCGGTAAAGGAATCAAATAAATATATATATTTTTTTTAAAAATAAGACTCCAGTTGCATTTTCGATTTCATCTCTTTTTCTTTATACTTTCACTCGTGTAGGACACCTCGGTTATTTTTCATTTTGTAAAAAAAACCTCACTTTCTAATATATATATATATATATATATATATATATATATATATATATATATATATATATATATATATATATATATATATATATATAAAGAAAAAGAGATGAAATCGAAAATGCAACTGGAGTCTTATTTTTTTTTTAAATATATATATTTATTTGATTCCTTTACATCTGTGAGAAAAACCACAGACCCTCCATCTCAACTCACCTTTTGAAAAGCAGAAGAACTGCGAAACCGGTAAAGGAACCAAATAAATATATATATATTTTTTTAAAAAAATAAGACTCCAGTTGCATTTTCGATTTCATCTCTTTTTCTTTATACTTTCACTCGTGTAGGACACCTCGGTTATTTTTCATTTTGTAAAAAAAACCTCACTTTCTAATATATATATATATATATATATATATATATATATATATATATATATATATATATATATATATATGAAAACTTGAACCGTTAAGGTATATTCTCCTTGGTTATGTCAACATTTATAAAACACACTTCGTATTTTATCTGATGATAGCGTACCAAAATTTTGCTACCCTTGAAATATATATAATAGAATAAATATGGTTTTATAAATATAGTTTCTATTTATTTAATATCATTATATATATATATCATTATATATATATATATATATATGGGGCTGATTATATGTGTAACTACAGTTACAGGCGGCGCGCCGTTCGAAGCACACACTCCCAGACACGCAAACCATCACGCACATACATACACATACATACACACACACACACACACACACACACACACACACACACACACACACACTCATACACACACACACACACATGTATGTGTATATATATATATATATATATATATATATAAATAAAATGAAGAATTAGAAATAGGAGCCAGGACTATCCATCATCAGTGGTCTACTAGCCATCATAGGTATTTCTTCGCACTAAAGACCAGATACCTCAGATATATATATATAAAAAAAAATTAAAAAACCTAAAATCTTGATTCTTCACCCTAAAATAGCATAAATTAAATATTTTCAAACTTAACCGTTTAACTTTCGGAAAATCTCCTTCTACATATATTCCCTCTCTCTATATATATTATCTCAACGGCTCTCATTGACCGCTTTCCCTGATATATTGT
>OZ024746.1:84764092-84766592 GCA_964016885.1 Eledone cirrhosa | reverse complement strand
GTGTTCTGTTATTAATTCTGGCAATATTACACAAATATGACCCTCCCCAAGTATAACAATATTTGTTTCGACACACGATTTCATATAAAAAACCTCGCAAAACTAATTCATCGCCGCTATATATATATTTATATATATATATATTTATATTTATATAACCAAAGATTAGTATGGTTCACTGAGTATTCAATTAATACAATTTTACAATAGACTAGAAGCACTCAACAAATCGTTTGCCTGGAGTTTTTTTAACATTATTCAAAATATTAACAAATGAAAAATATTCTCATAATCAAAATATATATTTTATTATAATTGAATAACAAAGACCGTAGCGGTATGATATATATCAAATCATATATTTTGTCTGATGAGGACGTACTGTTAAAACAACACAGTACCTTTGAAATATATATAATAAAATATATATTTTGATTATGAGAATATTTTTCATTTGTTAATATTTTGAATAATATATATATATATATATATATATATATATATATATATATATATATATATATATGTGTGTGTGTGTGTGTGTGTGTGTGTGTGTGTGTGTGTGTGTGTGTGTGTGTGTGTAAACATGTGTATATATATTTATAAATATATATATATAAACACACACACACATATATATATATATATATATATATAAATATATATAAACACATACACGCACATACATAGATATGTTTGTACTTACATCTATCTGTTTATCCATCTAGCGCGCACTCTTCCAATTCCTTTGGAAGACGCGGACTCCTATGGTGAGGAGATCCATCTGCTGTCAACACCCTTCGAAAGGAGGGCTGGGGATGCCGTGGATAATGATACGTAAACACGCATTAAGGCTACGGCACCTCCAGGTATTCTTCATCGGTCAACCGGTGTGGGCCCCGTTTGTGAGGCGAGCCTTTCCCAGACTCGTCTCGCTCACCGAGCTGCAATCCTGGGTCAAGTAAAGACCGAGAAAACTGGGCGCCTGGCAGGCGGACCCGGCTGTCAGTGGAGAATCCACCTCGTCATTCTATAGAGGGCTGGTGGTTAGCAGGTGCGACGACGCCCTCGGGGAAGCCCTAGGCATGGAGGAAGACGAACTGGCCAACCTGTTCGGTAGGACATTCAGCCCGGGATCCATGGATAACTTCCAGAGGTCCCTGGCCTGCAGTGCTACCGAGGGGCTCTGCCCGTTCGAGAAAGGCTCTACAGACACGGGCGCCCGGGTAGGGACCCCCTCGAAAAAGATCTGTCTCAGATGCGTGTGCGACGAGGAAACCGTTGCACACGCATTGGTACACTGCTCGGGCATTGCCGATCTGTGGGGCTATGTCGAACAACTGCTGTCAAGGGTGGGTCCGATCCGGTTGACCACCGAGTCTATTGTAACGATCAAGTCGCCTCCCCTCTTCAAAAATGAAGAAGAGGCGGTGTTTCTGTGCGTAATAGCCATGGCGAAAGAGGTTGTGAAGAGGTTGTATGGACGCGTCTGAAAGGACTGAGGTCAGACACCTTTCTCTCTGGCCAACAACTGGTCCGTTTCTTCCGATATCATTTCGGAAGAAGGATCAGGATGGAGAGAGAGGTGCTGCACCCCAGCCGTTTTTATGAAAGATGGGTGAAAGTGGCGAGAATGGCCCGTGTGAATGGGACTTCACTCTACATCAGACTATAGGTGAGGAAGATGAAAGATCAAGGGAGTACCCCCTCTCTGTACTCCTGAGGAGAAGGGTTGCACACTTTTTTCGGGGGTGTGTGCGACCCCCCAAGGCGCCTCATCCCTATTGAGGATTTTGTTATTAAATTTATTTTTGTTATTTTTTATATCTGGTTATTGCCTCCTCCTTATTGAGGACGCCTTTTTATGTAAACTCCCCCCCTTGTACTTGTCCCACTCTTTGATGCCCTGGTGGCAAATAAAAAGAAAGTTATCTATTATCATAAGGGCGGTGGATTGGCAGTATCGGTAGAGAGTCGGACACCATACTTTGAAGCATAGAGTTACGTCCCTTTATAATCTGAGTTCAAATCCCGCCGAGGTTAGCTTTGCCTTTCATCCTTACGGGTTGGGGGGGGGGGGGTCGATAAAATAAAGGACCAGTAATGCACTGGATATTTGCTGGCCTTGTGTCAAAAAGTAGAAACAATTATTATCCTCCTCATCCCCATCATTCCACCACCTCTACCCCTCCCCCCATCTCCTCCTCCTCCTCCTCATTATCGCCGAGGTTGACTTTGCCTTTCATCCTTACGGGGTCGATAAAATAAAGTACCAGTAATGCACTGGCTATTTGCTGGCCTTGTGCCGAAAGGTAGAAACAATTATTATCCTCCTCATCCCCATCATTCCCCCCCCCCTCCACCTCCTCCTCATTATTATTATTATTGTTATTATCACTGTAGTTATCATGATTACTTTGTTTATTTATATTCGGATGAGGGGGTGAGATACTTTAAACATGTGCATTACGCTTGAGTTGGTGATTGTTTTTCTCACCTT
>OZ024746.1:84751592-84754092 GCA_964016885.1 Eledone cirrhosa | reverse complement strand
AACTACCACCTCCACCACTACCATCACCACTACCACCTCCACCCCCACCATCACCACTACCACCTCCACCCCCACCATCACCACTACCACTTCCATCACAACCACAACTACCACCTCCACCACTACCATCACCATTACCACCCCCACCACTACCATCACCACCACCACAACCACAACTACCACCACCTCCAGCACCACCATCACCACTACCACTCGATCATCACAACCTCCATCCCCATCACAACATAATTATCATCATCACCATAATCATCATCATAATCATCCTCATAATCATCATCATAATCATCATCATAATCATCATCATAATCATCATCGTCATCAGCAGCAGCAGCATCAACTTCATAAGCATCATCATCATCATTATTTGCATGGCCATGTTTTTTTAACCCTCGAGTCTCTTCTATTTTCCCCATTTCAAATAATACATTTCCACTCCTTTTTCTTTCCTCCCTTCCCAGCATCCTTCACTCTATCTATATCTGCTTATTAATTTATATCTTCATTATCTCTTTCTTTCTTTCTTTCTTTCTTTCTTTCTTTCTTTCTTTCTTTCTTTCTTTCTTTCTTTCCTTCTTTCTTTTCTCCTTTATACATGTTATGTCGTTCTGGCAGTTTC
This sequence comes from Eledone cirrhosa, assembly GCA_964016885.1. Lineage (NCBI taxonomy): Eukaryota > Metazoa > Mollusca > Cephalopoda > Octopoda > Eledonidae > Eledone > Eledone cirrhosa. The sequence goes on along the minus strand of OZ024746.1, from coordinate 84,753,455 downwards.
CGTGTTTTTCTTGAGTCACACTTTGTCTTTCGGTTATTCCATTACATTGTTTATTTATGTCACTTGTTGTTGTGCTGGTGTTGTTGTTGTTGTTGTTGTTGTTGTTGTTGTTAGTGATGAAAATGTTGTTACATTCCTCATCCTCCACATCATCAATATCATCATTACCATAGATATCATCATTATTGGCAATTACAACTACAACGAGCCAACAGAGGTGGCTCAATCTGCTGTGAAAATAGCAAAATTTTTCTCAAATCAAGTCTCATACTTTGAAAACGAGTGAAGTAGTTAAATGATGTCTAAAAGACAAAAAGAATAAAGAAGCTCCGAAAAGAACATTGTTCTACGTTGACAAGAACAACATCAAGGAAACTTGAATAGTTAGCAGTAGATAGCCTTTTAAAGGATCTATTATTGACACTTGCTATTTAGGGTGCAGAATTCTGTGAACGTGTGTAACTTAATTTAACATTGTTCTTATTGAAAATGTTATATCATCTACGATATTTAGAAACATTTTCTAAGATACCAAAGAAATATTAACCGATACCTTCATGTAAATTGTGAATGAACAGCGTATTTCACCAAATAATCTTCCATGTCGGATAATTAATATCTTTAATATTATTCTACTCTTTAGAATGTTACGCTTTTAACGCTCTTATCTATCTAACGAAATCGAAGAAAGGAGCGTTTTGATGGATGATGAAAAACTATGTGTCAGTAACGTCCATTCTGGAATCTGATTGGCTATCTGTCACCTTTTCATTCTGCGTATTAATTGATATTTTCGTTAATAGAAATGGTATAAGTTTATGTATATGTATTTGTTTTTCTTTTATTCATTTTGTAATTAATAAACTCGGTGTGCCCAAAAACCTTCTCCTTAGGACGCAGATTTCGAAAATCAAATCCCTGTTTCTCTAGGACGTATCATTTCGGAGTGTTTCGGCAACATACATACATACACTTTCAAATATATGTACACACACACACACGTACACACACACACACACACACATATATATATATATATATATATAATGTTTGTGCGCACGTCTATGATTTTTTTTTTGGGGGGGGGGGGGCATTTCACTTTTTGCTGTCTCATGTTTACTGTTATATAATAGGGGTTAGCAAATGGTGTGTAGGATGGTCTAAATGGGATCATAAGTTCCGAGATCGGGGACTGTCAACAATTATTCATCACTGTCAAAAACTTCTCAACGAATCAACATATAAATTGAAGTGGTTAATAGCGTGTGCTTTCATGTATATGTGAATGTGTGCATGCGTGTTTCGGTACACGTGTGCGCACATCTACATTCACACACACACACACACACACACACACACACACACACACACACACACACACACACACACACACACACACACACACACACACATATATATATATATATATATATATATATATACAAATATGTGTGTGTGTGTTTATATTTTCACATATATTAATACATACATACATACAATCATATATATATATATATATATATATATATATATATATATATATATATATATATATATCTTTCACTGTGCAGGGGTTCTAGAGAATGCAAAAGATATTCAATGAAAACAGGCGTCAACCTAAACTAAAAGCGACACAAGAACCGGTTATACAAAGATAATACTACTCCCTCCCCCTCTCTCCCCCTCTCTCTCCCTCTCTCTCTCTCTCTCCCTCTCTCTCTCTTTCTCTGTTGTTGATAGATATCTCATATTCCGCTGACATTCAAGAACATCTCCATGGACGCTCTGAAATAAGACCTTTCCCTGAAAGCCCCAAATCGGTTAACTCACCAAACCGATCACTTAACTATTACTTTCTGTCCA
>OZ024746.1:84744092-84749092 GCA_964016885.1 Eledone cirrhosa | reverse complement strand
TCCAATCAACTAACCATCCATCTTACCTACTATCCAATCAACCCTACCAATACCACCACCAGCATCACATCAACCAGTCACCACCACCACCACCACCACAAGCTCCATGCACCATCACAATCACCACACACCACCACAAGCTCAATGCACCATCACAATCACCACACACCACCACAAGCTCAATGCACCATCACAATCACCACACACCACCACAAGCTCAATGCACCATCACAATCACCACACACCACCACAAGCTCCATGCACCATCACAATCACCACACACCACCACAAGCTCCATGCACCATCACAATCACCACACACCACCACAAGCTCCATGCACCATCACAATCACCACACACCACCACAAGCTCAATGCACCATCACAATCACCACACACCACCACAAGCTCCATGCACCATCACAATCACCACACACCACCACAAGCTCCATGCACCATCACAATCACCACACACCACCACAAGCCCAATGCACCATCACAATCACCACACACCACCACAAGCTCAATGCACCATCACAATCACCACACACCACCACAAGCTCCATGCACCATCACAATCACCACACACCACCACAAGCTCCATGCACCATCACAATCACCACACACCACCACAAGCTCCATGCACCATCACAATCACCACACACCACCACAAGCTCCATGCACCATCACAATCACCACACACCACCACAAGCTCAATGCACCATCACAATCACCACACACCACCACAAGCTCCATGCACCATCACAATCACCACACACCACCACAAGCTCCATGCACCATCACAATCACCACACACCACCACAAGCCCAATGCACCATCACAATCACCACACACCACCACAAGCTCCATGCACCATCACAATCACCACACACCACCACAAGCTCCATGCACCATCACAATCACCACACACCACCACAAGCTCCATGCACCATCACAATCACCACACACCACCACAAGCTCCATGCACCATCACAATCACCACACACCACCACAAGCTCCATGCACCATCACAATCACCACACACCACCACAAGCTCAATGCACCATCACAATCACCACACACCACCACAAGCTCCATGCACCATCACAATCACCACACACCACCACAAGCTCCATGCACCATCACAATCACCACACACCACCACAAGCTCCATGCACCATCACAATCACCACACACCACCACAAGCCCAATGCACCATCACAATCACCACACACCACCACAAGCTCCATGCACCATCACAATCACCACACACCACCACAAGCTCAATGCACCATCACAATCACCACACACCACCACAAGCTCAATGCACCATCACAATCACCACACACCACCACAAGCCCAATGCACCATCACAATCACCACACACCACCACAAGCCCCACAAGCTGACACTCCAACACAAGCACCACAAAACACAATACGCCACTACCATCTTTAGTCTTGTCGCCTACACACTAACAGGAAAGCTCTACACAGCACCACTTTTACTACTACACCACAAGAACGCCATCTTCCAACATCACCAACTACCACCACCATCCAATACCATTTCAACGTCAATATCACCTCTATCTCCTCCCATCAACTCACAATGCTCCTCAACTAAGTTAAAGCTTTTCACAGTGTATTGAAAGCCGTGTTTTATTGAATTAGCTCGGTCTATTATTACACAACAGCCCGCTCCTGTTTGTCTAGCGCTAATCGCACGGGTTAAATCATATTAACGCTGGGCAGCCCTCAATTGTAACGTATGATGAAGATCTTTCCTCCCCACTTCACTCTTTCCCTCTCTCTCCCTTTCTCCCCCCCCCTCTCTCTCTCTCTCTCTCTCTCTCTCTCTCTCTCTCTCTCTCTCTCAATATCACTACCATCACTGCAGTCGTCACGATCAACGCTTTCAACGTTATCACCATGAACCAACGAGAACCCCCCCCCCTCCACTACATGGCTACATACCTTGCTAGAAATAGCAACCACATCTCCATTAAATCACATGCTTCACCTCGATTACCTTAAAAATTGAAATAACACATTAGATAAATTATTCTTAGATACACTATACTTGAACATAGGCTAGGATTACTATGGCTGGAACCCGTTTGATCATAGCTTTTCTTGATCAGATTTCAGAGTTAAACAACATAATCTGCTAGAAATAACACTAAAATCTCCCTTAAATCAGTCCATACTGTATTTTTTGTTTTAAGTGAAGGTACATGAAATGAATGTGCTCCTCGTGGTAGAAGGACAATATAGTTATGGCTGGTCATAAGTTTTAGCATAGGTCTGCTTTATCAGAGCAGTCCTAGAACTAAATTACAATAACTAACTGTAGCAGCAAAGTAACATACTGGATAATGTTGTCTTAAATACCTTTGAAAGGGTGGGATGGTCCCCGTTAAAACGCCTTTGATCATGGCTCCGTTGGATCAGGTCTGACCAGCTGCTAAACATGTTATAAACACTATTGCGATCTCAGTGTGGAGGAAACGGTAGTATGTTTACACGTTAAGCAAGACATACGAGACTGGATTCCTATTAACGGTCTTTTTTTGTAAACAGAGGATCATTTTTTTGGAATGACGGGATGGCCATGGGTAGAATCCATTTGATCATAGGTCTACTCGATCCGAATTGACCTGGAATAAAACAAATAAAAATCGCATTCATCACCTTAACTATAACCTTCATCCAAATAAGTACTTCCACCACCTCTACTACCACTAGCACTACAACTACCACAACTGCCAAAACTACCACACCAACCGTAACTACCAGCACCACAACATCAACAACACTCATATTCCCCCACTGCTATAACCACTATACTACTATCACAACAATAACTACCACCATGACTATCACCACTATAACAACACCCATCCACACTACCAATGCCATTACTATAAACAACACTATCACACGACCATTACCAAAACCATCACAATGATGATATTCACGAAGACCACCATCAGACATTCGGTAAATCATGAAGACTTTCGTTCACAGATTCTAAGCGGGCGGAAGTGGAAGCAGTTATCGGACTTTGCTTTAAATGCAATTAATGTAATTTCTCCTAATCTATTTACTGCTTTGTCGCTTGCTCAATTCATCGGCTTTACCGTCACCACAGTCACCACGGTCACCAACGCTACCACGACAACAACAACCTTTGACCATTATCATCATCATCACCACCACTGCTACTACCATTATGATTAACTTTCCCCTCATCATCATCATCATCATCACATCCGTCATCATCATCATCCACATCATCATCATCATCATCATCATGCCAATTTTTATTATCCCACCCACACCATCATCATCGTTTTTCTTCTCCTTCATTGTATCTCAGTGATCTTTACAATGACTCTCTCTCTCTCTATCTATCTATCTATCTATCTATCTACACACTGTCTCTCTATCTCTTTCTCTCTTTCCCACCCTTTCTCTCTTTCACTCTCCCTCTCTCTTTCTTTGTTTTCATAACCTATACAACAGCCCACATCTTACATTTTCCCTCTGTTACTAGTTGTCCTCATCTCTCCAGGTCCTCATTTAATTGTTGTTTGTCATATATATATAATATATACACACACACACACACACACACACACACACACACACACACACACACACATATATATATATATATATATTTATATATATATCCGTATGAAGTTGACGGCTGAGAGAAAAGATTACTCAATATTGAAGTAGAGTTTAAATATTCATTTTATTAAGGCTGAATACTGAGTCTTATTACTCTGGAGTTTCGCGACGAAACTCCAGAGTAATAATCAGACCACTTGATTGAACCAAGAGGGTCCTCCTTCTCCCCCACCCCAACCCCCTCCACGGGGCCAAAACCCACTGCTTTCACCTGCAGCATTTAACAGCTGCAGCAAAAATGCCAAACTAGACAGTCTCTACTCCGTTTCAACGTACTCCGTTCACCCAGGGAGTTTTTGTGGATGCAAAAATAACCGAAAACCTGTTCCTGACTTCTTTATCTGCCAGTGCTTCGCAGTTTATCCAGTGTATATCAATACACATATTTATATTTATGTACGCATGTATGTGTGTAAGTGTATGTGTGTGTGTGTGTGTGTGTGTGTGTGTGTGTGTGTGTGTGTGTGTGTGTGTGTGTGTGTGTGTGTGTGTGTGTGTGTGTGTGTGTGTGTGTGTGTGTGTGTAAGTGTGTGTGTGTATGTGTGTAAGTGTGTGTGTGTGTGTGTGTAAGTGTGTCTATGTGTAACATTTTACACATCACGTTTCGGACAAACTCCTTCCTCCCACACTCTCTAAGCATTAATGCCATTCCTGGAGCCTTGTTCAAATAAATCTAATGTAATTATACAACTTTCAATCCACAATGTAACTCCTGGAAAAATAAGTTAAAGGGTGAAATACTGAACAATGTAGGAATAATTATAAATTACTAGAAATTTCCCTATTAGTTGGGAGAAGAAAATAAATTATTTGTAACCCTTTTTCTATTCTATTATATTTTTTCTTTATTGGTTAGTCATTAGATTGCAACCATGCTGAGCGTCGCCTTGATTTAGTCGATTAAATCGACTCTCATAATTATTCTTTTCTTATTTAATTTATCGAAATTTTGTTGTTGAACCATTTGGTTTCGGAACTCAGGCACGGGCAATTTACACACAAAAACAAGTTTTCTCTCTCTCTATATATATATATATATATATATATCACACACACACTCCCCCCCACCCCCACCCCCCCACACACATATATAGATATAGATATATATTTATTAAAATAACAGATTAAAGTTTAAGCAAAGAATCGCTGCTTTCACCCTTTGGATTTTAGTCTTCACATTTATTACTATATATATATATATATATATATATATATATAAATTATAATAATTAAGTCAAATATGTAAAATTTGACTTCATATATTATAAATTATAGATATACTGCTATATATATTTCGGTGACAG
>OZ024746.1:84734092-84741592 GCA_964016885.1 Eledone cirrhosa | reverse complement strand
CGGACACACACACAGACACACAGACACACACAGATACACATACATACATACACACACACACACATACATACATACATATACATACACACACACACTACACATACACTTACACGCGCGAATGCAAGAGTATATATATATGCATACACACACATAAAGCGCATGATGTTTATGATCACGATGATGAAGATAACGACGATAATCGTGTTGTTGTTGTTGCTGCTCTCGTTTTTGTTGTTGTTGTTGGTGGTGGTGGTGATGGTGGTGGTGGTGGTGATGGTGATGGTGGTGGTGGTGGTGATGGTGGTGGTGGTGGTGGTGCTCGTGGTCTTGCGTCGTGCTGTGTGTCTGAGCAATTCGTCTCGAGTGTGCTCAGTTAACAAGGCCACTAATTTGTATAAGGGCGACGTAGGAATGGGCGAAGGAAGCATTGAGCCTTATAAATAAAGTCAACCATGCTTGAAAGACCTGCCAACCCTTAATTGGGACAAAGACGGCGGCAGCCATTTTAACAAGAAACAATGCCATTAAGGAAGCCTTTCCGTAGTCTCTCGACCTCCTAGAAACAACAGCCAAATATTTTAAAAATTACTATCTACCTTGTTATCTTTCAGATTTACTAGTTCATTAAAACAAAGTATCTTGTCAAATGTAGGGCTGAGTAGAACTACCTGTTCTCCACCTGCCAAATGTTTCGCCTTGTATTCTTATTAGTATAGTATTTATTATTAGTTTCCACTGGTCAAGAGTTTCATCTTCTTCAAACAAACACACTAGGGAAGTTTCGTGGATCAGATCTGATGATGCGGCAGTCCGCTCTGAGGGTGACACATCTGTAAAGATTTCTGGGCAGCAACGATAGTTGCTAATGTTGTAGTTGTTATTGTTTAGTCACAGAACAAACTGAGATATACACACAAAAATGTTAAGAGATCCTCCGTCGTTGTCGACGATTAGCTCTTAATTGAATTATTCTATAGACATGTGTATCGAACCCAGGCTCTTATGATTGCAAATTGAACACCATTAGTCAATCGGCCATATTTGCACCACACATCTCTCTCTCTCTCTCTCTCTCTCTCTCTCTCTCTCTCTCTCTCTCTCTCTCTCTCTCTCTCTCTCTCTTTCTTTCTTATATATATATATATATATATATATATACATGCATGTATGTATATATATATATACATGCATGTATGTATTTATATATAGTTATACATGTATGTATATATATATATATATATATACATGCATGTATTATATATATATATATATATATATATATATATATATATATATGCATATATATATATATATATATGCATGTATGTATGCACGTAGGTGTATGACGACCAATATAACGACAGAGTTGTATGATGACAAATATAACGACAAGCAACGCCACCAAAACGAGCTATCGTTGTTCGTGTAACGCTTCACTGAATAAATTGGCAACTGTTTCACCTCATGCCTCACTGATTCTCTTTATATCTATCTGAAGATAACAGGCATCCCGTTTCTTCAGTTTTCATCGTATCATGAACCTGATTAGCTCAACCTGGCTTCTGTAAATTTCGTGTGGCTAACTCTTCTCTCGGTTAATTGGCGGCGGTGGTAGACTGAGGACGAAAGAAAGCGAGGGATTTTTCCTAAAAATTGTTGTAGGTATTGTTGTTGACGTTATTTTGTCCTAGATCAGCCCTAATCATGCAGACCTATAATGAACAGCATACCACTCGTGGACATCTTGTTTTTTTTGTTTGTTTGTTTTTTTTCTCCCTATATACAGCAAACCCATTACTATATTATCCAACATGTCTTTTTTTGTAAAAGGCGAGATGTGATTTTAGGGAGATTTAACATTTATTTCTAGTTCGTCGAGTAGCCACGTAAAGGTTCCCTGTGTGTTGCATGTTCGAGCTAACATGGTCGAGAAGGTACTGTTTGGAGTGATGTGAATGAAGGAAAAGAAATACATTTGTATAGGGATTGAGGGGGATATGGTAGCTGTTTCTAGCAGTATTTATTTGCACCTGTAAAGGTTCAAAATCTTGCCGTGTCAACTTTCTCTATTACATTCTCCGACGTCTATGATATAAATATAAGATCTGTGTAACCGACTGTTTCACTAATCTTAAAATATGATTTATGACATAAGTGTGTCTACGTTAGAAATCATTACAATGAACCCAGTATCGAGAAGGCCACTGTATTGCTCGACCTATCAAAAATAGCAGCTAAATCTCCCTCAAATCATGAATTAGTGTGTTTCGTAAATTTTTTTTTGGGGGGGGGGGGGGGGGGATCATTGCTTGGAACACTTTTGAACATAGGCCTGTTCAAGCAGAGATGAAGATAATTGTTTCTATTTTAGGCACAAGGCCAGCAATTACCCAGTACATTACTGGTACTTTATTTTATCGACCCCGTAAGGATGAAGGGCAAAGTTAACCTCGGCGGGATTTGAACTCAGAATGTAAAGGGACGTAACTATGCTAGAAAGCATGGCGTCCAACCCTCTACCGATACTGCCAATTCAACACCAAAGGAATTAATCATTATTATGCATAGTTTATTTTATATTTTTATATCTTCATTGTTAAATTAGTCTTGTGCATTTTTACTCGACCTTATTGTAAACCCCCACTGTCCCTGTCTTTGTATTGTCCCCTACATGTCGGCCCTTGTGGCTAATAAATGAAATCATTATTATTATTATATCTAGACTTGGCAGTATCAGTAGAGGGTTGAACGCCATGCTTTCTACTATAGTTACGTCCCTTTACGGTCTGAGTTCAAATCCTGTCGAGGTTAACTTTGCCTTTCATCCTTACGGGGTCGATAAAATAAAGTACCAGTAATGTACTGGGTAATTGCTGGCCTTGTGCCAAAAGTAGAAACAATTATTATATCTTGACTTCTCTTAAATAAAGAGAGGACATAATGGATAAGGTAGTTCAATGCTTGAGAATAAAAGATGATGTGTTCACGGCTAGAATCCTTTTGACCAAACGTCCGTTTGGTCTAAACAACGTCTACTTATGAAAGTAGAGGTACTTCTTTAAGAATCCTGATATTGAGTTTAGATAATTATCTAAACTCAAATTATAGTTTATGGAATTGTCGATATTATTCAAATAAAGTTACTCAAATTATTCAAATATGCGCTACTCAAATTATTCAAATATGCGCTACTCATCTCTAGAAAACTCTCCTTGTCAAAATCATATCTCATCCACTTTTCAATGTCAGATGGAACATAATGTTGTGGTATTTTTCTCTGTAGGTCTGAAGATAATATGTAGTTTGAGTAATGGGCCTTAACCCTATTTTCTACCATAATAATGCTTTATTTATGTGCTATACTATGGTTGGATTTAGAAGCCCTGACTTTTGCTTAATACACTATAGTATCCGCTTTGAATGAGTGATCGACTGGGCATACATTGGTGTTTCAACACATGCACTCGGCTTCTGTTCATGTTGGATAGTTTTGCGTAACTGCAGTTAAATGGTAATGCTTATCTGTTAGGGTTATGAAAATTTGAGAAATATTTCACTTAACATATAAGAAAAAAGGATAATATCACAGGGATTGTTCTTAGCATTGGAAATCGAGGACTAGGGTGTGTTTAATCTTATCTTTCAATCCGCTCGCAGCTAAAGCATTATTGTAATAAGGTATTAATGATGCCCTTTTTTAGACGTGTTTGTAAAAACTCTTATTAATATTACTTATTAGGATTTGTTTAATTATAGACGTGTGGCAGTATTAATATAATATAGTTTTTCATTACATCTGTGCTTAAATCTAAGATGATGTCAAAAACATTTACGATAGTAAGTTTAGTAGTGATGGGTAATTTTAGGCCGAAATGATGATATGCTTCCCAAATATGTCTAGTGTGTACTTACTAGTATGTTTTAGTTTGATATCTTTGAAACGGTCATCCCATTATCTCAAGATATGTCTTACTTAGTGTGCCTAGAAAATATAGATTTAGGAGAGTTCAAATATCTGTGCCGTCGAATGAATCAATTCTGATATTGAATGAATTTGTGGGATCTGATATTTTTACCTAGGCCGAATCTTTCTCAAAGTTTAGAGACTTTTGAGCATACATAATGATATCAATACCATAATCAACTATGTGGCTAGGAACTCTAGTTAAGACTAGGGCATTGGTGAAAAGATATGCAGAAGTCAAAGCAGAAAATTCGACGAAGCTAAACTTAACGTCGTGTTTAATACTAATATTATTAAACTAACTACTGTATCACTAATAATTACTGGAGTTTGGTTGCCTTCCTAGTGTTTCTGTACATTTTCTTAAGATATTCGTGCTAATTAATCCTATTTTTACTTTTGTTTGATTAATTAATTATATTTAGAATTCGAAGAAATTTGTGATCCTTAATAATTGTTTCTACTTTTGGCACAAGTTCAGCAATTATCTCACTGTATTACTGGTACTTTATTTTATCGACCCTGTAAGGATGAAAGGCAAAGTTAATCTTAGCGGGATTTGAACTCAGACCATAAAGGGCTATAACTCTTTGTTGCAAAGCATAGCGTCCGACCCTCTACCGAAACTGCCAATCCACCGCCCTTAATAATAACGTGTACTTCCCATTTAGCTAGACAATTTAATCCCTTATCTAACTCCATTATTTGCCAAATTATTTGCCTCGATGTTTGTATCAATATAAGTGTTTACGCTAGTCTTTTTATAATTATAAACAATATTATTATTCTGAGTTCAAATCCCGCCGAGGTTAACTTTGCCTTTCATCCTTACGGGGTCAATAAAATAAAGTACCAGTAATGCACTGGGTAATTGCTGGCCTTGTGCCTAAAGTAGAAACAATTATTATGAAGTAATTGTATGTGGTGTTGTTTACTACTTCATAAAAGTTATTTACTTCGTCAGTGATTAGAAAGGATTTTTTGAAAATTCTTGATAGTGTTAATGTCAGCAATAAGGTTATTTTGTAAGGTGTTAGTGCACTTATAGAATCGTCTGTTGGCTATCAAGTCTAAAAGGTCGCATTCAAAAGGTTCGAGTTCTTTATTCCTTTATTCTAGGTTTACTCCTATTTATTTTCGGTAGTACTCTGTGGTTGTTTCCATGGTATCAGAAATCGCCGAAGAAAGCTTTTCAACGCATATTCTTAAATATATCATCAACTTTCTCTAGTAGTCTCTTCAAACAGAACTTTGTAGGCGGAGAAGGGATATTCACCTTAGAATATACTAGGTTGTATAGATCCATAAATGGCGTTGTCGTTCTTGTTCGTGGGAGGTGCTCTAATATGCAATGAAATATCACTAATAATGTGATGTTGAACCTGATACACACACACGCGCACACACACACACACACACACACACACACACACACACACACATATATATATATATATATATATATATATATATATATATATATATATATATATATATTGTTATACTTGGCGAGGGTCATAGTTGTGTAATATTGCCAGAATTAATAACAGAACACACTCACTGTTTGGTTGGTTTTCGCTTTATTTATTTACGGTAAACATGTTGACTAATCAGAGTAGCGTATGCAATGCACCTATCAGTGAATAATAATGCAATTCGTGTTAAGCACTCAACATCATGTGCTTTCTTCCAAATATAATTTGTTAGTTCGTGACAGAGTATATGTACAATAAGGATAATTGTGAAGTTCGATGAAGATATTTAAAAATCTTTCTTTATAAAACTGTGCTACATATTTCAATGGCGTTCATGGCTACATAACGGTTCAATGACGCTGCAACATCAGATAGCATCTTATGCAAGAAAGTTACGGGTCCCAGACAGTTCATGCTAACTACAGGGGAACGGACATCAGAAATGAAAAAATCATATCTGATCATTCCATTGTTTTTAGAATGGATTGCCTTGGAAACGTTGCACACACCTCAGGAATACGAAGGTTCACTTCTTGAAATGTGCATGTGACTGTTGAAAACATAATAAGTAGAGCCCTTCTTTTCTAGCATTTATCCTGCTTCAGTGCATGTTCCCCAAACGATGCATCTTTTACCTGTCATTAGAACTCCATCAATGGGCAGTAATTTTATAACCGCAAACCAATTCTGAGAGAGAGAAAGGAAGAGAGAGAATGGAGAGGAAGAAAAGGCAGAACAGATGAGAGATAGGAGAGAAAGGAGAACGGAAAGAATGATTTACCGAAGTACTTCACTTGTACTGTATTTTAACGGCTCTTGGGAGAAGGATAAATTCACCTCGGTGGGATTTGAACTTAGAACATATGGATCTGGAATCAAGATTGCAAGGAACTTAGTTTGATTCTCTAACAGTTTTACTAATCCCCCCCCCCCCCCATCGCGACAGCCCTAATAACAATAATAGCTCTTTCTAACAAAGGCCCCAGTTCAAGAACTTAAGGAGAGGTATAATCGATTTAATCACCCCCACCCCACCCCCACCAGCAATCGACTGGTGTTTTATTGATCTCCGAAGTATGGAAGGAAAAGTTGATGTCCACGGGATTTGAACAAAGATTTAAGAGCCGGAACAAATACCACAAGGCATATAGTCACTCGTCACTCCCATGTCACTGTCAAATAACAACAGCAAGAACAACAATTAATACTATTGCTACTACTACTACGAATAATAATACTACGAATAATAATTGTTTCTACTTTTGGCACAAGGCCAGCAATTACCCAGTGCATTACTAGTACTTTATTTTATCGACCCCGTAAGGATGAAAGGCAAAGTTAACCTCGGCGGGATTTGAACTCAGAATGGCAAGGGCCGTAACTCTATGCGTCAAAGCATGGCGTCCGACCCTCTACCATTACTAATAATAATAATTGTTTCTACTTTTGGCACAAGGCCCGTAATTACCCAGTGCATTACTGGTACTTTATTTTATCGACCTCGTAAGGATGAAAGGCAAAGTTAACCTCGGCGGGATTTGAACTCAGACCGTAAAGGGACGTAATTATGCTGGAAAGCATGGCCACTCTCTAACGATACTGCCAATCCACCGGTAATAATAAAGAAGAAGACGAAGACGAAGAAGAAGAAGAAGAAGAAGAAGAAGAAGAAGAAGAAGAAGAAGAAGAAGAAGAAGAAGAAGAAGAAGAAGAAGAAGAAGAAGAAGAAGAAGAAGAAGAAGAAGAAGAAGAAGAAGAAGAAGAAGAAGAAGAAGTCTTATAATTGTATTTTATATATCTTATTTATGTATAATGAGCAGACCGCCTTAGTGCTGGAGTTCTTAACTAAACGCTTATTTAATATAAATTAACTGACGTTGTGTTTCTACATGTCCATACCTCATAAACATTGAGGCATCTGTCAAATAGAGGAGTGGAGAGAGAGAGAGAGAGAGAGAGAGAGAGAGAGAGAGAGAGAGTAAGAGTGAGAGAGAGAGAGGGGGGGGGGGTTAGATATTGAACGAAGAAGAAGAAAAGGATAGGAGGGGAGAAGTGACTGCC
>OZ024746.1:84716592-84729092 GCA_964016885.1 Eledone cirrhosa | reverse complement strand
TAGCTATTAGCTGTTATGATGGTGGTTGAATGTATGTTATTTTTTAACGTAAGGTCAAACAGTTTGATCAAGCAGATAGAAGATATTTTATCCGTGTTCATCTAATATGTCCTTTCTCTTTTTAAGACATTAAGGTGTTGTTGAGAGAGAGATTTGTCTGATTTCTCTAGTTAACCACATAGAAACTACCTCGTTGTTGGTGGTGGGAGAGAATCTTTTATTTATTTATTTTTTTTTTTTTACTTATTTCCTGATTAGCCCTGATCAAATAGACCTTTGATAAAAGACAATTCCAGGTGGGAACATTCACCATTTTCCCTATTTGCAAAGAACATTGTACCACATTATGTAAAACGGCTTTTCTAAGAAGGTAGTGCATTATTTGTTCTAGAATTAACTGCCATTTCTAACGGGTCAATCAACCATATAAAAGTTTCTTCGATAGCTTGAGTGAGGGTGGTGGCATTTGTAGTCATTATATCATTTCCGCTGAAAGAGAAGGGCTGCTAACACTGGCTGTAGTGAGAGTGGAGAAGGTGGAATCACAGCACTGTCAGACAGTACTTATAGTTGCTATTATGCCGGTGAAGGACATGGTGTTGATGTTTGTTGTAGTTTGGTGCTGTTGCTGTTGTGGTTGTTATTGTTGTTGTTTAGCGCCAGATCAGTTCCGACATCAATGTGGACTCGAGGAAAGTGTACCTTGGGTTATGTTATCAATTGTTTCCTGTCTTTCTTAAGGCCGTAATGTGTGATATGAGGGAAATTTGCCATCTATTTCCAGCAGATCTCTCTCACTCACTCACTCACTCTCACACTAACACTCACACTCACTTACTCTCTGACGAAAGACAAAACACCAAATCATTTGATTTTTTTTACTCCAAATGAACTTAATGAACTCTTTTATTGAACTCTCATATATTCTTCCCACTACTACTACTACTACTACTACTACTACTACTACTACTACTACTACTACTGCTGCTGCTGCTGCTGCTACTACTACTAATGCTGCTACGACTACTACTACTACTACTACTACTACTACTACTACTGTTGCTGCTGCTATTATTACTACTGCTACTGCTACTACTACTACTACTACTACTACTACTACTACTGCTGCTGCTGCTACTACTACTACTACTACTAATACTACTACTACTACTACTACTACTACTACTACTACTACTACTACTACTACTACTCTACAATGACTTTAAAAAAACAACAGCAGCAATGCCACTACTGTCTGCCGAACTAGGCGAACATGTGGTTCATTTGGAGAGCCAGATCCCCGGATCTCATCAACTTGTTCAACAGATCATCTACGTGCCATAAGCCAGCTTGATCTGAGGAAGAGATCTGAGTATAGAAGAACAACCACAACAACGACGACGGCAACAACATCAATAATAAAAACAGCAACTATCGCTATCACCATTATTGTACTGTGACACCCACAACAATTAACAGATGACCAAGATGACCCCCCGAACGAATTCTTTGAAAACAGCAACAACAAAACAGGACAATGCATCATTACCAAGTATGTCCTTCATATACGAATTTTCCTTCATATCTGTTTCATATGCTTAAAAATAGTTTCCGATTTAGGTAGAAGACCTGGAATTTGGGGGGAAGATAGGTCAATTAAATCGATCCCATTACTTGACCGGTACTTTATTTTATCGATCCCGAAATGATGAATAGCAAAGTTGGCCTCGATGACATTTGAACTCAGAACCTAAGGAGCCGTAACTAAATGCTGCAAAGTATTTTGTCAGACGACCTAATAATTCCGTCCTTGACATATCTAATATTATAAATAGAATTTAAATTATTCAACGTCACATCCGGTGATTAGACAGAGAAAAATTACAAGACAAAAATGATCCTGTACGCGGTCGCTGGTAAAGCATAACTACCTCTCATCGCATATTACAGCCTTAAAATGGGAAGGAAACATTTGATTATGTAGTCCAAGATACATTCTGCTTTAAAAAGAAAAAAAAAGATGGTCACAGGTGGAAGGTCTGGTTTATCGATCCCACAAAAATAGAAATCAAAGTCGACCTCGATGGTATTTGAATTGAGCAGGAACGAAAATAGCAAAACATTCTAGCCGACTCTTTAACGACTGAACTAATTCGATAACGAAACATTCTCAGGATTACCACTGCACTTATCTAACATCAGATTCACTCCCACACTGCATGTTATAATTCGATTTGGATTCCTGATGTGTCTCTTTGCGTTATTCCCAACATTAAAACTAATGATTTCTCTCTTCGTTACATATGTAATTTTAAATAAATAAACATTTTCTGGGCGATCACAGCTTCAAGTATTGTAGTCCCTTGTCTGTTCTCACTGCACTATATAGCTTTTTATACAGTACACCCACAATAACAACAACAACAAAGCAGTGTAAATGACGTAAAAAAGATATTCGCCTCGCTTTGTGATAGGGATGTAGTGCATTTATCATAGTGTATCTATTATCAGAAAAAAACCTACAAAGTGTGTTATAAAGAAAAACAACACACTCGTCATTTGTATAGTGCTGTCATTATTTGGGGCGTGTTCAGTTTATTGTATCGACTATAGATAGAGGCTGCTCATGACATCACACAGAACCACCGAGTTCCTCTAGAAATATGAATAAATTCCTAATAAGTTTTAAAACCGCATGTGAGTGCATGTGTGTGTGTGTATGTGTGTACCCATATATATTTATATATACTTTTATTTTTTTACTGGCTTTAGTCATGTGACTACAGCTAACCATAGTGTCATCAAAACCATTTCACTGTGTTTTTAGCTGTCATCGAAATGTTCCAGTGTTGACAAACTTTCCTTTATTAATTCTGGAGTGTTTTGACTACAGCTAAAACCATATTTTCTTTCTTGTCCTGTTTTTTTATTTTAATAGCTTTTTTAATTTTCGTTGTATATTGATTGTTCTTAATAGATAAACCATTTGAAATGTTTAGTTTTCATTTCTATTTTTCAGGTATGCACAAAAAATCTTTAGAAGCTGCAGAGAAATTAAAAGATGTTGACGATATAAGTGATGATAATAAAAATGAGAGCAGTAACGGCAGTTCCCAGCCGACGCGTGATAAAGAAGAATTGCGATCGGAGAGTATCGCGGTGTTGCGCGCAAAGGCGCAAGAGCACAGCGCTCGCTTAAAGCGTGATATTCAAGACAAAGATCTTGCTATCAATATTGGGCAGAGTGCAAATGACTGTTTCACAGAGAGACGAGCCTCGGGCTCGGGAAACACTGTATCAGTAGTGTCCGCTTCGACGGGGGGTTGTCTTTCGGGAACGAGATCAACGCCTGCCGTTGCATCGGTTACATCGTCGAAAATAGTTGAGGTGGTCTACGAGAGTCGATTTGAGACACCGAGTAAGACCGACCATATCACCCCTGCTGAATCTCGCCTCAACCAGCAACAGCAGCAACAACAACCACAACCACAACAGCCACAACAACCACAACAGCCGCCACAACAACAAGAACAGCAGCAACAACGGCATCAACCACATCAAAAACATCAACAACAGCAAGACCAAGCACAGCACAGTTATATAGATCTAGAGAGCGACGAACCCGTGTCTAAATGACCATTAATATGGCGGCCTTTGTCAAATTACGATACTACGCGCTGACCAGAGCAATTGTTCTCACATTAGGAACTAAAAAAAAAAATCTATTACGAAATCGTAGTAGAGCAATTGCCTGTAGAGCGAGCACCAATTACCTAAAGTAAAAGGATAATTCTCGTAATAAATGACGGGAAGGAACCAACTAATCGAACATATATTACGTCATATCGGAGATTAACAAAGGACCGCTAAAACAGTCAAAAGACATTTTTCAATGAAAAATAATTAATTAAAGACATTCTTTGAATAAACTTCATATAGAAGAATTTCTTCATGTTGATGGGCCAAAGAGTAGTTTTGATAAAACTAAGTAAAATATTTAAAAACATTCTAAACAGTAGTTAGTGTGATATTGTATTATATGTGTTTGTGTGAATGAGTCCGTGTGTGCGTGTGCGCGTGTATGTATATATGTACATACACACATATATATATTAATATATATATATATATATATATATATATATATATATATATATATATATATATATATATATATATATATATATATATATATATATAGATATATAGATATATATATATATATATATAATATTTGTATGTTTAAATGTCTATACAAAGCTGCCAATTAATATACATATACATAGATATATGCATACTCATACACATATATGTATGCAGATGTATGTATGCATGTATATATATATATATATATATATGTATATATATTTATAAATATTTATATATATATATATTATATATTTATATATATATATATTATATATATATATATGTATATATATATATATATGTGTGTGTGTGTGTATGTATATGTATGTATGTATATTTGTATGTATGTATGTATTGTATATATGTATGTATGGCCACTAACAAGCTCATGTGCACATAAGTGCCATTAAACGTGTTGAGAACAATTTTATAAAACAAAATTACGAATATACACAGACTATTATTTTCATATACACATGCACATAGAAAAATGCATACATATATACATACATATATATGTATGCATATATGTATGTGTGTATGTGTGTGTGTATGTGTGTGTGCAGGATCTTATAAACAACCATTTAGGTTTTAAACACACATATTTATGTGTGTATGTATGTAGGTAGGTAGGTATGTGTGTGTACGTGTGTGTGTACGTGTGTGTGTACGTGTGTGTGTACATATATATGTAACTCAAATCGTTTCTGAAATTGAATGCATGGAACTGAGAAACCCTAAATTATATACTTGTATATTTACACATTCATTCGTTTGTTCTCTCCCTCACTATCTCTCTCCTTCACTATCTCTCTCCCTCTCTATTCATCTCTCTATCTATCTCTCACTCCCTCTAGCTGTTATTCTCTCCTTTCTCTTCATACCCTCTTTCCTTTTCTATTTATTTTTCTCTCTCTCTTCCATCTTTTTACTCTTTTACTCTCTCTTGTTCATTATGTATTCGTATTTTCCTCTCTCTCTCCCTCTCTCTCTCTCTCTCTCTCATGGTGGTGAATTGACTGTATTTTTAGATCCCCAGATTGGAACGGAACGGACCTTTACTTGTGGTGTTTAGTGACGTCCTTTTTACAGTCTGAGTTTAAATCCCACCAAGGTTGACCATATATTTCATCCTTCATGGGAAATAGGTGGAAATATAAAGCACCTGACATTTAATGAGGTCGATATTATAATGTGTTACATTCATTTTCTTTCAATTTCCAGCACCAGCGCAAATGTCTGGCCTTTTGCCCATGCAGGAATTCAATTATTTGCTCAATTCTGGGGGCAGTGGATTGACAAAATAGGCAGAACACTGAAACCAAATACTTAACGGTGCATAGTTTCGTTCTTTTTAGGATCTGAGATTAAAATCCGCAGAAGTCGACGTTAACATTTTATTTTCTTCTGGGAAATGATAACACAAAATATCAGTCAAATGCTAATTGACTAGTTGACTACACCCAACTCAGAGTTGGTGGACACAATGCCACAATAAAAAAGTATATATATATATATATATATATATATATATATATATATACACACACAAGCACACACATATATATATATATATTACATAATAAACAATGTTTCTTGGAAGAATGATCTAGTTTCTTGAAACCTTCTGTTATAAAATAATTATATTGTGTTGTTTATTATGTAATTAAATAGCTCTGTACAATACATAGAGCACTCTTCTTTCCTTTACCTACCTTTTCTACGAAAACACATACACACGCAAATATATATATATATATATATATATATATATATATATATAAGGTTGTGATTTCGATTGCCGGACCGGGTGGTGCGTTGCGTACTTGGGCAAGGCACTCTATTTCATATTGCTCCAGTTTACTCGGCTGTAAAAATGTGTAACGACGTCACTGGTTCCAAAATGTATTGGTTGCGTGGAGAGGGGAGATTGATGTGCATGGTTGACTGCTGGTCCTCCAACAAAAAAGACTTTGCTCTGGCTTGTACTTCGAAGGGGAACTTCCAGATGAATATCCCATGGCCATTCGTGGCCGAATGGGGCTTTACCATATATATATATATATTAATTCAAAATATTAACAAAAATAGACATTCGTGTGATCAAGTATATTTTATTATACATATTTCAGAGGTACTGAGCTATCTTCAACAGTACGTCCTCATCAGATAAAATAAGATGATGCATGAGATACCCCTGACATAGTAGATGGTTAAGATTCAGATTCTTTGATTTATTCATTGAACCTTGTTTAACCTTTAAATATATATATATATATATATATATATATATATATATATATATATATATATATATATATATATATGGTAGAAAATGGAGGGAATTCCTTGGTGCAGTAAGACAATTTTGAAAAAAGGGGAAGAATAACCTGCTGGTAGTTGATATTCTTCAATAATTCAAATCTTTACAATAAGTCGTTATAGATATTATATATAGGCATTTTTTGTGCCCATATTATTTTCATTTTTTAGCCCATCTGCATCCAAGGACCTTTTGGTACAACGTATATGTGGTTAGTATTCCGTTGTGAGGATTAAAATATCACGGGCTTTGATGAAAATGAAATGCCACCACTTCCAAAGTTTTGTCACTTAGAAGCAGTATTATAGTCTGGCGAAGTTGCAATCCTCCAGTTGTATTCATATATATATAGATACATATACCTTTATATATATATATATATATATATATATATATATATATATATATATATATGTGTGTGTGTGTGTGTGTGTATGTGCAAAGGAAGCGAGGAAGAGGTAATACCAGAGACTTTAGGCTACCGGTTTGTATTTAACTGGGCGTACGATGGAGCGAATCATATTTATATTATCTTTGAGAGATGTTAGCTAAAATGTCTTAGCATAATACGTGTTAGAATTTTAGTTTAGCTGTAATTAAATAGAAACATTTTGTCTTCGCTATATTGAATAAGTAAACTTATAAATAAATATCTATAGGAAGAGGGAAAGGGAGAAAGCATTTATAGGGTCTGCAATTGCTTAGGAATCAGAAAAGCGGAATTGTAGTTGTGTGAAGGCGTAATATAATGCAATACACAAGGTATCAAAGAACATTGATTCGTTCCATTGACTACCGAAGGGAGCAAAGGGAGCAGTAAACATTAATATAATAACAGGTGATTTGATTTGTCGTTTGAATATACCAGTCAATTTATACTTAGATTTCTACTAAAAGTTATACACTTACAATAGAAATAAACGGTGCAAATACTGTAAATAATGTGATGATGATAATCTTCTGGGGTGTCGAAATAATGTTTTGCTTGGCTGAGCCGTTTGGGGATTTTATTCCGATTCTTTGTTGGAGCCGTAAGAACATGGGCTAGTATTGGTTCTGCTAAATTGACTTTGCAGTGACATACTTACATGTCTTCACTTCACAGGTGCGCCTTCTTACTCCCATATGACCTGCTAGCTTACAGCAATATTTTCCTTTATATAAAATTGAGTTGTTCTCCGATTATGTATAGAGATTATTATACAAGTTTTCTTATGTCTTCAAACTACTTCTATCTTTTGAAGTGTTTTAGAATAAAGTTCTATACACATAAAGAATTTTATTTTATTAATTTATTTATTTTTTCGATTTTACTATATTTTATTTCATTTTTCATTAAGATATCCTGTTATTAGAGTGACACGGGGGAATAAAAATAAAAGATGTATAAACTAGAATCAGATTAGAAATAGGGACATGCTGGCTGAAACATATGTGATGATAGATGAATGAGTTATTAAGCATTCAATATAAACTTGGGGTGAAAGATTCATTGTCTAAAGTATAAAAAAATGAGCGATGAAATTGTGACACGAAACAGATGCTGTGATCATCTCAGCTGAAGATGGAACCTAATTTTAACAAGTAAAGAAGCAGACTGAAACTGAATTTAAACGTTAAAAACGAGTAAAGCTACTTTTGTGATTTAACTAAAACCCTGTTAAATACATAAACAGACATAATGATTAACTACATGCTGCAGCAAAGCTTAATGTATGTGTATATGTGTATTGGCATGTGTGCGTAACTAAATATATGAATACATACACTTACACAGATACACACACACATGTACACACACATGCATATGTGTGTATATATATATATATATATGTATGTGTGTGAGAGTGTGTATATATATATATATATATATATATATATAAGATTTAAACCCATATATATATATATATATATATATATATATATGCGTGTGTGTGTGTGTGTAGCCAATAGATGTTTAATGAAATTGTTTAATTTATATGAAGGATTAGGTGTCTACTGAGTAAATTTATAGTGGAAGAACGGGGAAAGATGATGCTAAAATTGGGGAGGAGGATGAGGAAAAAGAGAGATGAGGCATTTTGGTGATTATAATTATTCAGAGGAAGCAAGACAAACGGCTTTAAGGTTCTGAGTTAAAATCAAACGGAGGTCAACTTTGCCTTTCATATTTCCGGGATCAATAAAATAAAGTACTAGTCAAATACTAAGGTCAATATAATCGATTTTCTCACCCTAGAAATTGTTGCCTAAATTTTTAAAAATCATTATTATTTATCGATAGAGCGTTAGGGAAAATAGCTTTTCGTGTTTTGTAACAGGTCATAAGGTTCTGAATCAGTTCAAAGTCGACTGAGGTCAATTTTGACTTTCATACTTCCGGCGTCGGTAAATTAACGTACCAGCTAAATACTGGAGTTGATCAAATCACCATAGTTAATCTCCACCTCACCCATCTTTTCTCGAGTCTTTATGTTTCTCAGTTCAAATCCCACCAATGTCAACTTTGCCTTTCATTCTTCAGGTGTCGATAAATTAACATAACAATCAGGTATTGTGATCTGTTCAATCGGCAACCCACATTCACATTTCTGGCCTTGTGCCTATTTTCAAACAATTATTAAGAGTATTATAATTATTATAACTATTATTATGGTGATGAAGGTGGTGTAGTTTGTGACAAAGGTGATGAAGATGATTAAAAGGATGAACAGGATGTTAATGTCGAGAATGATCTAGATGAGATTTAAAATGATCTGTGTGAAATCCATTTAACGAACTTCATCAATTACATTTTTAAAAATTCAATACCATTTTTAATCCATATATATATGTATATATGTATGCATACATACAAACATATATATATACATAAATACATAAATATATATATATATATATAAATATATATATGTATATATATATATATATATATATATATATATATATATATATATATATATATATATATATATATATATGTATGGATATATATATATATATATATATACATGCACATACATATATATATATATATATATATATACATGCATACATATACATATATATATATATATATATATATATATATATATATATATATATATATATATATATATATATATATATATATATATATATATATACTGTTTAGTGAAATGATGAAACTTTTATTTATGAAAAAGATGGCCCAAAAGAAAGGCAAAAAGGAAAAAAAATGAGACAATGAACACATGAAATAATACAGAGAAGAGAACAAATTATGGGAGACAACAAATACAAAAGAAAAAATTCAAATGTTGAACATAAAAAAAGAAACATGAAAATATCCATGAACTATAAACAAAAGATAATTTTAAAAGTTGAAAAAATAACAATGACAAAGACAATAATAACACCAACACAAAACTGCAATAAATACAGTTCTATTGTTATTTGTATTATAAAAAAACAACACAACAAAACAAAAAGAACAACGTACAGGAAGCGATGTTGAAAAATAAAAAAACCGGAAACGGAAGTTGAGAGTTTAAAAAAGAAAAAAAATCATACAAATAAACAAACTGATATGTCGTAGTGAGAATTGTGATATAGAACAAGAAACTAATAAACCTGTACAATATATAATGGTGTTCAGACTGGATATTTTGTTAATATATATTTGATGTATGTATGATTTATATATATGTGTGTGTGTGTGTGTGTGTGTGTGTGTGTGTGTGTGTGTGTGTGTGTGTGTGTGTGTGTGTGTGTGTGTGTGTGTGTGTGTGTGTGTGTGTGTATGTTTATACATATATATACAAATATATATATATATCCATATATATATATATACATATATATATATATAATTATATATATATTTATTTATATATATATATATATATATATATTCTAGTCGATCGACTTTCGTCAAATCGGACCGAGGAAACTATGTTTCCGTTGGTCTTTCCAATTGCTAATACTATCTATCGGTCGCAACTCCAGGTAAGTTATTCAGGGTTGAATCGGAGGTAACCACAGTAAGTAAGGTACTCGATACATAGCAGAGTATAAAATTTTAATATAGATGAGATTCTACAGGACTAGAACTGTTTCATTCTTTAGAAATCATCAGGATTCTTTAGAAATCATCATGAATCACTGATGATTTCTAAAAAATCCTGATGATTTCTAAAGAATGAAAATATATATATGAAAATATATATATGAATGTAATCTGAGTTTTTCGAATATTAATAATAATATTCAATTTGTTTGCAATTATGCAAACACCCTCTTTTTTAATGCCATGTCAGTAGAATGAGCCCCTCATTCTTGCTCTTGTATATATAGTAATAATAATAAATGTAAAGATTAAAATCCGAAGAGGGCTCGATAAGGATAATATATATATATAAAAATATATAAAAACCGTAAAAAAATATTAGTATATATATATATATGGCCCTTAGCAATAGGTAATTTTCCGAAAGCTTAAATATTGCTGCTCCAACCCCCTACTCCTCCTGTTTCAATTGACAAAAACACGGGGTGTGTAAAATTTCAGCTCAGTCGGACAACTGTTAGGTGACCCTCAAACGCTTTGAAGTTGGAACATAGTATACGCAACGATTAATTCTGTTCAAAAGCGGTATACTGTTCCCTATCTCGACTATTTTCTTTTTTCTTCTTAGAGAAATTTATGTGGACACATCCAGGCAACCCCAGGAAATGTTTAAAAAGGTTCTGAATCAAATTTACCAATAGTTAATTTGAAAAATTCCTTAAATAACATGAAAAACTTAAGAAATATTAGATTTTCTTAAATATAACTTCTATAAGAGAAACGCATTTTTATTTACAACAATAATTTCTATAGAATCAAAAACATAATGTGAACACTGAACACTGAATATTGAACATTATTTTTGCATAAGAGAGGATTTAGTGTCAGTTGGGTATGTTTTACGATTTTCGGTAACGATCTGTAAAACAAATTGTTTCTCAGTTTCATCTTTTGTGAGAATGTTATTGTAATCCTGAGTTTGACACCTCTTTCTGCAACATCATTCACAGCAACTGTCTTCTCAGCGAAGTCAACTTTTCATCGTTATTGCCAAACAAAGAGGTGTGAAACCTCTAGATACATATTATTTACAAACTTATGGTGGTGGATTGGCAGTATTGGTGGGGGTCGGACACCATGCTTTGCAGCATAGAGTTAGGCCCCTTTGCAGACTGAGTTCGAATCCCGCCGAGATTAACTTTGCCTTTCATCCTTACGGGGTCGATAAAATAAAGTACCAGTAATGCACTGAGATAATTGCTGACCTTGTGCCAAAAGTAGAAACAATTATTTACGAACTCCTACATAAGATAAATAAGCAAATAAACAAAAAAATAACTAAATTCTAAACAATATTAATTTTGTCCAATCGCCGTCATTCTTATCTCATATCCCAGCAGAGACAAAGATCTGTTTTATTCCCCCTGGGGAAGAATTAAAGTACAATCAGGTACTGGATTGACATAAGTTTAAATGAGGGCTTATTTTGTAACAGTTTAATCAGAGGAGAACAGCGCTTATGAACTTGTGCAAGATGTCCAGTTTGCTGGTTGTAGCTATAGGAAGTAGTACATCAAGATATCTTATCCTCTTACCGAGCCTGTACAAATCTGATATTAGGCTCAGAACAGATTTAAAATATAGGCACCATTTCAACTGGTAATCTGCTCAGGCCCTATAAGAAAGGTTCCAGTTTGTTAATAATCTATATTAAATACAAATGATATATATATGGATTACATGTACATGTAGTGAACAAAATGTAGCTAAAAGTAACAAACCAGAATGAAAGGATTATACCGACGTATAAATAATTCTTTACTAAAATGCCTTACTTTCACTTCTAACAAAGTGTATGAACCCTTCAAAATCGTAGGGTCCAACCAATTGGCTCACCTGCCACTTCCCTATCTTCCAGGTGACGTATTACGTCTACCACCTAACAATTCTTGCAATGAATACCATGGTGTATTTTAACTT
>OZ024746.1:84694092-84711592 GCA_964016885.1 Eledone cirrhosa | reverse complement strand
TCTTGCTAAACAAATTCAGAAACGAAATATATATATATATATATACTTACATATATATATATATATATATATATATATATATATATATATATATATATATATATATATATATATATATATAGGAACCAGTAAGACCCCGACAGCTGAGCTCAAGCCGTTTCGACGGCTAATTACCTATTACCCACTCTACTACCTCAAGTATTGAGTACTTTGGTGCGTTATGGTCCACCTGGTTCCTTACCACATTTCCTTCGTTATATATATATATATATATATATATATATATCTTGTATGCATACTTACATATATATATATATATAGATATATATATATATATATATATATATTGTATGCATCTTGTATCGACATACGGCGTTTCTATAGAATTTTATTTCAACCTCTCCAGGTCTGAATACAGCAGATTTCCTCCAGAGTGAGAGAATGGAAATGAGAAAGAGATATCGAAGAGGAATCAACACCAATACTTTTTTTATCAACTCCAAGTGGATGAAAGCAAAGATCCGAAACGATTACTGCAAATCATTTTATCCAACGTTCTAAGCGCTCTGCCACCCCGCCACATACTCTATATGACAAACAAAATACTTAGCGACAGCCGTGTAATGTAAGCAGTTTTGCAACACAGCAATCTCGCAGTCTGGGTATTCTTATCGAAATATGGTTGTCCGGAAGTCGGGCATACTTCTATGTATCTCTAGCAGAGGGTTTCCCAAACCTTTTTTTTTTGGTGGTCCAGAAATTTTGGGGGAACCCCAAAGTCTAATATTGTTAGATGGTCGTAATATAAATATAACTCCTCTAACTTTTTTCACGGAACTACAGGCACTCCTTTGGGAACCACTGCTCTTGCAGAATGGGTCTACAGTACACAATGGTTGGTCGGGCAGGCTGTGCGGCCGAACAATTCAGTTCGGGTAGTTTAGTATGGTCAGCACTGTATTCTTGAAAAGAGAATCTTGAAGAGTGAGTAGTTTCAACGTGTTACTTAGCGTATCAGTATGATTGATAATAGTTGTTATTGTTGTTTTTTGTTACTGTTGTTGGTGCTGTTATTGTTTATCGATTAATCAGCTGTAATATTGCATATATTTATTATAATCAAATGTATTTTAGCTGAGGCCATCCCATCTATTCAGGCAATTTATCAATAAGTATATTTTTCTTATTGAATAAAAGATGGTATAGTATGTGCTTTTAGAGAAATGTACTGCGATTTCTAGCATATTGAGCGACTATCTAGAAGCTTTCCTCATTGGCACCTCTACTAGATAGTCCGTTTGGCAGTCCGGCAGTCCGCCTGGCTGGCCGACGGAATAGCTGGCAGGCTGGCGTACTGACAGGCGGACAAGCTGACTGGCAGGCTGGCTGGCGCTGTTATTGCCGACGTTGGTGACATGAGCATATTATACACGCTCAACAGCTTCTGTAGCCAGTGAGGCGAGGGTCTCTCAACGTTAATCAGAGTGATAGGGCACCGACATGAATGGTAAGCTTAAGCTCCCGCTTCCCCTGGTAAGCTTTCGCCTAACCCCAAACACACTGACATCCCTGTATCCACCCACCTAGACACAAACACACATAAATAGACATTTAGACACACACATACAGGCGCACACACATCCATCAATCCTCTCACTCTATATTACTTCAGTACCCACCCACCCTTACCAGGAAGAGCACACACGCACAGACATAATACACATGCATTGTATCACCCATCTCCTTCCACATTCGGGATGCATGTCTGACTGTGTTTATGCATGTCTGTCTATAGATATTTACACACACGCACATATATCTATATGCATGCGTACGTATGTATATGCTTATGGATATGTATATATACACGCACACACAGACAGACACAGATGCACACACACAGACACACACACACACATATATATATATATATATATGTAATATATATATATATGTATATATATATACACAGATAAATCCACCAATTAATGGTAGGGTCCAAACCGTATGGAGAACTCAATGTAATCTGTGTGTAGATGTCGTGGAGCAAAGTTTAAAATACAAAATGTCAACGATATAATTCATTGGAAGCAGAGTCAAAATAATACAAATAGTGAAAACAATGAAATTAAACAAAATACGGGTATTAATTTCATTGTTTTCCCTATTTGTATTATGTATATATATATGTATATATTTTAAAGTTGAAACAGTAAACAAAAACAAAAAAACAACGTGGAAGCGAAGAGGCAGTACAAAATGTTAATATTAGTTTCATGCTTGAGGGTGGGGGTGGGGGACGACGTTTCGGGCATAAGCCCTTCATCAGGAGAAAAGTGGGCAGGAAAAGGTTTCCGAGGGTGTGAGGGGGAGTGGTGGAAAGACATTAAAAAAAGGGGGGGGGAGAAAAGGGAGGAAAAAAATTGTTTTTAGAGGGTATGTATATTATATACATATGTATATATATATATATATATATATATATATATATATATATATGCATATATATATATATATAGAAGTGGTTACACAGCAGTTAGTTCACCATACCGAGAACAATTGTTTCACCTTAGCGGATCCTCAGCTCGTAATGGATATGGTAATACGGAACGGGAAGGACATTTTGAGAAAGCTTTTCAGAAAAATTTTGATGAAATTTTTGGGAAAAGTTTCAAAACGTTTTGAGAGAAATTTTTTTTAAGTTTTCAAAAATATTCGACGAATATTTTTTTGGAAAGACTTTAAATTTTTGTTTGAAAACATTTTAATGAAAACCTTTGGTGAAAGTTTATGGAACATTTTGATGAAATACTTGACAAAAATTTTGAGAAAAGTTTCAGTTAGATAGAAAAAAAAAATTATGATTTTTAAAAAAATGTTAATAGAAAAGTTTTGTAACATTTTATTAATAATTTTGAAAGAATATTTGTTAAAACTGGCGAATTTTTTTAAATTAAACTTAGATGAAACAATTGAAAAAATATTATGAAAAATCTGGAGAAAATATTTGAAAGAATTTTTGGTGAAATATTTTCGAAGAAAATGTGAAATGCGGAGAGGATATCTTTGAAATGTTTGGGAAAATATTTGAGAAAATTTTGAGTAAAATCTTAGAAAACTATTTTTTTTAACTGTAGAGAGAATATATGATGAAAGTTTTATGAAATTTTGGCAAAATGTTTTTAGTAAACTTTGAGGAAAATTTTGCGAGAAATGTTGATGAATCTTTTTGAAAACATTTTGATAAAACTTGAATGAAAATTTCGAGGAAAAATTGTTTCGAAAACTTTTCAGACAGATTTTTATGAAATTCTGGGGAAAGTTTCGAAAGATTTGGAGAATATTTTTTAGGAAACACTTTAAATTTTTGAAAACATTTTGAGAAAAAATTTAATGAAATTTTGTTGAAAAGTTTGATGAAATAATTGATAAAAGTTTTGAGAAATGTTTCAGTTAGATATTGGAATAAAACATTAAGAACATTTTAACAAAAATGTTTATAAGTAAGTCTTTTAATTTTTTATTAATAATTTGAGAGAATATTTGTAGAAATTTTTTTATAAAACTTTGGCGAATTTTAAAAAAATAAACTTAGATGAAACAGTTGAGAAAATATTTCGAAAAATCTTGAGAAAATATTTGAAAGAATTTTGGTGAAATTTCTTCGAAAACATTTTGATAAAATTTTAAAGAAAATATATGAAAATCTTTTGAAGAAAATGTGTAATACGGGGAGGATATCTTTGAAATGTCTGGGAAA
The DNA here is from genome assembly GCA_964016885.1 of Eledone cirrhosa. NCBI lineage: Eukaryota > Metazoa > Mollusca > Cephalopoda > Octopoda > Eledonidae > Eledone > Eledone cirrhosa. The sequence goes on along the minus strand of OZ024746.1, from coordinate 84,707,832 downwards.
ATATTTGAGTAAAATCTTAGAAAGCAATTTTTTTTAAATGTTTCAGAGAATGTTGAAAGTTTTATAAGATTTTGGCAGAATGTTTTTAGTAAACTTTGAGGAAAATTCTGAGAAAAGATTTTGAAAAAATTACAGAAAATTTTGCGAGAAGTTTTGATTAAATAATTGACAAGAAGAAGAAGAAGAAGAAGAAGAAGAAGAAGAAGAAGAAGAAGAAGAAGAAGAAGAAGAAGAAGAAGAAGAAGAAGAAGAAGAAGAAGAAGGAGGAGGAGGGGGAGGAGAAGAAGAAGAAGAAGAAGAAGAAGAAGAAGAAGAAGAAGAAGAAGAAGAAGAAGAAGAAGAAGAAGAAGAAGAAGAAGAAGAAGAAGAAGAATCATTTCGATGTACCAGCCTTGTATGTGTATGTGTGTGTGTTAATTTATTATGGCTAAGTGGTGAGCCCTGTTACTCTCGAGTTTCACCTGCGCACTCACAGGATCATCAGACAAGAGGAAATTTAGATTTATTTAGTGCTCATTATCTCATTCATTATTATTACACGTATATATATATATATATATATATATGCATGTGTGGGGGCAGGTATACATAAATGTATAAACTTTCATGTAAATGATGCATTTTATTCAGCAATTGCCGCAGACAGTTCTGTCATATCTCGCATGTTTAAAATGTATCATATTTGAGAAAATTTTGAGTAAAATTTTAGAAAACTATTTTTTTTTAACTGTAGAGAGAATATATGATGAAAGTCATAAAAATCTTAACGATCATGTTACACACACACACACATACACACACACACACACACACACACACACACACACATACACACACACACACATATATATATATATATATATATATGTATGTGTGTGTGTGTGTGTAACATTGTGTATTGAAACCGACATTGTTATATTTGGGTATTGTCATGTTGCCAATAGAAAGAAACACATTCACCATATAATTTTCACTTTATCTTTATTTTTTATTGTTCATTCGTTTGTCAAAGTTCTTTCGTCACACATTTTGTGACCTCCCCAATGACTTTCTCTTTTGTGTTTCTTTTTTCTGTTCATAAACATAGTTCATGGAAAGAAACAATGCAGTTATTAATAAGAAGAGTTGAAATAAATGCATGCAAGATTTCACAGCTCTAGCATCATTCCTTCGTAGTCAGCCTAGGAACTTTTCAGCCCACCCTCTCTCAAACACAATCACATATATATATATACATATATATGTATATATATATATGTGTGTGTGTGTCTATGCATGTACATATATGGCTATGTGCGTGTATATATATATATGTGTGTGTGTGTGTGTGTGTGTGTGTGTGTGTGTGTGTGTGTGTGTGTGTGTGTGTGTGTGTGTGTGTGTGTGTGTGTGTGTGTGTGTGCGTGCGTGTGTGTATGAGAGGGCGTAGTTGTTAGTATGTTTGTATCTGTAAATTTGTGTGTTTCTGAATGTGTGATCGTGGAGGTGAAATTTAGTATATAGTCTTTAATTAGTATTAGATATCTTTAGTTGTGGCGGTGGTGTTGGTAGAGGGGGTGGCAGTGATAGTGGTGCTGCTGGTAGTGAAAATGGTGGTTGTGGTGGTGGTGAAAGTGGTGGTTGGCGTTCCAGCCACGATGGTGGTTGGGGGTCTGGCGACAGTGGTATGGTGTGGGGTGTGGACTTGAATTTTTGCATTTGTGACAATGATGGATTTGGTAACGTTGGTATTAGCTAGTGTCGTGATAATGATGTGTGTGGTGGTGGTGGTGGTGGTAGATGGTAGATGGTGGTGGTGGTAGATGGTAGATGGTGGTGGTGGTGGTGGTGGTAGATGGTGTTGGTGGTGGTGGTGGTGTAGATGGTGGTGGTAGTGGTGGTGGTAGTGGTGGTGGTAGTAATTGTGGCGGTGGTGGTGGTGGTAGATGGTGTTGGTGGTGGTGGTAGATGGTGGTGGTGGTTATGGTGGTGGTGGTGGTGGTGGTGGTGGTGGTGGTAGATGGTGTTGGTGGTGGTGGTGGTGTAGATGGTGGTGGTAGTGGTGGTGGTAGTAATTGTGGCGGTGGTAGATGGTGTTGGTGGTGGTGGTAGATGGTGGTGGTGGTGGTTATGGTGGTGGTGGTGGTGGTGGTGGTGGTGGTGGTGGTAGATGGTGTTGGTGGTGGTGGTTGTAGATGGTGTTGGTGGCGGTGGTGGTGGTGGTGGTATATGGTGTTGGTGGTGGTGGTGGTGGTAGATGGTGGTAGTAGTGTTGGTGGTGGTGGTAGAAGGTGGTGGTAGTGGTGGTGGTGGTGGTGTTAGAAGGTGGTGGTGGTGGTGGTAGTAGATGGTGGTAGATGGGGGTGGTAGTGGGGGTGGTGGGGGTGGTAGATGGTGGTGGTGGTGGTAGATGGTGTTGGTGGCGGTGGTGGTGGTGGTGGTGGTGGTAGATGGTGTTGGTGGTCGATGGTGTTGGCGGTGGCGGTGGTGGTGGTTGTCGTCGTCGTCGTGGTGGTGGTGGTGGTGGTGAGGCTGCTAGTGCCTGGGCTGGTGCTGGTGCTGTGGGTTATGGCAATGGGGTGAGGTAAAGGTTACGGCAACGATAATGATGATGGATTTGGCGATGCTGGTTTGTTATATTGATGGTGAACCAGAATGTGTTAATATAGGTAGATTACATAGGTGGCGCTAATTGGCTCTCGATGGTGCCGTTTTGGCTGTGGGCAGGTAGCGACTAATTTTGAAACCGTCTGCAGGGCACTATTACAGGTTTTCAGAGTAGGTGGGAGAACAAGGTCAGCGTTCGGAGATCGAGAGTGGGTGTGTGGGCGGGGGTGATATGGTGCTGAGTGAAAGAAGCAGGATATTATAAGATTTCATTCATATTGACTATGGTGTTGTCATTGGCGACTTGTTGTCCGGTGCTGACCACGCTGTCTGTAAATTAGATGGAGTAGCCAGGCGGAAGATGAGGAATTTCTTGGATATAAATATATATATATGTGTGTGTGTGTGTGTGTGTGTGTGTGTGTGTGTGTGATCAAGAGAGAGAGAGAGAGAGAGAGAGAGAGAGAGACGTATGTACAAACATATATATAGGAACACACACACACACGCACGCACACACTTACACACTCACACATATATATATATATATATATATAGAGAGAGAGAGAGAGGGGGGTGACAGAGAGAGAGAGAGAGAGAGAGAGAGAGAGGGGGGGAGAGAATAAATGATTGAGAGATTAAGAGATTGGCAAATTGATAGATTGTTAGTTATGTGCGTGTGCACGTCGTGTGTGAGTAAACATGAATCATAAGGGAGGATAGGAACTATGTACCGTTATCAATAGTTCATTATACAATAATTGTTTCTAATTTTGGCGCAAGGCCAGCAAATACTCAGTAGATTACTGGTACTTTATTTCATCGACTCCGTAAGGATGAAAGGCAAAGTTAACCTCGGCGGGATTTGAACTCAGAATGGCAAAGCATGGTGTCCGACCCTCTACCGATACTGCCAATCCACCGCCCAGGCCAGTATAATAATTGTTTCTACTTTTGGCACAAGGCCAGCAATTACCCAGTGCATTACTGGTACTTTATTTTATCGACCCCGTAAGGATGAAAGGCAAAGTCAACCTCGGCGGGATTTGAACTCAGATCGTAAAGGGACGTAACTATGCTGGAAAGCATGGCGTCCGACCCTCTACCGATACTGCCAATCCACCGCCCTTCCTAAAGTTAATAATAATAGTACAATGATAGTAAAAACGTATAAATATAGTAGCAAGGGAAATGGAATAGGTAAATATTAAAGAATAATAGAGAAACGGTAGCAACAAATATATGGCAGGTAAAAGAATTCTTACATACTAGAATGTTTTTTCATACGCTGACGCGTATGTATATATATGCGGGTGCGTGTGTGTGTGTGTGCATATGCATACATTTATTTGTATGAGAAAGATAGATAGATAGATAGATAGATAGATAGATAGATAGATAGAAAGAGAGAGAGAGAGAGTGAGAGAGAGAGAGAGAGAGAGAGGATATATATATATATATATATATATAGAGAGAGAGAGAGAGAGGATATATATATATATATATATATATAGAGAGAGAGAGAGAGAGAGAGAGAGAGAGTGAGAGTGAGAGAAAGAGAGAGAGAGAGGGGGAGAGATTGATTTGAAGACTACACAAATAGATAGATGTGGATGAACTTTTAATATATTTAAGCAATGCCAGTATATATGTGAAGTTTAAATAGTTGTACAAAAACTAATAAACGAATTTTAAAAGAACGATATATATTTATTTAAAAAGCCATTTCAATTTCTTCAGCTTTTTTCTGAAAACAACTCTAAAATGTTGCCTCTTTATTCAAAACTGACTATAAATAGATTGAACAGAATTACTATGGTAAGTTAATCTAGACTGTTATTACCTGCTCTTCTAAAATAAATATTGCGGGTTCTCATATAAAAGATTCGATTAATTCGTTTTAGTGCAATGGCACACATACCAAATTCAATATAAACACACTCAGGTATATAATATATATATATATATATATATATATATATATATATATATATATATATATGTGTGTGTGTGTGGGGAGGAGGGGTCTGTGTAACTGTGTACATGTGTGAATTTATAAATGCGTATAGTTGGTGAAATGAACACATATATGTATGTACATTTATATAAATATGTCGATATGTATATCTGACTGTGATTGTTCATATATGTGAATATGGACGTATTTTGATGTATTTAAATTTCTATTTATACACATTTAACACACACATAAACACACATAAACACACACATATATATATATATATATATATATATATATATATATATATATATATATATATATATACTTGCTTATAATATAGATATAGTCATGAATTGTGTACGTCTGTGTATGTGTATGACAGCGCTCTGAATTAAGGTAATATTTTTGAGGCATTTAAATGTAAAATCCAATGGCCGATATTTCAGAAAAAAAAACTGATGTAGGAAACTGAATTTTATTTATTACATTCCGAAAAATGAATAAAATGTTTTGTTTATTATTGGGCGGAGTTGCTCTTGTTATGGTTGGTATTCTTGTTATTATTGTACTTGTTGATTTTTAAATTTTAATGTTTGTTGTTCTGGCTTAGTTTTTAATGTGTATGAAAAGTTATATTAAAGAAAAATAATTATAAATGTCAATCCTGAGTGTGTTTTTCTATCGCACGCACATTACCGCCATTACATTTCTCATAGTATTATTAGCGGTGGTTTGGCAGCATCGGTAGAGGGTCGGACAACATGCTTTGCAGCACAGAATTACGCCCCTTTCTAATCTGAGTTCAAATCCTGCCGAGGCTAACTTTGCCTTTCATCCTTACGGGGTCGATAAAATAAAGTACCAGTAATGCACTGGCATAATTGCTGGCCTTGTGCCAAAAGTAGAAACAATTATTAGTTTATTCTGCAGTAAAGGACTCCGGTAATCCCTTTCACGGGTCCTCCGAGATTGGTGAGATCGATGCTTTTAACTGTTCTATTTAAACCGTGAGTAACTGATGCTTCTAGGAAAGGAATTTCAGGGGAAAATCGACTGGACATAGAGTGGACCTGGGTTACAGAGTGACCACAGTACTTGACTGGCAAGTCCTACAAACTTGTACTCAAATTATAAAAATGGAACCAAATACTTCAAGAAAATATTGTCCTGTTTTCTATCCTTTTTATGGACCCTAGAAGACATTTTTTTATTGCCTAGCCAGGAAGAAAGACATTGCCCTTGGCTGTTTTCAGGACCTAAGAAAAAATATTAGGAAATAGTTTAGCAGGTGGTACCAAAAGTGTTCAGCATATTTGCCAGACGTTTGGTAACTCTTCATGACTCAGCTTTATAAAGCGATATAGACAGGTTGAGCGAGTCAAAGTGTTGTAACTTTAGATTTAGTGTAATGCTGAGTGACCCTCATGTGTTGCAGAATTTGTCAAAGGCTATTGCACGCTATTGTTTGAAATCATCAAACGAAGAACTGTGACAGCCACTGATCATGAATCATTACACATGACAGCTAAGAAGTTTAGGACATTGGCTAAGAGCAAACAAACGATTGGTCTAACAGTTTGCCCTCTACGATCCAGAGAATGGCAAGATCAGGAGAGGCCACCCAAGAAAAAGCTACATCAAACATATAGAGGATATTACGAACAAAAACGTTGAACTCAGAGCATTCGCTTTAAAGTGGCAAGATCGGAGGAGAAGCATAGTTAGGCTGTGTGAATCACACACATTCCCGTATAATAATAATAATGGTTTCTGATTTAGGCAAAAGGCCAACAATTTAGGGGGAAGGTGAAGGTCGATTGAATCGACCCCAGTGCATTACTGGTATTTAATTTTATCGAGTCCGTAAAAGCGTTGAACAAAACGTGTTGTGTTATTTTCTTCTGGTTCTTTAACTTATATGTTCAAATCTCATCGAGATCAATTTTAACTTCCATGTCATTTACAAAGAACCATTCCAGAGCAGTGGATTGGCGGAAATTGAAGAGCATTTGACAAAAATACATTAGGGTTGTTGTTCCACTTCTTTATGCTCTGAGGTCACCTTGGTCTATATAAAATCTTGCCCACCCTTACACCATAAAGAGGAACTTTCCAGGTTCAGGTGCATGATCATAACTGACCAACAAAAACCTTAGAAAGTATCTTAAAAGATCCGTTCACTTTCCTGAAAAAAATAAGGTTATTCTATCTGTCCCTTACTAATCGGAATATGCTTCAGGGTCCTTCTACACAGACTTTAAAACCTTGAAAGTCTCGAGCCAATGAAGCAGCCTCTATGTGGTCACTTGATGTGCTAAAAATATCAGCATCAACAACTCTGAGTGAGTTTTGCAAATAGAGGAAAACATTTATTACGTCTAAATAGTTGGTTTTCCTGTAATTTCAAGGATTTCTTCAAGTTTCACATAAACACACACGCATATATATATATATATATGGGTCTGTGTGTGTGTGTTGTTGTTGTTTACGTATGGGGGGTGCGTATGTGTTTGCGTTCGTATATGCGTGTGTGTGAATGTGTGAGTGTATGAATGTATGTGTACGTGCGTGTGCGTGTTAGTGTATGATTGCATTTGAATGTAGAATGATGCAGAGAAAGAAAGACACATATAGAACAATGGAAGGCAAACAAACATGAGAGCAAACTAGTGATAGAGTTAGAGATGGAAGGGGGGGGGGAGAACGCTACGATGAAAGAAGAAGAAGAAGAAGAAGAAGAAGAAGAAGAAGAAGAAGAAGACAACTAAGCAAGGAAGACCTTTTCCGACGTTCGTGGTGTTCAATTTGAAGTGGTAGCTGATTGAATAAATCGATGAGGAAATGAAGAACAAAAAGAAAGAGAGGAAGAAGAATTGTAGAAAAAGAAAGAGTGGGGGGGGGGGACGAACACAAAAGCTAAAAGGTCACTGAATCGTTTATGATTGTGGACAACGATTGGAGAAAAATGCAAAAGGTTATATATGAGTGTATGACTTGTTGAAGTGCCTCCCACTACCACTTTTGTTAAACCCTGTTTGATTATCGCTTCATATAAAGCGCATGCGTATAATGTCGGGCTATTTACAAACAACACAAATGCTTGTTTAGCTTGCTAAAAGACTCAACAAGTTTAAGGTCACATAGCCTGAATAATAAAAGTTACGTGGTTTCCTTTAGTTTGTTCTCTTTTTGTTGTTCTTTTCGTTGTTGTCGTATTTAGTTTGAAACCCTTGTGTTCTGGGTTCAAATCTTTCCATGGTCGACATCGATTTTCATTGGTCCGGGTTCGGTAAAATAAAGTATCTGTGAAGTATCGGGGTTGATTAAATCGACTGTTACTTAATCTCATTTGTTTTCTACATTTTGCAGAAGTAAACAATCATTGGATTGGCAGTAGAAGGTCGGACGCAATGCTTTGAAGCATAGAGTTACGCCCCTTTATGGTCTGAGTTCAAATCCCGCCGAGGTTAACTTTTCCTTTCATCCTTACGGGGTCGATAAAATAAAGTACCAATTATGAACTGGGATAATTGCTGGCCTTGTGTCAAAAGTAGAAACAATTTTTATTACTCGCAGGGCAGTGGATTGGCAGTATCGGTAGAGGGCCGGACGCCATGCTTTGCAGCATAAAGTTATGGCCCTTTATGTTCTGAGTTCAAATTCCACCGTGGTTAGCTTTGCCTTTCATCCTTACGGGGTCGATAAATAAAGTACCCGTAAAACATTGGAGTCGATTTAATCCACTTTCTCCTCCCACCAAAATTGTTGGCCTTGTGCCTAAATCAGAAACCATTATTTCTCGCAGGGTTATAGTGTTGAATTGGCTGAATAGCGTGGTAAAAGAAATGCCACGTTGTATTTGTTCCTGCAACTTATGCTCCGAGTTTTTATCTTGCCGAGGTCAAGATTCCCTTTCTTGAGTTGATAGATTGTCGGTCAAGTGATGGGGTAGATGTAATCAATTCCCTCTCCCCACCAAAAAAATAATCTGGCTTTGTGCCTGAATTAGAAACCATGTATACTCTTGGGACCCATGTGAATTCCATATTTTATAAATTTTCTGTTTCTATTTTGTTTCGTATATTTATAGATCTGTATAACATTGTTTCATTGTGTTAAATATTTCCAATGTATCTTGGATGTTATTCCACAGTTAAGGCTGTTAAAAGAGTAAAAATTAGGCACAAATCATGATAAGCAATATACATATATATACTGATCGATTGGTTATTGATTAAGCGAGACCCGCTGATAAAGCCACATGCACCGATTGTGCATTATTGCATAATAAATGCAGACTATGTATGCTATATGCTCTCTTGCTGCTGCATTAAATGTGGCCGAAACTCGAGAACCGGTATACATTTGTGGTACCCATTTACGTGTGTTGTATTGAGGTAAATAACTTTGTATCTACTCTGGGATTTATTGAATACACTGAGATGCAACCGATACCAGCAGGGTAACCTTAGGCTAGTCCCGTCAACCTCCTATTATATATATATATATATATATGGGGGGGGGGCTCTGTGTGTCTGTGCGTGCGTGTGTGTGTGTGTGTGTGTGTGTGTGTGTAGTGGATTGACTGAGAAGATTGTTAGGAACTCTAACAGAAGGCTTTCCAATTATTAGTTACTATTCTTTTACGTTCTGAGCTCAAATCCTGCCGAAATTGATTTTAACTTTTATCCCTCTGGAAGTTTATTAAATATACCACTATTGAAATATTCTATTTATTTCCGTACCATGTTGTATTATATATTGGTCGGTCCTTGGCTTCCAGTACCATGTCCGTATTTTTTTCTTTTCATGAGAAGCCATCACTTTCACCACCCAGAGGGTCGAGAGGGAGATACCTAATACCGTTTGACCGTCGTACCCTGCCCCAGATCGCACTTCACAAAATTGGAACGTCTGTTCTTCAACTTCTTGTAGAAGGAACAGGTGAGGTGATCTATCCGCTTCCAGCACCCTCTAAGAGGAGGCATTGGCCCATAGAAGCAGTGCAGGTTTGACGTGATGTGTCTAGGTTACGAGATGATGACGATACTAAATTGTTCGGTGATGTGCAGTCAAAAAAGTGTAAGTAAAATAACCCAGCCTCGGTACACATCAGAGTTGTGAATCAAAGAGAGCCTTAACTCCGTATGCTACAATAGTGTAATCAAACAGGAAGCTTCCAACCCAAGAGACTAGAGTTGAACTCAGCATCTGATGGAATGACGCGTTGATTGGGAAAACATCTAGCTCATATCAATATACATGAATGTGGACCCAGTACTGAAGTGGATGAAATGCTAGGCTACAAAAGAAAAACAAAACTTGTGCAGATAATGCAATCGATTCTACCTAATATCTTCAAAATTAAATTTTGGTTAGACAAAAGAAATAGATTTATGTGGCGCTCCAATTACTTATAGTGATTGGTTAAATCTATTTACGATATCTATATAAGACAATATAGATTGATCCAGCTATCGCTAAGTGCCTTGATATACATAGACATAGCGCTCGCCACCGAGCTACTAATCGTCTACACCTTTAGAATAAAGTTCGATAAACCTATTATTTAAGGCTAGCATCAGCAACTTGATTAAAACGATCATTTTTTTATATTATATTATATTTATTTCACTCAATAGAGTCAACATAGCTTACTTTACTTCGATGGAGTTGAAGAGCGCTGCTTCTAAAGAAAACTGAAAAGGCTAAGAACTGCGAATGTAAGTTGCCTTGGAGACGGTTCTGCGTCAGCTAATTAAACAAAACGGCTCTTGGCAAAGGTTAGAAGGATATTAACTTAAAGAGAGAATTTCTTTGGTAACACTTCTTGGAGAGATAATTCAATTTTTCACTAAATGTTACCTAATCGCCTTTTCACTTCTCCTTTAATGTCGATTGTATTAGATTCCTTTGCTGGCGTTTCTCCAAACGTGCGTGGCATACAAGTCTACATTCATTTCGTTTATTTTATCTCTCTCTCTCTCTCTCTCTCTCTTTATATATATATATATATATATATATATATATATATATACACATATATAATATATATACACATTTATAATATATATACACATATATAATATATATATACACATATATATATATACACATATATATATATACACATATATAATATATATACATATATATATATATATATATATATATATACTTATATGCATATATATATATATATATGTAGGTAGGTAGGTAAGGATGCATGGATGTTTTTTTTTTTTTTGCTTCTAGTCTTTGAATCCATCCTATAAGGGGGGGGGGGACTGCTTGCAAAACAACAAAGTTTTATAACTAGGATCAGACAGCAACGTTCGAATAGTCTCTATTGCTAAATTCTATAAAGGCTTTGTATAATTTCAATGTTCGACTTACTGACCGACTGAGTTCAAATCCCGCCGAGGTTGGCTTTTCCTTTCATCTTTACGGGGTCGATATATTAAAGTACCAGTAAGAAACTAGAGTCGAGTTAATCGATTTCCACTCCCTTCAAATTATTGGCCTATGTATCTAAATCAGAAACCGTTATTATTGTCATTATTGATTGGCAGTATCGAAGGTTAACTTTGCCTTTCATCCTTACGGGGTCGATAAAATAAAGTACCAGTAATGCACTGGGTAATTACTGGCCTTGTGCCAAAAGTAGAAACAATTATTGATTGGCAGTATCGGTAGAGCATCAGACACCATGCTTTGTGGCATAGAATTACGGCCCTTTACGTTCTGATTTTAAATCCCGCTGAGGTTAGTTTTGCCTTTCATTCTTACGCAGTCGATATAATAACGTACCTCAATCGTACTGGGGGCCAATTTAATCGACTATCCCCTCCCCTAAAATCGTTGGCCTATGGTCTAAATCAGAAACCATTATTCTTATGGCGGTTGGTTGTTAGTATCGGTTAGCTTTGCTTTTCATTTTTACGGGGTTTGTATATAAAGCATCAGTACCTCACTGGGTGACGATTTAATCGAATTTCCCCTCTCACAAAATTGCTGGCATTGCGCCTATAATAGAAATCGTTATTTTTAGAGCGGTGGATTGTCCATATCCCTCGTACGTCAGACAACATGCTTTGCGACATAGAGTCACGGTCCTTTATGTTCTGTGTTCAAATCCCACCGAGGCTATCTTTGCCTTTCATTTTTACGGGGTCGATAAAATAAAGTAGCAGTCACGCACTGAGATCGATTTAATCGACTTTCTCCTCCCCCAAAATTGCTAGCCTTGAGCCTATATAAGAAACCATTATTAATCTTAGTTTTTTTAGGGGGAGGGGTTTCTTTACAAATTTTGTAGTGGATGGACCGCCACAACAACGAAAAATCTCGAAAATATTCTTAGAAGCGACTTTAATTGTGTCAACCAATTAGCAACGTCGTTAGTGGCTGACAGTTTAAGCATCAATAAATTTTCTAATTAATAAACAAATTAATTTCAGTAATTGGTTATATAAATGAAGTTAGATTAAAGATCTACTAGAAAAGCCGGCAAAATGAAGAATTTACCAATCAGAAGTAATGAGATTTTAATTAGACGCATTATGTACGTCAGGACTTCTTGAAACCCATCATCTAATCCTCACAAAACAAACGTCTTTCTCTTTCACTTTCTCCCCTTCCCCTCTCTCTCTCTCTCTCTCTCTCTCTCTCTCTCTCCCTTTCTCTCTCTCTCTCTATCTATCCACCTATCTCTCCACTTATGTCTCTGATGCCTCTTTTATCACCTTGTCTCACACTCACTCTGTTTGAGTATATATATATATATATATATATATATAAACGGAAAAAATGAAACGAAATTTGATTTTTCACTCTTAGTACGGCTGTTACTTAAATATAAGTATGTATACGTACGTACATATATGTATACAGACGTACAGTAGTATGTATATATATATATATACATACATGCACACATATATATATATGTACGTATGGATTCACCGAACATTTATTATAATGCTCGGTGTGTTTGTAAACAAACATCCCGTATTAAGCCGTAGTGTCTAGCAACCTTCGTTGCTCGTTTGTTCAACACTGACAAAGGAACGCTGTACTAGTTTCAAGCTTATTAGCTATCGTCAGCAACGTATACCTTCCTGCCAGGTGGTTGAACGTCTGAAAGTATATACTTTCCTTATGCATATTAACGGCTGAGCAGCCTAATTTGCATATCGAGTGAGTTAATCTGCCGGGGTACCGAAAACGATAAACGGAAAAAATGAAACGAAATTTCATTTCTCACTCTTAGTACGGCTGTTACTTAAATATAAGTATGTATACGCACATCGATTAACTCACTCGATATGCAAATTAGGCTGCTCAGCCGTTAATATGCATAAGGAAAGTATATACTTTCAGACGTTCAACCATCTGGCAGGAAGGTATACGTTGCTGACGATAGCTAATAAGCTTGAAACTAGTACAGCGTTCCTTTGTCGGTGTTGAACAAATGAGCAATGATGGTTGCTAGACACTGTACGGCTTAATTCAGGATGTTTGTTTACAAACACACCGAGCATTATAATAAATGTTCGGTGAATCCATACGTACATATATATATGTGTGCATGTATGTATATATACATACTACTGTACGTCTGTATACATATATGTATGTACGTATACATACTTATATATATATATATATATATATATATATATATATATATATATATATATATATATATATTTATATATATGTGGGTGTGTCTATATATATATGTGTGTGTATGTGTACGTGTAATATATATCTATTTATATATATATATATATATATATATATGCATATACATACATACACACATGCATACATATATATATATATACATATATATATATACACACACATATATACATGCATACATACATGCGCGATATACCATTATTAATAATTATCAATTAATTCTATCGTGCAATGCCTGTGCGTGAAGATTCTTTTTTAAGTGAGGAAAGACTGTGCACTGAGCCAATCCCACTCTCTGAGCGACAGTAGCTATAACCCGAAAAGAGGAAAAGATCAACATCATCGGTAATTACTGCGCCGCAGGTTTTATATCGGAGTTATCCCAGTTTTCTGAGTTGCCTTCTCCTAGAAGAATGCCCTGACAAAGGCTAGGGGTCCTTCGCTCCCAGTGGTATAACTGCGCGATCGGATGTCCAGCCCGACTA
>OZ024746.1:84684092-84691592 GCA_964016885.1 Eledone cirrhosa | reverse complement strand
ACTCAACGGACTAATAGCGTCAGAAGTATAATAAATTACAGACTGAGGAAGGAGACGTTAGTGGATGTGGCGGCGGGTATCATGTTTCTTACAAAGGAGAAAGAAATAACTGTCACTGACTTCTTTTCGAGAAGGAACGGTTGATAATGGAGATTTTACCCTTTACCTGGTGTCTTTATTTTGTCTAATAGAAACCCATCACACACAGACACACACACAGACACACACACACACACACACACACACACACACACACACACACACACACACACACACACAGACACACACACACACACACACACACACACACACACACACACACTATCATCAGTAATTTCAAATCTTCTATATTGCTTCGTTTTTTGTTTTGTTACTTTTTTTTATTTTCATATATCTTTATTTTTTAGCCTTTACATAGATTCTTCTTCTTCTTCTTCTTCTTCTTCTTCTTCTTCTTCTTCTTCTTCTTCTTCTTCTTCTTCTTCTTCAGAATGCTAGAAGTCATCATCATCATCATCATCATCATCATCATCATCATCACTATCATTAGCTACCCCACCTTCACCATCACTATCGCTACATAATTTTTGTAAAGTATATGAAGATCTTTCAGGAAATATGTGAAACGTTTTATGTAGAAAATAAAACATTGTAGTCAGATAGTAATAGGAAATTCTTTAATAAATATCAATGGAAGTGTCTGCAGTTACTGACCAATTCTGATCTTTTGTTCGAACTGCCAATATTTCAATAGCCTGTTAATCATCTCAAATGACAAAAAACCCAAACGTTCACTAATCCATATATATGTATACTCTTTTCTTATTACATTAAGCGTTAAACAAATATATATCGTCATTGTTGGTCAATAGAACACACTACTCGTGAAATCATTATGCAAGTGGTTGAGTATTCCTTATAGTTCTGAAGAAAATTCAGGGTGATTCAGTGTGTGACAAGGTTGGTCTTTTGAATTCGAACGCCACATTTTTTACTACTTAGTTGACTGGAGCAACGTGAAATAAAACACTCCACCAGGAATCGAATGGTGATATGGATAAGCTATATTTCTCAAGCAAAATCGATATTAACATCATACAAGACCTGGATAATAACACTAAGGCAACATCTTCAACAAAAGAAAAAGGACAGTGGACATCTTGCCCAGGTTTATGAGCATAAAAGTAATAATGATTTCTTATATAGGCACAAGGCCAGCAATTTTGAGGGAGGGGAAGTCGATTAAATCGACCCCAGTGAGTGACTGGTACTTTATTTTATCGACTCCTTAAGGATGAAAGACAAAGTTAACCTCGGCTGGATTTGAACGCAGATCATAAAGGGCCGTAACTCTATGTTGACAAAGCATGGCGTCCTACCCTCTCCGAATACTGCCAATCCACCGCCCAGGCCAGTATAATAATTGTTTCTACTTTTGGCACAAGGCCAGCAATTAACCAGTGCATTACTGGTACTTTATTTTATCGACCCCGTAAGGATGAAAGGCAAAGTCAACCTCGGCGGGATTTGAACTCAGATCGTAAAGGGACGTAACTATGCTGGAAAGCATGGCGTCCGACCCTCTACCGATACTGCCAATCCACCGCCTACTGATGCTACAATCCAGGCCAGTATAATAATATTGATAGGAAAGCCACTAATCTAGAAGAGAGACATGAAATAAAACCTGATACAAATCTCTTTCCCAAGAACATTGGAAGAATCTACTCAATGTTCGAACCAAGTCCACTGACTACTTGATGTCATTATATAGCAATCTGCCCGGACCAAAGCTTTACTAAGCCTGTGGAGAAAGAACGTTGCTCCTTAATTCAGAAGCTACAAATGACCGCGATATCTGAAACCTTCAAATTTGTAAAAATATTTCACTTTACTACTTTGCCACCGGGAAGGCGGCCGGTCAAAAATAAACTCAAAATTAAGAGAACATACATACATTCATACATACATATACAAACACATACATACATAAATACATACATATATACACACACACACATACATACATAAATACATACATACATACACACATTCATGCATACTTTGATACATACATATACACATACATACATACATACTTACATAAATACACATACATACATACATACATACATACATACAAACATACACACATATGCATACAAACATACACACATACATACACACACATACACACATACATACATATACACATACATACATACATACATACACACATACATACATACATACATACATACATACATACATACATACATACATACATTCATACACACATATGCATACAGACATACACACATACATACACATACATACATACATACATACATACATACATACATACATACATACATACATACATACATACATACATACATACATACAAGAAATTGTCATCCCTTGCGATTCAAGGGATGACAATTTCTTTTCTTTTACAACCTTGCCACCAGGAAGGTGGCCGGTCAAAAAAAAATACTTGAAATTAAGAGAAAGAGACATACATACATATTTAATGACAGGCGTGCAGACATACAGGTAGACATTCTGACAAGAGAGTCAGCTGAGTTCATGCCAATGAAGGATGGTATATTCCAGGTAATACATCTTGCGTGCGATGTGTCCAGATTAGATGTGTAATGTATTAATTTACAGCGCATGCGAAGACGTGTCACTGGAATATTGGCAACTAATTAAAGATAAGTGTAACATAACACGGGTAGCTTCTGGAACGCTGTCACCGCCTCGAAAAACTATCGTTACCGAAATCACCGCCACAACAACCCATACTACTACTACTACTACTACTACTACTACTACTACTACTACTACAACTGATGATGATGATGATGATGATGATGATGCTTTGTGCCACTACTACTGCTGCTGCTGCTGCTGCTGCTGCTGCTGCTGCTGCCGCTATTACTACTACTACTGCTGCTGCTATTACTGCTACTGCTACGACTACTACTACTACTACTACTACTACTACTACTACTACTACTGATGATGATCATGATGATGATGCTTTGTTGCCACTACTACTGCTGCTGCTGCCGCTATTACTACTACTACTACTGCTGCTATTACTGCTACTGCTACGACTACTACTACTACTACTGCTGCTGCTACTACTACGGCTACTACTACTATTACTACTACTACTACTACTACTACTACTACTACTACTACTACTACTACTACTACTACTAGTGCTGCTATTACTGCTACTGCTACGACTACTACTACTGCTGCTGCTACTACTACGGCTACTACTACTATTACTACTACTACTACTACTACTACTACTACTTTTGCTGCTACTACTATTACTGCTGCTGCTGCTACTACTACTACTACTACTACTACTACTACTACTACTACTACTACTACTTTTGCTGCTACTACTATTACTACTACTACTACTACTACTACTACTACTTTTGCTGCTACTACTATTACTGCTGCTACTACTACTACTACTACTACTACTACTACTACTACTACTACTACTACTGCCACCACAAGAAGCAACTTGGTTACCACCACCATCCATCATCCTTAAGGGCCTTTACACAGGTGTTTGAAATGCTAAATATAGCAGCAAAATCTCATCTCACAAATAACACGTTGTTGTATATATTGATGTTGCTGCTGTTCTCTTCTCGTTGTTATTGTTACTGTTGTTGTTATCTCCAGGTCAGTCCTGATTGACGAGACCTACCATCAAAGACAATCTAATCGTGACCATCCCGTATTTCTCCTACGTGCAACAAAGCTATAACAACATAATCGAGCACATTATTATAGGCTGTTATTTGAGTTACGTATAGAGTTACGGCCCTTGCCATTCTGAGTTCAAATCCCGCCAAGGTTAACTTTGCCTTTCATCCTTACGGGGTCGATAAAATAAAGTACCAGTAATGCACTGGGTAATTGCTGGCCTTGTGCCTAACGTAGAAACAATTATTATAGGCTGTTATTTGAAGGAAATTTAGCTACTATTTCTATCGGGATTAGTGCTCTCTTGATCGCTGGTGGATATGTTATCTAATGTGGTACTGCATTCTCCATGCGTACTATGAAAATTGAGGTATGCTCACCACCGGAATTCTTTTAATCATATGACATCTTCACGATAAAGGAGTGCCCGGGCTAAACAACAATAATATTACTATCGTTACCAACGCGACAGTAACAAATACCAAAATACCTTCAACGTTTGCAAACAGCAACAAAGCAGATCATTCCTCAGACCAGGGTTGCTTTTGTCTTGTAATAATATTAATGTCTTTTCGATTAAGCTAAAATGAAAACTGAGCTTATATATATTGTGGCCATGCTTTTATGTAGCGGCAAATGCAAACATACTCCAATTTATTTTGAAGGTTTTATGACATATCCTCCTCAATTTATAAACTTAGATGGAAAAGGTCAGTCAAAAATCTGTTAATGAATGTCTATGCGTGTAATATCTCGTCTTGAATTCATTTGATGCCGCACCAGTATATGATTCTCATTGCGCACCAGCATCCACTTTTGCTTTGAGACTTTGAGCATAATAAGAAAAAAACTGGTATGGTAATTTCTGGTGAGCGGATAGTTACATGAGTTTCTACAATTACAAGTATGTCTTGTGATAGTATTGTTGATGTTTGGAAGTTATTTTGCATTAATATAATTGACAGTTACAGAATTTTTGCAACAATGATAGAAAACCTATAAAGAATTTCTGTTAAACATTCTATAATATTTATATTCTTTTGTGAAATGAAGTGAGACTACGTTAAGAAATTCCTTGGCTATATTTTGTGTAAAGGTCTAAAATAAAATTTGAGTTATATCGCAAAATGTTCCTACTTTTAGTTTTTGCGCTTCGGAGCTAAAAGTAAGTATACTAACTTATGAGAAAATCCTATACGTTTGAATCATTCAGTATAGAATCCTGCAGTTTATTTTTTTAAAGCATCTTAATCAGAACATAAAGATGAAATACTTCTACTAACATTTGAGACAAAAATACAGCTAATATTAAGCGAAGTTTTATAACCCTTGTTAATGTGAAATAAATAGAGAAAGATTGAATAGCATCTAAATTTAATTTTATGTCCAGAAAATAAACTTTTGTATGGCGGTTATTTTTAAATTCAAATTCACTGAATAATGGAATAGTGTCTTTCCTACGTCATATCAATAGCTTGCACATTTATAATAGATACATCCATCTTTTCAGCATCGGAAACCGCTTATATGTACATACGAACACACGTACACACGCGCACACACACACACACACACACACACACACACACACACACACACACACACACACACACACACACACACACCTGCGCACTTACAATTACACACATGCGCATGTATACCCATGTGTATTTGTTCGTGGGTCAGCCTGTGAAGTTCTGTATGCGTGTGTGTGTGTGTATATATATATATATATATATATATATATATATATATATATATATATATATATATATATATATATAAACGTATATATCAGAATGGAAGCAGTAAAAACCACTTAAACCATTACTCACCAGAGTACTTGATACATGGGATAGTAGAGTGGGTTATATGATAAGTTCGGGGTCTAGCTGTTGAAACGGAAGGAACTCAGCCGTCGGGGTCCCGAATTTTTCATATATATATATATATATATATATATATATATATATATATATGTGTGAAGTAATTCCATCGGAAAAGTCCAGGAAAAAAGAGTGCTCTATGTAGGCAACAGAGCTTAATTATTATTATTATGTAATAAACAACATAAGGCAATTATTCCATTTACCAGTGGTTTCTTAAAAGCAAAAGGTTTTGCTTTCAATCCTCAGAACGGAAAAACCTGGTTTGTTTATTGAATTTGGATTACAATCCTGGTTTGTTTATTGAATTTGGATTAAAAATCCTGGTTTGTAATCCAAATTCAATAAACAAACCAGGATTTTTCCGTTCTGAGGATTGAAAGCAAAACCTTTTGCTTTTAAGAAACCACTGGTAAATGGAATAATTGCCTTATGTTGTTTATTACATAATAATAATAATATATATATATATATATATATATATATATATATAAAAGGAACGATCGACTTTCGTCAAATCGGACCGAGGGAAGAATGTTTCCGTTGGTCTTTCCAATTGCTAATACTATCTATCGGTCGCAACTCCAGGTAGAAGGAGCAACGTGAAATAAAGTGTCTTGCTCAAGGACATAACGCATCGCCTGGTCCAGGAATCGAACTCACAACCTTACGATTGCGAATCCAATTCTCTAACCACTCAGCCACACGCCTTCACTATATATATATATATATATATATATATATATATATATATATATATATATATATATATATATTGAGTGGTTAGAGAATCGGATTCGCAATCGTAAGGTTGTGAGTTCGATTCCTGTACCAGGCGGTGCGTTATGTCCTTGAGCAAGACACTTTATTTCACGTTGCTCCTTCTACCTGGAGTTGCGACCGATAGATAGTATTAGCAATTGGAAAGACCAACAGAAACATTGTTCCCTCGGTCCGATTTGACGAAAGTCGATCGTTCCTTTTATATATAGGTATTAGAGGCGCAAATTGATTGCGCCGCAGGCGGTATGCCAACAAGAGTCTATAAGTGAATACATATCCGATTCCAGACTCAGGACTGAACATTAATCGATCATTACTCGAGCTGATCGGCAGTGAAACATATGTAATATGTAATTAAATATGTATATGATGCAATTTTGATTCTTTGTTCCCTTTTAATATTATTATTATTATTGTTCTTTGAGTCTCAGTCATTGATGTTATTTAACTGGAAAGTTTGTTGAAATGAATATCAAGCCACTACCTGCTGCCTCAGATATTCAGGAAGTATCGGAGGGTTCTTGCTGTTCCCAGCAAACATGCCTTTTGAAGCGTTCCAAAAAGCGTGGCGGGGCCAATTTTCTTTAACCATCCCTGGAAACTTTTTGAGATAGTACCTGGTGCGCCTATGACAATCGGGACTACTCTGACTTCATGGCAGTTCCAAATCCTTTTTACCTCCCACTTTAAGTCCTGGTATCAGTTAATTTTCTCCCTCTCCTTCTCTTGCACTCTCGTGTCGAATGGGCAGGCCACATCCACATATTATTATTATTATTATTATTATTATTATTATTATTATTATTATTATTATATATATGTGGTGTGTGTGTGTGTGTGTGTGTGTGTGTGTGTGTGTGTGTGTGTGTGTGTGTGTGTGTGTGTGTGTGTGTGTGTGTGTGTGTGTGTGTGTGTGTGTGTGTGTGTGTGTAATTAAAAGCTTTGCTGTGAAAAGAATGAGTGTACACAAACGTTCTATTAATCTGTACTCAAATAAATACGAGGTTACAGTTTTGCGTTTCGAGCATTATTATCTCTTCATCAGAAGATAAATAGCTTTATAATTGTGTCTACAAATATATCTTCTGGC
>OZ024746.1:84676592-84679092 GCA_964016885.1 Eledone cirrhosa | reverse complement strand
GTGTCAATGATTAGGTCACGTGGTATTCTAGTGGTACATACGAGAAGCGGAAAGAAAAAAAATACGGGAATTAATTAGAGTTGAAGCGATTAATAGAAATAATAAATAAACAAAATACAATAGAAAAAAAAAGAAGTACAAACAAGAAAAATCCCTTCTGGGTGTAAAGAAGTAGATGGGGTAGGGTTGTGTAAGTGGGAGGAAAGGTGGGAGATTAAAACAACTGGTCTCATGGGAGAAGCCCTACTACGAGTAGGGAGCAGCGACTATAGATGCATATATGTATACATGCATACATGCTTTTATGTATGTATGCATACATGTGTGTATGTATTTATGTATGTATGTATGCATACATGTGTGTATGTATTTATGTATGTATGTATGTATGTATTCATGTGTGTATGCATGTATGTGTGTTTGTATGTATGTATACATTTATGTATGTATGTATGTATACATGTATGTATGTATACATGTATGTGTTACGAATGTATGCATGTATCTGTGTGTATTTATGCATGCATATATGTATGCACGTATACATGTATTTATGTGTGTATTTATGCATGTATGTATGTTTGTATGTATGCATGTATGATTGTCTGTGTGTATGCATGTATGATTGTCTGTGTGTATGTATGCATGTATGATTGGTATGTATGTGTGTATGTATGTATGTATTTGTGCATGTGTTTATGTGTGTATGTATGTATGTATTTATGTGTGCCTGTATGTATGTATGTTTGTATGTATGTTTAAATATACATGTATGTTTATTTGTGTGTATGTATGTATGTTTATACGTATGAATGTGTGTCTGTGTTTATGTGTGCTGTGATGAGATGGGAACTATTTAACAGAATATAAAGACAAAACAAAATGAAAAACAATAACAATGCCACACGGGATTATGAAAAGGTTAAAGGAAATCTGAAAACGGGATATGCCAATTAAAAGGTCTTCGTAATCCTAATTTTATCCGCTAATTAATGCAATGATATTCTTTTATATTCGTTGGCTGGTTCCAATCATTTGAACTGTAAATTTATAGATATAAAAATAACAATAAACATTTACTAATGGGGTAACATCATACATGTAACATAGTTGTGTTTATTATAAGAATCTCGGTTGACTGGTATTCAAGTTTCACCGAACACAACAGAGACACGTGCAGATACACAGGCGCAGACACATACATATAGACACACACACATATCACACATATCACACATACACACACACACATTCATCTTCTAATTCTAACACTATCGTATGATGAAGAACTAGTGTCCGAAACGTTAAAACTCTTTTCCTGCTATTTCAGGTGTTAAACTAATATATTTCTTCAATGTACTGTGTCGTTTGTTTTGGTATTTTTGCTTACCTTTTACATGCATATATATATATATATGTGTGTGTGTGTGTGTATATATATACACACATACACACACACAAACAAACAAACACACACACACACACATATATATATATATATATATATATATATATATATATATATATTGGTAAACGGAATAGAAAATGCTGACAAATTGTTCACAGTTGAAAAATGGTTTAATTAGGAATAAAAGAGTATTAGTGATTGTATGGGTTAGTATTCAGTTGTGGTTTTAAGTTTTTAAGTTTTTACCGGTTGCGCATTTCTAAATGCTTTTCAAAAATAATTTTGAGATAGAGTGTCCGTGCTGTTTGCTCTGATCTGATTAGTTTTGGGAATTCTACCTGTTTTTATGTTAAAAAAGTGGCTCCAAAAGTGGAGCCACTTTTTTAACATAAAAACAGGTAGAATTCCCAAAACTAATCAGATCAGAGCAAACAGCACGGACACTCTATCTCAAAATTATTTTTGAAAAGCATTTAGAAATGCGCAACCGGTAAAAACTTAAAAACTTAAAACCACAACTGAATACTAACCCATACAATCACTAATACTCTTTTATTCCTAATTAAACCATTTTTCAACTGTGAACAATTTGTCAGCATTTTCTATTCAGTTTACCAATATATAATAACTTGTGTGTTACACCTCTATTCTTTTAACTATATATATATATATATATATATATTTGAAGATACAAAAAGACCATATATATATATATATATATATATATATATATATATATATATATATATATATATATAGTCTTTTTGTATCTTCATTTTCGAGGGGGTATGACAGCGTGATTTGGGGGAAATTTAGCTGCAATTTATAGTGGGTCAGGTGACCACGTACAGTTTTATATATTAGAAGAGGGGTATGTGATAATGTGGTCTTGGAAGCACACGATATTCAGAAAAGATGGGATGCCCTCGACATGGCTTGAACGTCTTGGTTCTTTGATTCACTCAATTAGATTTGACCTGGGGCTAAAGAGAAACAACAATGTGTAATTGTTTAATCTTCATTAAAAAGGCCTTAAATATTACTTAAGGGCACTTGATTAGCAGAATCGTTAGAGCATTAGACAAATGCCCT
>OZ024746.1:84666592-84671592 GCA_964016885.1 Eledone cirrhosa | reverse complement strand
CCCTCACGTGACAGCAGGTGCTCGACATAAACCCACAAGTTAGCAATACTCAGACACTCGATGAGTGCGTGCAGGACGATTTCGTCACTCTGCGCACATCTCAGACAGGCTCGACTGACGGCATTTCCATGCCAGTAGAGTTTACCACGAACTGTCAAAGCTCCTCTGTAACACGGCCAGACAAGAGATTTCTGGAAGTTATCCATGGGTTTCAACTGAAAGTCCTCTAGAAAAGAGTGGCTCATTGATTTTCGTCAACCCCTAGAGTCTCCCCAAAAAGATACTGGCTTCGATTTCTCGCAAGCACCTCTATCCAATTTTATCTTTCTTCGGAGTTACTTTACCCGATTTTTCTCAACATAAAGAGATACATAAACAGGTACATATTACACAAAAATTACATACATACATGATGGCTGCCCCCTCGTTATCGAGTATGGCCATTGCACGATATAACATTATTAATAATTATTAATTAATGCTACCATGCAATGCCTGTGTGTGAACATTTTTTTTAAATTGAGGAAGGACTGTGCACTGAGACAATCCCACTCTCTGAGCGACAGTAGCTATAAACTGAAAAGAAAAAAAGATCAACATCATCGGTAACTACTGAGCCGCACATACATACAAACAAACATACATACATGCATACATACTTACGTACATACATGCATACATACATACATACGTACATACATACGTACATACATACATACATACATACATACATACATACATACATACATACATACATACATACATACATACATATAATATACCATGCACATATTCACAAATGCATATATATTTATATATATATATATATATATATATATATATATATATATATATATATATATATATATATATATATATATATATATATATATGTATATATATATATATATATTAATAACTGGACTACACTTAAGTGGACTACCTATAACAATAATTTGTTACCCCGTATATATATATATATATATATATATATATAGGAACGAGTAGGGCCCCGACAGCTTGAGCTCAACCGTCGGGGTCCTACTCGTTCCTATTACCCACTCTACTACCCTAAGTATTGAGTACTTTGGTGCGTTATGGTCCATCTGGTTCCTTACCACATTTCCTTCGTTATATATATATATATATATATATATGAATAAAGTTAGTCCTTCATCAGTGATCTTCCAACCATCATTGGTATTTCATCGCTTTAAAGACCATATACCTCCGGTTGGTGCGAGCAACGGCTAAAGAAAGTCGTTGGGACACGTAAAAAAGGGGAACCAGCGAGAATGTAAACAAACAAAGATGGTAAAGCAATGAAAAGTGGGGAAGAAAGAGTCAAATCCCAGATTTCCATGAATATAAGTTCGGTGAAATCGTGAACGAGAGAGAATAAAGACCATCAAACCTAGTCGAAATGTGAGCAAGGAAGGAATTCCGCACATGTCAAACGGGAGGAAGAAGGAGTCCAGTCCATGAATTCGGTGAACATAAGTTCTGTGAAATCGTAGACGAGAGAGAGAAAAGAGGAACCAGCCTGGTCAACCGTGCGAGAGAAAAGAATTACGCACAGGTCAAACGGGAGGAAGTAGGAGAGGTAGTAGCAGAGAGTAAGTGAGTGAAGGGTGAGGAAGAGGCTAACAGAGAGAGTGACTGTTAGAGAGGGTAAAGATACAGAGAAAGAGGAAGCAGTAAGAACGAAATAGACGGGTCACAGCGGGGGAAATATATGTGTGAATATGAGAACAAACGTGCTGCGTGGTTGCAAATGGGTTACATATGAATAAAGTTAGTCCTTCATCAGTGATATATATATATATATATATATATATATATATATATATATATATATATATATTTAGAGAGAGAGAGAGAGAGAGAGAGAGAGAGAGAGAGAGAGAGAGAGAGAGAGAGAGAATTACACACACACCGAATCACGCAAGCAGTAGGCCCGCACAAACACACACAACACTATACGTCTTCCCGACCCCCGAAAGGCACACACACACACACACACACAAAGGCACATACGCAAATAAACATACACACATACACACTACACTGAAGCTTATCTGCGCATACTCACAGGTATATACACGCACGCGCACACACACACACACACACACACACACACACACACACACACACACACACACACACACACACACACACACATGCCACCCGATGTTTCCATCCTCAACTAAACCATCATACACTCACACACGCATAGACACACACATACGCATAGACAGCATAGACACTCTCGCGCATACACAATTTACACACACTGAAGTCTGTCTACGCATACACACATACACATATACACACATACACATATATACATACAAATATACACACACGTACGCTCACCTATCCGCTATCGTGGTCGTTATGACCTCGTTATGGCGAAAGGAGGCGGAAATAGAAGCAATTTTATACCGATTTAAAGAGATAAAGACATCGTTTTCTGTTGATTGTATTGTATTTCTGTTTTCTTGACTGTTTTGATTTCTTCCTATGTATATTTGTCTTGAATTACCTCCCCTAACAATTACACAGATTCTAAAGTCTGTTTATATAAAATTGTTTCTGGATTTCACTAGTGCGGTGGCTGGTGATTCTTTAAAATTAGATGACGGCCTAAAAATGTTACGCTGTTTTCATAAGCATCTTTTCTGCTTGTGAGTTTCTGTTTGTGTGTCATTTTTCCTGTTGTTGTTCCTGTTGTTGTTTAGCCCCAGGTCAACTTTGATCGAACAGTCATAAAATCAAAGACTTTCCAATAGTGAACATCTTGCCATTTTAGAGTGCATTCCGCCCTGAAGTCGTGCGACATAGGGTGCGACATAGGGTGCGACATAAGGTGCGACATAGGGTGTTGGGCTCGCATTTGCAAAGTCATGAGTTCCATTCATGAGCTTGGTGACGTGTTTCATATTTAAGCAGGATACTTTATTTCAACCAATCTGTATCGACATTTGGCTCTCCTTTGGATATGACCGGAGGCGTACTATGGGGAGGCTCGCATGCATGGATGAATGTTGGTCTTCGACAAAGTACCTTGCCCAGTTTTGCACCCAGGAGAGCAACATTCCAGGTGCTAACGTCAGACTCTACATGGTTGTCCAACCTGCCGGAAATAGCAAACAAAAGTCCCTCAGATCACACCCTACAGCCTTAATAAAGTATACGTTAGATAACGTACATCTAGAGTCGCCGCACATAGAAAAAAATACATTGATTATGGATGTAGTATATGCCTGTGTATTTATCCTTGAATTTATGTCTATGATAGCGTGCGTGTGTGCGCGTGAGTGCACGAGGGTTTCTGTGTTAATGGGAGTAAACAGACAGAGAGGTAAACAGTTAGATAGGCATATATATATATATATATATATGTGTGTGTGTGTGTGTGTGTGTGTGTGTGTGTGTGTGTGTGTGTGTGTGTGTGTGTGTGTGTGTGTGTGTGTGTGTGTGTGTGTAAAAGGAGATAGGATATATATATATATATATATATATATATATAGAGAGAGAGAGAGAGAGAGAGAGAGAGAGAGAGAGAGAGAGAGAGAGAGAGAAGAGAGAGTGTGTGTGTGTGTGTGAGAGAGAGATGGAGAGAGAGAAAAAGAGAGAGTGTGTGTGTGTGAGAGAGAGAGAGAGAGAGAGAGAGAGAGAGAGAGAGAGATGATAGATAGATAGATAGATAGATAGATAGATAGATAGATAGATAGATAGATTTAACGAAGTATAAATGAACTAATCCAATTCAATTATATAGCAGGGGACAATGAGGAAGAAAGCTTGGCACAATGAGAAGAAAAAAAGGTTGAAGCATCGATTAGATTCACATAAAGAGAGAAGGGAGGGGGAAGAGGAGGGAGGACCGAACAGAATTAGACAAAAATAAATACAGGCAGAGAGAGAGGGGGAGGAAGGAAAGAGAGAGTGAGGGGGGTCAGGGAGTCAGACAATGCTGAAGTGGTGTTCTTAGCTAAATGTTATTTAATGATAGTTTAACTCTATTAAAGCTTGTACAGTAGGATCTTAAAGCAACAACAACAATAACAACAACAACAACAAAAACAGCAACAAAAACAAGAACAACAACAGCAACAACAACAATTGTCACAAAAACAAAAACAGCTAAAACAACAATGCTTAACAATAGCAACAACAGCATTAGCAATAGCAACAATAGCAGCTATAGCATTCATAGAAATGGCAACAAATGAAACAAAACGAAATTCTAACGGCAACGATGACAACAACAACAACAACAACAACAACAACAACAACAATAACAACAACAACAACGACGACGACGACGACGACAACAACAACAACAACAACTCCAACAACAACGACGACAACAACGAAAACGACAACAACACCAACGAAAACGACAACAACAACAACGGCGGCAATTGTAACAACAACGACGACAGCAACAACAACAGTTGCAGCGATAATCTTATTAAATCCTACAACAATAGCAATGATAATAACAACAACAACAACTATAACAACAGTATAGAGAATAGTGACTGCTGCTGCAACAACAACAACAACAATAGAAACATCAGTCATAGAAGCAACATAGAAAAAATACAATTACACTAGAAGTAAGAATAACAATGATTGGAACCGAATCTGTAACAACAACAACAACAGCAGCAGCAGCAGCAGCAGCAGCAGTAGTAACAACAACAACAATATTTACAATGGTTGAATCAGTAACTGTGACAATCGCATCTACAACAACAACAATATGGTTGAATCAGTAACTACGACTATATGATCTACTACAACAACAACAACAACAACAACAACAACAACAGCAGCAGCAGTAACAGCAGCAGCAGTAACAACAATAACAATATATACAATATCATCTACAGCAACAGCAACAACAACAACAACAACAGCACCAGCAGCAGTAACAACAATAACAATATATACAATATCATCTACAGCAACAGCAACAGCAACAACAA
>OZ024746.1:84651592-84656592 GCA_964016885.1 Eledone cirrhosa | reverse complement strand
CTTGGGAACCATACCGGGGCAGCATGCTTCCAGTGTGATGACGGAGCTTTCATTTCCGGGTCGTATATGTACACCCATGCTTCATCTCCAGGTACCACGGTAATCAGGAGCTCAAGATCATTGTTGGCAACATCGTTGGAAATGAAAATACGACGGGGAAGTAGAGAAAGTAGAGTAGAGTCCCTCATACACATACCTAAGACTGAGAGTATAATGAGAGTCCCCCCAGAAATGTATACACAGCATTCTAATAAATATTGCCTGTAGAGGTAATCAAAGTGTGTATACCCTGTAAATGTATGTGTGTTTATATACACACACATATGATATATATATATATGTGTGTGTGTGTGTGTGTGTATACACACACACACACACACACACACATGTATATATATATATGTGTGTGTGTGTGTGTATACACACACACACACACGCATACACACACACACACACATGTATATATATATATATATATATATATATATTATTATTAGAAATGTTAGCTATCGCCGTATTTTGACTAAAGAAATTAAAGAAATTATTTAGCCTGATAGTGGGGTTAAGAACCCTCGGAGAAATGGAAAAAGATGAGTATTGACGTACATACTCATCTTTTTCCATTTCTCCGAGGGTTCTTCACCCCACTATCAGGCTAAATAATTTCTTTAATTTCTTTAGTCA
Source organism: Eledone cirrhosa (assembly GCA_964016885.1). Lineage (NCBI taxonomy): Eukaryota > Metazoa > Mollusca > Cephalopoda > Octopoda > Eledonidae > Eledone > Eledone cirrhosa. The sequence continues at coordinate 84,655,908 of OZ024746.1, read as the reverse complement.
AAATACGGCGATAGCTAACATTTCTAATAATTTCAAACCAACTCGCTGTTTCGAAAATATTCTTACTTGATATATATATATATATCGGAAAAGAGTCAGGACCCCGACGGCTGAGCTCCGGCCGTCTCGACAGCTAGATCCGAACAGATCCGATCAGTCACTGTGTATTTTTGATGAAAATACCATATATTTTCACTAGCTCTGACAGTTTGGCAGGTGAACAGTGAGCTATACTGATGAAGGGTGATACCCAGAAATATTAGTGTCTGCAGTTCTGTTCACATGCCAACACAAGAGCAAGAATGAAGTGTTCGTTCTGCTGACATGGCTATAAAATTGAGGCTTGTTTGCATAATTGCAAACGAATCGAATGTTATTATTAATATTCGAAAAACTCCGATTACATTTATATATATATATATATATATATATATATATATATATATATATATATATATATATATATATATATATATATATATATATATATACATATACATACATACACACACACATAATAGCTAGCTATTTTTTTTATCATTAAATTTTCCTTCGCTAATCTGAGTAATGGTCATAGCCTTAAAGTTATTCGCTAAGCAGCACGTGTGCTCCCATCTCGATTGGTTTACACATCGGTAGCGACTTCGTATTACGCTGCAGGGTCTCATTGCCTGTATAACGAACCACTGCTCATGGTGATCTCTTTAGTTCTTTCCGTAATGTCTTATTGGCCTACGTTTAAAGACTCATCCTATCTTATCCTATCTATCTATCTAGCGAGTCCATTGTCATGATCAAAGCGCCACCCTCCTTCAAAAACGAAGGAGAGGCGGTATTCCTTTGTGTGATAGCTATGGCGAAAGAGGTTGTATTGTGGACAAGGTTGAAAGGGCTGAGGTCAGACACCTTTCTCTCCGGCCAAAAACTGATTCTTTTTTTCAAATACCACTTTGGAAGAAGAATCAGGATGGAGAGAGAGGTGCTGTACCCCAGCAAGTTTTATGAAAGGTGGGTGTAAGTGGCGAGAATGGCCCGAGTGAATGGGCCTTCTCTCTATATCAGCCTGTAGGTTGAGGAATAAGAGGAGGAGAGGAAAGGAGTACAAACTCTTCGTACTCCTGGAGATGAGGGTTGCACATTTTTTTTTCGGGGGTATGTGTTACCCATAGGTAATGTCTCCTCCTATTGGGGAAAATCGATTAATTTTTAAATTGCATTTGTGATAATATTTTACACGTTTTTATTGTATGTAAACTTCCCCTTTGTATTTGTCCCCTTCTTTTGTGCCCCTGTGGCTAATAAAGAAACATATCAATTTATCTATCTATCTGTCTATTTATCTATCTACCTACCTGACTATGGAGTTTTGAAAATAGTGGTTGTTGTGAGTGAATGGGCAGAGGTGGGGAAACAGTTTACTTCATCTTTCATCTGCTTGGGGCTACCGAAAGATTTTGTAGGAAGATCTCGAAAGACAGCGAAACAGAGGAGATAAAGTAAACTAGCTCGCGCGAAGATGGTAAAGACAGAACACAATTATATAGACTTATCTGAGTGTGTGTCGATATTTGGAACAGAAAGACAGACACAGACACAGACACACACACACACACACACACACACACACACACACACACACACACACACACACACACACACACACACACACACACACACACACACACACACACACACACACACACACACATATATATATATATATATGTAGGAGGTGAGTTTTATTGTAGTACAATAAAGCAATGCAGATATCGGATAAGAAGCACTCTACAGTTTGTGGGACTGGAGTATGCATAATATAAGATCAAAAGATGGTTAAAGGAGTTCCATCATGTTCTCCTGTTTTATCTGATGAAAACACAAATATTATTGCTTGATGATGTTTGTTTTTGAAATGCGCATAATAAAATATATGGAACTCCTTTAACCATCTTTTGATCTTATATTATATATATATATATATATATGACGAAGGGAGACTGTCCACCTCTTGTTTGTGTCTCCTTACCTTCTATAGAGAAAAGGTGAAGTTGGAAATAGTTTATATACTTTATTTACATTATAAAACTTTTTTTTTTAAAGAATCGTCCGTCTCATTTTTTCAATAATTGTTTCTACTTTTGGCACAAGGCCAGCAATTATCCCAGTACATTACTGGTACTTTATTTTATCGACCCCTGTAAGGATGAAAGGCAAAGTTGACTTCGGCGGGATTTGAACTCAGAATGGAAAGGGCAATAACTCTATGCGTCAAAGCATGACGTCCGACCCTCTACCCATACTGCCAATCCACCACCCTAATGTTATCTTTTCAATAATGTCACTTTGACGAATCAAAGAAAGGATAAAAAGAGAAAAACAGACCCTTAAATATATTTTCCGTGGTATTTCCAACTTCACCCTCTCTCTCTCTCTCTCTATATATATATATATATATATATATATATATATATATATATATATATATATATATATATATACAGAGAGAGAGAGAGAGAGAGAGAGAGAGAGGGAGAGAGGGAGAGAGAGATCCTAGACTCCAACAGATAAATGAAAAAGGTTTGTTTCTCTCCTCACTGATGTATACTCACCTACACTCCTTAATTTCTAAACCCTCTTACTAGTGTTATGGATTGGCAGTATCGGTAGAGGGTCGGACGCCATGCTTTCCACCACAGTTACGTCCCTTTACAATCTGAGTTCAAATCCCGTCGAGGTTAACTTTGCCTTTCATCCTTACGGAGTCGATAAAATAAAGTACCAGTAATGAACTGGGTAATTGCTGGCCTTGTGCCTAAAGTAGAAACAGTTATTACTGTAGTTGTTTAAGCTTCAGGTCAAGTCTGATCGAGAAGATCTCCTGTCCAAAGACTTCTCTACTGTCACCATAAAATGGCGTATCTCGTACTGGCGTATCTTATAATGCATTGTGGTAGTCTTGGTGGTGGTGGTGGTGGTGGTGGTAGTGATGGTGGTGGTGGTGGTGGTAGTGGTGGTGGTGATGGTGGTGGTGGTGGTGGTGGTGGTGGTGGTAGTGATGGTGGTGGTGGTGGTGGTGGTAGTGGTGGTGGTGATGGTGGTGGTGGTGGTGGTGGTGGTGGTAGTGATGGTGGTGGTGGTGGTGGTGGTGGTGATGGTGGTGGTGGTGGTGGTGGTGGTGGTGGTGGTTGTGGTGGTGGTGGTGGTGGTGGTGGTAGTGATGTTAATGTTGGTAGTAGTGGTGGTGCTAATGCAACCACCACTTCTACTACCATCACAACTACTACCAACACCGCAACAGCACTACAACCACCACCACCACCACCACCACCACCACCACCACCGCTGCCGCCGCCACTTCCACTACCATCACAACCACTACCAACACCACAGCATTACTACCACCACAACAACACCCACCCCCACCACAACCGCCACTAGCACCACTTCCACCACCACAACAACCGCTAACACCACAGCCACTACTTCCACTACCATCACAACTACTACCAACACTGCAACAGCACTACAAGCACCACCACCACCACCACCACCGCCACCACCGCCGCCACTTCCATCACAACTACTACCGACACCGCAGCATTACTACCACCACCACCACCATCACAACCACCACCACCACAACCTCTACCACCACCACCACTAGCATCACTTCCACCACTACAACCACTACCAACACCGCAGCATTACTACCACCACAACCACCATCACAACCACCACCACCATCACAACTACTACCAACACCGCAGCATTACCACCACCACAACTATCACAACTACTACCACCACAACCACCATCACAACCACCACCACCATCACAACTACTACCAACACCGCACCATCACAACCACCACCACCATCACAACTACTACCAACACCGCAGCATTACCACAACTATCACAACTACTACCAACACCACAACCATTACCACAACTATCACAACTACTACCACCACAACCACCATCACAACCACCACCTCCATCACAACTACTACCACCACAACCACCATCACAACCACCACCTCCATCACAACTACTACCAACACCGCACCATCACAACCACCACCTCCATCACAACTACTACCAACACCGCACCATCACAACCACCACCTCCATCACAACTACTACCAACACCACAACCATTACCACCACCACAACTATTACAACTACGACCAACACCACAACCATTACCACCACCATCACAACTACTACCAACACTACAACCATTACCACCACCAGCACCACAACACAAACTCACTCAATCTATGTAACTCTATATCTTTAATAGGTGCAACCACGA
>OZ024746.1:84644092-84646592 GCA_964016885.1 Eledone cirrhosa | reverse complement strand
AGGAGGTGGTGGTGGGGAGGAGAAGGTGGTGGTGGGGAGGAGAAGGTGGTGATGGGGAGGAGAAGGTGGTGTTGGGGAGGAGAAGGTGGTGGTGGGGAGGAGAAGGTGGTGGTGGGGAGGAGAAGGTGGTGGTGGGGAGGAGAAGGTGGTGGTGGGGAGGAGAAGGTGGTGGTGGGGAGGAGAAGGTGGTGGTGGGGAGGAGAAGGTGGTGGTGGGGAGGAGAAGGTGGTGGTGGGGAGGAGAAGGTGGTGTTGGGGAGGAGAAGGTGGTGGTAGGGAGGAGAAGGTGGTGGTGGGGAGGAGAAGGTGGTGGTGGGGAGGAGAAGGTGGTGGTGGGGAGGAGAAGGTGGTGGTGGGGAGGAGAAGGTGGTGATGGGGAGGAGAAGGTGGTGTTGGGGAGGAGAAGGTGGTGGTGGGGAGGAGAAGGTGGTGGTGGGGAGGAGAAGGTGGTGGTGGGGAGGAGAAGGTGGTGTTGGGGAGGAGAAGGTGGTGGTGGGGAGGAGAAGGTGGTGGTGGGGAGGAGAAGGTGGTGGTGGGGAGGAGAAGGTGGTGTTGGGGAGGAGAAGGTGGTGGTGGGGAGGAGAAGGTGGTGGTGGGGAGGAGAAGGTGGTGGTGGGGAGGAGAAGGTGGTGGTGGGGAGGAGAAGGTGGTGGTGGGGAGGAGAAGGTGGTGGTGGGGAGGAGAAGGTGGTGGTGGGGAGGAGAAGGTGGTGGTGGGGAGGAGAAGGTGGTGGTGGGGAGGAGGAGGTGGTGGTGGGGAGGAGAAGGTGGTGGTGGGGAGGAGAAGGTGGTGGTGGGGAGGAGAAGGTGGTGTTGGGGAGGAGAAGGTGGTGGTGGGGAGGAGAAGGTGGTGGTGGGGAGGAGAAGGTGGTGGTGGGGAGGAGAAGGTGGTGATGGGGAGGAGAAGGTGGTGGTGGGGAGGAGAAGGTGGTGTTGGGGAGGAGAAGGTGGTGGTGGGGAGGAGAAGGTGGTGGTGGGGAGGAGGAGGTGGTGTTGGGGAGGAGAAGGTGGTGTTGGGGAGGAGAAGGTGGTGCTGGGGAGGAGAAGGTGGTGTTGGGGAGGAGAAGGTGGTGGTGGGGAGGAGAAGGTGGTGGTGGGGAGGAGAAGGTGGTGGTGGGGAGGAGGAGGTGGTGGTGGGGAGGAGAGGTAGTGTTGGGGAGGAGAAGGTGGTGATGGGGAGGAGAAGGTGGTGGTGGGGAGGAGAAGGTGGTGGTGGGGAGGAGAAGGTGGTGTTGGGGAGGAGAAGGTGGTGATGGGGAGGAGAAGGTGGTGGTGGGGAGGAGAAGGTGGTGGTGTTGGGGAGGAGAAGGTGGTGATGGGGGAAGACAATGATGGTGGTGGAGGTTTGGGGTAGTGGTGGCGACAACGACGACATCGATGAAAACGTTAATAATGATGATGATGATGATGATGATGAGGAGGAGGAGGAGGAGGATCGACGATGACGAAGTCTATGACGATGATGGCGATGATGACGAGAAGGAGGAGGAGGAGGACCGACGACGACGACGACGATGTCTAAGACGATGACGATGATGATGATGATGAGAAGGAGGAGGACGACGATGTCTAGGACGATGATGATGATGATGATGATGATGATGATGATGATGATGATGATGAGAAGGAGGAGGAGGAGGAGTACCGACGACGACGAGGACGACGATGTCTAGGACGATGACGATGACGATGACGAAGTTTATGACAATGATCATGATGGGGATGATGATAATGAGGAGGATAATAATTGTTTCTACTTTTGGCACAAGGCCAGCAATTATCCCCCAGTGCATTACTGGTACTTTATTTTATCGACCCCATTAAGGATGAAAGGCAAAGTCAACCTCGGCGGGATTTGAACTCAGAATGGCAAGGGCCGTAACTCTATGCGTCAAAGCATGGCGTCCGACCCTCTACCGATACTGCCAATCCACCGCCTTAATGAGGAGGATAATAATGATGATGATGATGATGATGCTGATTTCAATTTTTGGAAGGATTTAATGTTAGATCGACTTACAGTATTATCCTGCTTGGTTCTGTAATTTATTGACTCCCGGAAGATGAAGGGGACATTGCAGTGCTATTTCAACTTCCCCAGACACAACATGGCTAAACACTGCAATACAATTTGTCTTCGGTTCCGGCTATTCCGGTATCGTTGTAATAATTGTTTGTAACATTGGCACAAGGACAATAATTTGGGAATAAGAAAACATCGATTATATTGGCACCAATATTTTACTGATACTTTATTGTATCAACCCCGGAAATGATGAAAGGCAAAGTTAAACTCGGCGGGATTTGAACTCAGAACGAAAAATGTCGTAACTAAATGCCGCAAATCATTTTTCCAATGTTCTACCGGTACTGTCAATCAATCGCCTTTTTACATCAACTTAACAACAACAACAACAACAACAATAATAATAATAATTGTTTCTACTATTGGCACAAGGCCAGTAATTTGTGGGGGGGGGAGTCGATTAAATCGACTGCAGT
>OZ024746.1:84629092-84634092 GCA_964016885.1 Eledone cirrhosa | reverse complement strand
TGAGCATCAAGATACAGACTGTCCGACGTGAGTGAGATGTGAGCAAGAAGAGAACCCACTACTAGCCAAACGGGAGGAAGTGAGAAGGGGAGAAACAGAGAGTGAGTGAGTGGAAGTGCGAGGAAGAGGTCAGTCGAGAGAAAGTGTAACTGACAGAGGGGGCGAAAGAAGGTGAGAGCAACAGAGAGAACGGGGAAGCAGTAAGAGAGAAACAGACAAACGCAGCCGAGGTAAATATATATAAAAAAAACATGAGAAGAAAGAAGAATACTGCGTGGTTGCACATATATATATATATATATATATATATATATATATATATATATATATATATATATATATATATATATATGTATATGTATATAAAGAAAAAAGTCGGAGCGGAGAAGAAAGAGATAAAGGAGAAGAACATGAAATTTATCTCGAAAGAAAGAGAACGAGAGAAACGTTGAAAGACTGAGAGACAGACACAGAGAGACAGACAGACAGACAGACAGAAAGGCAGGCAGCAAAGAATGATGAAAATAAAAAGAAAACATGGTAAGAGAAAAAAAAAGGAAATCAGAAATGAAGCTGTAAGGAAACATTTATAATCATTGATGGTGAGTCAAGGAGGAAAAAAATGATGGTATGAAAAGATGGAATGGTAAAATGAAAAAAGAAAAATTACATAAACAACTGAATAAATACGTTAGAATATTTCTTTATAGTTTATTAGCCAAATTTAAGAAATATTTTTTAAGCATTAAAATAGAAAGAGAAGAGGAAAAAAAATTAATATCTGCAAAAAGTAAATTGTTCCTTTTAAAAATATGTGTATGTATCTCTAAATGTAAATGTGTATGTATATATATGCATGTCTATGTTATGTGTGTACATACATACATACATACATACATACGTACGTACGTACATACATATGTGTGTATTGGGTTGTCAAGTATGACATTTGTAGAAATTTGTTTTTTTTCTACAAATTTCTACAAATTTCATACTTGACGACCCAATATATATATATATATATATATATATATATTTATTGATAGAATCGTTACAGTGTCGGTCAAAATGTCGCGATAGTTGTTCCATATCTTTACGATATGACTTCATATCCAGCCAAAGTCAATTTTGCCTTTCAACTTTCCGAGGTCGAGAAACTATAGTACCAGTCAAATAATGGTGTTGATTTAATCAACTAACTCCTCTTCCAAAACTTCTTGTCATTGTTAGAAGCCTGTAACTAAAAATGTGACCATCCGGTTAAGGTGAGTGACGGCAATCAGTGGCCGAGGACGGCTTAGTGTAATGATTAACCCACTTGCCCAACATCAGAGAGATGCAAAGTTCGATTCCTCACCGATACCTCTGTCCACGTTTTTCTGTCTCCAGAGGTAATGTATCACATTTTCTCAATTATTATTTATTGTGGTTAGGGCAGTGGATTGACAGTGTCGGTAGAGCGTCGGACAATATGCTTTGCGACATGGAGTTATGGCGCTTTACGTTCTGATTTCAAATACCACTGAGGTTAGCTTTGCCTTTCATCCTTACGAGGTCGATAAATAAAGCACCAGTAATGCACTGGGATCGATTTAATCGTCTTTCCTCTCCCCCCGAAATTGCTGGCCTTGTGCCTATAGTAGAAATCATTATTTATTTTGGTCGATCGACTATTATTATTATAGTCATATGCGTTAGGATGACAACATTTCAAATTTCAAATTTCTCAATGTTTCTTAAGTCAATCAGATTTAAAATTTTCTAAAAGGTTGACCAAGACCCTCTTTGGTTAACGCACTCGCCCGGCACCTGAGAGATGGTGGGTTTGATTCGCAGTCGGCGCCTCTGTCTACATTTTTCAGTTTCAAATATCATTTATAGTTGTCTACTAATATTACAATTATTAAAGTTGGGAAGACTACATTTCATAATATATAAATATATAAATATATATATATATATATTTTGCTTAAACTTTAGTCTTCAAATTTTATTATTACTATATATATATATATATATATATATATATATATATATATATATATATATATATATATATATATATAATAAAAAAATTGAACGGGAACAAAACAGAGAGACAGTACGAACAAAGGGTTATTAGTTTCACGCTCTTGAGAGTGGGGTGGTGGATATATATATATATATATATATATATATATATATATATATATATATATATATATATAACAAATAGTTTACAAACGAATCGATTATTATTATTATTAATATTCGAAAAACTCAGATTAAATTTCTTATATATATATATATGTATGTATGTATGTATATGTATATGTATATGTAGTGTTTGTGTGTGTTCATATATATATATATATGCTGCACGCATAATTAGCTTCAATATGCTTTTCTGTATCTTTTCCTATCTGTTCCTGTATGTGCAAGCTTTTGCATAGCTTTGTAATTTAATACATTTGTAGTACCATAATATTGTGCACTACTATCTCCATGTTTCCATCAAGATGCAGTACTGTAATTGTATGTGGCTATGAAGTTATGTTTTTTAATGTAGATATGTATTTTAATTTGATACTTTTACATATAAGTATGATAAATAGAAGTGAGAATTATATATTTGAACTAATACTGAAAGTTGGCATGTGTTAAAAATGTATTTTTCAGGTTATATAACATTGTGCATTCAAGATTTCCTATGTATTTCTTAAACCTCCGTCGGTTACCATAACGACTGTCCTAGTTGTTCAAACAGAGGAACAGCATAGAATTGAAATTGGCATACAAATGGCTGAGCATTCCATAAATGCGTGCATCCATAACGTAATCCTCATAGAAATTCTCAGGGACACGGGGTGTGATTACCGGTAAAAATATTTGTTTTCCAGCAAATTGATCTGAAAATCGAACTCACGACTATACGATCGTGAGACTCCACCTTAAGCCCTAAGCCACATTCTATATGTAACATTAATAAAACAGCATATTTCAGACCTGTCAACTCTCCCCGTCGGACGGAGAGATTTCCCACCCACTTTGGGGTGGGTGAGAGCTGTCTTCTCTTGTGAAAATGGGTATAGCTTTCATCATGTAAAATTTACCCATTTTGTCCCATTTCTCCCCGTTTGGAGGCACTTTTTTGATGGTACTCCCCGTTTGGGTTTTTAGAGGTTGGCAGGTCTGATATTTGTTTATAAGGTTACGTATATACTATTACGGCTTCATTATTTTGTTTCTAAAGTTCCATATGCAAGTGTGAGACTGCATTGGTTTATATGTTTTATAGATACATATATATTTATAAACCAATATATAACATATTTCAAAAGCTACTTATGTGTTTATAAGACAATCACACTGCCAACTTCTAAAAGCCCAAATAGGGAGTACCATGAAAAAAAGGCAAAATAAGGACATTTTACATAGTGAAAGCTATACCTATTTTCTCAAGAGAAGACATCTCTCACCCACCTCAATGTGGGTGGGAGATTTCCCCGCCAGACGGAGAGAGTTGACAGATGTGGACTGTATATAACGGATTTCCAAATCTACACGTGTTTTTTATAGGACTATATGTAAAATATTTCTAAAGTTTCATATGTTTTTAAGACTATATATAACGTAATTCAAAAACTACTAATATGTTTGTAGGATTATATGTAATGTATTACTAAAGCTACATATGTGTTTATAAGAGACTCTATGCAGCGTATTTCTAAAACCGCGTATATGTTTATACGGTTATATGTAACGTATTTCTAAAGCTAACCTACTGTTGTACAGCTACACGTAGATTTTAAGGCTACATGCATATTTCGAAGGTTGTTTCTAAATCTACACGTGTATTCCGAAGACAGTTTAGTGGTTAGAATATTCAGTTAACGATAGTAAGGTAGAGAGTTCGATTCCTGATGTTGCATTGCGGCGTTGAGCAAGGCACTATTTCCCGATTCTCCAGTCAGCTGAAAACAATAAGTTGTAATTCAAAAGGCCAGCGTTGTCTCACACTGTGTCATCCTGAATTTCCCGGAGAACTACTTTAGGTGTGTACGTATGTGTAGAATGCTCAGCTATTTGCCTATTAATTTCATGAACAAGGTGCTCCATTGTTCGAACAGCTGGAACACTCATCATCAAAACCGACGGAGATCCAACACACACATATTTCTAAGGTTAAATATACATTTATCAGACTATATACAACTTTTTGCTATGGCTTTGTGTATTCCTAATACTATATTCAACCCCTTAATAAGACGGTTACATGCGATAAAAACAAGTCTCTAAGGCTAATGTAATTTCTGCAATTAAGAAGTTTATTGATAAAGTAAATAATTATTTAGACTAGAGAAAATAGAGTGTTGATTGAGTTTGTTAATAAGAAATGTTCTTACATTACGTATACAATATTTAAATATCAATTATGATGAGTTTATTGTAACATTAAGTTTATTGATTACCGTATACAATAGAGATGAATGACGTTTATGTACCGAGAGAGAGGGGAGATAGAGAAAGAGAGAGCGGGAGAGAGAGAGTCTGACAAAAGCACACTAGCGATTTTGCCACCCCTTCAAAATAATTAAAATTTCTAACATAGACACAAAGCCAAAGTTTCTGAAGGGTAGGTCCATAGTTGATTTAATTGACACCAATACTTGATTGTTAATTTCAACCCCGGGTGGAGAAAAAAAATGCAAAGTTAACCTCGCAAGGGATTTAACTCAGGAGGTAAAGAGCCGCAACAAATACCGCAAGGCATTATGTCTGGTGTTCTAACAAATCTGTCAATCCACCATCTTAGTATGAATTGCTTCTAATTTGGGCAGAAGGCCAACAGTTTTTTAGGAAAGAGAAAAGTCCATTAAATCGACCCCAGTCCTTGACTGGTACTTTATTTTATCGACTCCAGAAAGATGAAAAGCGAAGATGATATTTGCGTCTTCTGAACTTATAACGTAAATAACCAGAATAATTACCACAAAGGATTTTGATGGACGCTCTAACGA
>OZ024746.1:84606592-84616592 GCA_964016885.1 Eledone cirrhosa | reverse complement strand
CCTGCCGCAGTTTTCAATTTGTCACGCTATCTAACGTATGTTAATCACTCTAGGGTGGTACACCCTATTGAGTGCTTTGCTGCACAAACCTAATTGTATATTGCTAGCTTGCCCACCGCCGAAACTTCGATTTTACCAACCTTCCATTTATATATATATATATATATATATATATATATATATATATATATATATATATATATATATATATATATATATATATATATATATATATATAGTAATAATGATAAATGTAAAAGCAGCGCTTCTTTGCTTAAACTTTAATCTGTTATTTTAATATATATATATATTAACCATCTATTACTCCCTATATTTCTCTTCCAATTCGCCCCTTCAAATTTTGAAAATACTTCAACCCTTAGCTTGAATTTCTTTTAGGCTCATGAGTAAACATTTTTACATCTAGAAAGCCCACAATTCCATTTCTCGTTTATTTAACTGTATTTTGGCAAGATATTTTACTGCCTGCAAGACTCTTGCATTGTCCTAAATGATTGTGGAGATCATTCAATGACACAACTATAAATTGTGTGCTATAACATTATTTTTCCTTCATACTCAGTGCTTATATGTACTTTAACTAGTGCTTATATGTACTTTAACTAGTGCTTATATGTACTTTAACTAGTGCTTATATGTACTTTAACTAGAGCTTATATGTACTTTAACTTCCAAACTAAGTGCTTTCTTCTGCTTCTTGCTTAGTGTATTGGTAAATGGAAAAATCTTCCTTTTACATGACATCTATAGAAAATCTTTAAAGCTTAATCAGATAGTTGCAATACGTTTGCTGAAGTACATATGTTACGGAGATAACACATGATGACGATACTATTTGGACATATGTACGAGTGCAAACATAGAAATATTTGAATCTCTTCTTCTTCTTCTTTGCCTTCTTCTTCTTCTTCTTCTTCACATACTTATTCCTGAGAGGATCAATAGGACAGAGTCCTCAAAGACTCCTTCCAGCGAGTTCTGTCAGAAACAACCGTCGCCAACTGATCCGGCTGGAACTCCAAGCGTGACCAGCCAAACTCATGGCTGTTATCCAACCATCTTGCTCGGGAAGTGATTTACTAATCAAATGGTAATTTTTTTCTTCGCTCCTGATGTCCTCAACTTATTACTGAGTTCACCACCAAGATTAACTTTGCCTCTCATCCTTACGAGGTCGATAAAATAAAGCACACTGGGATCAATATAATCGATATTCCCCTCGCCAAAATTGTTGGCCTTGTGTATAAATCAGAAACCATATATTATTAACAGAATTGTTAGTGAATTGTTAGTGAATTGGACAAAAAACTTTCCAGCATTTAGTTATAGCTCTTTAAGTTCTGAGTTCAAATTCCCGCTGGGGTCAACTTTGCCTTTTAATCCTTAGGACGCCGATAAAATAAAGTAGCAGTCAAGCACTAATGCTGAATTAACCAACATTGTTCTCCCCTAAACATTTTCTGGCTTTATGTTTAAATTACAATTCAATATTATATTAATCAGTCTATCTTTATGCGTATTTAAATCGATTTACTTAGCAAAGGACCTAGGCAATAGCATAATACGTATTGTTAGAGCACCTCTCTAAATACAGTACATAGTTTTCCTTTCTCTGGACTGAGTGCTCTTCCATATTACCAACATCTGATGTAGTGGACTTCACTAATTCCCGGCAAATATATCTCAAGATATGTGCAAATGTAGCACAGAAACACAGATAGACGCGTACACACACACACACACACACACGCACACACATACATGCACAAACACACATACACACACAGACACATACATGCACACACACACACGCGCGCACTTGAGCACAGACACATGAAAAAGAGGTATACTGGTAAAGAGACAGTCAAAGAGACAGGCAGATAGATAGACAGATAGACAGACAAACCGACAGGGAGATAGATATATAGATAATAAATAGATAGATAGATAGATAGATAGATAGATAGATAGATAGATAGATTTCTTTATTAGCCACAGGGGCACAAAAGAAGGGGACAAATACAAAGGGGGAAGTTTACATACAATAAAAACGTGTAAAATGTTATCACAAATGGAATTTAAAAAGTTAGTCGATTTTCCCCAATAGAGGGAGACAGTTTATATGGGTAACACATACCCCCGAAAAAAAATGTGCAACCCTCATCTCCAGAGATAGATAGATAGATAGATAGATAGATAGATAGATAGATAGATAGATAGATAGATAGATAGATATAGTTGCAGAGCAAACAGTTGAATGAACCGTATCCGGCCTCTGTAAATGAATATCTCGTTAATCGTTGGCTGAAGATAAACATAACAAACAGTTAATGTATTGACAATAACCACCCCCAATTCTCCCTATCCGAACGGCAGGGGAGCGCCGCAGTGACTGTTATCTTATCCCACAGCTGGTCTGTCGTGTGTTTTCGTTCATAAGTGATAGTAACGAGAAATACGGAAGAACAGAAGGCAAGAAAATATATATAGTTCCTAGATATGTGACAGTGTATTGGTATGTAGAGAATATTTCTGACTATGTGTGAATATATGTGTGTGTGTGCGATTGTGTGTGTTTGTGTATTGTGCATGTGTGTGTGCGATTGTGTGTGTGTGTGTGTGTGTGTGTTTGTGTATTGTGCATATGTGTGTGTGTGTGTGTGTGTGTGTGCGATTGTGTGTGTTTGTGTATTGTGCATATGTGTGTGTGTGTGTGTGTGCGATTGTGTGTGTTTGTGTATTGTGCATATGTGTGTGTGTGTGTGTGTGCGATTGTGTGTGTTTGTGTATTGTGCATGTGTGTGTGTGTGTGTGTGTGTGTGCGATTGTGTGTGTTTGTGTATTGTGCATGTGTGTGTACGATTGTGTGTGTGTGTGTGTGTGTGTGTTTGTGTATTGTGCATATGTGTGTGTGTGTGTGTGTGTGTGCGATTGTGTGTGTTTGTGTATTGTGCATATGTGTGTGTGTGTGTGTGTGCGATTGTGTGTGTTTGTGTATTGTGCATGTGTGTGTGTGTGTGTGTGTGCGATTGTGTGTGTTTGTGTATTGTGCATGTGTGTGTACGATTGTGTGTGTGTGTGTGTGTGTGTGTTTGTGTATTGTGCATATGTGTGTGTGTGTGTGTGTGTGTGCGATTGTGTGTGTTTGTGTATTGTGCATATGTGTGTGTGTGTGTGTGTGCGATTGTGTGTGTTTGTGTATTGTGCATATGTGTGTGTGTGTGTGTGTGCGCGATTGTGTGTGTTTGTGTATTGTGCATGTGTGTGTGCGATTGTGTGTGTTTGTGTATTGTGCATATGTGTGTGTGTGTGTGTGTGCGATTGTGTGTGTTTGTGTATTGTGCATGTATGAATTTACGTGTGTGTTTATATATGCATGTATGTATAAATGTATGCATGTGTGTATGTATGTATGCTTACAAGGATGTATGTATGCATGTTTGTCTTACCCGTCCTGCTCAACAGCGGTGAGACCTGGACCATCTTCAAACAAGACCTGAACAAGCCCGAGGTGTTCCAAATGCGATGTCTTCGTCAGACAACAACATCGGAGGACAATGCCAGCTGCAACTGACCATTGAATACCAAATCCGGCAACGCAGGCTACATTGGTTTGGCCACATCTGCAGGATGAGCATCGGAATACTATCACACCAACTTTTGTCACGATAGCGACCTCTTCACTGGAGAATCCAGCGCAGCGCACTGAAGAAGACGTGGGCGAAACAAACCGAAGTGGTCGTGAAACCACAGCTCCTGGATCTCGACCATGCTAAGGTCAGCGCCATAAATAGAAAAGCATGGAAGAACATCATCCTCGGAGTCCATTATCCAGCGGTACCCACAGCAGCGTATTGGTTGAGGGGACAGCCTCCACCAATCGCCAGTTAGGTGTCGAAGAAGATGTATGCACGTGTGCATGTGTATGTGTTTAAATATGTATGTATACATGTATGTATGTATGATGTATGTATGTAAGTATATATATGTGTGTACGAGTATAGGAGTATAGGAGTATAGGTGCGGGCGTGTGAACGTATGTATGTATATATATATATATATATATATATATATATAATACATTATGAAGAGAGAAGAAACATTAGATATAATTAGTAATAAGATATATCATACCCAAACTGCTCTATAGTCCCCGACTACGTAGTTTCGTGGCATATTATGCAAAAACACTACATCATAGAGATATAGAGTTTTTGTGAGGTCTGCCGACTTATCAAGAGGATATATATATATATATATATATATATATATATATATATATATACATATACATATATATATATATATATACATATATATATATATATATATATATATATATATATATATATATATATATATATATATATATATATATATATATATATATATATATACATATATATATACATATATATATACATATATATATACATATATATATATATATATATATATATATATATATATATATATATATATATATATATATATATATATATATATATACATATATATATACATATATATATACATATATATATACATATATATATACATATATATATAATATATATATATATATATATATATATATATATATATATATATATATATATATATATATATATATATATATATATATATATATATATGTATATATATGTATATATATATATATATATATAAGTATGTACACGTACATACATATATGTATACCGACGTACAGTAGTATGTATATATATATATATACACATACATGCACACATATATATATGCACGTATGGATTCACCGAACATTTATTATAATGCTCGGTGTGTTTGTTTACAAACACACCGAGCATTATAATAAATGTTCGGTGAATCCATACGTGCATATATATATGTGTGCATGTATGTGTATATATATATACATACTACTGTACGTCGGTATACATATATGTATGTACGTGTACATACTTATATTTAAGTAACAGCCGTACTAAGAGTGGGAAATGAAATCGAAAATGCAACTGGAGTCTTTTTAAGAATATTTATTTGTTTCCTTTACCAGTTTCTACAAAAGTAGAATTGAGGTGGAGGGTTTGTGGTTTTTCTCACTTCTCTTTTTTTAATTCAGTGCATGTTTCCTATACAGGAGAGAATGCATTCTAGCAAAGAAGCGAAAGTCCAACACAAAATGTTGATAACAAATGTAAAGAAAGTCTTGTTGAATTTTAGAAATGTTTACTATTCCGCTTACAGAACGTTTCGATGGAATATTCTGCATTTTTACATACATACATACATGGTGGCTGCCAACTCGTTTTCGAGTACGGCCACTACTTTATATCCATGTAGGAGAACCCCTACCGATGCGCTGAACGAGTGTGACTTTTTAGTCCAGCCAGCGACTTGAAAACTCTGGTACAAACACTACACTTGTGACAATTATTGACACATAGTGCTGGGCCCATGGTACCATGTGACGACAAGTGCAGAGAGATCTCCAGATATAAATCAATGCCTGTGCCGTGAAGCTTTTATAGTGAGCAAAGGCACTGCACAAAACCAGTCCCACTCTCTTAACAGAGATGATATTTACCAAAAAGAAGAACAAGTCAACATCATTGGATACCATCAGGGTTGCAGGTGTTATATCAGAGTTTTCCTTCTCCTAGAATTCTGCCTTGACAAAGGCTAAGGGGTCATCTCTCCCGGTGATTTTGGATGGCCATTGACTCTTACGAGCTCCTTTGCCCTTTGACAGGTTTTGTTTTTAGTCCTGCAGGATGTCCAAAGTCACCCTCATACATACATACATACATACATACATGTACATACAACATGCATACTTACCTACATACTTACATACTTACATACATACAAACATTTATACATACATATATACATACAACATGCATACATACATACATATATACATATATACAAACGTACATACATATATACAATATGCATACCTACCTACATACTTACGTACATACATACATACATACATACATACATACATACATACATACATACATACATACATACATACATACATACATACATACTTTACATACATATGTAAATATATGAACGTATATGCAACCACACATATGCAATGTACCGGATGATAGATTTAAAGCTATTAACTCTGTGTGCACTCTTTTGAGTCTGTCCCTGAATGGAACAACATGGAAGTATTAAATCTGTATATACGTTTATATAGATGAAGGTTCTGTAGAAGACGGTGTGTATGTATCTCGGTAGTCAGTTATACGTAAATATATGTGAACTTATATACGAATCAATATATAATAAAACTCAACCTAAAATCTCTATGTAAACTCTAGGAAACGAAAATTAATGACGAAGTGAACAATAGAAAGATGTCATCTGATATATGTTTAGTTAGCCGACATTTTCTTTCTACATACCATTATACATACATTCAATTTGAGCTTGATATATATATATATATATATATATATATATATATATATATATATATATATACAGGGTGTCCCAAAAAGTGTATACCACTTTAACAGTATTCTAATAAATATGTGTGTACGTTTTTTGTATAAATCCTGTGTATATGTCTATATAATATGGTATTCATATATGTCTATATACAACACTATATATGTGTGTGTATTATCCCATCATGCGACTATTTTTACTGTAATAACATTTCAATACCCAGTAGGATGTGGCGTTGTTCGTTAATCACAGTAGGCTATTGTTGCGGTTTTCTAGAATTTAGGGGGAAAACGACCTATATACCTATATATAATATATATATATATATATATAGATGTCTATATAAATATATATACATACATATATATATATATATATATATAGATGTCTATATAAATATATATATACATACATATATATATATATATATATATAGATGTCTATATAAATATATATACATACATATATATATATATATATATATAGATGTCTATATAAATATATATACATATATATATATATATATATATATATATATAGATGTCTATATAAATATATATACATATATATATATATATATATATATATATATAGATGTCTATATAAATATATATACATATATATATATATATATATATATATATATATATATATATATATATATATATATATATATATATATACATATATATATACATATGTACATATATATACATATTCATACGTATAGACATGTGTCAATATATATATATATATATATATATATGCGTGTGCGTGAGTTTGAATACATACACAGTCACACACATACACACACACATACACAAGCCTACAAACAAACAAACAAAATTCTAGTCAATGTGGATGTGCTATATGTAAACTCAGCGTGCCTGTTGATCAGCAGATATTCGATTAAACACCAGATATGATGGCGAAAAACGCTGATTTAGTTAGCAACGCTGGGGTGTCTTCCATTTCCGCTGGTTCTTTGTTGATATTCAACAAACGCGCGGAAGACAATAGAACATACCACTATTTTTGTAATTCTCGTTAGGTCCTTGGTTTTTGATTTATATAATATATCATCTTCGAGTTGCTCACACACGTGTGTGCATCGGGTTTCCCTCTTCAGTTTGTTGTTTCCCGTTTTTGTTCGCTGTTTTTTTCCTTTTTCTTCCCTTTTCCCTTCTGTTATATATATTTTTTCTCTCTCTCCCTTTTTTCCCAATAACTTCCTTTAGTTACTGACGCACTGGGGTTAGATATCTTGTCTTTAATGCGTAGAAATATCCATGATATTAGACGTGAGCTTGACCAATACTGGCCAAAATCAAAGTTATCAAAGTTATATACATATATGCCATACTCCTGCTGAACCTTCCACAACATGTCCCTTTACACGTGTGATTCTTTGGGATCCACGAAACTTCTTTTTCTTCTTACGTATGAGACTGTTGAGGTTTCAGATTGTAGTTGTTCGCCTGATTGAGGTCAGAGATCAGTGATCAGTGTCTAGAGTCCACTGCGATGAGCTCGACAATTAGGGTCCCGTCAACTAAACAATCATACATCTTTTGGCAATGCTGCCACAACCTGTTGCAGAGTGAATATTTGGTCGGTTGTGTTATGTCCAGATCAAAAGTCACACTATTGTCAGCTAACTAGAAGTTTACAATATCCCAACATGTTTTTGCCAGACACCTAGCGTATAGTTTGCTGGGTAGACTGAACAAAGATTCTTCTATAATTTGAGCAATCTCTCTCGACTCTCTTCTTGAGGATTGGCATTATCATTCCTGGTTGTTATTGCTTTGGTGTCTTTCCAGAGATCCAGACCAACTGACCCCCACAAATCAACCACAGCAAAACTTCCTTATTTAATGCTTTTAACATATTGGGCCAAATTTCATCCTCCCCAGACGTCTTTCCACATTTTACTACTTTAATTGCTCTGATGATCTCATCCATCGAGAGATTAGTCTCCGCCCCTAGATGCATTTCTTGTACACCAGAAGATATTGTTGTAACCGAAATTTGATGAGCAAGGTATTCTCTCTAACTCGTATGAACCTCTCTGAAGAGAGACAATTTCCTTATGCGAATCGAGAGACTTTATTAGCTTTTTGTTCTAGTAATAAGCTCTCTGTTATGAACACCTTTTCCCAGCTCATAGATATCCAAAATATACATGGTATAAGGAAAGTTGGGAAGAGATCAGCAATTGATTATTATTTTTTTTTATTTTTTTTTGTCTCTGATCTCTTCAATTTTGAGCTTGATATTCGTGTTAAGAGAGGGGCTGGGCTGTCAACTGACCACCATCTTGTTGTCTGTAATCTGAGACTACCTAAAGTCAAGAAAACCCACAAAACTGGCAGGTACAGCTCGACATGCAGTATAAAGAGGGAAGCTCTGGCTAATGAGAAGGCCAGGACAATGTATGCGGTTGCAACTGCATCCAAATTCAGAGAACTCTCTGAACAAACTGAGGAAATCGAAACAGTGGGGAATGTTCGGATCGGCAGTTTTGGTTCCAGCTTTAAATAGGGCATGTGAAAGCGATTTGGTGTGTCGCAGAGTGGGGGGAGGATCAGGACGTTAAAGATGCCGTCCGAGCAAAGAAGGATGCTTACAGTTTGGGGCTTAGAAATAAGTCTTCCTTCTTGGACTCGCGGTAAAAACAGGCGCGAAAAGTTACATCAGCGACAGTAAAGACGTCCAAGGTTAAAAGGTGGGATAACTTTGATGTTAAGCTGAAATTCGACTTTAGATCAGCAAAGTATTCTGACAGACCATCCACCGACATAGATAGATAGATAGATAGATAGATAGATAGATAGATAGATAGATAGATAGATAGATAGATAGATAGATAGATAGATAGATAGATAGATAGATAGGTGTGTGTGTGTGCGTGCGTATATAATTATATCATTTGCCGTTCTATACCGTTGATGTAGATAAATGTCGGCGAAACATCAGCGATTCTTAGGGAGAAGCCCTTTGTGAGAATATTGTCCTCTCTAGTGAGTTCCCGTTACTTTCTTGTCACTCTCATTATTAGAAACGCAGTGAACCAATGATTGACCCGTTCCCTATCTGTCACTTACGACACTTTTGTACATAAATGCCAAAATAAAATCTATTCTGAAATAATTTTAACTGAACTTGTAAATCCTCGTCATCCTATTAATGATTATAGTGGTGAATTGCAGAATCGTTAGAAGATCGGCCAGATGACTTGGTATATCTCATCTAAGTCTTTCTACTTTCAAATGAAATCTCGGCAACTCAGTACACTGAATGAAACAAATAAAGATAATTATTATTATTAATATTATCATTATTATTTATATACATGTATATGTATACACACATATATGCACAGAGGAGCCGAAGTGTATGATACATTATACACACACACACACATATATATATATATATATATATATATATATATATATATATATATATATATATATATAGTAATAATAATGAATTTGAAGACTAAAAT
>OZ024746.1:84589092-84591592 GCA_964016885.1 Eledone cirrhosa | reverse complement strand
AATTCGTTCTGTCCGAATAGGTCTTTGAATGTTCATGTTTATATGAAAACGAATGAGTTTATGATCAGACCATGTTTCTCTGACTGAAAGAGCGCGAGTGAGATTTGCATCATGACTGATTGTCTGGCATGTAATTATATAATCAATTAAATGATACTGACCAGGTCTTCGGTGTTTCCAGCTAGTCTTAAAATGATTAGACTGTTGGAAAACTGTATTTATTTACAATCAAAAGTTTAAATACGGTTTTATTACTTATTGTGGTTTAATATATTTATATATGTGTCTGTGTGTGTGTGAAAAAGTGTAAAGAAGCTTAACGAAGATTCAATTTGTTGAAACATCCTATGTTATAAGAAAATGAATTAATCAACCTAAATTATAAATATTGTTTTTCCTCCTCTGTTGACCAATAAGATCAATAGATCAAAATACAATATATATATATATATATATATATATATATATATATATATATATATATATATATATATATAGGCAGATAGATAGATCCTGTATAAAGAGTGTTGATAACTTTGAATGGGCTGGTGCAGGAAGAAAAGGGAGAAGATAGAGGGCATGATGGGGAGAAATATAGGGGGGGGGGGGTCCAAACGGAAAGTACGATGATGTTTGAAACGAAATGATGTAGTCGGTGGAAATTAGGGATGGACAGAAAGAGTGGGAGAAGTGAAAAGAAAAAATAGAAGGAAGAACAGAGATGCAGAGATGAGAATGTAAGTGGCAGAGAATATATTGGAAGGGGTAGTATTAATGTGGTAATGTAACGAAGTAGTTGGATGATAAAGAAGCATCCGTAAAGAGTTATAGAAGACTATATAAAAAAAAGAGAAGAAACGTGGTCTTGCAATCATCCATCAAAGCTAATGAGAGACATTTACACGAATAATAAAGAATATAAAGATGGGTTATTTTCTGTTATATTTTGCTGTTGATCTTCCATAGTTTTTTGGTTTGTTTGTGCTTTTTTATGTTCGTTTTTTATTAATTTATGTGTGTGTTTACTCTTGCAGAAAATATGGAAAAACATGGTTAGAATATTTGAGAAACTACTTCATCTAATAATAATGCTCGAAATCTTATTTTGGCTACGCTTTGTTGATTTTACGAAAGACGACGACGACGACAGCAACAACGACCTCAGAAATGATAAAGACGATAAAGATCAGTAGGAGGAAATAGAGGATGGGGAAGAGGAAATAGAGCAAGGGGAGTGGTGACGATGATACTGACGTAACGTTCTGAGTTCAAATCCCGCTAAAGCGGTGGATTGGCAGTATCGGTAGAGCGTCGGACAACATACTTTGCAGCATATAGTTATGGCCCTTTACGTTCGAGTCAAAATCCCGCCGAGGTTAGCTTTGCCTTTCATCCCTACGGCGTTGGTAAAATAACGTACCAGTCACGCACTGGGGTCGATTTAATCGAGTTTCCCTCCCAAAAAATTCCTGGCCTTGTACCTAAAGTAGAAACAATTATTTTTATTATTACTTTGATATATGTCATTGTTGTTTTAACCGGAAAATTTGCCCTAATGAACATGAAGCTGCTACCTGCAACCTCAGATATTCAGGACGTATTGAAGGGGCATTGCTGTTCCCAGTAGGCATGCCTCCTGGGGTGTTCCGAAAAAAGGAAGCTGGGCTAATGTTTTTTAACTAATGTTCTTTAACCTGCCTTGGAAACTCTTCGATATAGTACCTAGTGCACCTATGATGATGGGGACAGCCCTGATCTCATAACACTCAGCCAGTGCTTCCCATTTTATCCTTTAAATCGAACTGGACCTGCCAGTTTTCTGGGTTTTATTGACATTAAGTAGTCTCAGGTAGTAGATAATTAGATGGGGATTAGTTGACAGCTCAATCCATTTCTTAACACGAACATGCAGCACAGAATCAAAGTTCAAAAAATATATTGCAATCTCCATCCAACATCGTAAAAACTGGTGACGAGTCTGCGACACGTCTTGGGCGGCGTGGGATGAACGTACAAGGGTGGCGTATCCAGAAACCCCAAAGAGTGAGTTCATATATCCTCACGGGAAACTTCAATGCACATGTTGGCACTGACCAACTGACATGGAAAGGAGTGATTGGATGGAACAGCGATCCCGATCTCAAAGCGAATGGTGAGACGTTATTAAACTTCTGTTCTAGTAATGAGCTCTCTATTATAAACACCTTCTTCCAGCACAAACACATCCATAAGTATACATGGTATAAGGAAAATCGGTGAGGGAGATCCTTCCCATATAAAAAAAAAAAAAAATAGGAAAAACTAAATGATATATTAAATAATTGTTTCTACTTTTGGCACAAGGCCACAAACTTTCTTCAAAGTTGTGGCAAAAGAGACAAATCGATATGTCCAACAACAAATTTCAAGTCTGTACATACAAAATTAAGAAAATTACAAACAAATATAGTTGATAACCCTCTCGAGTATGATTAACTCAAAATAATGTGGTTAGATAAAC
>OZ024746.1:84576592-84581592 GCA_964016885.1 Eledone cirrhosa | reverse complement strand
GACATTAAATAATGTAGACTTGGGTATACTATGTCTGAAAGAAAAATCGGATGTTCAGGGATGGAACGCTTGGGTTTTACAGGAACAACAATTGTGACCCCTGTGCCAATATGAGGTGGTATTGAGGTAGTACTGCTGACTGACATCGGTGCGGAGGTTATGTTTCGTTGGAACATGATCTGGAAGCAGGCATGTCATCACATACAGAGTATGTTTGGCGACATAATCAAGACCTGGGTGTCCTCGCTATTGCATCAAAGCAACACTGCAAGCGTTACTGCAAGAAAAATCAACACAAGGTTGCACTCTGTGGAAGTAAATAACGCATGAGGGTGAACAAAAAAAATGCAAGTAATCACTTATACATATGACTAACGACTGAAAAATACAAGTGAACTTGAATAAAGAGCACGTATCTCCGAGCCATATTGCTATAACAATCCAACAGCCTGATTTTAAAACATGGCCTGACTTGATTTTTAAAAAAGTCCTGATTGTTGAGTTTAGGAAAAGATGGCAATATGGAATGGCCGCATGGAAGAAAGAACCTAAAATATGAAGGACTTAGAGAATTGTGTAAGGTAGGAAGATAGCAGCGTAAGGTACTTCGAGAGAGGTGGAATATCGTGGATTGTAACTAGATCCACGATACCATACCTAACTCGATTAGATTTAGAAAGAATAGTAGAGTCTTGATGAATTGGAGAGTGAAGCAAGAAATATTTCATAATGTATACGGCAGAAGAATAGAAGAATTTGAGTGAAAAACCAACGTTGAATGAAAAGGACAAATCCTCGACGAGGTGTAAACAAAATAGTTCCTTAAAACCTGGTTGGTTTCTATCGAATTTTTAGCCTCAGATCAGCTCTGATTAAACAGGTATATAATTAGATATAACCCTGTCGTGATACTTCCACTTTTTTTTCCAGACTTAATATATCTAGAATTACATTATCTAATGTATCCTTAATCCTTTTAAAGAATGTTATTTTATGTAGGTTTGTATGCTATTTCTAGCAGATGCAGTGACAACTTAGAGGTTCCTCTATAGGTTCCTATGATAGGTGTTATATATTCAACCCAAAATAGATTTAAAGGAAACGTTGACTTCGACCGAAATAAAGCCAGAATGTAGAGGGACAGAATTAAATATTGTAAAGTGAATTTGAGAAATCATTAAAGAGTCATATTACATACTTTACTTCAAATCTCATCGTGGTTTGATTTTCATTCTTTCGGAATAAAAATTTAAAAAAAGAAATAATGTACTTATTCAGGACGATGGGTTGTTGGAATTATTAGAGCTTCAAGCGAGAGGCTTTGCAATACCTGTTCTCGTTCTTGGTGTTCTGTGTTTAAATTATATATATATCCAACCATCTTGCTGAGGATCTACTCCTCAGTTTCCTGCCGATTAATTTTGCGCGTAAAATCTGTCCAGCAATTCTTTCCTTGGACATTCTAACCACATGCCTGTAGTATCGGAGCTGTGATCTCCCAATGTGGAGAAGTAGCGGCGCTACCTGAAGTGACTCTATCATCTCCGAGCTACACACTCTGTCCAACAATGATATAATGATATAATTGTTTCTACATTTGGCACAAGGCCAGCAATTATCCCAGTGTATTACTGGTGCAAGAAAACTATATATCCTGTATGTTAACGATAGCGCAACGTTTTATATTGTCCTAACATCAGTTACACAAAGAACGGGATTTACCAAGGCAAGAACGTAAAGAGGTGGGACAGATACTATAAGGTATCCCACCGAACGTCTAAAAGGTTGGCCCAGGACTGTTGCTTAAATTACCAGAATAAAAGACAAAGTTGACATCGGCAGGATTTGAATTCAAGCCGCAGGTAATCGGAACTAATACCGCATCACATACTATTCGACACTACAACTACTCATATATAGGAGAAAGTATGACCCCAGCGGCAGAGCTCAAGCTATTTCGACGGCTATTTCTGACTTTAGTCCAGAAATAGCCGTCGAAACGGCTTGAGCTCTGTCGTCGGCGTCATACTTTCTCCTATTACCCACTCTACTATTCTAAGTATTGAGTACTCTGGTGCGTTATGGTCCATCTGGTTCCTTACCACAACTCCTTCGTTATATATATATATATATATATATATATATATATATATATATATATATATATATATATATATATATGTGTATGTGTGTGTGTATGTATGTATGTATGTATAGATATATAGATATGTATGTATATGCATACATGTATGTGTGTGCAATACATGCACTTATGAATCACATACACGTATACAAACATGCTTGTATACAGGCTAAGAATACACATAATCATTAAAGAATTGATTAATTGATGATTAAATTAATTGACGATTAAGCTAGGATTGATTATCTAATACATTTGTATATTTAATATAAGTTTAGATTAAAGATACGAAAAATACAATAAGATAGAGAACAAAATTTTCTGCTCACTTCAATTTTTATTAGTTTCTGTATTCTTATATATATATATATATATATATATAGTCATGTCTACGATCAAATATATAAAGGACGTTTTTATACATACACAAAGTTATTATTATATATATATATATATATATATATATATATATATATAAATGAAAAGTATAGAAATTATATATATATATATATATATATATATATATATATTTATACATTAATTTACTTATATGTACAATCTATATATATATATAAGTATATATACATATATATATATATATATATATATATATAAGTATATATACATATATATGCATGTATATATGGGTGTGTATATAGATATATATATATATATATATATAAGTATATATACATATATATGTATGTATATACACATATATATGTATGTATATATGGGTGTATATATATATGTATATATATTCAGAGTGAGAGAGAGAAAAAGATATAGATATATGTGTGCACATATATATTTATATGCATATATAAATACATTAAAATCTGTATATCCTCACACATATACCTATGTATAGCTATGTGTCTGTGCGTGTTTAGATAGATAGATGGACAGACAGATAGATAGATAGATAGATAGATAGATAGATAGATAGATAGATAGATAGATAGATAGATAGATAGATAGATAGATAGATAGATAGATAGATAGATAGATTACTCACGCCACCATGTTCATCATTGACATTCATTCCATCCCAGAAAAATTCCTCGCTGCTAACCTCATTAAGTTGTCAATCTAACCCATTTATGATGAAAACTTCAACTTTTCTTTGAATTCTTCCCACTTTTAAATATATTAATTCTATATTCTTATTTGATAAATTACCAAATGTTAGCTCGGAATGTTATTTTTTGTTATTATCAGTATTAATATTATTATTATTATTTATATTTGTTATTTTCCTTTGTTGGTCTGTAGATTTTTTTTCTTTCTCCTTCTCATCTATCTTATATTTCGCAATCTCTCCACGCGCATCTTTCTATCTGTATATTTAATCTCATTCCCTCTCCTTTCTCTCCCTCTATCTGTCTCTCTCTTTCTCTCTCTCTCTTTTTATATATATATATATATATATATATATATATATATATATATCTTTCTCTCCCACTCTCTCTCTCTCTTTCACTATATATATATGTGTGTGTGTGTGTGTGTGTGTGGGTGTATCTATGTATGTATATATCTATGTATTTATGCATGTATGTATGTATGTATGTATGTATGTATGTATGTATGTATGTATGTATTACGTATGTATACATCTATGTATCTATGCTTGATTGCATGTATGTATGTACCATACGTATATGTTCATACAAACACTATTTCAAAATCAAGCACACTCCTCGTACCGCACACACTAATGGCCAACTTTATGTAGATAAGAAATAATGATTATGTCATTATCATAAGAGATGGGGACGATACAATATGGCAGTATTTAATTATTTACATTTAGTTCAAGGTTCAAATCCCGCTCGAATGATATGTCGTCTTTCAGCCTCCACAGTTCAATAAACTAAATACCAGTCATGCCCTGGGGTAGATTAATCAGCTACGTCTCTTTCCCAAAAGTATGTGGTCTTGTGCCCTTAGATAGAGGGTGAAGAACGTGTGTGTATGTAACATGTGATGCGGTAAATACATATATACATATACACAAAGTCCGAACACAAAGGAACCAAACTCCCTCTGTCACTACCCCCGTCTCTCCCGCTCTCCCCATATCTCACTATAGTTGTTTATAGTGATGTTTGAGGTTAGAGCTTTGTCCTTTCGGGTCACGCAGACGTCAGCTTCTTCAAGTACCTCTTAAAGTGGGAGGTCAGCATAGAGGGAAAGGTTCTGTTTTGTAATGAATTCTACGAAAGGCTATTATTGTTGCAGTTTAGCCCACAGCAACTGTAATCTTGCAGATATATGATTAAATGCATTCCATCCATAATTATTTCATCTTTTTTTCTATATACAAGGTACCCAAAAGCTCATTATCCAACGTGGTCTTTTTATAACTGTAAGGTGATATTTGAAGAAGATTTAGCTGCTATTTCTAGCAGGTCGAATGACTACGTAGAAGATTCCGGAGGTCGAGGTGATTGGAGCCTGTCTAAAAGTATACGAGACTGTGGCAGAAATAAATGTTAACATAAACAAGCCGATGGTCTTGGAGCTAGGCCTCTAAAAAAGCTAGTCCATGCAACAGCATGGAGCACTAGATTATCGGGTAGGTTAAGATGTGTAGAAGCTTTGTTTGGTTCAGACCTTGAGGAAGGTATGCAATCCACTGTCGAGAAGGTTCATTTGCTTTGAATATCGTCTGCGTGTAGGCTTCGGTATGTCGTGGCTGATAATACACATATGTGTGCTGAGACTGCAACATTTACAGAGATTCTTTGACAGTGGACAGGTGTTGACAAGAAAACGAATGATCACCTAGCATTTAGGATGCTGTCAGGAACTCACAATCCTCTACAAGTCGAATAATGCTACTGGTGTAAAT
>OZ024746.1:84571592-84574092 GCA_964016885.1 Eledone cirrhosa | reverse complement strand
TGTAAACGCATACATATTAACATACAGGCAACCACATATCTAAATATGATAAAAATATACACGCTTGTACTTTTACTGGTATACATATTGAGATTGCAGATGATAGAGGGAGACAGAAATGGGGGAGAGAGAATGGTTTTAAACAGAGCTAGAGAGTTAGAGAGTAGAATAAAAGGAGAACGATAGCTCTGAAGACACGCTTACACACACACATACATGCATATATACACACACGTGCACGCACACACATACACACACACACACACACACACACACACACACACACACACACACACACACACACACACATATATATATATATATATTATTTGCTTAGGGAGAGAAATAAAGATGTACATATTAGACGCCCATTCATATCTTTATGCAAATGTAATTGTTTTTTTATATAAGCGAGTATGTGCTCGAGATAGAAAAAACAAACAAAAATGTGTATATATATATATATATACTGTATATATATATATATATATATATATATATATATATATATATATATATATATATATATATATATGCTTAAACATAAATGTACTTTATGCTAAATATTAAATCTTCGGTTTATATTTAATGTTTACAACGTAAAGCACACATTTTTCTCAACTATTATTAAATTATCTGCCACTTTTCATGAGTGTAGACGAAAAACCAACCACTCTCATATTAAAAATATTGACGATGTTACTGGAGCTGGACGAAAATATATGATGACACGTTTTAAACTCTTAATTCCTGCTTATGTACGTCTGCTCGTACTCTGAAAGGACACCGGAGCGAAACCTGCTGTGCTTATTGTAATGAAATTTATGAATGTAAGCAACACTGGTGGATAACAAAACTAAAAAACTAAAAAAATATATAAACAAGTTTTCGCCTCAGAATCGGACATTTATCTGTCACCAAATGGTTTTAAACGTTTAGCATTTACATTAGTCTATATATACTATATATATATATATATATATATATATATATATATATATATATATATATATATATATATATATATATTCGTAGAATATCGGACTGTCGTATTTTTTCAAATCTGATATAAAATTTCTTGGTCAATCTAGCTTTGTTCACTATCAATTTTGTATGATATATTCTCGCCAATGCCTATGTATTTGTAGAACTCTTGTGAAGAACCGGAGAGATATCGAGACGACGCTGCGAAGATTTTCCTATCAATTATCAAATATGCACATTTCTTTTGGCCGAATTCCATTGAATGTATAGTAAATCCAACTGTTACTCAACATCGTAAATATTTTTATCATTGATCTTTCGATCATTTACTAAGAATTTACAAGTTAAATTGATGTCTCTTTCATTTGAAAACCATAGCAAGTAATAACTAGATTTTTGTAAAAGCCATTTAGTGATAAAATAAATATCAATATAAATAAACTCTCGGTGGAATATTTTCGTTGAAATATATTTAATATCGGAGACAATTGTTCCGATTTCAACAACTCTCACATATATGGGAATTGGTGACCAGATTTTTGTCAGCCTTTCAAAGACAGCAATTAATACAGCAGATGCTCAATAGAGCGTTGGACAACATGCTTTGCAGCATAGAGTTATGGCCCTTTGCGTTCTGATTTCAGATCCTGCCGAGGTTAGCTTTGCCTTTCATCCTTACGGGGTCGATAAAATACAGCACCAATAGATACTGGGGTAGATTTGATCGACCTTCCCCTCTCCTTCAAATTGCTGGCCTTGTGCCTAAAGTAGAAACAATTGTTAAATGCAGTGACATCAACAAATATAAGTACGAAATAGGATCGAAAATGTTTGCGATGTTTTGCACGGAGCAGAACTTTATATAAAGCTTGTTCGGTCTAACCTCCCACTCGGTTGTTTCAGCCTGTCAACGCACCAGTCTCTACATTGGTGGATTTGCAATGGTTTTCAAAGAATTGTTTGTGACAAGTTGTCTAAAATGTGTACTTAACCATTTCCTTGCCATATTTCTAATGAAATTTATATACATGGGTACCTGCGTGTGTTTGTAAGTGTGAGTGTGAGTGTGCATATATATATTATAATAATAATTGTTTCTACTTTTGGCACAAGGCCAGCAATTACCCAGTACATTACTGGTACTTTATTTTATCGACCCCGTAAGGATGAAAGGCAAAGTTAACCTCGACAGGATTTGAACTTAGACCGTAAAGGGACGTAACTATGCTGGAGCGCATGGCGTCCGACCCTCTACCGATTCTGCCAATTCAATGATTTCTACTTTAGGCACAAAGCCACCAATTTGGGGTGTGGGTGGGGAAAAATCGATTAAATCGACCTCAGTGTGTTACTGGTACTTTATTTTCTCAACCTCGTAAGGATGAAAGACAAAGCTAACCTCGGCGGGATTTGAACTCAGAAAGTAAAGGGCCATAACTCTATTCTGCAAAGCATGGTGTCTGACGCTCTACCAATACTGCCAATCTTGTGGCTAAGAGATGAGTTTTGTTATTCT
>OZ024746.1:84559092-84566592 GCA_964016885.1 Eledone cirrhosa | reverse complement strand
TCGCCGACTACTCGACCATGAAGCAGGTTGTACTAGGTTACATGGTACCAGACCATAGTTAAATAGGTAAATATAATAAAAAATATACTTACATAATATCTGTATCTTTTACATGGACATGGATCCATGTTTCTTGCGGAAGTTATATATACATATTTTGCCTTCATCACCGAGTGATATGAGAACGATACTAGTTTATATACACCCCGGATCTTGCCACAATTTTTATAAATTGTTGATATCTACAATGATTAATCGCAAATTCGAGAAAATACAAATACCTTTTTATGTGAAAGTACTCTTCCTTCAGAATCAATCTCTAGTAAATAAATTTAGAGATGGGCTATAATAATATTAGTATACAGCTGATAATATTATACTGTATGTCTATCGCCTGTTAATGGAGACGATGTGTGTGAATACAGTTTTATATACACAATTCCATCACAAACATGGATCAATATAAAGGGAAAACAAGCTATTGAATGTATGTTTATTTCCCTCGTACCATTATATCTAAGCATTTCTTCACATATTTATATGTTGACGCTCCGTAATACATTGAAAACCGCAGATTACATAACTTATAGGGTCCAAATGAGTGCTAAACACGAGAAGTAAAGTATATTGTGGTATAAATAGCAATAACTCTTGTATGGAAATATTTATATAAATGTAGTCTGTATTTATTTGTGTATGTACTTACTTCCAAAAAAGAATTTATAAAACCATATTTTGACAAATTATTTGACTATCATATAAAACATTATGAGTTCAAAACCACAGTTGGTGTTTTGTTGAACCTCTCCGGTAGACGTTTAACTCTGCGTGCTTCTATTAAGTAACTGTGGAAATTTCTTCAACCTGCTAAAATCAAACTCGTATGTTTTCTTATAGTCATCTACAAACAAGGGTCTTCTAGGTCTGAATAGTATATATATTTCTTTGTGTGCGTGAGAGACCACAATGGGTGTTATTTTGAGGTGGAGACACTGGACACAGCTGCCTAATTATGCTTTTAGTTGAGATGAAATAATTGTTTCTACTTTTGGCACAAAGCCAGCAATTACCCAGTGCATTACTGGTACTTTACTTTATCGACCCCGTAAGGATGAAAGGCAAAGTTAACCTCGGCGGGATTTGAACTCAGAATGGCAAGGGCCGTAACTCTATGCGATGAAATAATGGTTTCTTATCGTAATAATTGTTTCTACTTTAGGCACAAGGCCAGCAATTTCCCAGTGCATTACTGGTACTTTATTTTATCGACCCCGTAAGGATGAAAGGCAAAGTCAACCTCGGCGGGATTTAAACTCAGATCTTAAAGGGACGTAACTATGCTGGAAAACATGACGTCTGATCCTCTACCGATACTGCCAATCCACCGGCCTTATCGTAATAATGGCTTCTTATTGCGATGAAATAATGAAAGACATCAGCAGTGTTTATCCCAATTATTTTTCGCTGCCTACTTGATTAGGACTAGCCAAGCAGTAACAAGAATAACAACATTAACAACATTAGGACGGCACTGACATCATCATCAACAAGATCGAATTCCCTCAAATCTTTACGCTAGATTTTCTCCACCAATTCCCCTTCTTTCTTTCTCTTTCCTTCGTCTTCCTTTTTCTTTTTTCTTCCTCCTCACTTTGTCACCTTTTCTTTCACCTCTGTATTCTCTTTGTTTGTTCTCCCCTTCCAGCCGCCTACGTAACTTTTTCTTTATCATTCTCTTTTCTTTCACTCCTCCTCATATCCATTCTAATACTGACCACATCTACCCTGAATGCCACCCACCCTCCCTAAATACACCTCCCCCACCCGCGGCTCTTTCCCTATTTATACTGTTCATCCACTAAACCTTCAGTCTTGTCTGATGATCTTTGTAGAACACAGGTGAAGGTTCAGAATAACAAAACTCATCTCTGAGCCACAAGATTGGCAGTATTGGTAGAGCGTCAGACACCATGCTTTGCAGAATAGAGTTATGGCCCTTTACTTTCTGAGTTCAAATCCCGCCGAGGTTAGCTTTGCCTTTCATCCTTACGAGGTTGAGAAAATAAAGTACCAGTAACGCACTGAGGTCGATTTAATCGATTTTTCCCCACCCACACCCCAAATTGGTGGCTTTGTGCCTAAAGTAGAAATCATTGAATTGGCAGAATCGGTAGAGGGTCGGACGCCATGCGTTCCAGCATAGTTACGTCCCATTACGGTCTAAGTTCAAATCCTGTCGAGGTTAACTTTGCCTTTCATCCTTACGGGGTCGATAAAATAAAGTACCAGTAATGCACTGGGTAAATTGCTGGCCTTGTGCCAACAGTAGAAACAATTATTAAACTCTACTTCAGTATTAAGTACTCATTCTTGCGTCTGTCTACGCCACACGTATTTGAGAGGTACAGACTTAGATTCTTTGTAGCTGCTAGCCATCTTTCCCGTCTATATGGAGTACGTTCTAGGCTATCATTTATAGCAATCGACTGTAGTGCATGTTATTTTCTGCGTTAGAGATTTTCTACATTTTCTAAGAATCTGTGTGTGTGAGTGTGTGTGTGTGTCTGTGTATGTGTGTGTGTGTGTGTGTGTGTGTGTGTGTGTGTGTGTGTGTGTGTGTGTGTGTGGTTCTTTATTTTAGGATGATTTAAAGACGATTGTAGATATTAAAGATGTATTTAATTTATAAACCTTGATTCTCTTTACTTTGAATCTATATATAACGAAGGAAATGTGGTAAGGAACCAGGTGGACCATAACGCACCAAAGTACTCAATACTTAGGGTAGTAGAGTGGGTAATAGGAACAAGTAAGACCCCGACGGCTGAGCTCAAGCCGTTTCGACGGCTGTCGAAACGGCTTCAGCTCAGCCGTCGGGGTCTTACTTGTTCCTATATATATATACATACATACATACATACATACATACATACATACATACATACATACATATGCTTACGTATTCATGGAAGAACATATATACATTATACGTTGATTTGTTCCCTCTTTTATGTATTCACATATATATATGTATATATATGTGTGTGTGTGTGTCTATATAATACATATATATATATATATATATATATATAGACATACACACACATTACATAGACAGATAGAGAGATTTGGATATCTTCTTGTTAATGTTTTCTCTGTCTGTGTGGGGTGGCATAGCCCTCCCTCTCTCTCTCTCTCTCTCTCTCTCTCTCTCTCTCTCTCACTCTCTCTCTCTCTCTCTCTCTCACTCTCTCTCTCTCTCTCTCTCTTGTCTAAACCATATGTTTTAGATGCATTGAACTGTTATTAAGTAGTTTCCAAACAAATAAGCAAGAATCAACAATATTTTATAATCGTGTCTAAGTGACATCCATAAACATCACTATTTTCTACAACTGTTGATTATGTGAGTGGAATTGTCACTTCAAGACGCTGCTGTATTTTGCATATAATTGTCGTTCACTCATTGGATAATATCGGTTTTTTTTTTTGCTTTAATTTTTTATTTCTATGTGTGGTGCTTGTTTTGTTATTCCTTGTCTTTTATTTTATCTTAGGCCACACTTTCAGATGTTTGATGTGTGTGTTTATGTGTGTGTGCGTATATGTGCGTGCATGTGTGTGCGTCTGTGCGTGTGTGTGTTTGTGTGTGTGTGTGTGTTTGTGCGTGTCTGTGCGTGTGTGTATATGTGTGTATGTGTGTGTGTGTGTGTCTACATATGTGCGTGCATATGTGTATGCACGTGTGTGTGTGTGTGTGTGTGTGTGTGTGTGTGTGTGTGTGTGTGTGTGTGTGTGTGTGTCTACATATGTGCGTGCATATGTGCGTGCATATGTGTATGCGTTTGTGTGTGAAAGTGTAAGAGAAGGAGACAGTTTCGTTTGCGTGTAAGGTTAAAAAATATGGAGAAAGTATGTGGGAATGTATATGTGTGTGAATGTATAAGTGTATGTTCCGTGTATGTTGTGTGTATGTGTATGCATGTGTGTGAGTGTGTGTTTCTTTATTTTAAAATGTTTTAAAGATGTACTTTTATTCTAAATATAATTTGGTTAATGCTATGAGATACGTATATATCTATTATTTCATCTTTTATTTCTCATTCTATCTTCTGACGAAGGACTAGTGTCCGAAACTTATAGACTCTTTTCCTACTATATCAAGTGTTAAACTAATATATTTCTTCATTGCACTATGTTGTGTTGTTTAGTTTGATATTTCCAATTTTCTTCCGGAGAAGGAAATTAATAAAGAGATATATCAAGTTCGAAAGGCTGAAAGACAGAGTTGACCTCGACGTGGTTTAAAATCAGAGCTAGAACAAACAACACATTCTAACGACTCTTCCAATTCGCCTTAAACATATATATATATGTGTTTGTGTGAATGTGTGAATGTATGTGTGCGCCCATGTGTGTGTCCATATGTGTGTACGCCGGTGTCTACGTTTGTATTGGTGGTGTAACCTAGCAAAAATGAGATCGATGAAATAAGTACTGGGGTTGATATGATCGAATAATTCAAGGTGGTTTCCCAGTATGACCTCAGTCTACTGAATGAAACAAGTAAAGGTATAAAAGTATATAGATACAATCATATGTACATATGAACGCATGTTTGTACACACACACACACACATATATATATATATATATATATATATATATATATATATATATATATATATATATATGAAAACAGGGAGAAAGAGACGATTATGAGGAAGAAAAATTTTTTTTTCTTTTTTTTTGTCTCTCTCTTTTTATATATATATATATATATGTATATAGTGTCCTAAAAAAGTATACACTCTTTGATTACCTGTACAGGCAACATTTATTAGAATGCTGTTGAAGTGTGTATACATTTTTTGGGGGGGAAACCCTTTATATAAGTGTGTGCACGTGTTTATACATATATATACATGTATAATCACATATATATATAAGAGTCTGTGCGTGTGTGAGAGAGGGAGAGAGAGAGAGGGGGCGGGGAGAGAGAGAAAGATAGATGGATAGATAGAGAAAGAGAGAGGGGGGGAGAAAAAGTGATAGTTTATCGTGTGTAAGAACTATAAAAGTGTTCCAAAGCTTCCTGTTACATTCTTAACATTTATATTTTTCATTCTTTTTATTTAGTCATTTATTCGCAAAATCTTGGACATCAACACGGAAAAAAACTTAGATACTGCGATTTTTTACATTATTCCTTTAGAAGCAGTCTCTAATAGTAAGTGGTTTGCATCATGTATGTGTATTGTGTCAGCAATGTTTGGACACAACTGAAGCTAACATTTAATATGTTTCTATTGAACAATTGGTGGAGCGTGGTGTTTTTATATTTGTGTTTGTCAGTTAAAGAGAAGGACGCGCTTGTTATTTTTTTTTTTCTACACTTACTCCTCTTGTTTTTAAATAGTAGGGAAATATTACACAAGACAATGTTTCTGATTTTTTTTTTGGGGGGGGGGGGGGGTAGAAAGCTCGTTTGTAGTTGAATCAGTGTAAAGATTTCTCCCAAAATATTGGAGGAATTCTGGGATGGCTTCTTATAGAACACTGCAGCTATGGAGAAAGTTGCCGCGTCCGAAAATAGCCCAATTATTCTTCAGCTTACTTCTCGGGGAATTTGGTTCATAAAGATTGGAAGGTGATTGGATTTTGAGTGTGTGTACATGGTGTTAATGTCAGATTCAGAGTCGAATATATGTGTGTTTGCATGTGTGATTATGTATGCGTGTATCTTTAAAATGCCTAATACATATATGTACGTAGTATATATATGTATCTACGTACGTACATATGTATATATATATATATATATATATATATATATATATATATATATATATATATATTTATATACAGACACATACACACACATACATATATACATGTATACATGTATATATATGTACATATGCACGTACGTAGATGCATACGTACATACATACATACAGATATATATATGTATATGTACTATATATATATATATATATTATATATATATACATATATATACATATGTACGTACGTAGATATGCATACATACATACATACATGCATACATACATACATACATAAGTACATACATATATACATACATACATACATATAGTTGTACAGATATATGAATTTGCGTTTGAGCATGTCTGTGTTGTGTATGAATAAAAAAGATGTATTGTGTGAGCGTGTGTATGTCTCTCTCTCTCTCTCTCTCTCTTTCTCCCTCTCACTCTCTCACTCTTTCTCCCTCTCTCTTCTCTTACTCTCTCTCTCTCACGCTCTCCCCGCTTATATCACACTGTGAACGTTTACAGACGATATAATAAAGAACATAATAACTTTAATTTTACAGTTGTTCGTAAGAAGCCAACAAATGAACCAAGAAATGAAAAAAATAAACAAACAACAACAACAAAAATAAAGATATATCGAAAGCATTAAAAGACCAAAGATATTTTGGAAGAGGAATTGAAATAAGCGAGTTAAAATGCAAAATAATCAACCAAGTGTAAAAGATATATATTATTAATAGCGGAATCTTAATAATGAAATTTCCGTGACTAATAAAAAAAAAAAATATATGATAAAATAAAGAAATTTAAAAACGTCGGTAAAATGAAGGGAGAAGAAAACGATATATAGTTTAAAGAAAGAAAGAAAGAAAGAAAGAAAGAAAGAAAGAAAGAAAGAAAGAAAGAAAGAAAGACAGACAGAAAGAGCTAAGAGAATGAAATGAAGGAGAAAAAAAGGTAAGAGTGAAGTAAAATCGGGTAGCGATTATTTGAAAGGAGATTTAGTCTAAAATTAGGTAAAATGCGAAATATATAACAAGAGGTAATTGACTGAAGCAGAAATATCATCGTCTGCTTTGTGGTAAGGAGGGTGATACGAAATGGAAAGAGCAGCAGACAACTATTCAGTATGTCTGTCTACCACCAACACCACACTAGCTTTCTCTATCTCTTTTTCTCTAATATATATATATAAATATATATGTGTGTGTATGTGTGTGTGTATGTATGTATATATGTATATATATAGGTGTGTGTGTGTATATATATATATATGTGTGTATATATGTATATATTGTGTGTGTGCGTATGATATATATATGTGTGTATATATATATATATATATATATACACATATATATATATATACATATATATATATACATATACATATATATATATATATATATATACATACTTATATATATATATATTTATATACATATATATATATACATACTTATATATATATATATATTTATATATATATACACATATATATATACATATATATATACATATACATATACATATACATATACATATACATATATATATACTATACACACATATATATATATACATATATATATATACATATATATATATATATATACATATATATATATACATATACATATATATATATACATATACATATATACATATATATATATACATATACTACTATATATATATATAT
>OZ024746.1:84524242-84541742 GCA_964016885.1 Eledone cirrhosa | reverse complement strand
TGGTTGTGTGTTGGTGTGTTGGTGTGTTGGTGTGTTGGTGTGTTGGTGTGTGTGTGTGTGTGTGTATGGAGAGTCTAATAAGAAAGACAGTATTTAACATTGAAGTGTAATAATATTAATAAAAATACCTGAAAAACACATAATGTCATATAAACGTTATATAAATATATAACACATTGTGTTGTTAATATATAACGGTATATATATGTGTGTGTGTGTGTGTGTGTGTGTGTGTGTGTGTGTGTGTGTGTGTGTGTGTGTGTGTGTGTGGTAGATTGGCTAGAGCGTCAGAATAAAGGTCTTGCGGTATTTGTTCCGGTTCTATGCATTCAACTTTGTTTTTCAGCCTTTCGTGTGTCGATAAATAAAGTACGAGTCCAGTGCGATAGATTAGTGAAATAGAACTGTTTCATTTCTTTACATTCTGAGTTCAAATCCCGCCATCTTTCACTGGAAAAAAAAATGGTCACGTCACCCCAAATATATGACCTTCTAGTTCTCCAGACCCGAATATGTTGGAATACTACGTATGTGAAGTAGTCAAGAGAGAAGTCAATCGATGCCCCTATGAAGTCCACAATAATTAACACAATGTCCAAGATAGATAAAGATCATCTGACTCGAGCATGTCAATTTTTCAGACCTCGTCTTCAAGCAGTCATCGAGGATAATGATGGTTTTATTAAATAGATTCGCCAAGAAGAGTCTTAAGATTATTCGTGCCAGGTTTTCCCCTATACAGCTTTTCTTTCGTGACTTATGCGTCTTTTACTAAATTCATGCAAATACCCTCAAAGAACTCAATAACCCTGTATATGAATTTACACATTGAATATATAGACATGTGTGAATATATGTGATTGTATGTGTGAAAAGGAAAAAGAGAGAGGATGGCGAAGTGGAGAGATCGGGCTCGGTAGAAATTTCGGGGCAACACAATATCGTTGATTGTATTGGGATCACTCAGCACTCGGTTGGTTATTTAGTATATGGTAGGCCTGGTCATTCATATAGTAAAAGGGATGGATACCTGATAATTTTGTTCTTGCCTCTGTGTGAGATAGACAGAGATGACGAGAGATAGAGCAAGAGAATGTCTGTGTGTGTGGGGGGGGGGGGGGTGATTGTATTTGTAAATGTACCTAGTTAGTAGAATAAGTAAATATTTATGTGACCCAAGAAAATACAGAGTTCATATATCAGTGTGTGTGTGTGTGTGTGTGTGTGTGGGTGGGTGGGTGGGTGTTTAAATGCTTCTAAAAGTAACTACTGTGTCTAAATATATATTTCTAATAGAAATTTGAGAATGTGTGGCTATGTCTAAAGAAGATGTGTCTGTTTTGAGGTGAGTGCGTGGCTCTGTGTGTGTGTGTGTGTGTGTGTGTGTGTGTCTGTGTGTGTGTGTGTGTGTGTGTGTGTGTGTGTGTGTGTGTGAACGTGTGTGTGAGTGTGTGTGTGTGTGTGTGTGAACGTGTGTGTGAGTGTGTGTGTGTGTGTGTAATTTGCACCGCGAGACACTCCTCTCATCAGCTATCGATTAGAGATCAGTATGATTTCAGTATCTCGTGGATATTATCATTCTCTTCGGCGATACAGAGAAGCATTAATGCTACCAGAAAACGTCAGGGTTCAGTTGTACCACATTGTAGTACGTTTTACCAACACACACACACACACACACACACACACATACACACACGCATACTATGTAGACGTGTATATACCCTACCCCGATATATATATATATATATATATATATATATATATATATACATACATACATACACATAGAGAGAGAGAGAGAGAGAGAGAGAGAGAGAGAGAGAGAGAGAGAGAGAGAGAGAGAGAGAGAGAATAGGGGAGGAAGGGATTAAGATTGCACGTAAGTAAATGAATGAAAGAGCAACAGAAGCCAAGAGCTGTCAACGAGTCGTACCGTTCGGATTGCTCCACTTTCCGACTTATTCGTTGTTTTCAAACAAACACTGCAGCAAGTTAAAGAGAAACACGCGGTGTCATTTGCTTATAAATGACGCCAGAATATTGAAGACAGATTTAAAAAGTAAGGAACCCCATAAGGAATAGAATATATTTGTTTTGTAATTTGCGCTTAATTGAGAATCTAAACACGAAGTGAGCCAATTCTGCTTGTCGGGGGTTTTTATTTTATTTTATTTTATTTTGTTCAGTGAGTTTCGACTATAATGTACTTCGGAAAAACATGAATGTCACAACATCTTAATTTATCCTGCATATTTAAAGGAACGAGTGGGAAAGTATAGCAATGAATCGCATGCCCAATGATTCTCATTCTATGATTGTCACTCTAACCAGCGGACTAACATTTAATGCCTAATACAGGGGGTCCGAAAGTCTTGTCACCCCCTACCAAAAGGTAATGAGAAACAGTTTATGTTCCCATCGCAGTATCGTTCTCTTCGGAGGTGCTGGTTTTTTGCCAAATCTTGCAGTGAAGTCATGTTGCACATCCTCCACGCTCTTGCCAGAATGCACACGATCATGTGTCCATACACTTGCAAGCAGCCTCTCTTCCAAACTGTAGGAGCTCGTGACAGCCATCTGAAATAGAAAATTATATTATTATTAGGGGCGGTGGATTGGCAGTATCGGTAGAGAGTCGGACGCCATGCTTTCCAGCATAGTTACGTCCCTTTGCGGTCTGAGTTCAAATCCCGCAGAGGTTAACTTTGCCTTTCATCCTTACGGAGTCGATAAAATAAAGTACCAGTAATGTACTGGGTAATTGCTGGCCTTGTGCCAAAAGTAGAAACATTTATTATTATATATTATAATTAATGATATTATATATTACATTATTAAAACAAAATAAATAATGAAAGTTAAAACAATATGTGACAAGGTGTGACAAGACTTTCGGACCACTCTATACATCCAAAGGCGATGGCTAACCTGTAGCGTTTCCCTTTTCTTCGTTCTTTAGACACAGGCTATCGAAGCTGCTTTTGCTCGTTCTGATATAATTCGGTTTTCTGTTCTCTTGTGTTGTTTGTTATTTAAGACCTTCCATCTAAGCGACACAGCATTACTTTTATCTCCTTTCCTCGAAAGTCAAAGCCAGAAACGATAGATTCAACGCTCCTCGCATCAAATGAACTTATCAAATTAGGTAATCTTGCCGGATACGTACGTAGCTGGGAAATGTAAAATAAAAATCAATAAC
The DNA here is from genome assembly GCA_964016885.1 of Eledone cirrhosa. Taxonomy (NCBI): domain Eukaryota; kingdom Metazoa; phylum Mollusca; class Cephalopoda; order Octopoda; family Eledonidae; genus Eledone; species Eledone cirrhosa. The sequence goes on along the minus strand of OZ024746.1, from coordinate 84,538,540 downwards.
TTAGTTTTCTTGGATACCAAAAGGAATAGGTATTAACTGTGGATACTTCTAGTTTAACTAAATGTTCTTGTTGTTGTTATTTCCATAGTACACCTATTTTTTAAATGAAATTATGTTTGCATATACATGAAGCGTTAAGTATATTCTGTTTGCAATGATGAAAGTTTCATTACAAATGCATAAACATATCTATAGATTTTTTTTAAATGATGTGGTGTGGACAAAATCGATGCATAGATGAAAATTTCATTACAAATGTAAATATATATTTATAGATTAAAAAAATATATTCGGCGCGGGTTTTAAAATAAATACAGTTTGCATTTGTAATGAAATTTTCACCCTTACAAATAATAGTTAACATTTCATGTATACATAAAAGAAACCACGTGTATTAGGAAAAAAAAACACTTAAAAGTATTCCAGAAAGCCAAATTATTATTATCGTCATTGGTATATACAGCCGTGTTCGTATCGGCTTGTGTAAGTTTGTCATTTTTTACTTCTTTACAAAGGCTTCCCATTTTTTTTTTTGTCACTAACTTGACCCTCAAGAAAAGCGACCCCATAATATTTGAGCATAATATTTAGGCCTCTGGCTCAAACATTGCATTTATTCTTTGAAAAACGCTCAAAATTTTCAAAATTTCCCAAAAGAAATATGAGGTAAGAACCCCCATCCCCTTCCAAAGCAGAAAAATTTCGCACGAGAAAAGTGTGCGTCTTTTCAATGTCAGACATAGAGCTGAATATAAATTATTCCACCAATACATACAACCCCCCAAAATTACTCCTCCCACACACTTAAACATAATCGAAATATCACAAAAGACATATACAAACTTGAAAAAAAGAGTTACTCGAGGCAATTGGAGACTATCGAGGGACTCTCTCGAAGAAAATATACATTGACATTCTCGTGGAGAATCCCAGCACCGGCCGGAGGGATGGATCATTCCACCCTCCTTCCAAAAGGCCAAAGGTAAAGATTTTCCACCTCTCATCTGTTTTCCTCCTATATTATCCAACATGGCTTCTCTCATGATAGGCAGTATAAATAAACGTGGCGTGGGATTGTTTTGGAAGCGAGGCCACCTGCTCAACGACCTCAGGTCGCTGAACATAGATGTGATAAAATAAAAATGAGAGATTACATCCGTAGTTGGTTGAGCACTCAGTCCAAAGGATGAGTTCGGTATAGAGTATATATACTTCCGTTCTCACTGCAACCATACACGGGTTGAAAATCCGTCCGATGAAACGCGCGTCCTCGAGTATGGTTTGCTAATTTGTTATGGAACTAACCGTCTCTTTCTCTCTCTCTCTCTATCTATCTATCTCTCTCTCTCTCTCTCTCTCTATATATATATATATATATATATATATATATATATATATCATCTGTCGTCTTCATCAATCTCGTTACCGCCAGTCTCAATTTCGTTATCAACTTAAATTTCGTCGTTACTCTAGGATGGAGCGAATTTATTATTATTATTCGGAAGGGTGGGGCATTGGCATGAGTGAAATTAAGACTGACAAAGATGAGATTAAAAATGATAATGACGAATTTCAGGGATAAATTCTGTAAACATATATATACATATCAGTAATAGTGACCCGATGTATGTTTATTAATCAGTGTGCAAGTAAGGAAGTTTAAGTCATTTAAGTTTAATAAAAAATATTTTTCATCATATTTAGCGCTAGGGCAACGCCTGACACTACTGCTAGCCGGGTCGGATTTAATGAGGGCGGGAGGCACCAGCAATGGACGTAGCAATTTATTTGTACCCTCTGCTGGGCATTTTAGTTTTGACCCTTTGACAACGAGAACTATATTTTTAACAAAAAGTATCTAATACAAAAGACATGCCCACCAGTACAAGCTGTGAGACATTAAAAGTAAGAGTGGAGAGTGATTGGAGGCCACCGTGTTTGGCAATCGAATGGAGGCAATATAGTGTTTAAGAGAACGCTTTTGTCTGGCCGAGCATGTGACTACCTTTTAGTACTAGTGCCACGATAAAATGCACTCAGTACATCTTGTAAATTGTTAATCTTGGTGCCTTGATAGAATATACCTAATCAACTGTATAAAGTGGTTGTGCTGGTATCGTAAAAACAATGCACCCAGTAAACACTCTAAAGTGGTTATGTTAAGAAGGGTATCCAGTCATAGAAACCATGCAAAATATGTAATGTAAGAGCAAGATGAGGTCACTCTTATATGTCTGGTCTCAGACTGTGACAACCCGTCTAATACAAGCTAGAATGGAAAGTGGATGTAAAATGATGGTAAGATGTTTTTTTTATTTAATACCTGTATGTATTACTTTTCAGCTACTGGTTCCATGCTGTTGAAACGGCAAGAGCTCAGTCGACTGTACTATCCCAAGTATTGAGTACTCTGTTGAATAATTGTCTGACTAGTTTAAAACTGATTCAATCCTGATACAAGTGTGTGTGTGTGTGTGTGTGTGTGTGTGTGTGTGTGTGTGTGTGTGTGTGTGTGTGTGTGTGTGTGTGCGTGCGTGCAAAATGCAAACGACGTGATACAATGAAGAAATATATTAGTTTAATACAGTAAGAAAAGAGTATTTACGTTTCGAACACTAATCCTTCATCAGAAGATAGAATGATAAATAAAAGATGAAATAGAAATATAGAGGGTGAGAAGAGGTGAGAACATTTATTTGTGTGTGTAGGGGGGGGGGGGGGGCACATGTTTGTATTCAATCAGCCATTTTGGAGAAAACAAATATAGATAGATATACCCATCTACATAAGTAGATATCTGCTCATCTACCGCTGTTTTTTTTAAATACACAGCGAAAATGGGTGTGCCTGGTGTCTGTAAAAACCATTCATTGAGTTTATTAAGTGTATTTGTGGTAAACAGTAAGTATATTACCAAAATTCTCCTCGCTCTCACATAAAGACGCTTTTCTTCCTTACATTGCTCCCCCCTCCCTCTCTCTCAATATATATATATCCTCTCTCTCTCTATATATATATATATATACATACTTCCTCTCTTTATTTTACTCGTCTAAAGTCGAATTTAAGAGACATTGGAGCAATCTCAAAATTGTACACTTTCTCTTGGCAAGTATTGGGGTGTGAGTGTGAATGGGCAGAGCAAGTGTCAATGATGTTATTGTTTTTGTTGTTGGCTGTGGTGGTGAGGGGGGAGTGGGGGGGTGATTGTGTTAGTGGTGATGGTGAGGGGCTGGGGTGATGACTGCGGTGGTGGTTTGAGAGTAGTTTCAGCAATGATGACAATAAAGATATTCTGGTTGGTGGTTGGGGAAGTGGTAGTGATGGTATTGATCTTGTTGATTTTCAAGTTATTGTTTAGCCCCGAGTCAACCTTGATCAAACAAACATGATGAGATGAGGATAGAGAATGCTCTATTCCCATTAATTGTATTGTTATGGATAATGATGATGATGGTAGTGCTGGTGTTTCAGCTTTTCTTTTTGTTGTTGTTGCTGTTTAGCCCCGCTTGAGCAGATCTACGATCAAAGACGTTCTAATTGTGACCAACCTCTTATATGTAAATAGGACCTGTTATTTTTATCTAAAGACCTTTTTTTCCAATTCCAGCCCACCCGTCCTCTCAATCTATCTTATTTCTCATTCTTTCTTCTGATGAAGGACTAGCGTCCGAAACGTTAAAACGCTCTTCCTGCTATATCCCTTCCATATATGTACCGATTGTATTGTTATTTATTTTTACTTTTTACATATATATATAGGGTGTCCCTCAAAAATGTATACACAGTTTGATTACCTGTACAGGCAATATTTATTAGAATGCTGTTGAAGTGTGTATACATTTTTTGGGGGGGACACCTTGTATATAGGCTAGTATTGGGCCAACTAGGTAGCCGCTTAGGACGCAAATTTCAGAAGGGCGCATTGCTGAACCTTAAAGGATCACAATGTTATCTAAATTTGTATAATTAAATCAAAATATGCAATAACTTTTTGCGATCAATAAATAAATCGCTCAATGTCCGATACGTAACGTTGTGAAAATATTCAAAGCGGTGGAGCGGAATGTATGGTGTTATGACCTATCACATGATTTGGCGTGGGTGGATATGGATTCTGTAGTAGAAACTCGGGTTTAGTCATTTTCTTCATGTAGGCAGAATAAGTGTCAAAAACTAGGTTCGTCAGTTTGCCAAACTGCATTTCTGAGAATGGGGCGCAGATCATAGGGCTGGTCTCGTGTGCTAAATATCCAAGGCCGGTCCTGAGTGGTGGTGGTGATATTTGAAGTGGTGGTTTTTGTGAGGATTGTACCGATGGTAAAGTAATAGTGGAGATATCTATAGTATTAATAGTACCACTGGCGATAGTAACGATGCTTGTAATAATATTAGTGCCAGTAACCGTAGTGGTGGTGATGGTGGTTGTTTGGGGGTGGGAGACAGTTGAGGTGGTGGTGGTGGTGGTACCTACAGCGATAGCAGTGATGGTGAAGGTAATAGAAATATTCGTTGTAGTGATGGTGGTGGTGGTAACGTTAGTGGTGATGAGGGGGGGGTGGCGGTAATAGCACCGGTAGTGGTTGTAAGGGAAGGGAAGGGGTAGAAAATAGTTAGGTAATTCTATCAATTGTTGTTATTTGTCGAGAACGTCAGAACCAACGAGACAGAGGCGATGCCGGTGGTGGTGGAGGAGAAGAAGAAGGTGAAAGAAGAGGAGGAGGGTTTAAAATATCAAGCAAACAGCTTAGATTTTTGTTTAGTAGCTTTAACATTTAGCGAGACCAGTTGATGACTATAATCTTTCTTTAGTGATATAGTGTTGTTATTGTTGCTGCTGTCATTTATTTCCACCCACCACCATCTCACTTCTTATTCTCATCTTCCTCTATCTCTCTCTGTCACACAAACACTGAAATCAGTTTTTACAGTTGGCCATTTACTTTTACTGTGTAAATAAACAGAAAACCGTTCCGTTGCCAAAGTGGCTTCATTCAGACGAGCAGACACTTCTTGGCAGCGGAATTTCAACGAAGTAAATAGTATAAGCTTGCACCGGTTAGCCTCGTCTACTATGGAAGGCGCTAATTGCAATAAATATCCAGTAGTTCGGGAAGAAAAACAAAAACAATATTGCTATTGTAATTTCTTCTTCCTTTTTGTTCGGGATTTCATCTAACTAAGCACAACATGCTGAAAAAAAAAATGCTCGAGAATTACACAGTGCTTACGTTGACACCTATGGTTAAGAACATTCAGCACTCGAACCAACGGCAGAGCCTCTTCGCGATTGCTCGACCTGCTAGAATTCTTAAAACCACACCCTGCCGTCTTAAATAATTGTTTCTACTTTAGGCACAAGGCCAGCAATTACCCAGTGCATTACTGGTACTTTATTTTATCGACCCCGTAAGGATGAAAGGCAAAGTCAACCTCGGCGGGATTTGAACTCAGATCGTAAAGGGACGTAACTACGCTGGAAAGCATGGCGTCCGACCCTCTACCGATACTGCCAATCCAGTCTTAAATAATGACACAATGGATGATTTGATGCCGAGTTCACTGTAATTAAAACAGGACCGTTATGGTTGGAATGCCTTTATGTATTTGAACACTAATACCAACGTGTATGTTCGTATAACTGACAACAGTAATAAGTTCCAAACATCTTACGACGTACTCCGGAGAGGCACACTTGTACGTTACCACTTCATTATAGATTATGTAATGCGTGTACATCGCTGCCAAAACAAGATGAGTACACTATCAGGAGGGGAATTCCTAGTAAATTACTGCTGTAAAATTTCCTGTATTGATCTTTACCGGTGATGATACATTACTTAATAATTCATTGGCAGCCCATAGAAAAGTGACAAGCTTTGAAACTACATTTGCAAAGGTAGGTCTAAAGGAAAATCAAATTTAAAATTAAGTTAATGTTTGCTGGTGATCTGAACACCATAACCATACATTTACCGTCTCCAAAGTTTACCTTCCTTATTGTCAAACATTTTCTCCATCTTGAAGTCGACGCTAATTAGAATGGGTAGCAGCACGCAAACTCTAATTTAATTAGAATTATTCAGTCTGTGATAGAATTAACATGCTAGCTTTTCAGAGCTAGCATTAAAACAGTTATGTTCTATAGTAGCGAGACTTGGACAATGACCTAAACACTAACGGAAGAGATAAACCATGGACGTTGCTCTCTTCTACAATTTCAGTTTCCAGAAGAAAAAATAACCCACATCCAATTACAAGAGTGACTTTCTCAGTTGATAGCATTTTACATGATTGGACATGCTTTATGAAAACTAAATATAACACAGGCCCCTATTTTAAATTTCAAAAATAAAACTAAGAGCCTCATAGTGTTAGAGACGCTTTGCGAAAAATACTCAACCTTTTAACACATAATGCCCTCTTTTTGTAACTTTTCGTATCGACCACATTTTTTTCAATTGAAAGCAAAAAAGCCATATGCCCTGCGTAAAACAAACAAACACTTGAAACTGCATATATTAAAAATATTTTACGGCCAAAACCAACCGGCAGGAGACCCAGGGGTAGATCCTGAGCAAGATGGTTGGATAACATCCATGAGCTTGGATCAGTTGGAAACTGTTGCTTCTGACAGGACCCACTGGAAAGAGCATTTAAGGACTCTGCCCCCACAGGAAGAGGGGTGACTGATTACTGAACCTTTCACTCACCTATGAAATTATATCATCTTTAATTAATGACAATTCCAAAAACTTCCGAATATTATGATGGAAAAGATCGAGTTTTTCAGTGAATAAATGAAACATTTTAATGGTTGTATCGGCTCATTGAAACTGAGAAATTAGTTTTATTATACACAAACTACGTAATATGACGTCTGCAGCTTAATAACGCCTGCCTTCCTCCATACTGGCGGCTGGTGCAAGTCTGTGGTTGGTTTACAGAATATAGGGATGCGGGTTTTGGGGCGATTCAATGGGAATTATGAACATAGGTCAACGATTGGTATAACGAAATTTTCTGAGTGTTTTGTTTATGGGTTAGGGCAATCAATGATCTTATTTGCTTACATAAAATCTCTTGAAAATGCATACCAAATAAAAAGGATCATGCGTTCTTGTTTGTAAACTGTGGACAAAGATACAACTTAATTTTTATTTATTTTCAAAAAAACTATGACACCGTGTGTGTGTCTATGAGAGAGAGAGAGATGCAAGAAAATATCGATGACAGCAGTATTTGAGCATTGAACCAAATCAGATAGATATGCACTGTAAGACATACAACATTTTTGGGTATGTTCACTACACACTCACACGTATATTATATTACAACACACACACTACAAAGTAAATAACATAGGTTACACAAAGAAAACAAAATTACCCCCATAAAAAGCAAATTTTATTTTCAACCTTATTAAAATCATAAACATTATCAAGAAACTGTTTTTGTTTTTTTATGTATATATGTATATAAACGTCCGATTGAGTTGACAAAAATTGAGAAAGTTTGAAATGTGGTCGTCCCAACGTAAATAATAATGATAATAGTCGGTCACTATAAACAGTTGAAAAAATTCATGTAAAATACCTTCAGGAGATGGAAAAAGCTGACAGATGACTCTTTTTTCTATTTCTATGGGTACTTTAACTCGTTTTCTCTATTATTTATAGTGATCAACTACTATTATAATCATTTACGCTAGGATGACAAAATTTCACACATATATATATATAAATATATATAAGAGGCAGTGACCTCGAAGTTTCAGTTCAGTTGCTTCATCTGGATGCCAGATGAATCAACCAGGCTAAAGCTTCGAAGTCACTGTATCTTTTTTCTACTTAGAAAATAAAATTTAAACTCTACTCACCAGTACTGAGTGTGCTTAATCAGTTATTTGAATGTTTTAAACACACATTCTAATATATATATATATATATATATATATATATTAGATAGAAATTAAAAGGGGTTTATAAAAAAAAAAAGGGATATGATGCAATGTGCTTGAGGTTTCATAGTCACATTTTTCAACCACTAAATTAAATGGTGTTATTGAGATAATGGTATGAAAAATTAAATAAAAGTATATCTGCAACCCTTGATGGGTAGTGGGTTATCACTATCACCACTGAAGACTTTGTTTTACAGTAAAGTGTCTAAGGCAAGTTTAGTCTGATAGAAATCTGTGAAGTGAAAAGAGTGTGTAAGAAATATGTGAAGTGGAATGGAGTGAAAAGAAGAGCAAAAATCAAAACCATTACCAAATACTGCAAGACTCAACTCTCCATTAACAGAACAAGGTATTCACACAGGACCAGAAAAACATCTACAACATGGTGGTGTATTGCTGAGAGTTTAGAGAATCTGGAGGTGGATTTCTGTAGTATACAGCACACCAATTGACATGATCTCACCACAGCACATAATTGAAGTTGAAGTTCAGAAACTAAATCAAATTCAAAAGCAGAAACAACTTTTCTATATTTACAGCACTGCACATTAATGAACCATTGAGTCCATTTTTCAAAGCTGCTGTCGCTGTTTAATGTAATGGGGTGTTTTTACACTATAGTACCTACAGTTATGAAAACTTAGACATTTCAGAAACAAATGTCTTTGCCGTGGACACAATATAGTACCAATGAATAGAATATGAATTGTCGACTTTCTGGCTGTTTGTCAGGTACCTAGTTGGCTTAGTCACCTGTAATCTAGCACCACACGGTACAGTTCACTATAATATAAAAAGTTTGTACAGCAGGGTGAAGAAATGTCAGCACACACAAAATTAGTTTAAAAAAAAAGAGATATTCCCATTTCTCACATACAGAATATCACATGATTAAAGATGTACTTCATCATCATCATCATTTAATGTCCATTTTCCCAACTAGGAAGAACCAATATGCAGACACATTCATGCATGTAACATACAATTCTTCATTGAATATGCTGAGGAAGAGCAATAAAAGAAAACAAACTGAAAGTAATTTTTTTTTCATTGCTTAGTCATGAATAAGGGCAGTTCCCATGACCCTTACCCTCCAAGTCTAATAGGAGGGACAATGGTATCCTCAAACCAAAAGTTTGTCTGGATGTTTGCTTGCAACAATATGACCTGTGCTAAAGGACCCCAAGGGCTTTTAGCACAGTCCACATGATTAAATCTACCGTCCCAAATAGGCCACAGCAGATTGGAACTGAAGATGAAATGAACCTAAGTAAAATACCTTAAGACGTCCTATCAAAACCTTTAACAACTCTCCCTGCCCACAATCTGACACTAATATTTTATTTAGTTGACCTCTGAACAAAAGGAGCTAAAATAACTAGTACAATATTGTTTCCACAAAGAGTAGAAAAACAAAATTAGAGTCCAAGAAATTGTACAACAAAAAGCAAACATAAACATGAAGAGATAAAGAAAAGAACTATTAGATGACATTATGTGAGTAGATAAAATAAAGTACCAGTAATGCACTGGGTAATTGCTGGCCTTGTGCCTAAAGTAGAAACAATTATGTGAGTAGCCAACCATAATAAAATTAATAGAGATTTAGACAAAGTAACATAAGCTGATTACATAAATAATTTCTTCCAGACTTACAGTGGCATAATTTGTGGAAATGCCACTGTAGGAAGCAAGGTAAATTACTCTAAATAATAGAGTAAAAAATAGAATTGTATGATATTTCTGCTGTTTATGAGGACACTAGTGAAGTATTTGAAATGAAGTTTCTCTAACTGGAATCCAAAACCAGGTTTAAAGACACTACTTCATAAGGGCTCGCCAATTACTCTCCCTTTGTCAATTACTGATTTATTTTAATCAAGAGAGTCTCTATGCAGTCACTTGGTCTGCTGGAAATAGCAACCAGATACCTTCAAATATGCCCCAACATCATAAACAAAGAAAACACATCTTAGATTATGAAATTCCTGATATACAAACTAGCAGATTGGTCATAATTGGAATGCCTTTGATCGTAGGAATACTCAATCAGAGTAGAACTGGTGCCAAACAATAATAACTGATCCTTTTATTTAGACACAAGACCCCAGAGAAATAAGGTTATATGATGTTCATGCTTTCCTCAAAGAATTTAGTAATGTAAGTAAAGTTAATTGGTTCCAATAAGGAAATCAAAACCAAGCTGCTGTTTTGTTTAGTTTTTGTCTTGATTCAATGCAAATTTATCTCTACACTGTATTTCTTGTCCATTAGATACTTTCACTATTAGGATGAAGGATAAATAATTCTGTATATCTACTTCCAGGATTACAAGTAGTTGAGACATACATACAAAAGAAACCTCAGGAGATCAAAGAAATATTTAAAGATTTTCACCAATTAGACCAACAGAGCCAAAGGTTTAAGTATGGATTGTTAGCAAGTTGCATCAGAGATCTTAGTAATGAAGATTAGCAACGAAAAAAAAAAAAAAGATCCATGTCATATATGAAAAAAATAACACAAACAATTTGTCATATGTTAAATTTGTGAGAATCAACCTCAAAAAAACTATACAGTTCTTTATCAACCTGTTCAATATAGCAGTTAAATCTTCAACAAACTTAGGATTTAAACGTGATTTCTTTTAAAAAGTACAAAATCATAGAACAATATTTTCACACTAAAAATCTGTTGGCCTTGACCAGAATGCTGACTCAATAATTCTTCCATAGACTAAAACTTGCCATACAGTATTTCCTAACAGAGCTGGCTGAAAGAATAACAATAACTTCTGAGATCTTTGAATATTTCAATGGTGATAGCATATGGCAACCAGCTCTAAAATAAATTGAGCAATGGCAGATGCCAACTTTATTCTCAGGCTCATGTAGTAAAAATAAACCTTAAAAAAAAAACAGGCTTAAAGAGATCAATGGTTAATGATATGAAGAATGAGAAAAGAAACTAGGTAATCTGCTTCAGAAGAAGTTTGAGAAGAAAACATAATATAAACATTAGCAGATATTGAGCTGCTCAAAAAAACAAAATAAAACCAAAAGATTTGAAGCAGACAAAAGATAACTGAGCCTTGAAGACACAAATTAATACAGTAAAGAAGTAGCATTAATGATCAGAGCTAAGATAGTCAGGCAACAGTGTAATTGGTGAAGTTGTTCAAAAGAGCCAATAATCCATTCAAAAAATTGTCAACACAATATTTGTTCTATGCAATGCATTGTTTGGCATTTTTAGTTGAGCCATAGGATGTGACTCATGTTAAAAATCTGCCAAAAAAGAAATACCAGACCTCGTATTATTATTAGAGAGCTGATCAACAATTGGATGTGGTAATTTTGGACATCTAAAAGTAAAAGGAGTAAATTGCAAGAAATCAGAGATTGATATATTAACAATTATAACAAATCTAACAAGAAAATGCAGAGAAAATATGATTATAATTAATTATTATATAAAAAAAAAAATCAGCATAGTCTTATTTTTTTCTTTATTTTGAATACTGTTTGCAGCAAATATATTTTTTCCAATGTTTTTGTTTGCTTGAGGTGGACTGGATATGGATTTCAGGTGTTTTGTAGAGTTAGGGTTTATGGAATAATCTCTTCAGGTAGATTACAGTGGCATAATTTGTGGAAGTGCCACTGTAGGAAGCAAGATAAATTACTCTCATGACACCATTTATTATTATCATGTAGTAGTAGTAGTAGTGGTAGAGACATGTCAATTAAAAACTCAAGTCAATCAGTTATGCAGTCAGCTTGACCTTGTCTTCTCATTAGGCAATAAATGTAGCATGGAAGTGTACTATAAGAGGGATGGACACCACATCATACCATTGCAATCAGGGAGTTCCTTGTGAGCAACATCATAAATCCAAGGTTCATCTGTAAAGAAATACAAAATACTTAAATATCAACTATGTATGTATTTTTATCAGGAATAGCTGCAAAACTCATATATTGTTAGAAGTACTTTTAGTCTATTTTCCAGGAGTACTTATAAGGTGGTGAATTGACAGAGTTGTTAGAGCGTCGGATAGAATGCTTTATGGTATTCATTCTGGCTCTCTGAGTTCAAATCCCGCCAAGTTCAACTTTGCCTTTCATCCTTTTGAGGTTGATAAAAAAAAAAGTACCAGTCTAGTACTGGGGTCGATTCTTCCTCTGGAGAGGGATGGGCTCCACCAGGCTTAAAATGCCCAAGAAACTCTGTATGTCAATATGGCGCCCCTATGACTATCAGGAGTTACGGAACCATACCACGATTATAAAGGTGATGTAATATTATTAGTGTCAATTACACATAGCTGCTGTTCTTTCTTTTATATAGGTATGTATGGATTCATAACTTATGGTGAAGTAATAGAGATGTAGTGACATATGGCATTGCTTGGCATTTTAAACCTGGCAGAGCCAACCCTTCTCTAGTTCTGAACACAGCCAATTTCTTCCAGGAGAGAAAATGATAGAGAGGAAATAAGAAAGAGATATAGAAGAAGAATCAACCACAGTACTAGGCTGGTACTTTTTGTATCAACCTCGAAAGGCAAAGTTACCCTTGCCAGGATTTGAACTTAGAGCATAGAAAATTTGAACAGATACCTTAAAGCATTCTATCTGACATTATAACAGTTCTTCCAATTCACCACTATACCTTTTATATATACTTACTGGAGGTTTTGGAGGGTTTTATAATCCCTTTGATATGAAACTGCCTGAAACTACTTCTGATTCTATGAAACAGAACCACTCATTTTAAAGAGTTCCTATATAAACTTCCAACATAACCTGATATAAAAACCTTTTGTTAAATTATGTTTAAAATACAATCGTAATTATGAAACAATAATTTTAGTAAATACCTTCAAATTATTTATTAATTCAAATTAAGTGTATTTCATGAAAAATACAGTAACAAAACGGTTACTAATAGGGGTTCCAGTCTTTTCATGAAAAACAATGGGAAATTAAGTGTCTTGCTGAAGAACACAATGCCCCAGTAGATGTTCCCAATTTTATTAAAAATACTGGTATACAACACACATTACTTCCCGATGCTAAAGCACTGGATTATTTCTTTTTGGTTTTTGCCACAAACTTTCTTCAAAGTTGTGGCAAAAGAGACAAATCGATATGTCCAACAACAAATTTCAAGTCTGTACATACAAAATTAAGAAAATTACAAACAAATATAGTTATAACCCTCTCGAGTATGATTAACTCAAAATAATGTGGTTAGATAAACATGACATTTGACAGAGTAATGTAAATGATAAAGGGTTAAGATAATAATAATTGTTTCTATGTTTGGCACAATGCCAGCAATTACCCAGTGCATTACTGGTACTTTATTTTATCGACCCCGTAAGGATGAAAGGCAAAGTTAACCTCGGCGGGATTTGAACTCAGAATGGCAAAGGCCGTAACTCTATGCGTCAAAGCATGGCGTCCGACCTTCTACTGATACTGCCAATCCACCGCAGATAATGATAATAATAATAATAATAATGGTAATACAAACCATCTTTCTTGTAGGGTTTTAATGGAATATCATATGGGAGCACAAAACTCGGTTTTTCAGAAGATGAAGCTTCACTCACTTCGTTAGTCAACTTAAGCCGTCTCAAGTCCTGGAAAAGTGAAAGCAACAACTCAAGAAAGACTAGTAATTATTTCATCAAAAATATAACAAAAATTATATCAAAAATTTATTCTAGGATCTGACCTCATTTGAACCATTGAATTCATTTTTTTAATGCTATTTTTTTTTTACTTCAGTACCCTAAACTCTCTTTTTCTTCAAGACCATTCCATTCATAGTATGACTAGGAAGGCATTATTCAATGTGTCCTTCATTTCAAGCTATAAAATGTGATTTGAGGGAGGACTAGCTGTTATTTCTAGTAGGCCAAGTGATCACATAAAAGCTTCCTCACTGGTTCAATTTCTTTTAGGGTGGGATTAGAAGATTTGGCTGCTATTTTGAGCAGGTCAAACAACCAGTGAGACATTCCCTTAGCTTAATTAATTAGTCTAAGGAAGTGGTGTACAATGAGCTAAGCTAGTCTCACTAGAGGATCCAGCTGGACCAATTGGAGACAGTTGCTTCTAACAGAATTTGTTGGAAGGCGTTCTTAAGGACTCTGTCCCTTCAGCCCTCCCAGGAATAAGAGGGTAAAGATGAAGAAGTAATGTACAATCTTTTTCAGGTGTTCCACAAAATTCATGGATCACCAAATATAGACAAATGTGACAAGGCTAGCCCTTCGAATTATAAGTACAACTCATTTTTGTTAGCTGGATAGACTGGAGAAA
>OZ024746.1:84509242-84521742 GCA_964016885.1 Eledone cirrhosa | reverse complement strand
AAGGAGTAGGAAGAGTGTTAGAAAGGGGTAGGAAGAGTGTTAGAAAGGAGTAGGAAGAGTGTTAGAAAGGGGTAGGAAGAGTGTTAGAAAGGGGTAGGAAGAGTGTTAGAAAGGGGTAGGAAGAGTGTTAGAAAGGGGTAGGAAGAGTGTTAGAAAGGGGTAGGAAGAGTGTTAGAAAGGGGTAGGAAGAGTGTTAGAAAGGAGTAGGAAGAGTGTTAGAAAGGAGTAGGAAGAGTGATAGAAAGGGGTAGGAAGAGTGTTAGAAAGGGGTAGGAAGAGTGTTAGAAAGGGGTAGGAAGAGTGTTAGAAAGGGGTAGGAAGAGTGTTAGAAAGGAGTAGGAAGAGTGTTAGAAAGGGGTAGGAAGAGTGTTAGAAAGGGGTAGGAAGAGTGTTAGAAAGGGGTAGGAAGAGTGTTAGAAAGGGGTAGGAAGAGTGTTAGAAAGGGGTAGGAAGAGTGTTAGAAAGGGGTAGGAAGAGTGTTAGAAAGGAGTAGGAAGAGTGTTAGAAAGGGGTAGGAAGAGTGTTAGAAAGGGGTAGGAAGAGTGTTAGAAAGGGGTAGGAAGAGTGTTAGAAAGGAGTAGGAAGAGTGTTAGAAAGGGGTAGGAAGAGTGTTAGAAAGGAGTAGGAAGAGTGTTAGAAAGGGGTAGGAAGAGTGTTAGAAAGGGGTAGGAAGAGTGTTAGAAAGGGGTAGGAAGAGTGTTAGAAAGGAGTAGGAAGAGTGTTAGAAAGGGGTAGGAAGAGTGTTAGAAAGGGGTAGGAAGAGTGTTAGAAAGGGGTAGGAAGAGTGTTAGAAAGGAGTAGGAAGAGTGTTAGAAAGGGGTAGGAAGAGTGTTAGAAAGGGGTAGGAAGAGTGTTAGAAAGGGGTAGGAAGAGTGTTAGAAAGGGGTAGGAAGAGTGTTAGAAAGGAGTAGGAAGAGTGTTAGAAAGGGGTAGGAAGAGTGTTAGAAAGGGGTAGGAAGAGTGTTAGAAAGGGGTAGGAAGAGTGTTAGAAAGGGGTAGGAAGAGTGTTAGAAAGGAGTAGGAAGAGTGTTAGAAAGGGGTAGGAAGAGTGTTAGAAAGGGGTAGGAAGAGTGTTAGAAAGGGGTAGGAAGAGTGTTAGAAAGGAGTAGGAAGAGTGTTAGAAAGGGGTAGGAAGAGTGTTAGAAAGGAGTAGGAAGAGTGTTAGAAAGGGGTAGGAAGAGTGTTAGAAAGGAGTAGGAAGAGTGTTAGAAAGGGGTAGGAAGAGTGTTAGAAAGGAGTAGGAAGAGTGTTAGAAAGGGGTAGGAAGAGTGTTAGAAAGGGGTAGGAAGAGTGTTAGAAAGGAGTAGGAAGAGTGTTAGAAAGGGGTAGGAAGAGTGTTAGAAAGGAGTAGGAAGAGTGTTAGAAAGGAGTAGGAAGAGTGTTAGAAAGGGGTAGGAAGAGTGTTAGAAAGGGGTAGGAAGAGTGTTAGAAAGGAGTAGGAAGAGTGTTAGAAAGGGGTAGGAAGAGTGTTAGAAAGGGGTAGGAAGAGTGTTAGAAAGGAGTAGGAAGAGTGTTAGAAAGGGGTAGGAAGAGTGTTAGAAAGGAGTAGGAAGAGTGTTAGAAAGGGGTAGGAAGAGTGTTAGAAAGGGGTAGGAAGAGTGTTAGAAAGGGGTAGGAAGAGTGTTAGAAAGGGGTAGGAAGAGTGTTAGAAAGGGGTAGGAAGAGTGTTAGAAAGGGGTAGGAAGAGTGTTAGAAAGGAGTAGGAAGAGTGTTAGAAAGGAGTAGGAAGAGTGATAGAAAGGGGTAGGAAGAGTGTTAGAAAGGGGTAGGAAGAGTGTTAGAAAGGGGTAGGAAGAGTGTTAGAAAGGGGTAGGAAGAGTGTTAGAAAGGAGTAGGAAGAGTGTTAGAAAGGGGTAGGAAGAGTGTTAGAAAGGGGTAGGAAGAGTGTTAGAAAGGGGTAGGAAGAGTGTTAGAAAGGGGTAGGAAGAGTGTTAGAAAGGGGTAGGAAGAGTGTTAGAAAGGGGTAGGAAGAGTGTTAGAAAGGGGTAGGAAGAGTGTTAGAAAGGGGTAGGAAGAGTGTTAGAAAGGGGTAGGAAGAGTGTTAGAAAGGGGTAGGAAGAGTGTTAGAAAGGGGTAGGAAGAGTGTTAGAAAGGGGTAGGAAGAGTGTTAGAAAGGGGTAGGAAGAGTGTTAGAAAGGAGTAGGAAGAGTGTTAGAAAGGGGTAGGAAGAGTGTTAGAAAGGAGTAGGAAGAGTGTTAGAAAGGGGTAGGAAGAGTGTTAGAAAGGGGTAGGAAGAGTGTTAGAAAGGGGTAGGAAGAGTGTTAGAAAGGGGTAGGAAGAGTGTTAGAAAGGGGTAGGAAGAGTGTTAGAAAGGGGTAGGAAGAGTGTTAGAAAGGGGTAGGAAGAGTGTTAGAAAGGGGTAGGAAGAGTGTTAGAAAGGGGTAGGAAGAGTGTTAGAAAGGGGTAGGAAGAGTGTTAGAAAGGGGTAGGAAGAGTGTTAGAAAGGGGTAGGAAGAGTGTTAGAAAGGGGTAGGAAGAGTGTTAGAAAGGGGTAGGAAGAGTGTTAGAAAGGGGTAGGAAGAGTGTTAGAAAGGGGTAGGAAGAGTGTTAGAAAGGGGTAGGAAGAGTGTTAGAAAGGGGTAGGAAGAGTGTTAGAAAGGGGTAGGAAGAGTGTTAGAAAGGGGTAGGAAGAGTGTTAGAAAGGGGTAGGAAGAGTGATAGAAAGGGGTAGGAAGAGTGTTAGAAAGGGGTAGGAAGAGTGTTAGAAAGGGGTAGGAAGAGTGTTAGAAAGGAGTAGGAAGAGTGATAGGATGTGGAAAGCAATGCTAGGTCTTAATTTGGAAACTGGACTTATACATGGAAACACACATACAACCAGGTGGGTAAGAAGTTTGCTTCACAACAACATAGTTTCATGTTTGATCCCACTGTTCGGCACCTGGTGCTTTGTAATGTACTCATAGCTGTGAGTTGATCAAAGACTTGTAAGTGAAATTTGGTAGAAAGAAACTGTTTGAAAGCCTGATATACATACATAGGTATGTACATACATACATATACACACACACATACATACATACATATACACATTCATACACGTACACACACACATACATACATATACACATTCATACACACACACACACAGTTCTGTATGAGCAAGACACGGTCATCTGATCTGACTTCTCTCACAATAGGACAACTCGTCTAACCCATGCTAGCGTGGATAAATGGATGTTAATTGGTGCTGATGATGATATAATCGTCAACCTTATTTTATCGACCCCCATAAGGATGAAAGGCAAAGTTAACCTAAGGGTGGTGGATTGGCAGTATCGGTAGAGAGTCGGACACCATGCTCTGCAGCATAGAGTTACGGCCCTTTATGATCTAAGTTCAAATCCCACTGAGATTAACTTTGCTTTTCATCCTTACAGGGTCGATAAAATAAAATATCAGTGACGTACTGGGGTCGATTTAATCGACTTTCCCCTCCCCCAAAATTGTTCGCCTTGTGCCTAAATAAGAAAAAGTACCAGTAATGCACTGGGTAATTACTGGCCTTGTGCCAAAAGTAGAAACAATTATTTTACATCCAGTTTTCCATGCTGGCATAGGTTGGACTGAAGGTTACAGACCAATTCACTACTTAACAAAGCTACTTTCTTCATAGTCAAGCCAGCATCCAGGTCATGCTTTATTTACTAACATTCCAGTTATGGCATAGTTTCTACAGCTGGATACCCGTCTTAATATAAACCACTTTACAGAGTATGCTGGGTGTATTTTATTGTGGCACCAATGTAAGTGAGGTTGTCATGCCCTTGACACAACTGAAGAGTCCTTTCAACCCTTTTTTAGCATGGTTTCTACAGCTGGATGCCCTTCCTAATGCCAACCACTCTATACACTAAGTACATATTATCGTAACACAAGCAATAGAGAGATTGCCTTGTCCCAAAGCAAAACGTTTTAGAGAGTGAGAATAAAAAGGTGGGGAGACTACAATGAATAGATATTTCCATTAATGGAACAACCAAAATACTCGTTGAAATTGATAGAGGAGCCATTTATAATATATATATATATGCAAGCATGGAACACGGACGTTAAACGATGATGATGATGATGATGATTAATAAGAGGAATTCCAACTTTGTCTGATTTACTCGTTTTATTTACAATCCTTTAAAATATATATAATGGTATTATAATGAAATAGTATGATAGAATATTAAATTCTAAGTGTTAATTGAACAAGTACTTTCATGCTTTCGCAATCTTCAGGTTCATGATATGTGGTGACAGTCGAGTTTGCAATTTTCAATTAACACTTAGAATTTAATATTCTATCATACTATTTCATTATAATACCATTATATATATTTTAAAGGATTGTAAATAAAACGAGTAAATCAGACAAAGTTGGAATTCCTCTTATTAATATAATCTTCTATACACAATCATACACACCCGTGTATATTTACCTATCTATATCTATATATATATATATATATATATATATAAGCAAGACATGGTCACTTGACACAACTTGTCTCTAATGGGACAACCCATTTAACCCATGGGCATTAAATGATGTTGATATATATATATTACACACACACAGACTGACACAAATACATATGCACAAATAAACAAATAAACACACAAATAAACATCAAACATGTGTGTGCAGGCATCCAGCTGTAGAAACCATAGAACTGACTTCTACAGAACTAGAACTGTTTCATTTGAACTCATTATGATAATTTCAAACAAATGAAACAGTATTAGTCCTATAGAAGTCATTTCTATATGGAATAAATCCTGTATCTTCACTGTTTATGCATTGAGTACCTTATTTAACTGTGGTCTCTTTCCATTCCTTTTTGGAAAACCATTCTTATGTATACATATGTATATACACACACACACAAACACTCACAGAAACGTATATATGCACAAACATAGAAACACATGTACTTTACGCGCACACACAGCATCCCTAGCACTAACCATGTCATTCAGTCACTGTAAGACTATATTACTGCCAACTGCCTGGTGACATTAGCTGACAGCAAGGCATGTAACATGAACTAATCAGAGAGAGAGAGAGTGAGAGAGTGTGAGAGTGTGTGTGCGTGTGTGTGTGTGTTAGAGGATGGAGGAGATGAGGGGTAGGAGATAGGTGATGGTAGGTGTCAGTTCTAGTAAATGCCTAACACCTATTCACGACAATACTACCACCATTTACATGGTTAAGTGGTTAGGGTGTTTGGCTCATGATCGTAAGGTCGTGAGTTTGATTCCCAGTGGTGCATTGAGTTCTTGAGCAAGGCACTTTATTTCACATTGCTCTAGTTTACTCAGGTAGAAAACAATTAATTATGCCAGAAGGCACATGGGCTTGCAATCGAAAGGTTGTGAGTTCAATCCTCGGACTGGGTGATGTGTTGTTTCCTTGAGCAAGACACTTTATTTCACATTGCTCCAGTTTACTCAGCTGTAGAAATGAGATGATAGGACTGGGGTCCCTATCATTCCACTGCAAAGTGGTTGTGGAGGTGCCACGGCAAAAAAAAAAAAAAAGCACCCAGCCCACACTGTAAAGTGGACAGTGTAGGCGCCACGGAAAAAAGCACCCAGCACTCACTGTAAATGAGGTTGGTGTTAGGAAGGGCATCCAGCTGTAGAAATCAAGCCAGAATCAGTTCCTGTATGAGCAAGACAAGGTCAGCCAACCGGACACTGCCCACAACAAGACAACCCATCTAACCCATGCTAGCATAGAAGAACAGACATAAAACGGTGATGATGATGATACCTGTAATTCAAAGGGCCAGGCTTGTCACACACTGTGAAGGGTACACGTGTCTGTGGAATGCTCAGCTACTTGCCCATTATTTTCATAGAAAGACCATTCTAGTGTTTGAACAAGTGGAGCACTCATCACTCTTTCGACCTTCCTAGTTTTTATTCCAATACAAAATGTTATGGTCCAACATGTCATATTTTGGATAGTTTCGCTGGGGGTGTTGAGGTTTACAATGTGGCCGTGTCTTGCTTGTTTTACTTCTTCTTCAGAGAAAGGGATCTTTGAAAAAGAAGTTTTCATGGCACCAGCAAAAGATTTGGTAATGCTGCCATTGTTTGCTGGTTGACTTGTTTTTGTTGTTTTTTTCCTTGTTATTGTCTTTTTCGATTTTATCGTTATTTTCGCTGCTGTTGTTTTTGTTGTTGTTTTCATTTTTATCGTTGTTGTTTTCATTGTTATTATTGTTGCTGCTGCTATTATTGTTGTTATTCTTGTTGGATGTGTTTCCAATATTATTTTGTATGTTTAAAACCATTAATTAAAACCATTAATTAAAATAATATGGTTTTGTTTTCTTTTTGAGTCCATCTCTATTATAGAGACACTGTCTTCCTCACTCTTCCCTTCAGTTGGTGTTAAACACTCTCTCTCTCTCTCTCTCTCTCTCTCTCTCTCTCTCTCTCTCTCTCTATATATATATATATATATATATATATATATGAGACCTTTCATTGCATTCTCCACATTTGGTATCAGAATCAATGTATATAAATTTATATAAATATTTTTTTTTTTTAAATTAACAAAATTAAGAAAGCCGACACCCCAACAGAGGGTGCCACATCAACAAAATAAACAAAAATAATACAAACTTTATAGAGCCAATGTAAAGTGTGGCTTCTACTTCAATAGTCCATAATAATAACAATAATAAAGGTTTCTGATTTAGGCACAAGGCCAACAATTTGGGGGAGAGGAAAGTCGATTAAATCAACCCCAGTGTGTTACTGGTACTTCATTTTATTGACCCCCACAAGGATGAAAGGCAAAGCTGACCTCAGTGAGATTAGAACTCAGAACATAAAGGGCCATAACTATATGCTGCAAAGCATGGTGTCCAATACTTTATTGATTCTGTCAATCTACCACCCTTGCCAATCCAATAATAAAAATAATAGCATTATGAGGCACAGACACATATTACAAAGGGTACTCTAAATACCGTAGAAACAACACCACAAAAAAAAAAAAAAAATACACTGCACATACCCAAGGCTCGGTAACTGTGCTCGGTAATGCAGTAACAACATGCAATAAAAATATGATTAATAATAATAATTATTATTTCTTTATCTAATTATAATTTCATAAGGACCCAAGATGGTGGCGACAATATATAGACAAATTACAACACAAAGTGTGGTTTCTGATTTAGGCATTACTGCTGCTTTATTTTATCAACCCCATAAGGATGAAAGGCAAGATTAACCTCAGTGGGATTTGAACTCAGAACGCAAAGGGCCGTAACTCTCTGCCGCTAAGCATGTTGTCTGACGCTCTACTGATTCCGCCAATCCACCACCTTATATAAATATAAATAATTGTTTCTACTTTAGGCACAAGGCCAGCAATTACCCAGTACATTACTCGTACTTTATTTTATCGACCCCGTAAGGATGAAAGGCAAAGTTAACCTCAGCGGGATTTGAACTCAGATCGTAAAGGGACGTAACTATGCTAGAAAACATGGCGTCCAACCCTCTACCGATACTGCTAATTCATCGCCCTTCACCCATTTATATAAATATAAATAATAATGGTAAGTAAACTTACAAAAACATTTGGCATGAAAAGGACTCCTAATTCATATGAGCGTATCATGAACTGTGAACCATCCTTCTCCAGTACACCCCAGGCTGCTTTGGACAGATTGGCACTGTTGAAAAGTAGAATATAAATATCAATAGAACTTGTTTGTATGTGTGTGTGTGTGAGAGATGTGTAGAAAATTAGAATGTTGAAAATATACAAACAAACATTTTCAATCACCATACATTTAATGAACTACTAGAATATAATACACATGCAAAACTAATTCAAACAGCCAGTGTGGTAGCTACCATGCAGTCACACCACCTGCTAGAAACAGTAGGTAAATTTCCCTCAAATCATACCATTTCTCTTATAAAAAAGGACACATTGGATAATGTAGTCAAAGATATACAAAAATGAAATATATGGCATGGCAGAGCTGAAATGTTTTTGATCAAAGGTCTGATTGATGTTAGACAGCAACATCTGTCACACATGATAAAAATGAAATGGCCAAATGGATACAGCATTAAATTCAAATCCACTGTAATTGTTTTGTGTATTTGGACATCATCATCATGTGGATGTTCCTAAATGTTTAACTTAACCCATTATCATTTAAACCAGCCTCTCACCTCTTTCTATTCAAACCAGCTGTAATTCGCTGCTCATACTTATGTATTGTTCTTAAAATAAATAATATCAAAATCTCATAGATTTGATATTATGTGAGATAATTATGTGAGGTAAAGCCTTTACTGTGAAAATACAATAGTATATATAGAGTAATCATCATCATCATCATCATCATCATCACCGTTTTACGTCCGTTCTTCCACGCTAGCATGGGTTAGACGGGTTGTCCTGTTGTGGGCAGTGTCTGGTCGGCTGACCATGCGTTGCTCATACAGGAACTGATCTGGCTTGATTTCTACAGCTGGATGCCCTTCCTAACACCAACCTCATTTACAGTGAGTGCTGGGTGCTTTTTCGTGGCGCCTACACGTCCACTTTACAGTGTGGGCTGGGTGCTTTTTTGCCGTGGCACCTCCACGACCACCTTGCGGTGGGGGGGGGGGGGGGGGGGGCATATTGTTTATATGCTTCAGCATGTACCCATGGGAGGTCGGGTACCCTGTATTACTGCGTGACGCCAGAAGTCACGGTCGTGTGTCATTGACTTTGAGAGGTGTAGTTGGGTAAGGTCGGCTTTTATCACCTCATCCCAAGTCATCTTGGGTCTCCCCACTCCGCGGTTTCCATCAACTTCTAGTGCTCTGCACCTTTTTATGCAGCTGTCATCCTTCATACGCATCACATGTCCATACCAGCGTAACCGCCTCTCCTGCACGCAGCATTTGATTCCTCTTATGCTCAGTCTCTCTCTCAATTCCTTTATGCTTTGTCGTTCACGTATATTACTGTTACACATCCATCGGAGCATGCAGGCTTCGTTTCTCTCTAATCTACGTAAGTCTTCCACCTTCAGCGCCCAGGTCTCACTACCATGCAACATCGCTGTTCGGATACACGCATCATACAGTCTGCCTTTCATTCTGAGGGAGAAGTAATGTAAATTCTAAAAAGTTAATGTCACTTTTGATACCAACCTGATTTTATGATATACAACTGCTCATTTTAGAATGTTCATACTTACATTAAAACCTTCCATCATAATTTTATTTAAGAATTTTTTGTTGAGTAATGTTTCAAAAGGTTAGTTATTCAAAAGGTTAGTAAAAAGATATTGGCTAAGCATAATGTGATCTTTGAAAGGGGAGGCCCACTGTAAGAACTATGATTGGACCAAGGAAACTATGTTTCCACTGGTCATTCCATTGGTCTTTCCATTACTAATATTATCTGCCAGTCACATCTCTTTGCAGAAAATATAATAATAGTGATATAAAAAGTATCATGACTGGCAGTTGTAAAATCAGTTGGCTGGAATTTGCAGACTACATGATGTTACTTAACTTGACAGAAGGTGATCTCCGACTTGCACTTGATAGGTTTAATGCTGAGTGGTGCATGGCTGGAATGAAAATCAGTGCTGCAAAAACTGAGACACTCATTCTCTCAAGCAAGCCTACACAGTGCGCTCTACATGTGAATGGAGTTCCACTGAAGCATTCGGTAATCAGAAGGAGGGTGGTAGGTACAAAAGCCAAACTTGCTATCTTCAATTCAGTATTCGTGCCAACTCTTAAGCATGGTCATGAATCTTGGGTAATGACTGAAAGATTATGATCGCGAATACAAGCGATAGAGTGTGTAGCTCGGAGATCAGAGGGGGTTGCTTCAGGTAGAGCTGCTACTTCTCCAAGCTGAGATATCACAGTGCTGATACTATGGGCATGTGGTTAGAATGTCTCAGGAAAGAATTGATGGACAGATTTTATGGGCAAAACCAACTAGCAGGAAACCCAAGGGTAGACCCTAAGCAAGATGGTTGGATAACATCCATGAGCTCAGTTGCTCTCACTTGGGGATCCAGCTGGATCAGTTGGAAATGGTTGCTTCTGGCAGGACCCACTGGAAAGAGTGTTTAACAACTCTGCTCCTACGTCCCTCTCAGGAGGAGGAGGAGGACAAGGAAGAGGAGGGGGAGGAGAAGAAGAATATATAAAAAGTGATTTTTGTTTTTAATGACACTTACCTTGTAACAATAAACCACGAGGCTATGGAATAGTCAGGAGATGACCGCATGTATGTCTTTATGTGGGGACAAGCTCTGGTACGACCACGACCTTCTGATTTCCACTGACTAAAATAGAAGAGAGGAAGAATGATTGATAGAGAGAGACTGAGAGAAAGAAAGTAAATAAAAGACAGTGAGAGATAGAGAAAGCAAGAGTGAAAGATAAACAAATAGAGAATGAGACAAAGTGATAGAGACAGACCAAGAGATATATAGAGACAAGGAAAAAGTGACAATGTAGAGATAGACAGACAAAGAGAGAGTGAAAGAGAGATAGAGCAACAACAAAAAAAGGGAGTATGACAAAATAAGAGACAGAAACAGAACAGATAGAGAGTGAGGGATAAGCAGGCAATGAGTGAGAGGCAGATAGAGAGAGAAAGTGGGAGAGACAGATAGAGAGAGAGGGTAAGAGAGATAAATAGAGAGAGAGTGAGAGAGAAAGAAAAAGAGTGAGAAATATATAGAGAGAGAGAGTGAAAGAGACAAACAGACAGACAAACATAAAGAAAGAGAGAAAGTGTTTCTATTTCTGATTTGTATCTGTAGAGTTAAGAAGATATCAGGCAGCAGCTAAGCAACATCTATGCTTTTTATTTACATTAGTACATAACCTATTGTTCTGCAGACAGAATCAACCATAATAATATGCCATGTGTGTTTGTATATTTATTTATATACATGTGTGTCTGTAACTCATTAAAATTTTCTCACACCAACATACATGTTATAATAAGAAGTTAGCTTTCCAATCACAAGATCCTAAGCTCTAACCCTACATTTGTCCCTGTAATTAATAATTTCTCCAAAGTTACTCATACCTGTATAACATTTGTACATATATACCGAAAATTTATGTAATTATATCCTAGAAATGATTTATTAAAATATCATTCTTATCTTTAATCACTTCCATATGTCAGTAATCAACATAAACCATAGAGTTTTTCTTATGTAAACCATTAATTTATCACAATATAAATTCCTCAGTTTGTATGATTATTCATATATCCAGTAATCCTGGTATAGATGACATACTTATCCTGGATTCCCAAAATTAAATATGTTCAATGCTGTTGCTATCATTATTGGTAGAACAGGTCCACTAGTAAGTAATGTTTCTTCACCAAACTTTAACAAAGCTGTTTGTGGATTATGTGTGTGTGTAAGCATATGTATGTCGTGTTTGTCTGTCAGTATTTATGGTTGCAATACGTATCTGTACAAACAGTACAGGTTTTTAAACAAAGCTGCAAGAAAGGTAGTTAATTCAACTACATATTAAATTGTGCACTGAGCTGCTGAAGTATATTATAAATTCCTATCTGTATAAACAGTACGGGCTTTTAACCGAAGCTGTGCACAATTGAATATGTTATGGTTACAATGTATGTTTAACAGCCAGTTCTTGTGACAGATGGATAAAAAAAATGCTGTACAACCATTATAATATAGTTTGTATTTCAAACAGAACAGTTCCATAGAGGATATGACTGTAGAAACCTTGCAAGATTGTGCAGTTCAATTCTAGACCATGCCAATATATATTTTTCACAAACACCCAAAATAAAACAATATCTAAAAAGTAACCAATGGGAGACCCTCTATATGATATGCAACTTGTGAGACATAGAAGCCAAATCTCCCTCAAATGACACTCAACTGCTTTATAAAAAAGAAAAAGAAAAAGGAATGACACACTGTACAATGTAGTCTTACATTTAATAAATGGTAAAGGATAAAGATCCCCTTCAGTCATGAATGACCATGGGTTTTGCACCTAGAAAATTCCCCTCTGAGGCGCAAGACCAGACTAGGTGTTTCTGAGGAAGGCCAGCAGTTGCCCATGCATAACAGTCTCCCTTCTCCATGACACATTATCCAAGGGAAAGGCTGATACAGCTTAGCACCAATGATGTCACAATTCATTTTTATAACAGTGAACTGCAGCAACATGAAATAAAATGTCTTGCTCATAGACACAATGGATCCCTAACCAGTAAGTCACATGCCTTCACACTATATTTAGATGAAAAAGTACCCAGTCCACCCTGACAGATGGTTGTTTTAGTGCCACAATAAAAATAACTCTGTCCAGACTGTAACATGGCTGGCATTGGGAAGATCATCAAGTCATAGAAACCAAGCCAAAATACAGATCTATATGACCAAGAAGTGATCACCTGACCTGACTTGTCTCATAATGTGACTACCTGTCTAACCCATGCAAGT
>OZ024746.1:84429242-84506742 GCA_964016885.1 Eledone cirrhosa | reverse complement strand
AGCCATAGAAACCCTGCCTCAAATAATCCCAAACCATGCAAGTGTGGAAAAGCAGGCATAAAATTGATGATAAATATGGTCGTGATGATATACATTGATTTTGATAGAAACTGAAGTGGACGATTATCAAGGGAGATTACTCTGAGACAAACCACTGATTATACTTTGAACTTGAAATTGATGAGATTAGATTAGATGTTAACTTCATAATGATTAATATGCAACAACTTCAGCTGTCTTTTGACAGCAGATTTTATTCACATATCAAAGGCTTACACCTAATCATCTTAACATATTCATAGATACACTCAGTGAGACTCATACACACACAAAAGACATAACACACACTCACAGACAATGTAACATATATACACACAAACAATGTGACACATATACAGACAATGTAACACACAGACAATATAACACATATACATACAGTTAATGCAAAACAAACACACAATGCAACATGGACAACACAACAGACACACTCATAATACACATTTACCTACACACAAGATCAAGATCCACTACAAAAGAGAGAATATGTCGTGTTTGCTCACCAGTTTCATCTTTTCAGGTGCTGACATGGGTAATACACTAGCACGGCAGGCTGCCAAACTCTGGTGAAATTCTCCACACAACCATTTTTCTGCAGTAGGTCCAAGTGAACCAATGCTAGAGAACTGACAGACAACTGGCCAAGAACCAACTTCTAGTTTATCAGGGCCGTTTTCACATAAAATCTGAAAAAAAAAAAATAATAATGATAATAATAATAATGGTTTCTGATTAAGGCACAAAACCAACAAATTTTTTTTTTGGGGGGGGGGGGGGGGGGGGGGTCAATTGAATCGACCTCAGTGCATTACTGGTGCTTTGTTTTATTACCCCATAAGGATGAAAGGCAAAGCTAACCTGAGCAGGATTTGAGCCAGAGCAAATGCCACAAACCATTTTATCCAACGTTCTAACAATTTTGCCATTCCTCTGCTCTCTAATAATTGTTTCTACTTTTGGCACAAGGCCAGCAATTATCCTAGTGTATTACTGGTACTTTATTTTATCGACCCCATAAAGATGAAAGGCAAAGTTAACCTCGGCGGGATTTGAACTCACACCATAAAGGGGCGTAACTCTATGCTGCAAAGCATGGCGTCCGACCTTCTACTGATACTGCCAAAATAATAATTTTTGTATGTATTCCCAGAGCCAACAATATATCTATTAAGGAAATGGAGAAATTATCCAAATATAAAGATTTGAAGATAGAAATAACCTGAATGTGGATGATGAAAACAGAAACAATACCTATAATAATAGGTTCTCTGATGGTTTCAACAATGAGTATTCCAGTTATCCAATCAACCTACTCATTAAATATCAGTGTGGCTGAGTATTCCACAGACACGTTTACCCTCAACGTAATTCAGGATGGCAGTATGTGACATGGCTGGCTCTTTGAATTACAGGTACAGTCCATCCAAACAGTTTCATTCACAATGTTTAAGATAATCTAAGGCTATGGTGAGAGAGAATTGCCTAAGTGGGACCGAACATGCAACCTCATGATTGTGAAGTGAGCTTTTTAACCATTTAATCACATTGCATCCAGGAGAGTAATCATTATCCTCACCCCCATTTAACATGCTTGCGTGGGTTAGATGGCTTATTATTGTGTGCTGAAGCTAGACCGATCAGGTGACCACCTCCTGTTCATAAGCTCCATTTTGGCTTGGTTTCCATGGCTGGATGATGTTCCTAATGCCAACCACTTTACAAAATGGGAGCATTTTATTGTGACTCCAGCATTACCACCTTACAGGGTGGACTACATGTTTTTTGAAGCACAAAAATAACTGAATAAGTTAAACGCTGCTGAAAATAGCAACCAAATCTCTCTCAAATCACAACTGCTTTTGAAAAAATAAATAAAATGGACATACTGGGCACTGTTGTACTATCTGAATAAAGGAAAAGACAGATGATAACGACTGGAATACCTTTTCTCATATGTCTGCTTAAATAAAGCTGATTTGGACTGATTAAACAACAATAATAGCACATTGCATTTATTTTTATCTCTTCTGAAGGAATGAAAGCCAGTTTAGAAAATAGAAGAATTTAACTGGAAGTTGTTAATTAGTATTAGGTGTTCTGATATTCTATTTCAATAATAATAATAAATATACAAATAACATCATTATCATCATCAGCAACAACATTGATTACTATTAATCCACATAAAGACCTACCTTTCTTAATTTCAGATGACCCCAAGCATGTTTCTGGAGCATCGAATGTCTGCCAGGTACAGAACCAATTAAATATACTCTACAAAGAAAAAAAAACATTAATAATATAAATTTATTTAAGAAACCATCTAAAACTGCTTCTCATTCTACAATACAAAGCTGTTTATTTTAAGGTGTCATACTTATCTAAAAAAAACCTTCCCGCTAAATTTATGTAAGAATCTTTGTTAAGTTATGCTCCCAAAACCAGTTTAATGATGAGAAAATCAGTAATCCTTCTAAACTCATTATTTTCGAACTTGTTTGAAAATTATAGGTAGTGTCTTTCATTAAAAATATGTTGAAAAGATGGTTAACATCCTTTGCAAATATGTGAGTCAACAGTCAGCCTAATGAAGGCAAAGTCATTGCCATTCAATTAAGAAGTTTATTTTGTATTCAAGTGACTCTGGATTCAAACTCATTCTGAAGTATCTTGAGAAGTTGTCTTTTGCTCATAAACTCAAGCAGACCCAAAACTTTTGAGCAAAATGAGGTGAAGAATCATTGGATGGAATGGGATGGTTCTTATATGGTAAACCTAACTGATATAATCTGTTGCCTGATAACTTTAACAGACAGAGCCTACACTATTGCAATCATTTGAATTAGGTCTCCAGTTTCTTCCTTGTCTGTTTCCCACCAGTTAGAGAGGTCCAACAAAAAAACATAAAAGCCATGGTACTTCCCTTCTTTCTTTAAATAAACCAGGTGTCAGTATGGCTAAGTGGGTAAGAAGTTTACTTCACAACCATGTGGTTTAGGGTTTCATCCCACAGTACAGCACTTTGGGCAAGTGTTTCTTTTTTATAGTGTCAAGCTGACCAAGGCCTTACAAATGTATTTGGTAGCTAGAAACTGTAAGGAAATTCTTTGTATATATGTGTGTATGTATGTGAGTATTTATGTGTGTATGCGTGTGTCAGTTTACTACATGCATTTTCATATCATCAACATTTAAAGCAAGCGCTGTTCTTGTTTATGTCCCATGTAAGAAATATGTCCTGCAGCATAGCAATCAATGAAGATGCACTTTATATACAATTCTTATAAATAAAGTTAAGTGTTGGCATCAGGAAGGACATCTGGCCATAAAAAAAATTGTTTCAAAAGGTTTTGTCCAACCCGTGTTAGCATGGACAAAACAAATGTAAAAATGATGTTGAATTTCCAACTTACTTAGCACTTGACATGTCATGTTCTAGAAGATGTTTCTCCCATGTAGCAAGACTGGGATTGCGATATGCAGCAACATACTGAACAAGGTCTCTTTTGAATGCTGTTGCTGATTGTCCGTCGTTCTTGTTGGCACCACCACGGAGTTTTGGAAATAATGGACTAATCCAAATCCTAGGAAGAGAATACAAAATAATGATTATTATAATAACAAACTTCTAGGTAAAAGATTTACACCGAATTCGAAGTTTCAGCTTAGTTGCTTCAACTGGCAGCTAGATAAAGCAATCAAGAGGAAACTTCAAAGTCACAGTTACTTAAGCTTACAATCATAAAGTCATGAGTTTGATCCCTGAACTGAGCAGCACGTTGTGTCCTTGAGCAAAACACTTTATTTCATGTTGCTCCAGTTCACTCAGCTGGAAAAATAAGTTGTACGTATAATTCAAAAGGGTCAGCTTTGTCACATACTGTAAAACTGAATCTCCCTGAGAATTGCATTAAGGATACATATGTCTGTGGAATGTTCAACCATTTGAATGTTAATTACAAGTGTAAACTGTTCTGTTGTTGGAACAACTGGAACTCTCATTGTCGAAATCCATGGCGGTCCAACAAACATTATTATCTCTCGTTTATAGTCTGGTTTAGAATGGGTACACTGTATCCCTGTCTTTCATTAGAAGAGAATAAAAAAGGTTTGGTGCCAGGAAGGGTAAAGGTGTGTAAAACATTTCCTTAAAAAGTCCCAGCCAACCCATGGAAAAGACTGTAAAAACAATGAAAAAAAAAACCATAGTAAAGGTTATATATTCTGTATGTAATAACAGACAAATAAATTAACAGTGCTTTCTGGGGGTTTTTTTCTATTCTTTCTATTTAGTCATATGATATAGTGTCATCACATCCCAAACCTCTGTAGATATTGCATTTGTTAATACAGGCAAACAATTTTTCACACCTGATCTAGTTTCAATGTAGGCAACCAATCTAAGAAGATAACACCCCTAAGTAACTAGAAAAAAAATTAATACAGAGCAGAACAGACTTTCTAGTCATGCTAAAGGCATACGCTCTAGTGTCAGTGTCACAATAAAATCTAAGTATATATAAACTTTATTTATGAACGAAAAAGATTTAAAAAATAAAGGAGGGAGAAATGAGGAAGGCGCAAACTCTACACCCTTAGCTGGATGACATGTCTCAGCTGTGCCCCAGGGACAAGTCGATGAAAGTATTGCTGTAAAGAACAGCTAGGAATACCTGCTGCATCAGCCATTCCACCTCACAGGGCTCAATCGTCAAGCATGATGTCTTTGTCCTGATTTGACAGAGGAAAACAGCAGTCTAGAGATCAAGGCCACTAAAGGTTTTAATGGCAACTGGCACAAAAATAAACAGTCAAGGCCTGGCATTTGGTCATCATCTACTCCTCTACATTGCCCAGGTTTATGGATGAAGTGAAGAGGTTGATGCTGGAGGATATGTTTAAATATGTCGCATCCCAGATTAGTGGTGTACCCTCCTCAAACAGGAAAATATAATACACCTATTTCACATTGTAAAGAGGTTATAGTGACTTCCTCCCTTTTCCCTCAACAGCCGCAAAGTCTTTCTAAAAATCAAAGGCATTGATGGTCTTCATGATCTTATCTGACTAAGCCATATTTATTTTCTTATTCTAATGTGAACACTAATTCAGCAGACAAATAATCAAATACATTCCAGCCATGACCATCCATGATAGGAGGAGCATCCAGCTGTGAAACCCATGCCAAAAATAACATGGCTGACAGGGGAAGGGGAACAATGGAGGGAAGAGGCTGTAAACCCTAATCCCATCATTTAAATCAATGCACATTAATGCTAAGTGGTTGCATCACATAACTGAATGGAAACAGAAACAGCAAAGAATGATACAACACTGCATCAGAAAAAAATCTATCTTAAAAACATGAACAATGATATTAATGTTGTAATGCACACTTTATATAGGGAATTTATACATGCAAGTAATTAAGAATAAATAAAAATTTTAAATGGCCTACTTATGGATTTATACATCACTAAAAATGTATAGAGAGAATGTAGATTCAGATTATTTATATTCTCTAATGATACAGTCTAAATATACAGATTAGTTGGCAAGACATGTTGATTCTCATATTCTATCATTGAAACAAGTTATTAACACCAGAGGGGGAAATAATATTTCAATATGTATTAGTGTGAAGGTTTTGTTTTGTTTTTATTTATTTTTGTCTGTTTTCATTATAATTATTATTGGCAGTGTTTACACATATCTAAGTTACACTAAATATTCACATAAATTTTTATTGTCTGACAAATATATATGAGTGAATCAAATTCATATATATATATATTACAGGGTGTCCCCAAAACATTTATACACATATTTATTAGAATGCTGTTGGGGTGTTTATACACTTTTAGGGACATATATATAATTCAAATTTAAAAGATATATGTAGAGAAAGAAAGAATCATATATCGTTTGAGAAAAACAGTCTTCAGGAAAATATAGGTACTTTAAGGTGGAAAAAGTGATTTTTTCGCCTTAAAGTATGCATATTTCCTGAATTTTATTTGCTTTATATATATGTGTACAAAATACTATGTGTTTCTTGAACGATATATGATTATTTCTCTCTCTAAATATATCTTTTAAATTTAAACTATTGATGCTCTAAACCAAGGTACATTGAGCTTGTTTATTGAGAAACATGATCATTATACAAATTAAATATGTATTGATACCTTAACATAGTATATATACATATGGTATATATATAAATATATATATATAAATATATATATATAATATATATATAAATATATAAATTTATACATATGTATATATATATTTATACATATATATGTATATATTTTTTTTTTCATTTTTTCATTTCATTTTACAAAAAAAAAAAAATGAAAAAAAAATATATATATACATATATATAGATATATATGTATAAATATATATATATATATATACATATGTATAAATATATATATATATTTATATATATATAAATATATGTATATATATACATATATATATAGATACATATGTATAAATATATATATATATTTATATATATATAAATTTATATGTATATATATATATATTTATACATATGTATCTATATATATGTATATATATACATATATTTATATATATATATATATATGTATATATATACATATATTTATATATATATATTTATATATATGTATCTATATATATATGTATATATATATACATATATTTATATATATATATATATGTATATATATATACATATATTTATATATATTATGTCAGGTCACCAGTTGGTGCTACTGGTAACATGTATCCCAGTACAACCTGTCCCATGGTCGGGTCGTTGGCGACTAAACTGGCAACCCCACCAAGGTTTCTTGGTGAGGAGGGTGACTTTGGACATCCTGCAGGACTAAAAACAAGACCTGTCAAAGGGCAAAGGAGCTCTTAAGAGTCAATGGCCATCCAAAATCACCAGGAGAGATGACCCCTTAGCCTTTGTCAAGGCAGAATTCTAGGAGAAGGAAAACTCTGATATAACACCTGCAACTCTGATGGTATCCAATGATGTTGACTTGTTCTTCTTTTTGGTAAATATCATCTTGGTTAAGAGAGTGGGACTGGCTTTGTGCAGTGCCTTTGCTCACTATAAAAGCTTCACGGCACAGGCATTGCTTTATATCTGGAGATCTCTCTGCACTTGTCGTCACAGGGTACCATGGCCCCAGCACTATGTGTCAATATTTGTCACAAGTGTAGTGTTTGTACCAGAGTTTTCAAGTCGCTGGCTGGACTAAAAGGTCACACTCGTTCACTGCATCGGTAGGGGTTCTCCTATATGGATATAAAGTAGTGGCCGTACTCGAAAACGAGTTGGCAGCCACCATATATATACATATATTTATATATATATATTTATATATATGTATCTATATATATGTATATATATATATACATATATTTATATATATATATATATATATATCATCATCATCATCGTTTAACGTCCATCTCCCACGCTTGCATGGGTTTGGACGGGAGTTTTCCCACTTGAGGCAAGAGTGGTTGTCTTGCTCGCATAGGACTGTCTGGCGGGTTTTCTACGGCTGGATGCCCTTCCTAACACCAACCACGTTTACAGTGTGGACTGGGAGGTTTTTACCGTGTTACCTACACGGCCACATTACAGCATGGACTGTGTGTTTTTTTGTCGTGACACCTACATGACCTCATTTGTTTCGGACAGGATGTTGTGGTACCAATATAACTTTACATTGAAAGGGGTGGTGTGGATGGGGTGGGGTAGTGGGACGGGGGTGTATTTTTGTTAGAAGTGCCTACTGACTGTAGTAGGTTTCACTTTGTACTTAGGTAAGGCGGGTCTTCTGTATTACTGTGTAGCGCCAAAGATCTCGGTCCAGTGACATTGTCTTGGAGAGGTGTAAGTGTGTGAGGTCGGAATTTATCAAGTCGTCCCAGATTTTTCTGGGTCTGCCTACTCCATGGCTACCCTCTATTTTTATTGCTCTGCACTTTTTTATACAGCTGTCGTCTTTCATGCGCATCACGTGACCATACCAATGTAGTCTTCTCTCGAGTAAACAATATCTGATCCCTCTTATTTCTAATTTTTCCCTTAGTTCGTTTATGCTTTGCCGTTCACGTATATTACTATTACACATCCAGCGGAGCATGCAAGCTTCGTTCCTCTCCAGTCTGCGTATGTCCTCTGCACACAATGCCCAAGTCTCACTGCCATGTAACATTGCTGTTCGTATGCAGGATCATACAGCCTGCCTTTCATTTTTAGAGAGAACCCTTTAGCGGCTAATAGTGGTATAAGCTCTCTGAACTTTTTCCATCCAGTTCTGACTCTAGCTACTCTACTTTCAGAGCACCCTCCACCACTGCTGATTTTGTCACCCAAGTAATGGAAGGTGTCCACTATTTCTATAGAACCATCTGTGCAATGGAATGAGCTAGTATTCTGTGGGCACTTGCTGCTACTTATTGCACCAGAGCACCGGCCACATATAAAATCTATGTTCTTAGTTAGCTTACCTGTGATCCCACTACATCTTTTATGCACCCATACTTTGCATTTGGGACATAAAATGGAGTTTCTACCTACTCCTTTCCTACACACTGAGCATGGCCATTTCCCGGATGGGACCAGTGCCCTATTTTCCTTCCTACAAACTAGAACTTTAGTCTTAGACAGGTTAATTTTAAGGCCTTTTGATTCTAGGCCATGCTTCCATGTTTGGAATTTCTTCTCTAGTTCGGCCATTGATTCAGCTATGAGCGTTAGATCATCTGCGTATAGGAGTTCCCATGGGCAGCCGGTCTTGAACTCCACTGTTATAGCCTGAAGGGCAATAATAAATAGTAGGGGGCTAAGAACGGAGCCCTGATGAACACCAACTTTTACGCTAAACTCTTCACTATATTCGTTGCTAATTCTAACCTTGCTGACTGTTTCTTTATACATGGCTTGTATAGCTCTCACAAGCCATTCATCAACACCTAGTTTTCTAAGAGCCCACCAGATAATGGAACAGGGAACTCTGTCGAAGGCTTTCTCCAAGTCGACAAAAGCTAAGTATAGGGGTTTACTTTTAGCTAGGTACTTCTCCTGTAGTTGTCGTACAATGAAAAGAGCGTCTGTGGTACTTTTACCTGACACAAACCCGAACTGCATTTCATCTAGATCAATTCTCTCTCTGATTAGTTGCGCTATTACTTTTTCTGTGACCTTCATGACCTGGTCGATTAATTTAATGCCTCTATAGTTACTCCTATCTAGGGCATCTCCTTTACCCTTGTAGCAGTTAATGATGATGCTGCTACGCCAGTCCTTCGGAACAACCCCATTCTGTATGACTTGGTTTACTATCCGGGTGACCATGGTGTGTCCCACCGTTCCAGAAGCTTTCAGCATTTGAGCAACTATTTCCGAAGGCCCAGCCGCCTTACCCGTCTTCATATCTTTGATTGCCTTACTTATTATACTACCTTCGACTAACACTGCTGGTCCCTCTATTGGATCGATGTGGAGGAGTCTGTCTTTCTCCCATTTATTCTCCTCATTTAGTAGCCTTTCGTAGTGACACTTCCAAGCTACCTTCTTATCAGCGTCAGTGATGGCAAGTACACCATCATCATTAAGGACACACTTCTCCCCGACAATATCATGGTTTTCCTTGACACATTGCCTAGCAATCCTGAACACCTCATGTTTTTGGTCCTCGCGTTGTAGAACATGCTTGAACTTTCTTTCCTCTGCTTCCCTTCTTGCGAAGTACACTTGTCTCCTAGCTTCACCCCTGGCCACTTGATAGTCTTCTCTACTTCCCCCATCCTGCCATACTTTCCAAGCCTGCTTTTTGGCCTAATTGACTCCTCCACCTTACTGTTCCACCACCATGTTACTCTCCTCCTGCCTATAGGCCTGCTCCGGCCACAGACTTCGTCTGCCGCCATCAGCAGGTTTGCTTTCAGGAATTCCCACTGTTCCTATATATAAATATATATATATATATATATATATATATATATATATTTATACATATGTATCTATATATATATATATATATATATATATATATATATATACATATATATATTTATACATATGTATCTATATACATATATTTATATATATATATACATATATTTATTTAGAAACACACAGATACATGCGGACACACTCATATACATGAATGCATCCACACCCAACCGTGAGTTAATGGTGCCAACCTTACCGATGTTGCTCAATGAATGACTGGGACAGACCAATCCGGTTGAATTAGACTGAACCAGTATCAGAGTTAAAAATACATTATGAAGAGAGAAGAAACATTTAGATATAATTAGTAATAAAATGTATCATACCTAAACTGCTCCTAGATTCCTCGACTACGTAGTTTCGTGGCATAAACAAATTTTATTTATGCCATGAAACTACGTAGTCGAGGAATCTAGGAGCAGTTTAGGTATGATTCATTTTATTACTAATTATATCTAAATGTTTCTTCTCTCTTCATAATGTATACATATATATATATATATATATATATATATATATATATATATATATTTATACATATGTATCTATATACATATATTTATATATATTTATATATATATATATATTTATACATATGTATCTATATACATATATTTATACATATGTATCTATATACATATATTTATACATATGTATCTATATACATATATTTATACATATGTATCTATATACATATATTTATATATATATATATATATATATATTGTCTTCCAAAAGTAACGGTCGCATTTTGAAAGGGTACGTCAATGTTTATTTATAAAACTGGTATATATTGTATTTTGTCTGATGAAGGCATACCATAATTTAACTTGGTATCCTTGAAATATGTATAATGAAATAAATATGGTTTTATAAATATAGTTTCCATTTGTTAATATTGTATATATATATATAAATATATATATTTATATATATATATATATATTTATATATATATTTATATTGGGAAAACGAAGGAAGGAAGGAAAGAAGGAAAGCAAAGGGGAAGAAAAGAGAAACAATAACAAAACAGCCAAAAAAACACAAACCGAGCATGTGCGAGCAACTATAGGTAGGAAATCCAAGACCACTCGATAAAAGAACTTAAGTTCGAGACCGAATAATCGAGAGAATAAATATATATATATATATTTATATATATATACATATATAAATATATATATATATATATTTATATATATATATATAAAAGAGCTTCTACAGGACTAGAACTGTTTCATTTGTGAGAAATCATCATATATATATATGAAGCCAGAATCAGTTCCCGTCCCACCCTTGCAAGCAGGGAAAAAGCCGACGTAAAATGAAATGAATGAATATATATATATATATATATATTAATATATAAACATCACTGCTTTCAGCCTTAATGGGTGAAAGCAGCGATTCTTTGCTTAAACTTTAATCTGTTATTTTAATAAATATTTGCTCTAGGGTTCTTATATATTTGATATATATTTGTCCTTATCGAACCCTCTTTGGATTTTAGTCTTCACATTTATTATTATTACTATTATTATTATTATTACTATATATATATATATCATCATCATCCTCATCACCGTTTTACGTCTGTTCTTCCACGCTAGCATGGGTTAGACGGGTTGTCCTGTTGTGGGCTGTAGCCGGTCGGCTCACCATGCCTTGCTCATACGGGAACTGATTCTGGCTTGATTTCTACAGCTGGATGCCCTTCCTAACACCAACCTCATTTACAGTGAGTGCTGGGTGCTTTTTTTCCGTGGTGCCTACACGTCCACTTTACAGTGTGGGCTGGGTGCTTTTTTTTGCAGTGGGAGGGTGTGGGGCATATTGTCTATATGCTTCAGCTTCGGCTTGTACCCGTGGGGGGTCGGGTCTTCTGTACTACTGCGTGACGCCAGAGGTCACAGTCATGTATCATCGCCTTTGAGAGGTGTAATTGGGTAAGGTCGGCTTTTATCACCTCATCCCAGGTCTTCTTGGGTCTCCCCACTCCGCGGTTTCTATCAACTTCTAATGCTCTGCACCTTTTTATGCAGCTGTCATCCTTTATACATATCACATGTCCATACCAACGCAACCGCCTCTCCTGCACACAGCATTTGATTCCTCTTATGCTCAGTCTCTTTCTCAATTCGTTTATGCTTTACCGTTCGCGTATATTACTATTACACATCCATCGGAGCATGCAGGCTTCGTTTCTTTCTAATCTACGCAAGTCTTCCACAGACAGCGCCCAGGTCTCACTACCATGTAGTAACATTGCTGTTCGTATACATGCATCATACAGTCTGCCTTTCATTTTGAGGGAAAAGCCTTTTGCAGCTAGCAGTGGCAGTAGCTCCCTGAACTTCTTCCATCCCGTTCTTACCCTGGTTACTGTACTTTCCGAACACCACCTCCACTGCTAATTCTGTCACCTAGTAGGTAGCAGAAGCTGTCTACTGTTTCTACAGAGCCCCCCCCCCCCCCCCCCCCCCCCAGTTTGGTGGTACTTGTTTCCTGTGGCTGTTTGCTGCTTGCTGTCCCAGCACAGCTGCTACATATGAAGCCTACATTCTTAGCTAAGCTTCCTGAGATCCCACTACATCTCTTGTGTACCTATTGTTTGCATTTGGGGCAAAGAATGGAGATCCTACCTTCACCTCTCCTACATACTGAGCAAGGCCATTTCCCTGAGGGGATCTGGGTTCTGTTTTCTCGTTTACTTACAAGGACCTTAGTCTTTGTCAGGTTGACTTTGAGACCCTTTCTTTCTATTCCCTGCTTCCAAGTTTGGAATTTCTTCTCTAGTTATATATATCATATGTATACACACACGTTCACACATATACATGCATTCATACACACACTCATTTAGATGGACAAACCAGAAAAACATTCTCAATACAATGTAGCAGAATTCATTTGTTAGAAGCTGATGATAAAATCTGTACCTCCTCAGAGTTTGTCTCTTTTTATGCTGACAACAGTGTATACTATTTCTTTCTCACACTCTCATTGCAGCTGTAGCTCCTTAAATTTCCTACTCTCATTACAGACTTAACATTGTCACACAACCACCTCTCTCTCTCTCCCTATATTATCCACTCCCTCTCTCCAAATGATTATCACAATTCCTCTTTTTTTTATTTTATAAACACACAAACACCTCATCAAATTTACGAAGTAGCCGATGTAGCAGGTGTCTCTGGCTGTTCTCTATAACAATGCCCCAGCCATTTTGTCTGCAAGGTGCAACTGAGACATACCACCTAGATTGGGGTATAAATTCTATTGCACCCTCCAACCTTTCCCTTACTTCTGACATATAATTTTTTTTTCCATTCAAATATATATAGAAAAACAAAAGCAACAGCAAACACACAATCCATTATATCCTTGCCACTCCTTCGCCAGCAAACCAACAGCAAGACTATTATATATGAAGAATGCTTTCATACAAGGTCATTACAAAGTCCTTTGTAACAATTTTAAATGTTATATTTTTATAACTTTATTCTATATATAATAGCAAAAAATGTATAACTATGCTTATGATATTTATTAGTTTTGTAGTGTAGTTTTTATTGTGTCCACAAGAGTGTCAGTTATAGAGCTTGGCTAGATGGTGTTCCAGCAGGGGGCATATCAGGAGGTGCTACATAGTCTATGGTTTCATGCTGCAGTCACACACAAAATCCCCATCCTTTAAATATCCCCATGCAGTGTAGTGATATATATCTATATGCACGCAAACATGGTATATTATATTGGAAGACTAATATCACTATGAAAGTCACTAAATTCTCTCTCTCTCTCTCTCTCAATATTTGGAAGTTATACTGCTCTAATGCTAAATTTCTGAGGCCAAACCGACTATAGTTTTATGATGCTAAAACCAACCATAGTTTTATGATGCTAAGCTGTTTATTTTTAAAT
The DNA here is from genome assembly GCA_964016885.1 of Eledone cirrhosa. NCBI lineage: Eukaryota > Metazoa > Mollusca > Cephalopoda > Octopoda > Eledonidae > Eledone > Eledone cirrhosa. The sequence continues at coordinate 84,492,719 of OZ024746.1, read as the reverse complement.
ATTTATCTAAAACCTATCATAATTTTGTTATTTTCCAAACACCAGCTTAATAATGAGAAAGTTAATTATATTACTAAATCTCTCCAAATTATTTGAAAACTGTAAACAGTGTCTTTCATTAGAAATATAGTAGCAAAAGATTTAACCCTTTAGCATTAACATTATTCTATAATTACTATCTCACATAATATCGAAGCTATGAGATTTTGATATTATTTATTTTGAGAACAATACCTTAACATTAGTATGAGTGGCCAGTTACAGCTGGTTTGAACAGAAAGAGGTGAGAGAATTAAATGCTAAAGGGTTAACAGGTTTTATGATTGTCTACACTCTCCCTTCTCCACTCCCTATCATCACATTAATGTATTCTAACAACATATGACAGTGAGAGAACTTCTTCAAGATCACTTTTCTGGCACTGACTGGAATTATGACAAAGAATTGCAGCAAGTGGCAAAATGTTGTGCAGGAGAAGACCAGTACTATCTATTCAAGCATGGAAAAATCGACATAAAAATGATAATGTTATAACATACATAAGTGTAAAACATAATATATAAACAAGAAATAACGATCATTAGCTCTTAACATCCTGTAATGATTTATCAGAAAATATCTACAAGCAAGTTTATTAATTCACAGCATCTTTACTAGTTGACAAATTGTTGGGAAAATTTGAGGTATTAAATATGTATGGTCCCGTAACTCCTGATAGAGTCATAGAAGCACCGTAATGACATACAGTTTCTTGGGCATTTTAAGCCTGGCAGAATCCATCCCTCTCCAGCCCAGAGTACAGCAGATATCTTCCATAGAAAGATAGAAAGTGAAAGAGAGGAAATGAGAAAGAGATATAGAGGAAGAATCGACCCCAGTACTAGACTGGTACTTTTTTTATCAACCTCGAAAGGATGAAAGGCAAAGTTGACCTCGGCAGGATTTGAACTCCGAGAGCAGAGAGCCAGAACGAATACCATAAAGCATTCTATCCGACATCCTAACGATTCTGCCAATTTGCCACCTATTAGATAGAGTAAAAACGTCAATTTCGAATGTGATGCAACCATAATGTTGTTTTGCACTTTTCAAGAATGCCTTGCAAATGTAGTGTTATGTGGTATAGGATGGTAAAAGAAAAGAAATATTGTAATCAGATAATAATAAATTTAAGACAAAAAGTTAGTGGAATTCTTATATAAAAAATATTATGAAGAATATACCCTTGGGTCTTTTGGTACCAATCTCCTGGAATAAGGTTAGCAGTGTGAATAACAACCTTCAAACCATTGTCATAAAGAAGAAACATCATCTTTCTAAAATAGAAAGAAAATTAGGAAATTACAGTATGAATTTACGTAACATAACAATTCATAAGCTTAGTTATAAGACATTCACAAGTCTATATGAAAAACGGTCTATTAAAGAAAATGTATACATATATTTACACATATATTCATTCACACACATACACATACACACAAACACACACATAAAATTTGAAGAAGTTTAAAATGTAACTTTGAAGAAATAACAGATAAATGTTATCGATATTCCTCTGAGGAACAGTCAGATAAAATTTACCTAGTCTTTCCTCTTAGTCCGTCGAATTAACGAGACAAATAATCAATTAAATGGAGATATATATATGTGTATGTGAAGTTTGTATATCTAATGATATATGATATGTTTACGAATAAACATTTTGAAAGCCTTTTAGCTATGAATATTGAAAAGCTGACAGCTAACGCCATCTAACGGATCCCAGCAGAAGCAGTAGAGGATAACTGTTGACATGTTTCTGGCTTACGGCCATCATTAAAACAGTGCTTCTCCGCCCTGCTCTCAGCTGGAATTTGAAACAGGCGAAAATATATAGTTTTTTCATCTACGTACAAGGGCTGATTATTCACACACATGCAACACATAATCTGAATATTGTTATTTGATGAGTAATCCTGGTTATCTTAGAATAATTAAAATTTTTTATGTTTCTGTACAGAGGATGTTTTAAATATTGAGTTCTTCCTCATTTGTAGACCACTACGGTCACCAGATCAGATCCCAATATATATATATATATATATATATATATATATATATATATATATATATATATATATATATATATATATATCATGCATTTTTCCTTACTTGCATGGGTTAGACAGGTTGTCACATTATGAAACAAGTCAGGTTAAGTGACATCTTGCTCATGTGGATCTGGATTTTGGCTTGACTTCTACGGCTTGATGCCCTTCCTAACACCAACCAGTGTGGACTGGGTGCTTTTTATCGTGGCACCAAAATGATCATCTGACAGGATGGACTGGGTGGTTTTCTGTTGTCACCAGCATGACCACCTTACAGGATGGGCTGGGCACTTTTTGTTGAGTCACCAGCACCATCACCTTGCAGGGTGAACCAGGTGCTTTGTTTTTGTTTTTTCACCAGTATGACCACCATACAGGGTAGACTGGGAGCTTTTTTTTCTCGTGTCACCAATACAACCACTATACAGGGTGGACTGGGAGCCTCATGTGAAACCAACATGACCACCTTACAGAGTGGACTGGATGCTTTTGTTGTGGCCCCAGATCACCCTTTAAGGTGTATTTGGGTGTTTTTTTTGTCATGGCAGCAGCATCATATATTATCACCATCATTTAACAGCTGTACATGTGTGTTGTGTTGGATTTCAGTTGAGTGTTCCAGTTATATGCACTGGAGCAACATGAAATAAAGTTGTATTACTCAAAGACACAATCCACTACTGGGAATTGAACACAATAAGCCACACACCTTCACCATGTATATCATCATCGTTTTTACGTCTGCTTTTCCATGCTTGTATCGGTTGGACAGTATATATATATATGTGTGTGTGTGTGTATGTGTGTGTGTGTGTTTGTGCATAGAACTATAAAAAAAACGGAAGTCAGGTGTAAGTAGATAGTTAGTTCATTGTTTTACAATGGTTTCAGAGGGTCGATTAATCAATGGAGATCTATGTATTAACCAGCATGGCAGTGGTTATGTTACTACTTATTTCTAATCTTGAAATCCCTGTTCAATCAGCTGTCTTTGTCAGAAACACTGTGTGTGTGTGTGTGTATATGTATATATATATATATATATACTCACCCACACACACATGCATACACCAACACCCACAATACCTTACTGACTTAAAAAATGATAAGACACATTGGGTAACAATGCCCTATCCTGTGGCTTGCAGTTGCTCAACTTAATAGAAAAGTTAGGCAAGAGATTCTTCCATATATAACACTTTATTATCTTAGAAAATAAAGGATACATTGGATAATGTAGTCCTTGGTATACTATGTCTGAGAATAAGACAAGATAATTATGGTTAGAATACCTTTCATAATAAATTTGCTTGATCAGAGCTGACTCATGGTAACCAACCATAATAATCATCAAAACAAGAACAGACTCTAATGATAATTAATGCTAATGATAATTATACTTACGTATGATGAGTTCCATAAGGAATATCTAAACGGGCCTGAAAACATTAAAAAAAAAGAGAGAGAAAATAAGAAATATTAATTAACAAACAATATTGTTAAAAGAAAATAAGAACATACACTTTTAACAAATTCTCTTAACCCTTTAGCACTTACATTACTCTATATTTACTATTGTATTTTAATGGTAAAGGCTTTACCTCACATTATATCTCACATAATATCGAATCTATGAGATTTTGATGTTATTTATTTTTTCAACTCACCACACTGAATATGTGAGACACTACTATATTTGTATTTAGTATGCAGAATATTCCCCTGGAGAGTTACCCTCAGCCATATTGTTGATATCTCTGCCTTATTAGGTCAAAGATACCACTGTTGAAGGCATCAAAGGTTTTCCTTAGTTTTATTAATAAGTATGTAAGTATATATATAAGTAGGTAGATATGGGTGCGTGTCCGTGTTTACAATTGCTGCTTATATCCAGTAACTTAATGTTTTGCTAAAATCGAAATTGAAAAAATACGTACCAGATTTCTCCTTTTTCTTCTTTGCCCACTTATTCTCGAGAGGGTCGTGGGGCCAGAGTATTCCTCAAACACTCCCTCCAGTGGGTCCTGTTAGAAGCAACTGTCCCCAACTGATCTGGCCTGATCCCCAAGCAAGACCAGCCAAGCTCAGGGATATTATCCAACCATCATGCTCGGGGTCTAGCCCTGTATCGCCTGCCAGCTGGTTTTGTCCATAAAATCTGTCCAGTAATTCTTTCCTGAGACATTCTAACTACATGCCCACAGTATTAGAGCTGTGATCTCTCAATTCAGAGAAGTAGCAGCTCTACCTGGAGTGACTCTCTGATCTCAGAGCTAAGCATTCTATTAAGTAACGTTACTCCAAAAAGTTTGTTTTTTTATATTTGAGTTGATATGATCAACTAAATCCTGTCAAGGTAGTGGTACCCTTGCATGGCCGTCGTCTTTTATGGACACATTCACCTAGCCTCACTTGTAAGGGACATAATTCTACAAAAGTAGCTTCCCTTGTCTATCCAAGTTAATGTCACTCAGCTAATTATTTGATTATGCAAATCACATTGTCAACTGTCTGTCTTGCTATATACATCATTCCAGAAGGGGTTTGGGCTCAACTGTATCATAGAAGAGTTTACCTTGTGGGGAGTAAAATATGTAACTAAACCAATGGAGGCACCTTTTAAATAGGAGCTGTTGGATGCAATCAATCTAGTAACAATGACGAATTTCAGAGTTTAAAACAAAATCAATGCACAAACATAGAAGATCTACTATTATACTCAATGGCAAACATTTGGAAGATCGTAATCAATTCCAGTCTCTTGGCACCATCTTTATTGTCAAAGACCAAGGTAAAGATGGAATAGATCTCCATATCAACAATGTACTGCATACTGTCATTTTTAAAACTTATTATGGTTTAGGACAGAAATCCATCTGGCCGCAAAAATCTACTGAGAGATCATCACATCATCCATATGGATGCAAGATTTGACCAATAAGAGCAAGAACTTACAGAAGCTAGAAGTATATGACCACTATTTGAAGTGTCTTATCAGCAAAGTTTAGTTGACTGAGCTATTTTTGTCACCTCATATGAGTGAATTTGTTGCCCACTCCATCACCTTAGTTGACTGAACTACCTTTTGTACCACCCCAGTTAAATGAGCCACCTTCTCTGCCTACTGAGGCCACCCTCTCTAGTAGCACAGTTAATTGAGCTGTCTTCTCTCTCACATCAGTAATCTAAGCCTCCCTCTCTACTGTTGACTTACCCCCAATTGATAACTAATCAAGGAAACAAAAACAACATAATTATAAAATAGATAAAACAGAAAGAAGAGAAAAAAGATTATAAGAAGTGAAAATGTACTTACTTGACACATTGACACATTGGAAAATATAGAAGCATCATTCTGTAAGCCAGTCATTTCAGAACCGTTAAACCCATGAACAATCAAAACAGGTTTTTGCCTGAAATTGAGAAGAGACTGGAAGTTTAAGATGGAAATTTAAGAGGTAACTGAAAATTAACTTTATATTCAGAATAAAAATACCATTATCCCTCACTGTGTTACTAAAGATATTAATAATATAGCTAATTGTTTTTTTACATCTTAGACAGATGCCAGTAACCTTCTGCAGATGTAGATCAAATCCTTACAGAAATGTAGGTTCTTCTAAAGGCTTCCAAGAGATTGATGATGGTATTAAACTAGGTGACAAATTAAATGTATCTACTACCAATTATAATATATGTGAATGTTGAACCAAGGGAACCTCTACATATACATTTGATTTGCAAAAAAAACAAAAAACACAGGAGCAATTCTTCCCTCAAATAACATCCCACAATCTTAAAAAAAAAGGACACACAGAGTGTAATGTGATCCTAGATACACTGCTATCAGGAACGCATCAGGGGTTCTCCTCTCTTCAGAGAGGTGCATCCTCACGAGGTGGAGAGAATACTTTGCTGATCTCCTAAACCTGATCACAACAGCACCTTCTGATGTACATGAGGTGCATCTGGGAGTGGTAACTAATCTCTCAGAGGTTGAGGTCACAAGAACAGTTAAAGAGCTCAAAAGTAGTAAGGCCGCTGAGGAAGATGAAATATGGCCTGAGATGATAAAAGCCTTAAATAGAGAAGGTATTCTCTGGCTGACTTGTGTGTGACGGATGGCATAGATCTCTGGAAAGGCACCTAACCAATGGCAATCAGGAGTGATTATCCCAATTTTCAAAAAGGGAGACAAGAGAGATTGTTCCAAATTATAGAGGGATCTCCTTGTTAAGCCTCCCTTGTAATGCCTATGCTTTTACATCTGAGTAACCCTCACATTGCAAACCCTTAAATTGTGAAGTAAGCAAATTTGTATATTTTATCACAATCAAAATATCAAGATAGATTCCCCACGTCATACAAGGACACTCAAATTTACTGATAATTCGAAGGATATATTGTATACACATAAGACTCGAAATGATTATTGTTTAGCTTCAGACCAGATAGAACAGACCTATAATCAAAAGTATTCAAGCCTTGACCGTCCTATCTGTTTATTACGAAAGTGATTATGTAGATAAGTGACAACTCATTAGACTTACCTGAATTCTGGAGCATATTGCTGCATCAGCCACTTGATATCAAACATGTAATTAAACTAAAAACCAAAAGAGGAAATAGAATTAGTTTACAATGACAGTAGTATTATTATTCTTTTATCATTAACACATACTTAGAATATTTGCAAAAAATCCTGTTTTTACACTGTTTCTACACCTGGATATTGTATTGGGTGTATTTTATGGTGGTAACAGCACAAGTGTGGTTGTTGTGTCCTTGATACAGTTGAAAAGTGTTCTCAACCCTTTGGTATGGTTGAATGCCCTTTCTAATCCCAATGACAGTGTGTACTGGGTACATTTTATTGTGGTGCCAGCACTAGAAAGACTGGTGTGTCCATGAGCTGACTGAAGAGTGCTCTCAACTTGTTTTTAGCATAGGTTCTATGTCTGGATGCCCTTCCTAACACCAACCACTTTACAGAGTTTACTGGGTGCATTTGATCATGGTCTCAGCACTAGAGAAATTGTTAGTCATTGATTTGACCTATGCTATTGTTAAGCCTCTATGCTATTCATCATCATCGTTTAATGTCAGCTTTTCTTGTTTTTAATAAATCCTTAATAAAATATATTGATTAAAAAATAAAATACATGACACCATTTGAACCATATAAATTTTAAAAGATGAGATGAATATATTTGATTATTTTATGTAAAAATAAGATGATATGTAGTCAATAAACATAATGAAGATGAACCCTTCATTGGTTTCAACAATAAACATTAAAAGTATTTTAATGATGCTTACCTGACATGATGCTTGAAGATTACCAAATGCTGATGACAAAATATCTAAGGAGAAAATTAAAACAATGAATACACATCAGTTAGAATAAAATAAAGATATGACATTTTCTTTAAAAGTTCTGATACAAAACCACCTGACACCAACTCTGGTTCTGTGATACAAAGCTGTTTGTTTTAAAGTGTTTAAAACTTTCCACCATAATTTCATGTAATAATCTTTAAGTTATGCTCCAAACACCAGCTTAAAAATGAGAATGTTTGTCATATTACTCAATTTCTTCAAATCATTGATTCTTTTCAAAATTATGTGAAAACCATAGGCAATGTCTTTCATAACATAACTAACTTTCTCATTATTAACCCTTTAGCATTTAAACCAGCTGTAACCAGCCAGAATTCTCTCACCTCTTTCTGTTCAAACTGGCTGTAACTGGCCACTCATACTGATGTTAAGGTATTGTTCTCAAAATGAATAATATCAAAATCTCATAGATTCAATATTATGTGAGATAATTATGTAAGGCAAAGCCTTTACTGTGAAAATATAATAGTAAATATAGAGTAATGTAAATGTTAAAGGCTTAAGCTGATGTTTTAAATTGATTAAGCAAAGATTCTTGCATAAAAAGATACTGGAAGATTTTTAGATAAACATACTTAGTTTTTGTTGACCTAGAGAAGGCCTTTGATAGGGTACCCCGATCTGTCATGTGGTGGTCCCTAAGGAAACTAGGTGTTGAGGAATGGCTTGTGAGGACAGTGCAAGCTATGTACAGGGGTGCTGTCAGTAAAGTGAGAGTAGGAATGGAGTTTAGTGAGGAATTCCAGATACAAGTAGGAGTACATCAGGGTTCGGTCCTCAGCCCGCTCTTGTTCATTATAGTCCTCCAAGCCATAACACAGGAGTTTAAGACTGGCTGTCCATGGAAACTTCTCTATGCTGACGATCTGGTTCTTATAGTAGAATCAGTAGAGGAGCTAGAGAATAAATTCTGGCTATAGAAACAGCAGTTGGAATCAAGAGGACTGAGAGTGAACCTAGCTAAGACAAAAGTGTTGATGAGTAGAAAAGAGGACAAAACTCTGATTCCGTCAGTGAAATGGCCATGTTCGATATACAGAAAAGGAACTGGCATAAATTCTATAAATGTACACAATGCAGATCTTGGGTACACAAGAGATGTAGTGGGATAGCAGGCAAACTAACAGGTAGGGAGAAATACGTATACAGTAGATCAGTGGTCGCCAACCTTTCTAAAACCGAGGAACCCTTTAAATATTTTGAATTCTTCACGGAACCTATACAATACAAAACTTTTCAAAAAAAATAATAAAGTATTTATTTATTTTAGTGTTTCATGCGTGTGTATGTAATCGAACACAATTAACTAGTGGCTTTTCTGCTGCTGCGCCTCATCAGTGAGTTTAGAAAATCGAGGTTCAACACTAGGTAATGCCAGTTACATACACTCGTCAATTGCTGACAGTTTATTCCTCTTCTTTGTGCAGATTTCCACCAACTGCGAAAACCTTTTTTCGCATAAATAACTAGATGGGAATAAAGTCAAATACTTCAATGCAAGTCGGCTGATTTCATTAAACTCCCCAATCAAGAATAAGTCGATCCATAGTTCTTTCTTTCTGCTTTCGAATATCACTTTCAGGTCTTCGTTTGAATTCAAATCCATCAACTGATGTAAGCATTGGGCAGGTAGTAAATTTTTACAATTTCCAGCGTCATTTTCTGACACTAACTGCTCGATCTCAGTGAACGGGTTTTTTATCCATAAATTTCCGCTAACAATATCTTTTTCCATCAAGTCAAAATAATCTGAAAAACCTGTGGAAAGCACATTTAAATGAGAAAAAATAATCTTCTTTAGATTGCTGGAGTCAAAATTTTCTCTCTTTTTAAGCTCTATTTCAAGGTTTGAAAGTAATTGTCCGATTCAATTCTTTTTATAAAGATGTTTAATTTTGATTGAAAATATGTAATAAAATTGATTGAAGTAAAAATATCTGCATTGTTAACCTGAAGACACTCATTTAGTTTGTTCAGTTCACCAAAAATGTCTACTAAATAAGCGAGTTGCACATTCCATTCATTGGTTTCTAATACACTTGCTCTTTCATCATTCTGTTTTTTTAGAAAATCTATTATTTCTTCTCAGTTCAAAAACTCTCTTCATAGCATCCCCAAAAGACAGCCAACGCACATCATTGTTCAATAACAATCTATTATAATTACTTCCAGAAGATTCACAAATAGATTCAAACATTCTAGAATTTTTGCTCTTGCATGGATCAAATTGATAATTTTGACAATGTCTTTCAGCTGGTCATTTAATATTTGAGCATCTCTGTCTTTGAATTTTTTTTAACACAAAACCTCTCGATGAATCATACAATGATTTGAAATACAATTTGGGGTCTGTTCTTTAATTTTTGCAATCAAACCAGAATTTTTACCAGTCATTGCAGCTGCTCCATCTGTTGTTATTGAAGTCAACTTGCTCCAAGATACACCATTTTTAAAAAAATACTCTTCAATTTTATTGAATATATCTTGACCTTTAGTTGTGATGTCTAATGCCAGACAAAACAAATACTCTTCTACTAATTCTTTTTTATCAAGGTCTACAAACCGTACATAGCAAATTAATTGAGCCTTGTTATTAATATCCGTAGTTTCGTCCACTTGCAGTCCAAAACATGGGCTTTTCTTTAGTGCAGTTAGTATCTGATTTTCTATATCAGAAGAAATATCAATTATCCCTCTTTTTACGGTATTTGCTGACAATGGTAACTGGCTTAATTTTTCTTTGTCCTTAACACTGCAGCTTTCAAAAAGACTCTCTGTAGCAATTTTTATACTTGGCAGAATTAACTGTTCTCCTAATGTAAATGGTTTCTTATTTTTACCAATCAAATGTGAAATCTCAAAAGATCTTCTTGTTAAAGCTTTATTTCTATCTGACTTTTTACAAAACAAGTCATACATATTAGCTTGTGATTTTTTAATGTTGTTTTTCAGCGAAGTAAAGTATTCCAGTGACTTGTTTTTATCATTAGTGTGATTAGTATCAATGTGTCTTTTAAGTTTTGCAGGATGGGCTGATCTGGTGTATCTTTTTTAGTGTCAGCTTTTTGAAATCCATATCTAACATAATCATCACACCACTGTCTAACCTTACTGCTGGTATCTAACTTCAGCTTCTTTGCAGTAGACATCATATCAATGTTATTTATCTACAGTTAACATTTTTAATATGACATTAATAAACAAGAGAAATTAACAGTTTTTTTAATTACAAAAAGTACTTAAATTAACTTTAATTTTAGATATTTGGAAAAACTTAACTAGTTAAAAAAAAATTTTAATTTTTAAAAATTGAAATTTCTCCATTTTAGGATGGCAAACATTATTTAAAGTCTTATAATAATATTAAAATATTAGGGGTTACTGAAAAAGGTGCAAATTTATGAACAACGAGAAGAAATTTTTTTCAGAGTCCAGCACTTCCTGCATATACTACTTTAGGGTCGTATTAAATATTATTGGTAATGTAAATATATTTAAATATCCGCCATACGAAAAGGTGCAAAAAATGCAAATCAGCTGATAGTGTAGATGTGACGATGGTATTGGAAATTAATTCAGATATCTTCTATCTATTTTGACTCAAAGTTAGATATAATATAAGAAGGCTTTAGGCTGCATTAAACATATTATATTGGAACAAATAAAGTTTAGTCAAATGTTTGTGGACATATATATTTATTGTATAAAGTAATTTCTCAATTGTGAATGCAGATGTCATCAAATGAATACATAATTGTGTGGCAAAGTTTATAGTGTATGCATGGAATACAAAATTACCTTTGTTAGTAGTCGAAACTTTACAGGCGTTATATTTTCTGTGCAAAGTACAACAGAATGTAACGTGTTCTTATTTAGAATTGTCTGTGGAACTGGATGCATGTTGAAAGCGACTAGTAAGCGAGTTCACTCAGTGAGGAAACTTTAGACGACTTTAAAGCTTTTGTGAGGGCATCAGATTAAAACGTGTTCTCTATTGAAAACATTCTACTGAACTTATATTGTGAGAACAGCGAACAGACCCTGCCTCTTGGCTGAGAGACCTCGCTGAATTGAAGTTTTCAGAAAACCCAAAATATTAATGGTAATGTAAATATTTATTTTTTTAAAGAACCCGGAGTTTGTTTTACGGAACCCCAAGGTTCCGCGGAACCCATGTTGGCGACCACTGCAGTAGATGTACTGGGAAATTTGACAGTAGAAGTCGCATTGATAGACACATTTTTCAAATGCAGGGGGTACTATAGAAGTGGTTGATAGCTTCCGGTACCTAGGTGATCAGATTAGTATGGGAGGGGGGTGTTCCGAGGCCATAGTATCTAGAATAAGGACAGGTTGGAAGAAGTTTAGGGAGTTGCTTCCTCTGCTGACGAAGAAGGATGTCTCACTGCATACGAAAGGCCGGTTATATGATGCCTGTGTGAGGTGCACGATGCTGCATGGTAGTGAGACATGGGCAGCAACTGCAGAGGATACGCGACGGCCGGAGAGAAATGAGGCAAGCATGCTCCGTTGGATGTGCAATGTCAATGTGCGTGAACGACCGAGCATGGATGTGTTGAGAGAGAAACTATGTCTGAGAGGGATAAATTGTAGTGTGCGGTAGAGGAGACTGCGATGGTATGGACATGTGATGCGCATGGAGGATGACCGCTGGGTAAAGAAGTGCCAAGAAATGCCAGTTGAAGGAAGACCACGAAAAACATGGGCGGAAGTGGTAAGATCACTGAAGCCCACGGTGGAGATGACGAAGGACCATGACAAGTGGAGAGATGCTATGCTGTATAGGACCTGTCCCACCCTTGCAAGCAGGGAAAAGCAGATGTAAAATGATGATGATGATAAACACTTTAAAACAAGCAGTTTTATATTGTAGAAATGGCCAGTTACACATGGTTTGCTACCAAAAAGGTTAATGGTTTTGGAGCAAGAAGATAAACTAAATACAGGCATAAATTAAGTCTATTGAAGGAACCACAGGACAGATTTTATGGGCAAAAAACTAGCTGGCAGGAGACCCACAGGTAAACCACGAGCAAAATGTTTGGATAACATTCATGAGCTTGGATGGGCTCATTTGGGGAACCAGCAAAATCAATGAGAGATGGTTGCTTCTGATAGGACCTTCTAGAAGGTATAGCTGAGGAAAAGAAAATATGAAAAAGACAACATAAATTAGGAAGAGAAAAAAAACCTACCAGATATTCCCATGACAAAGGAAGAATTGAACTGTGGACTAATCCCTTTAACACGTGTAAGGAAGAAGCTGAAAGGTTGACCCTCACGATACGTTGCTCGAATAGACTTCTCCAGGCTTACTGCTTTGTCAATTATTTGTGGTTTCTTCTCTGTAGGCTGTGGCACTACTGGTGTTTTAGACAATGAACTACTTGAAGATTCATCAACTGCCTTTTTTTTCTTCACAGTACTTTTCTTTTCTTCAATTTCTACAAATAGCAAATGAATCCTAGTTAAATATCCCTTTCCAGCCTCCTCTATCTAGATAGAATGTATGTATAGCTCTATATCTTTGTGGAGGGGGGGGTCTATCATGCTATATGTATGTGTTGGATTGTTTATCACAAATGTTGATAACAATATATAAAATGATATATATCATTATCATCAGTTTTGCATGTTTTACCATGTTAATATGGAATAGACAAGATAACACACACACACATTATCATTGTCAGTTTTGCATCTGTTTTACCATGCTGGCATGTGAAAAAACGACATTTTGAGGCAGAATTTTATGCCCAGATGCCAACCTTCAATTGCTTTTCTTACAGTATGGATGGATCTTTGTAAAATCTCTGTTTTTGCAAAATATAAAAAGATATCACTGCCTGCAATCTCAAATGTGAAGAGAACACACACACACATTATGTTTCAAACACTAACTTAATAATGAAAAATATAGTTATATTAGACCATCCATGACCAGTTGGGTCATGTTCACTTAAAAATAATTTTTAAATAATTAAAAAATATACACAGACATGTATATAATATAAAACAAAATTGGAAGGCCCATATATATATGTGTGTGTGTGTGAGTATATATATATATATATATATATATATATATATATACAAAACAAATCGAATATTATCTCGCCGAGGTTTACTTTGCCTTTCATCCTTACGGGGTCGATAAAATAAAGTACCAGTAATGCACTGGGTATTTGCTGGCCTTGTGCCTAAAGTAGAAACAATTATTAATAATAAAATATTATTATTAATAATAAAATTATTATTATTAATAATTAAAAAACTCAGATTATATTCATTGTATTCATCCATGTAGAGCGATAAATGATTTGTTAGTTAAAATATCTACATACACACACAACACCACCAGCTCTCTCTCTCTCTCTCATTTTCCATACTAAAGTTTTGTTGGTCTATATGTGTTGCATAATACATTTTAAAATAATTTTATTTTTGGTGATTCATGAAGTCTTTCTTCTTTACGAATTTTGTGTACCACCTTTTGAAAAAAGAAAGTGGACCACTGCTCTACCACACCACAGAAATTTGTTTATGATCATTGAATAAAGGAGCGGGGTGGGGGATAAGAAGAAAAAATAAATATATAATTACCATGGTGCTCAAACTCTTCCCAATGTTGAGGATTTTTTCTTGTACATGCAGTTCCAAACTTACAAATAAGTATATCTGGTGTTACGGGCCGTTTCCTCTTCGCAGTTTCACTGTCTTCAGATGATGGCACTGATTTTTCTAAGGCAGTTTTAGTTGTTGATTTTGTTGTTGAAGAAGAGTCTGTTTTGGAAGGTTTGTGTGAAATATCAGAACTTTTGATTTTAGATTTTGATGAATATTTATCAACGTCAGAGTCGCTGGCATCATCAGAGGAATCTGATGATGAAGATGAAGAGGATGAATGTGAAGATGATGATGACATTTTATGATGAGTTGACGATGAAAGCGTCACAGGACTATGGCTGTTTGTAATTGGAGAGTTACTACTTTCATCGCTACTGCTGCTGCTGCTGCTGCTGCTACTGCTGCTGCTGCTGCTGCTTTCTTTCTCGCTAACCTTGGAACTGTGATTTACATCAAAATCATCATCAGAGTCGCTCCCAAAAATATCATGCATTTTAGAGTTCAAAGAAGATGAAGTATGATTTTGATCAGTAGCCTTCTCTGTATGGGATGTTGTTGTCTTAGGGGTAGAAGAATGATGTGATGCCTTCTTTGAAGTTGATGATAAGCTAGTCACAGAAGATGAATGATGAACCAAACTTACTGGATTTGAAAATAATTCTGATCCATTAACAGCTGATTTATCAAGTTTGTGAGATTTTTTAGAAGAGCTAGAACTGTTCTTAGAAGAGGAAGAAGAACCATGTTGAGTGGAGTGATGTGTTTTATTATTTCTATGTTTGGAATTGGATTCATGTGAAGAAGACCGAGAGCCATTCTCACGGCAGGGACTATGAGGTTTTTTGGAATCGACTTTCCCAAAAGAACTAGATGACTTCTGAACGCGGTGTTTGGAATTATATTCAGTTCTAGACTTTTGTTCAGATTCTGAGTCAGAATCACTTTCAGAAATTACATGTGTTTCTTGTCTGGATTTCTTTGAAGACATTATTTCTAAGTGATCTGTAGACAGACAAGGTGTGACTGCAATGTCTGTCCTGTCAAAAGAGGTATTGGAATAGTCGGAAAAGAGGTCCTGAGAACTGTTATATGCTAAACAATCTGGATCAACTGTCTCATCAGAATCTTGGAGAGAATCTGGTTCTTCAGTTACATCTGATTCAGATAAAGAGTGCACAGCTTTATTAAGCAGAGTCAACTCAAAATCTGAGTGCAATCGTGACTGCTGAAAAGAAACATAACACTATATAAATATTGTAATAAAAAAAATAGTAGACATATATGGGATGACAGTAGCCCAGTATGACATGACTGGAGCCGTAAAAAAAAAAAGGAAAAGTACATATACTTGTATATTTATGTGTGAGTGTGTATCTTCATTATCATTGTTTAACATCCACTTTCCCCCATCGTAGCAAGGATTAGACGGGCTTTCACAAACCGTGTCAGTACTGAAGTGGGGCTACTGACCTCCCAGAGAGGCCAGGGGTTTGCATCTTACTTACGATTCCATGTTCTACCAAGTGCATTTTATCATGGCCCCAGCACTAGAGAGGTTGTCATGTCTTTGTATGTAGCAAATGCACAGAAGTAAGCACTAACAACACATGTAAAATAGCTTGTAGCCAGAGAAGTACCTCAGAAGTTGTTGAAAGCTTTTGTTACCAAGGCAATCTAATTAACAGTGGGGGAGGATGCACTGAAAGTGTGATAGCCAGAATCAGAACAAACTGGAAGAAGTTTAGAGAGCTGATACATCTGCTGACAACAAAGGACTTCTCTTTCAGAGGGAATGGTCGACTGTATGAGACCTGCATGCAAACTGCAATGCTTCATGACAAGGAAACATGGACCTTAACTGCAGACAACCTGCAAAGGCTGGAAAGAACTGAAGCAAGTATGCGCCAATTGATGTGTAATGTTAGTGTGCATCAATGACGTAGCATAAATGAACTGAGAGAAAAACTCGGTGTAAGAGGAATTGGATGTAGTGTGCAAGAGAGAAGACTGCATTGGTATGGACATGTGATGTGTATGGAAGATAACAGCTGCATAAAGAAATGCAGAGAAATCCCAGGCTTATGGAAGAGGCAGACCCAGAAAGACTTGGTATGAGGTAGTGAAGACCGACCTTAAAAAACTAATCCTCACAACTGAGATGACAAAGGATTGAGAGGGCTGTGATTATAAAGACCCAGCCACAAATCATACAAAATTACTTGACCGATCCATGTGTTTCACCCTTCCACTAATAGTAGCTATCCTCACCACCACTCATGCCCCATTCGGTACCCATATACTATCAGTCCTCCCTTACTCATCGTCCTGCCAAATCACTACATACGCATATAAATTCATGCCTATCTCAACCTCTAACCCTCCACATAGAGGGCTCTTTAGTTGGGATTATGGCCAACAACCTCTCTACTGACAATGCCACGAAAATGCACCCAGGTTGTTGGTCACAGGAAGGGCACCCTGGAGTAGAAACCATGCCTAAAAGGGTTGAGAGGAGCCCTCAGTTGTGTCAATGACACAACAACCTCTCTAGTGTAATCTACATAATAAACACACCCAATAAATACTGTAAAATGGTTGGTGATGGGAAGGGTATCCAGTCATAAAAAGTTTGCCAAACAAAGGGTTCAGAGGACCCTTCAGTTGTGTCAAGGACATGACAACCTCTCTAGTGTAGGTAATCTACACAATAAAATCCACCCAGTACACATTGTAAAATGGTTGGTGAGAGGAAGGGCATCCTGCCATAGAAAGCTTGCCAAAGAAGTGGTTTGGGGGACTCTTCAGTTGTGTCCAGGACATGACAACCTCTCTAGTGCTGGTGCCACAATAAAATATACATGGTAGAACATGGAACCATATGTAAGCGAGATGCGAAGCCCCAGCTTGTCTGAGAGAGAGAGAGAGAAAAATTTAATATGTATTGAGTACCTTATTTACTGTGGTTACCCCCGATATCACTCGGGATCGACACACACACATATATATATATATTATAATTTAGAATAAAAGGTTTTCGAATAAGAAAACAGAAAAGGGTAGGTGAAGAAGTTATATTACAGCTCAAAATACAAGATTTATTACTGTAAATATAATTAACCGTTTGTGGTCTTCTTTATCAATGTTATATATATATATATATATATAGATATATAGATATAGATATATATATATACCAAAGAAAACGTCCAGTACGTTCCCCAAACAACACAACTAGATAGTAAGCATAAAAACACCCTGTACATGGTCCTTCAACCTGCCCACAACGTCTTACAGTTACGGTTATAAAATGGGTGAGGGCAGATTGCATACTATGGTTTGGGGTGCACACGGCCAGAAAATAAAAGACGGGATAATCACGCTGTTGATCATAAAAGGTATACCAGGGAGTTAGGCAACAAAGATAATGGTAAAACTCTGTGTGTGTGTGTATGTGTGTTGTGTGTGTGTGTGTTCATGATTTTTAATTTAGGTACAAGGCCAACAATTTTATGGGGAGAGAAAAGTTGATTATATCAACCTCAGTACTTGACTGGTACTTTATTTTATTGGCCTCGGGAGGTTCAGAGACAATATTGACCTCGGTGGGATTTGAACTCGAAACGTAAAGAGCAGGAACAAATACTGTTAAGCATGTGTCCAATAAATAAAAACTAAAACAAATGAATTTTATTTATCGCACACACACACAGGGGCACGCGCGTGCACATGATTAAATATATGTGCGCATGTAGGTTTTAAAAGACATGTAGCCGAGAGAAAAATGCAACATCGCAATTACATGTGTGCATGTGTCTATGTATAGGAGTGAGGTCCAACGAACAGACAAACGCTCGTGTCAAAAACCGTATTTCCATAACTTAAACGATAAAACCAAGTCAACCATAGAGATATGCAAGCAGGCATGCATGTGCAGGAGCAAAGAAATGAGAGAACAAAATAATAAATAATGCGATTGCCAGAAAAGAGAAAAAACAGCTGTTTAGTTTCGGCACGTTATGTGACGTGGGTGTATATAAGAGGGAAAGAATGAGAGTGAGAGACCAAATAAGTTGATTTTACGAAAGTATATTGACCTTACAATGAAATGTTCAAACTTTCGTTTTCCTTTTTACTAATAATATATTCACACACACACATACACACTTGTTTAGACCCAAGTCAGCCCTAATCGAGCAGACTTACGACCAAAAGCGTTCCAGCTGTAGCCATCCCGTCATTTTATCTATCAAAAACTAGATTATCCACTCTCTTCCCTTTCTTTAATACGGTGGAGTGTGATTTGAGGGAGATTGGCTTCTCTTTCTAGCACCTCAAGGGAGGGGCCATGTAGAAGCCTCGACCAGTGTGTGTGTGTGTATGTGTGTTCATATAGCGAAAAGATACTATCTTAGAAGAATGTTTCAAACAACAGATAAATTTCCAACACGCACAAAACACAGGTGGTGGGAAACGTGCTTTTGTTTCCCTGGATGCCGTAAAAGAACCTCAAATAAAAACAATTGTTATACATACATACATTATATATATATATATATATATATATATATATATATATATCAGCAGAAGGGATATTCAATTTGTATCGTATGTACGTATATGATCACTACGTATGTATTTAAAAGACAATGCCTGTGCATAGTGATCGTAAACCTAGTATATAGATGACCTCGCCTCATTAAAAAGAAATAATTATTTTTAACTGCAAGCAAGCTAGACCAAAGGTATATAAATGTCGAATTATATATACAATAAAAGAAATAAATAAAAAAACGTGGCGAGTACAACTTACATCTGCGCTAGGATAGTTTCACCATATACAGTACCATACTCCTGCCATGCGACGGTAGTGTATACGTAATTACTTTAAACCACAGCGCGCACACACATATACACACACATACACACATCACACTAAAATGCTTTCAACATCGATTGCATAAACTAAATTACTAAATATAATTATGCCACGACTTAAGCCAAAATGGAAAAGTAAACTTGCCTGTGTTATTATAGCGGCAATGTAAAAAAAAAATCCGGTGTGTATGTACATATATATATATGTATATGTGTGTCACTGTCTGTCTCCCTCTCTTTCACTCTCACGGTTCTCCTCTCTCCTTGTGGTTGTAGTCATATGTGTATAACGGTAACAACTTTAATCGGGATCGACTCACCAAATTTAGATGTCCGTCCCATTCAATCGGCTGAAGAGAATAGCATCAGCTAGAACACCACACATAATAGTGTCAGAAAACACAGACCGTTGTTTACGACGACATTGATGGATATTGTTTTCTCCGTAGTTAAGAACAATATCAATAGAACAGGTAATATATACATTAGGATGACGATGGCTGGTGTTGACAGAAACAATAGAACGACTGACTAAAAGAATTCAAATGTGTTAATCGTATTTAACTTCGCCCTTCAAAGTTATAATTTCAAATCCCACCAAAGTCGATTTTGCCTTCTGTTCACCACCTGGCTGTCGATTAAATAACAGCTTATATAATAATGTCTAATTTAGGCACAAGGCTAGCAATTTGGGAAAATGAGACTAGATCGACTCCAGTATTTTACTGGTACCCCAGAAAGATGAAAGGTAAAGTCGGCCTCGGGTGGATTTGAACTCAGAACATAAAAACAAAAACGAAACAAATACTGCTAAGCATTTGCCCGACTGCCAATCCAACGCCCTAACCGTTTGTATAATAATGGTTTCTTATATAGGCAGAAGGCCAGCAATTTTGAGGGAGGGGGAAAGTTGATTAAATCGATCAGTGGATTACTGGTACTTTATTTTATCGACCCTGTAATGATGAAAGACAAAGCTAACCTCGGCGGGATTTGAACTCAGAACTTAAGGGGCCGTAACTCTGTGCCGTAAAGCATAGTGTCTGGCGCAGTAGATACTGGTAAAACGAATTACCCCCATTAAACAAGTAAAAAGTTTTTTTTTCTTCTCTCTATCTATCTGAATGTTAAGTGTGTGTAGAGATACAGGGACGCCTGGTTTGTGTTTCCGTGTATATAACATTCATTTCACCTAGATGTCGGAAATTATTAAAGCTGAGGAAAGTGCAAAGGGGCTGATATCCCAGTGATCGATAACGTAAAGTCTAGTAGTGAGTGACAAGATTTATAACACTAACGTAAAGGATGGGTTGAGACCCATTGAATGACATCTTGAACAAGTGTCTTCTACTACAGACTCGTGTAAACCAATGCCATGCGATGAAATTTGTCAGTCGGAAACTATACAGAAGCCCCCCCCCCCCCCATATTTATATTGTAAAGAGTCGGAACCGCGGCGGCTGAGCTATTGCCGTTTCAACAGCTAGTTCCAGACTCGTGTCTGGAACCAGCTGTTGAACTCAGCCGTCGGGGTCCCAACTCGTAATATAACCATACTCTACTATCCCAAGTATCAAGTACTCTGTTGAGTAATGGTCTAACCAGTTTCAAACTGAATCCATCCTAATTCATATGTATGTGTGTATGAAAGCATATACTATATGTTTATATACAATAAACATGGGTGCCTCGCTATCAAAGAAAAAAAATTTTCATTACAAAATAATTTTTTCTTGCTTTTTGTTTTGTGAACACGTAAGAAAATGTCAGTAGCTGTCAAGAATGTCAAATATTGCTGTTTCAAGATTTCTTAATCTCTCATCAGTGACATTCACTCAACCAGTACTGATAAACTTTGCATAATGAACATTTGCTGGTGATGCTCAGTTACATATAGCAAATAGAAACATCAGCTGGAAATGTCCATTTGCATGGTCAAGTCTATCTATTTCAAACAAACAAGAAATGACTGAGGTTGAATCATAGACAAAATGTTCATGAAATAAACATTTTTGTAGCCTTGCTATGAATTTTAGAAGCAGTCATTAATTCACCACTATCTTAGCAACCAAGCGAGAACACTAACGGCACCGTTTTTGTTCCTTTAACCATTGGCTAACTCATCTTCGATGCTTGCTAAGATGAAAATAAGTTTAAAATTTATAGTAATTATGCAGCAGCGAATTGGCAGAGTTGTTAGAATGTTGGATAGAATGCTTTATGGTATTCATTCCGGTTCTTTGCTCTCGGAGTTCAAATCCCGTTGAGGTCAACTTTGCATCTCATCTTTTCGAGGTCGATAAAAAAAGTATCAGTCTAGTACTGGGGTTGATTCTTCCTCTATATCTCTTTCTCATTTCATCTCTCTCACTTTCTATCTTTCTCTGGAAGAAATCTGCTGGAGTCAGGCCTGGAGAGGGATGAGCTCCGCCAAGCTTAAAATGCCAAAGAAACGCTGTATTGATGTATGGCACCCCTACGACTGTCGGGAGTTACGGAACCATACAGTTATGCTTATTCCTGGAATTCCTCACTAAACTCCATTCGTTCTCCACATTCATCCACATTCTCCACATTTCCAGGCCTCCTTTTTCTGATCATTCATGACACTAAGTACACCGGCATCATTCCGGACACATTTATCTCCAACAACATCCTGATTTGCATTGACACACTGCCTTGCAATGTGGAACACTGCACGTCTCTGATCTTCCCGTCACAGAACATTGGCAAGCCTCCTACTCTCAGCCTCCCTGCGTGCTAAATACACCTGACATCTAGCTTCTCTCTTAGCAGCTGTATATCCTTCCCTACTCCCACCCTTTTTCCAAGCTAGTCTTTTGTCTCTAATGGCCCTATCTACTGTGCTGTTCCACCACCAGGTCACTCTCTGTCTGGTTGGAGCTCTGTTCCAGCCACAAGTTTCATCAGTAGCCTGCAGTAAGTTGTCACGTAAGAAATTCCAGTTATCAGCTATGTCATACGACTCTAAATCGTCTTCTTTTTTCGTCATACACATCTTGAAGGGCTTTCCTAAATTTGTATTTTAGTGAAAGGTCTTTTAGCTTCCAGACCCTTCTTCTCCACACCTTCCTGTATGTCTCATTCTGTCTCTTGCTTACTGAGATATCACTAACGACTAACCTATGCTGTGGGGTACATTCTTCCCCAAGGTATGCCTTGGTATTTGACACCATCTGCCTGTCGCGCTGCCTAATTAGTAAGAAGTCAATCTGGCTTATGTGCTCGCCTGATTTGTAGGTTATTAGGTGGTTGGCAGGTTTCTGGAAGTTGGTGTTGTAAATGGTTAGTGTACTTGCATCACAAAATTCAAGAAGTCTCACTCCTTCCTCATTTCTTGAGCCGTAACCATGTCTCCGTCCTCTGTCGTTGCGGCTGTTTGTCAAAGTTGCTCGTAAAAGCAGTCTTTCTTTTCTTTACCTAGGCCTGCTTGGAGAGCATAGGCAGAGATGATTGTCAGTAGCCTCCGCCTACAACTAATCTAAGCTTAATTATTCTATTATTAACTCAAACTACCTCTATTGTCTTATTGATCCATCTCTCGGCCAGGAAAATGCCTACTCCACCTAACCCATCATCCTTACCTACCCAGAAAAGCTTCTAAGATGTTTGCCTGTGATTAATCTCGCAGAGGCACCTCTCCATCTCACCTCTTGCACGCAGCACACATCCACATGCCTTCTCTCCAGCATCTCCACTATTTCACCAGATCTACCTATGAGAGTGCCAACATTAAGTGTTGCAACTCTGAGATGCAACGTCTTCATATTTTTGTTCCTTTTCCTGTAGTGCGATTGCTTGAAGACGGTCGGAGGGTTCTCGCACATGACCGCACCAGCCACCCCACTACCGTGCGCAGCCCTAACATGGTTAGTGTTATTGCTGTTTATGCAGCTATTGCGATATATATTTGTTGCTGTGCTCATAATTGTTTTGGCATTGATACACTGGTTGGATGCCCTTCCTAACACCAGTGCCACTTTACAGCATGGACTGGGTGCTTTTATTCGTGCCACCAACACTAGAGAGGATGTCTTACTGGACTCATGGGCCCTCTCTACCCCTCCATTTTACAGTATGGTCATAACAATAACAATAATAATAACACTTAATAATTATTAATTAATGCAATCGTGCAATGCCTGTGCGTGAAGAATACTTTTAAAGTGAGGAAAGACTGCGCACTGAGCCAATCCCACTCTCTGAGCGACAGTAGCTATAACCCGAAAAGAAGAAAAGATCAACATCATCGGTAACTACTGAGCCGCAGGTTTTATGTCGGAGTTAACCCAGTTTCCTGAGATGCCTTCTCCTAGAAGAATGCTCTGACAAGGGCTAGGGGTCCTTCACTCCCAGTGGTTTCACTGCGTGATCGGGTATCCAGCCCAATTATTTCTATGTCCCTGCGCAGAAAAATATAAAAGATTATCCTTATACTGTATCTGCATTTCAGAAGTTATTGCATCCTATGATTCAGTGAATGAAGGAATATTGTTATAGCAATGTTATATATGTCATACAGAATATAGAAAATATCTGAAGTTGTCAGTCTAATTTGCATAACACACATTCGTTTGGTGAGACATATTTTTGTGAGACACAACCTATATTTGAAAATTAAGATTGTAAACATAAATTTGAAGATTTAGGGTATAAAACATATATTTGGATATTTAGAGTATGAACATAAATTTGAAGATTTAGGGTATAAACACATATTTGAGATTCAAATATTTAGAGCAATAGTTCACAGCTTATTCATATATCTATCTATGAATTATATATATACATATATAATATAGACGATCCTGATTCAAATCGGGATGCAGCCACTGTTAGAAAAAGTATTGCATATGTTAGTAGGGTATAGGTATATTCATTTTATTATAGAAATGACTTCTACAGGACAAGAAAGTCCTGTGTGTGTGTATATATATATATAAATACTAGTGTAACCATATCATCAAAAATTCTGACAGTTTTATTATTTATAAAGAATTGTGTATCCATTCAAAATGATAGATGAAACCTAAAGACTTTGTACTTTATATTTTAATTGTAAAATATTACACTTTGATCTTACTGTTTTGTGTGGGTGGAGCGGAGAGATGAAATAAAGTTAAAGTAGGAGGAGATGGGCTTGAAAAAAGACAGAGGTGGTAAAGTAGTGGTTAGCGTGGACAATGGTAATGGAAATATCCAAGAAATTAATAGAGGTAGCAGGGGTAAACGAGAGGGATTTGCTGGCAGGGTGGAAGGAGTAAAAAAAAAAAAGGATTAAAGAGTCAAGCTGTTTGTGAGCAAGAGGGGTAGTTCTGATTCAGTTATCAACATGATGACCATATCACTCAGTAGTGGGATCAGTGAAGTGGGAGAAGATTTAGAACTCAAACATAACTGACAAGTAAGTTAGCATAGTTGGAGCCAATCCTTGTTTTCATTATCAACTTGGTAACCTGCTGATAGATCACACCCAAGAAGCAGATAGGACTAGTTCCACAAGACAGATAGTATTGGAAGTGGAGTGCTCAGGTGTGGGACGAAAGTTGGGTAAGTGTTAGAGAATCTAGAGGCCCTTGTCTTGGGGAATGACTGTATAAAGTGACTCAATGTAAAACATGATAAGGGGGTGTATGGATTCATTGGGAAATGAAGGAGTCAAAGATTTGAAATGTGGCCACCAGTAGTGAGAGGATGGTGTCCAGTTAAATGGAAATAAATTCCATGTGGTAACTACAGGAGGCAATGTTTAAGCAGCCAAGGTTATCAGGCTTGTGTATTTTAGAGAGAAATTAGGCAGTTCAGTACTGTCATCTGAAGTTAGATCACAGCTCCCATACTATGAAAATGTGGTTAGAATGCCCAAGGAAAGAATTACTGAACAGATTTTACTAACAAAGCCAACTGACATGGGACCCTGAGGTAGGTCACGGGCCAGATGGTTGAGCTCTGTTAGTCTCATATGGAGGTCCAACCATATCAATTTGAGGCAGTTGCTTTTGATAGAACCCTCTGGAAAGCATGTCTAGGGACTCTACCCTCATGGCCCTCCCAGGAATAAATGGGTTAATAATAATATTAATAATAATAATGCTTTCTTTATTAGCCACACCGGGGGATCACATTAAGGAAACATTAAATATACAGGATGATACAATGTGGATTTTTTTTGTGTAAAATAAAATGTATAACATTTATATACATAAGATACAAGGCATGCAGCTGATAGGATTGGTAATGACAGGATGTAGGAGGGAAGAGGCAAGAAGTTGGTAGATGGTGGAGGGTATGTATCATTAGTAGCTGGATCAAAAGACAAACTGTTGTAGAACGAGAATTGGGATTGGCATAGCAGGAAGTCTTTGATCATAAGGTCCGCGTGATCAGGATTCACATGAGGCTAGCCTACCATATTGCTAATGAATGACACTGCTTGTAATTTTCTTATTAAGCTAGTGTTTGGGACATAACTTAAAGGCTCTTACATAAACTAATGATACAAGGTTTTTAGATAAATATAAAGACTTAAAAATAAACAACTTAGTAGCATAAAACCAGCAGCTGCTTCAGGTAGCTTGGTATCAGAAGTGTAAATAGGTTATGGCAAGCATGGCACGTGCCATGGGTGTTACTTGGACTAGGAGCACATTCTATTAAAATCAAATAGGCCATAGAACACTATGGGGGCTGAATCATTAAACCATTTATATAAATTATTAGGCCTATAGGTAAAAATACAGTGCTGGGCAGGGGCGCAATTTCACTGCTTGCCATAGGCGCTATTTTCCTTAGTTATGCCTCTGGTTAAAACACACTGGTGACATTCATAACCAGCTGATTGATAGCTGTATTAGTAAAGACTTCAGTATTTAGAGTAAGTGCATCTTGGTAGAGCTCAATGCTCTCTAAACTATACTCACTGAGGAGATTAAACTTAACACTATAGACAAACAAACTACTCATCAATATTGCTGTGTGAATGCTGCTTACAGCAGATTTGTTCCTATATTTCTGACCTATAAACAGGGTCCACCTGAGCCATACATAGATGGACACACACATATATGCACAAACATATATAACTGTATGCACACATACAAACATACACACTTGCATACACGATTATGTACACACAGATACACATATATAGTTTGTGTGTGTGTGTGTGAGAGAGGAAGAGACTGCATGCTGTGGTGAGCTGCCAAAATTTTAGCAACTGGTTTTATAGGCTATAAATATTTTTACTACAGGTTATATATAAAAGAAATTCTGAATTCTGCAATAAAATATTGCTTCATAAAAATATCTCTTCATTAGTACAATATTAAAATAGAGTATAATTAAAAATCCAGGGAAACTGCTATTAGTCCAGGACAGTTAAAAATCAGACTATATAAAGTGCAGAAGACTTGTAAATATCAGTTGCCTTGAGGATTGTAGAATATAACTTTTTGTTATTTTGGTTCCTCATCTGAGAGTGGGAAAATTAGGGTTAACTATATTAATACGTGAAACCATCCTTGGTTTCCAATACGAAACTTTATCTCAAAGTGTTTATGTTTATCTGAAAAGCTTCCATTGCAATTTTATGTAAGAATCTTTGTTATATTCTAAATTCTAAACACTATCTTAATAATGAGAAAGTAAGTTATATTACTAAATTCCTTCAATTTTTTATTTTCTAAATGATTTGAAAATTATAGGCAGTCTTTCATAAGAAATATGGTAATGAAGGGGTTAAAACTGAAGTTAAAAAATTGATTTACTGGAGAGGGAAATTGAGAGGTAAAAAGGGTTATGTGAGAGGATGAGAAACTAAAGACGTAAGGGGAACAAAAGAGAAGAGTAAAAATGCTGGCTAAATAGATAGAGTTAGAGTTAAGTTAACAGGTTAAAATATGGTGAGGAAAATGGGTTACAGAAAAGTGAATAAGTAGAGTACAGAAAAGTAAATAAGTAGAGTACATAAAAAATCTCACACATACTTAATGTTCAAATGATGGGATAATGTATTGTTGGGAGAGAATGGGGATGATGGTATAGGAGCAAAGGTAATATAGCAAAAGGTGGGTGTGAGAACATGCATGTAAACAACTATATCAATACACAAATACGTACACACATACATATACAATCATACATGCAGATACTATAAAAAGTTATGTAAATTTCTTATCATGACAAATAAAATTTACTTATTTTCTGAACCTAATATTATAATAGGAAATTTTATTCAACAAATACAAAAGGTTGGGTGGACTCGTCAGTCATGTCAAGGGCATGACAGCCTCTCTAGTGTTGGTGATCTATATGATAAACACACTGTAGAGTGGTTGGTGAAGGACATCCAGCGATAGAAAGCCTGTCAAAGGGTTGGGCGGACCCTTCAATTATGTCAAAGACATGTGAGATGCAGACACCCCCACCTTAGCCCAAACCTGTCTGGTAGGTCAGCAGCCCCGCTTCAGCACTGATTTGGTCTATGTAGACATGTCCAATCCTTGCTAACAGGGAAAGTTGACCTTAAACAATGATGACGATGATGATGAAACCCAATGATCATCTTTCATTTCAAAATATTTAAGGGTTCACTGAATTTTTAATGTGAGTGAACAAAGTCAATTGTCATCACACCATCACTGACATCTTAACTCTTCTGGGTAGGTTAACCAGTTAAAATTTAATACAAAGACTCCAATGTAGAGTGCAAGAGGGAAAACTGCATCCAACTCTTGCTTGCAAGAACAAACGTTAAATGTTGATGATGATGATGATGTTCGCATTTACAAAAAAATGTTAACAACCAATTTGTGTGAACTGATGTGAACCAGCTCTAGTTTGCCATTGGCTGTAGAGCTAAACAATTTATTTCACAACCATGTGATTCTAGTTGTGATCCCACTGAGCAACACTCTGGGCAATGATCTTTTACCACAGCTTTGGGGTAACTAATGCCTTATTAGAGAAATTTGGTACATAAAAACAGTGCAGAAGCCTAACTAATCTTAAAAAAACTACAAATGGTTTGTGAAAGTCATGCAAGACATACAGAGATGCTATCAATAAGGCAAGAGTTAACAATAAGTTCAAAGAGGAATTTTAGTGTACAGGTAGGTGTCCATCAGAGCTTATTCTCAGATGTTCATTATCCATAACAAAAGAAATTATGACTAGTTCTCCATGAGAATTTTTGTATGCCAATCGCCTAGTTCTCACAGCTGAATCAACTGTAAAAATAGAGAAAATATTCTAAACGTGGAAATAAAGTTTAGAATCAAGAGGTTTTAAAGTAAACCTAGCAAAAGATGACTTTACTACTATCTCATCAAGTTCCTGTAGTGCAGCCAATCTCTGTGCCACTCTAGACACTTTTGTAGTCAGTTGTCACTATTGGTCTCTCTTTTCCATCATGCATAGAAGGGTCTCGGTGTTGTGACCAGTTCAGTTTTTGATGTTGTTGGACCAGGATTTTCTTTGTCTGCCTATTCTTCGCCCTCCCTTGACTTATGCCCTGAAGGATGGTTTTGGATAAGAGTTGTGGCAGGATATATGACCATACCAGGCAAGCATCTGTCTTTTCACTATTGCAAGTAAGTGTATCTTGTCTGCCAACATATTTGTTAACTTGCTGCCTGACAAAGCTGTTTGTTTTGTGCTCTGTGTATGGGATGTGTAGCAACATTCTGAAGCACTTGTACCCAAATGATTGGATTTTTCATTCCATGTCAGCTGTGAGAGTCCATCTCTTACACCCATACAAAAGGATCAAAGTCACCAAGAACTTGAACAGTTTGAGCTTCATTGGAAAAGTGATGGAGTTGCTTTTCCATATAACATTTAGTTTTACCATGGCAGAAATGGCCAGGGTGATTCTTGTTGGTATCTCTTTTTGAGATCTGCCATCTTTGGTCAGTGTGGATCTTAGGTACTTGAAGGTGTCCACTTCTTCAAGTCTTCCTCCATTTAGCATGGTGTTGGTTGCTGTATTCTGATTATTACTGTTAATCATAATCTTGCTCTTTTCTGAGCTACTCTGCATTCCACATGCTCCTGGTACTTTTTCCAGTCTGGTAGTGAGCTCCCGGAGTTCTGATTCACTGCTTCCTAACAGGTCAATGTCATCAGCAAATCACAGTTTAGAAATGAGCCTTCCTCCAATGGAAACTGAAGTGTGGAAGTCTTGGAGTTTCTTGCATGATGTTTTCCAGAAAGATGTTGAAAAGCACTAGAGAAAGGAGACACCCATGTCGTACTCCCACTGTTGTCCTGAAGAATTCACCAATGTTACTATCCAGGAGAACTGCAATGTTTGAGTTATCATATAGTGCTTTAATTACTTGAATAAGGTTGATGTCAAAGTTGTAATCCTTTATCACCTTCCACAAACCCTCATGTCAAACATGGTAAAAGGGTTTTTTTTTTTAAGTCGATGAAGTTATGATAGAGATCAGATTGGTGCTGCAGGCATTTCTCAGTAAGAAGTCTGATGTTAAATATCTGCTCTGTTGTATTTCTTTTGGGCCTGAATCCTGCCTGTTCTGCCAGGATTTATCTGTTTTATCCTTAAGTCTCTTTAGAAGAACCCTTAGCAGTACTTTGCTGGCGTGGCTAATTAGGCTGATTTTTCTGTAATTCTGATAGAGCCTAAATTTCCTTTGGGGGGGGGGGGTATCATCAGTGATTGGGTCCACTCCTTTGGCCACTTCTGTTTCACATATATTCTGACAGGTAACTGTCCATGCCTTGGTAAGTTTGGGCTCTCCATGTTTTAGGAGCTCTGATGGAATGTTATCATCTCCAGGAGATTTCCTATCTTTAAGCTTGTGCACTGCCTCTTCAACTTCCTCCTGGAGAATTGGAGTATCTTAAATTTCATTGTTCTTATTGGTGGAATTGTCCAGGATGTTGTGTTTGTGGTTATAAAGCGCTTCACAATATTATATCTTTTGATGACATGAGCCTTGTCTGTGAGGAGCAAACCAGTTTTGTCCTAAATGACAGTGGCAGTGTGTTGCATTGTTTTTGTTAGTATTTTGAGGGTTCTATAAGCAACCTTGTTGTCTTTTGTTATTCCAGCTTCAATGTTTTTGCACTGGTCTGATATTCACTTCTCTTTGGCTTCCCTCATTTTCTTCCTATTCACAACATTGTATTGTTGTCTTGCCTCCTGATCTGTTAGTTTGGTCTTCCTCAAGTCACGTCTTAGATCACATAGGTCCCAGATGTCGTCAATCCCCCATGGTTTATTTTTCCTTCTCTTTCTCCCCAGAATTTCTAAAGCTGTTTCATGAAGTGTTTCCTTGATGTTCATTAAGGTTACTACTATCTAGGAAGAAGCTAAACTCAATATGAAGAAAAGGAATAAGTATAAATTCCATACAATGTACTCAATGTAAAATAAAGGTGTACAGTGAGATCAAAGGCAGGTTGTCACAGAAAGACTCTGTATGTAGCAGATGCACAAGAGTAATAAGCAGTAGAAGCATCCATGAAATGCATTCATTCAAATGCTCAGAAGACTCCAAGCTTCTCTTACTTTGGTGGCCTGAGATGGAGGTATGTGTTCCAAAATGATAATGGCCAGAGCAAGAATGGTGGAGAAAAAATTTAGGGAGCTGTTACCTCTAACAACGAAGGAGTTGTCACTTAGAGTGAAGTGTAGATTCTATTATCCTTGTGTACAAAGTGAGATATTGCATGGTAGCCAAACATCAACACTGAATGTGGAGGATGTGCAAAGGCTGAAAAAATGAGGCAAGCAAGCTCCACTGACTGTGTAATGTGAGTGTGTATAAACAAATGAGCAAAGAGAAAAACTGTATAACAAGTATTAGATATAGTGAGCAAATGAGGAGACTGCACATGTACCGACATGTGATGCATATGGAGAATAACAGCTGGGTAAAGAAATGTCAAGCAAATCAGGTAGAAGGAACCTGCAGAATAAGAAGACTGAGAAATATGAGGTTTGGTCAAAGCTGATCTCAGAATACTGATACTCACAAAGGGATGACAAAGAACAACAACAAGTGGTAAGACACTGTACTGGAGAAGACCCACCGAACTGTGCAAACATGGAAAAACCGGTGTAAAATTATTATGCTGATAATCTATTATAACTGTATAGCTTTTTTTTATCAGTCTCTCACACAAACGTTAAAATCTGTCAAAACGTTCAAAATTTTTATAAGAATTCTTGGAACAAAAATGTAAGACAAAAAAGGATGGGAGGGGGTTCAATAATGCCTTCATTCATACTAGAAATGAACATTCTGTCGACGATGTTGTCACTCTTTTTATCTATCTCTTTATGTATATGCATGTACGAGTATGTATATGTGTGTGCGTGTGATTTATTCTGTCCGTAAAGCAATGGGTTACGTACAAGCGATAATAATGTGAATATTAAGTCAGTGTTGTTATATGTAGCTTACAGTAATATGTGAGAATAATGTTACAAAAGGGCAAGATAGCAAACTAATACAATAAACAATAGATGGTTTAAGTTTTAAACATAAAGCAATAATAAAGCATTTATTGCCTGTTTACATTATTTTGCTATCTTGTCATTGTGTTATCTTATCCTCACATTGCTGTAAAACATATATAACCACGCCAACCTAATGTCTACAGATACACCAACGTCTTGTAATGATAATTGTTTCTACTTTTGGCACAAGGCCAGCAATTACTCAGTACATTACTGGTGAAAGCAAAGTTAACTTCGACGGGATTTGAACTCAGACCGTAAAGGGACGTAACTATGCTGGAAAGCATGGCCTCTGACCCTCTACCGATACTGCCAATCCACCGCATGTTTATGTAAGTAGGGAGTGAACAAAAGTATCTTGCTGTATTTCGGTCCGACAGAGTTATTTCCCTGTACACCAAAGCCAAGTCTGGCTTTTGTTTGTAATAAGACATGAAATAAACACCAGAATCAATTAAAACTCTTGAAGGTCATGTCTCAATATGGGTGCGATCCAGTTACTAAAACACATGAAAGAATATATATAGATATATGATGTATGTGTGTGTGTGTATATATATATATATGTTTATCCCGGGTTCAATCGGGGGTAACCACAGTAAGTAAGGTACTCAATACATAGCAGAGTATAAATATTATATATATATATAGCTTGGAAGGCGGACGTGGAATGACGATGTATATAGGCTCTTCAAGATAGTGATGTAGTTGTCAAAAATATACTTTTTAACTATACACCATAACGTCTCTCTATGTACACTGTTGAATGCCTTCTCGAAATCGACCAAATTGATTGCCAGTGACTGTTGAAGCACTACTCATTGGTCTATGATGTCCTGCAACACAAACATTTGCTCACTGCATTACTTTCCAGGTCCTAAACTTGCTTTGTTCTTCCGTAAACTTGTCGTCCAGAGCTGCCTTCAGTTGATGCAGCAAAACAGAGCAAATAATGTTCACTGTCTTCAAGAACCGGTCTACCAACTCAAGCTGTGGTGTAAGAACTGAAAGATTAATACTGGAATAAGATAGGAATGTCTGTTGTCACTCCCGTTAATCCTTCTGGTCACTGATTTCATTGAATATAGAGTCGTGAATGACCCAGGAGATGGAATATCATAGACTATGGAAAGACATCTTACATATCTTGACAGTGCCCATAGCGTTACTCACCTGATAGGAGCACATTTAACACTTCAGCATATGACCAGTAGACTAACAGACGAAGCAGTAATGACCGGCCAACTTCCCCTCCTTGGAAAGTATTATTGCAACGGAGAATATCAACTATGAAAGTGGGCAAGTAGCAGTGTTTTGAAAAATAAGTAACATCTTGATAAGTTCCTCAATCAGTATCCATATGAAGATCTTCCTGTAAACTATTATCTTGCCAATGGAAATTTATACATGGGAAATGTCGAAGATAATGGCCAAGATCTACATTGCCTGTATTTGAGCAGAATATTTAAGATCATATACAGAGACTTGGTTCACGGACTGCAAAGCGGCATAGCCTGCAGGAAATTGTGGTGGAGTAAAAAAAATACATAGGAGAATGTAGTCTGGAACAAAAGATTAGGTGAACATGACTGGAAGCCTCAACCAATGTTTGAACGAGCTATGAATGAGCCTGTACGTGGTCACTCGACCTGCTAGAAATAGCAGCCAAACCTCTCTTAAATTACACCCCACCATCTTACAAACGGACTAGACACGTTAGATAATGTAATCCTACATACTCTTAAAATGATGATGGAGCGACCGGAATACCTTCTATCATTCAATGCTGACTTAGGGCTAAATAACAACCACTGTGAACGAATCCCGGAAATAGAGCCACAGGATAAAGACCACAGAAAACACCAATAAATGACTGGTTCAATGGTTTTTGTTTGTTTTTTTTAGTTTGTTTCTTTATAAGATATTGAATAAAACGTAATTTCTTTTTTATGGCGATAGTACCACAATATAAACGGAGTTGTTATTGTTTACAACTAAGTTAATAAGTGATTCTGATTATTTGTTAAATTACTTACATTATTATAGTATTTAACGGAAATGTGTTATCTTTTTTTTTTTTCTGTTACTTTTTCGCCTGGTCAAAATTCTGACTTTATCTCGTTTCAGCGAAACAATATATCTTGAGCGTTGAATTTGTAGTCGCACCTTGTTGTTCGTTCGAATGGGACGACCAGGTGTACGCAACTATGTGACTGACTTCAACTGAGAAGACAAGTTAAAGAGAATTGTTAAATATAACTCAGTTTTTACTATATGTTGTCTTAACACAAAGACACTGTAAACAAACACGTGAAGAATGAGTTATGCTTAGGAGTTTATTCTTACCTTCGCAGACATCGCTATCGAGTGGTATTGTTCACTAACATAGGAGACATATTCCATTTATCCTTAGCACCATTTCGAATACATCTTTATTGACACGGTCTTATGAATATTTTATAACAAAATTATATACTATCATAAATATTTCTAAATTATGAGGGAAATGTTTGGGGTTTTTTTTTCTATTTCTATTGAAACTAATTTCTTTTTAATTAATAAAGAATTTTTAATACGAATCTATGGTAGTTGCTATGGATACTGGCGCCAAAATTGATAGCAGCCAAACATGCCAGAATGTTGTTTATAGTAGTTATTTAATTCATTTAATCATGATTTAATGTCAAATATGAGTGTCTCCCACACCCACAAATTACGAAATGACGTTTCGTTCGTGTATTTATTGTAAGCATATTACTATATATGTAATTTATTGTAACGCTCAAGCAGAAAATCATTGTTTAATTAGTGTTATAGTACTTATACAACGGGACGAAGCCAAGATAAGAACTACATAGAGGAGCCGAAGAATTAAGAACATTCTAAAAGTACCCCATAGAAATATTTCCTTGATCGCTCGACCAAATCAATTTAGCAGTGAAATCTCCCTTTACATAGTCTAAATGTCATTTGTATCACATTTATTATGTTTTTCTTAAGTTTTTATCAACATCATTCCACGATGAAGACATGGTCCTATTTGAGGGCTCTATTAAAGTAAAAAGTGAAATTTCCAAATAGTAAAATTGAAACGTAAACACAACCACAGAACGAAGTTAATTTCTGTATATTTGTTGCTACGGGTGAAAATTGTATTTATACATGATTATTTATTAATGATTACAAGATTATATAATATCTATAAATAATATATCAGAACGAAAATATAAACACATATAATAAATACAATTAACTATTGTTAGGAACCTTACAACTCAACAAAATATATGATCAAAGCGAGAGAAAGAAAAAATAGGGAAACAAAATCGACCATCAATTCCCCACCAAGTGCGACAATCAGCTGCACATCACAGGGGCCAATGGAAATTTTTGTTGCAAGCCAACACGCTCGCAGCATTACCGCGAGTGATGGCGAGTTAAAGGCGCTTAAACAACCAGGCCCCCTCACGGGCATCACCTGACACCTCGGTAACGATGTCAAGAACTTCGCTGTCAGCGGCCCAACTCCACCAAATATCCTGAATGCCACAAGCTGAAAAAAAAAATTGTTTGATATTTTCCATTTTATTCCGTTCGGTGGTGTCCCAGATGAGACACCAGCTCAGGAAATGACCACCTGGTCTCTTCCCATCACTTCTGAATAATCCAGCGGGTTTCAGAACTGAGAGGATATTTACCTGATCTAGGGCCTGCTTAATGATCAGGTTTAGCTTGGTGTGACGGGCATTCAGGCGGCAGGACAAACCATGGATGCCTGTGGAGTCGAGGTACCTACCACAATGATATTGGCTCCCACTCGGAGTGCAATGGAGATGCGAAGCTCGTCCAGACTGAGAAGACCACCAATTTTAGCCGCATGCAGAGCGTCAATCCAGTCCCCTGAGAACTTTGGGCTTGCCGAAAGTAAGCAGCACCTAGAAAATTGATCAGAGTGATCAAAAGGAGAGTTAAAATTTTCGCTCGAACACAAATTGTCCCATACTACTCTCTGCTTCTGTCTATCCTCATCAGTATCGGGAACTGAAAAACCCAGCTCTCTCCTCTGTAGTAAAGCTTCATCCATCTCCTTGGTGGAACTAGTCTTTATTGAAAAGGATGTCACCCATTAAAGGGGGGCAAGCAGTGACAGAGACAAGTATTTAAGCAGACCAAGCCCTCTCACTATATTTGGTTTACTCTCTACCTTTCTCTCTATATATCTGGTTTACTCTCTACCCCTCTGTATATGTATCTGGTTCACTCTCTCTATATCTGGTTTACTCTCTAGCACTGTATCTAGTTTACTCTCTACCCCTCTCTCTATATATATATATATGGTTTACACTCTACACCTCCCTACATATATCTGGTTTACTCTCTACCCCTCTCTATATATATCTGATTTACTCTCTATCCCTCTCTATATATATATCTCGTTCACTCTCTACCCCTCTCTGTATATATCGGGTTTACTCTTTACCCCTCTCTATATATATCTGGTTTACTCTCTACCCCTCTCTATATGTATCTGGTTCACTCTCTACCCCTTTTTGTATATATCTGGTTCACTCTCTACCCCTTCCGCACTGTATCTGTTTCACTATATCTGGTTTACTCTCTACCCCTCTCTTACTGTATATGTTTCACTCTCTACCTCACTCTGTATATATCTGATTTACTCTCTACACCTCTCTCTCTCACTGTATCTTGTTTACTCTCTACCCCTCTCTATATATATCTGGTTTACTCACTACCCCTCTCTATGTATATCTGGTATACTCTCTACCCCTCTCTCAATATATCTGGTTTACTCTCTGCCCCTCTCTATATATACCTGGTTTACTCTCTACCCTTCTCTATATATACCTAGTTCACTCTCTACTCCTCTATATAAATATCTGGTTCACACTCTACCCCTCTCTATATATACCTGGTTTACTCTCTACCCCTCTCTCGATATATCTGGTTTACTCTCTGCCCCTCTCTATATATATCTGGTTCACTCTCTACCCCTTCCGCACTGTAGCTGTTTACTCTCTACCCCTCTCTCTATATATCTGATTTACTCTCTACCCCTCTCTTACTGTATCTGTTTCACTCTCTACCTCTCTCTATATATCTGATTTACTCTCTACCCCTCTCTCACTGTATCGTGTTTACTCTCTACCCCTCTCTATATATATCTGGTTTACTCCCTACCCCTCTCTTTATACATCTGATTTACTCTCTACCCCTCTCTCACTGTATCTTGTTTACTTTCTACCCCTCTCTATATATATCTGGTTTACTCCCTACCCCTCTCTATATGTATCTGGTTCACTCTCTACCCCTCTCTGTATATATCTGGTTTACTCTCTACCCCTCTCTATATGTATCTGGTTCACTCTCTACCCCTCTCTATATATATCTGGTTTACTCCCTACCCCTCTCTATATATATCTGGTTCACTCTCTACCCCTCCCGCACTGTATCTGTTTCACTCTCTACCCCTTTCTCTATATATCTGGTTTACTCTCTACCGCTCTTACTGTATCTTGTTTACTCTACTACTCTATATATATATATGGTTTACTCTCTACCCCTCGCTATATCTATCTGTTTCACTCTCTACCCCTCCCTATATATCTGATTTACTCTCTACCCCTCTCTCACTGTATCGTGTTTACTCTCTACCCCTCTCTATATATATCTGGTTTACTCCCTACCCCTCTCTTTATACATCTGATTTACTCTCTACCCCCTCTCTCACTGTATCTTGTTTACTTTCTACCCCTCTCTATATATATCTGGTTTACTCTCTACCCCTCTCAATATATATCTGGTTTACTCTCTACCACTCTCACTGTATCTGGTTTACTCTCTACCCCTCTCTCTATATATCTGGTGTACTCTCTACCTCTCTCTCACTGTATCTGGTTTACTCTCTACCCCTCTCGCACTGTATCTTATTTACTCGCTACCCCTCTCTATATGTATCTGGTTCACTCTATATATCTGGCTTACTCTCTACATATACCTGGTTTACTCTCTACCCCTCTCTCACTGTATCTGGTTTACTCTCTACCTCTCTCTATATATATCTGACTTACTCTCTACCCCTCTCTCTATATATATGGTTTACTCTCTACCCCTCTCTATATATATGGTTTACTCTCTACCCCTCTCTCTATATATCTGGTTTACTCTCTACCCCTCTCTGTCTATATCTGGTTTACTCTCTACCGCTCTCTCACTATATCTGGTTACTCTCTACCCCTCTCTATATGTATCTGGTTCACTCTCGACAGCTCTCTATATATATCTGGTTTACTTTCTACTCCTCTATATATACCTGGTTTACTCTCTACTCCTCTACATATCGGTTTACTCTTTACCCCTATCACACTATATTTGATTTACTCTCTACCCCCCCCCCCTCTATATATATATGGCTTACTCTCTACCCCTCTCTCACTATATCTGGTTTACCGATACTTTTGATCTAATCATCTGCAACATGAACTTCTAGAAACCAGACAGCCACTTTTTACATATGAATTGGGTGGGCGCACCAAACAAATAAACTTTATTCTCACCAGGAAACGAGACAGACATAAATTTCAAGTGTTTCTCTTTCCAATATCATTGAGTAATGGCCAAACAAACTCAGAGACAGTGCTTCTCGCAATATTGTTATCTTTTGCTCTGGCAGCAGCTCGTTTGTCCACCTCTTTCGCTTGCCCTTTGTTGTATGTGGTCCTAGATGTGCGTATTACCTGTTTATGTGGGTTTTTTTCTTTCTTTGCCTCTTTCTTTTGTTCCTTTCTCTTTCCTTTGTATATATTATGTGTTTGTGCTTTCGTTCTGTAAGCATTATAGAGTTACGGCCCTTGCCATTCTGAGTTCAAATCCCGCCGAGGTTAACTTTGCTTTTCATCCTTACGGTGTCGATAAAATAAAGCACCAGTAATGTACTGGGTAATTGCTGGCCTTGTGTCAATAGAAGAAACAATTATTATTATATTTTTTACGAGGTTAACTTTGCCTTTCATCCTTACGGGGTCGATAAAATAAAGTACCAGTGATGTATTGTGATAATTGCTGGCCTTGTGCCAAAAGTAGAAACAATTATATTTTTTATACAACTGTGAATAAATATTTTTTAACAACATAAAAAAATCAATCTGGATAAGAAGGACCTGAAAGCTGAAAGAAGTTTTAGTTGGCAGGGAATTCAGGGAAATCCTACTCAACGAGTTTCTACGTGACAATCTGTTCGTCTAATATATATATATATATATATATATATATATATATATATATATATATGTATGTATGTGTGTGTCAATATTTTATATTTTTTATTGATTGATATTAATTTTATTGATAACCCAATCGCTTTGTTTGATCATTGCCACCCACTACTAAATCTGTATTAGTATACTTTGATTCTGAAATTTATCTCAGTTATCATTGAACAAAATAGTGGGGGAGGAGAGAGAGAGAGAGAGAAGTAAGATAAGTATGATGTTATGCATGTATGGCCTATGCATTAGATGGCGGGGTCACAGGTGTGTCAAGATTTTTGAGGTAAGGATGTAGTTATGTTGAGAATAGCTGAGGAAATGGGAGGGTGTAGACAGTGAAAAGGGAATTAATTATGACGTTTCAGACATCATTCTTCGGACAAAATGCAAAAGAAATTGATAGGAGAACGTAAAAATAAGGATACACAAAATATAAGTTTTTTAAGTAAATGTATGTAGGTACAGTAAAATGTACGCTAATATACTTGATGTAGTGAGCCAAGAAAACTTAATTGGAATTACACCTATAGTGGTGAGAAAAAGTCATTGTAAAAATTACTAATTTCATGTGTGTATTTAATAAAAATAAAAATATGTTGATATTGACTGATTAATAGCAGAAGCCTTTTCTTTCGGTGTTAATATGTTTTTTTTAAAAACCTGATGCTTTGATAATCAATTAATAATAAAATGGAGTGAGATAGAAAAGAGACTGATGCTTAGTTCGGTTCAGTTCAGGGCCCGGAAGAAATATTTGTCCGCTTTAATGTTTGGTGTTAAGTACATTGCTGAATATTTTGATATGCTTTACCGTCTTAATTCTCTTTTGTTTATATTGAGGTTTGTGTTTTTATTCTTTCAATTATGCATTTATTTAGTTTGATACGTGTATAGCAATCTAGTTTACCCCATTCAAGTATTTGATGTCGTTTATAATTGCCAATTTTTCAAGATTTGATACTATAAACATAACGGTTTGTTTTAATTACTTCAAGTGATCGTCTCCCTTTGTTAAGAAGGTTGGCATCTGTCAACTGCAATATTTCCAAGTTGTATTTGTTTTGTGACTTTATTTGAAATCGTGTTTTTCAATTATATCGTAAAAGAGTAACATTTTAATCATAAAAGAACATAGCAGACCCCGTTACTTCTACTTTTTACGTTTATTTCTATACAATATAGTCTGCGATGTATTTTTATGTAGTCTAACAAAAAAACGGAAACCTAACACAAAAGACCAATTGTTTTGGGCGATCTTTAGTGAGTGGCAGACGGAATGTGAAGAACGAAATCGACAGTTTCCACTGTGTGTGTATCTCCCTACATCACAAATATTGCCGAACATACATACGTTTATACATGTATGTATACATAAATTTATATACATATGTATGTAATTAATTAAATATTGTTTAAACTATAACTTCCCTTTTTTGCTCGATATCATTAAATACCACCACCAACTACTGTTGTATATGTGTGTGTTCGAGATTTACGAATATGCGCACGCACACAGTGGAAAATGCCAATTTCATTGTTTACATTCCGCATACCAATCACGAAAATGATCGCCGTTTTTATCTTTCAACAATGCGGAAAGTCATTACAGAATTATTTGAGGTTATCTTCAATCCAATCCAGGGCTTTCTCACTCCTGTTGGAAAACCCCCTCCCTGGTTGACCTCCACCGCTTTCTGTTTGGTTTTGGCCATGTCAGGGGCGTAGCTGTATTCACTTCACTTGGCCATTTGCGGATTGGCGAAGCTATTAAAAACAATAGCTAGGTGGATGGCTGTTGATTCTGAGATGTTCATCTTTCCTTTTAACAGCTCTTGTTTTTTTTGTGCTGTTGGAGTTCCACCTACCCCTCCTCGCTAGACTAGGTGGAGGAACAAGTTTAGTCGCCGACCATAAAGAAGGTTGTACTGGGTTACATGGTACCAGTAGCAGGCAATCTAATTCAAGGGCCCACTTCATCATTGGCAAACTAACAGTTCTAAATATAAGATAAATATATTTTTGTATATTCGGTAATGAGAAAATTGTAGGTTATGGCCATTTGTGTAGGCACATTCCTCTGTTTACTTGTAGAAACGGCAAAAAATGTACTCAATGTGGCGATTTGGAGTATAACCTACCAAATTCACTTTCACACTTCAGTTTTCTTTGTAACCTAAGGCTATAAGAGGAGAAATATAAATAAGAACGTGGTACGCTGGAGTTTCCCTCTAATAATTGTTTAGGCTAGCCAACATTCACATCATTTCAGTGGATGATAGTGAGGCTAAGACTCTGGAATAACCAAACACCCTTGCTTGTATCACCTGACACGACGGTAAGGCGAACCTCTAACAATGACCAGAATCTCGCCAGTGGCCCAGCTCTTCCAAACGTCTCTGGCTGAATAAAATAGTTTGCCGATAATTACTGTTATTTAAAAATGTTATTCCTTTCATTTCCAGAATTGAATAATAATAATAGTTTCTGAATTAAGAATAAGGCCAGTAATTTTGGGATAGGAGAAAGTCGATTAAATCAACCCCAGTGCGTGACTGGTAGTTTATTTTATCGACAAGGCAAAGCTAACCTCGGCGAGGTTTGAATTCAGAACGTAACTCTATGCCGCAAAGCATGATATCCGACGCTCTTCCGATATTGTAATGATAATAGTAATAATAATGCTCCAGCAATAATAATTTTAAACAAATGAATGCAGTATTTTTATAATAGCAGTAATTTTAAATAGTGTTCACATGCAGGAAGGAGATTCACTCCGGCGCTACTCTGCATTTCTTACTGCTGCGTTCTTTCGCCTGAACAAAATGTTTTTAAACATTTCGTTTTAAACATTTCGTTCAGCTGCAGCAGAATTTTTTGTTTCTTAATTTGATTTGCGTTAGGAATATTTTGATGTGCCACCGGTTTTTAGTCTATTCTTTTCTTTTACTTGTAATAATATAAAGGGGGTGTAACTAAACGTACCGATCATCTTAACACAATGGCTATATTTAGAATACTTTGCTTTAGCAATCTTTCGTAAGTGGTAGATGGAATGTAAACAATGCAATCGACATTCTCCATCAGTCGTATGTAAAAAGATCAAAACTAGTTTATTAGTTTATAATATGTTTGTTTTGTTTTCAACCATTACTACAACCCTGATTTATATATATATATATATATATATATGAAAAAGTATGACCCCGACGGCAGAGCTCAAGCCATTTCGACGGCTATTTCTGTCCAGAAATAGCCATCGAAACGGCTTGAGCTCTGCCGTCGGGGGTCATACTTTTTC
This sequence comes from Eledone cirrhosa, assembly GCA_964016885.1. Classification (NCBI taxonomy): domain Eukaryota; kingdom Metazoa; phylum Mollusca; class Cephalopoda; order Octopoda; family Eledonidae; genus Eledone; species Eledone cirrhosa. The sequence goes on along the minus strand of OZ024746.1, from coordinate 84,450,608 downwards.
CTATTACCAACTCTACTACCTTAAGTATTGAGTACTCTGGTGCGTTATGGTCCATCTGGTTCCTTACCACAACTCCTTCGTTATATATATATATATATATATATATATATTAGCTCATTGTAATTAAATACCCCAACTACTTTGAAATGAATGAACAGAACGAAAATAATAAAAACAAATAAATAATCAAACAAACGTGTTACAAACTAGTTCTGTACGAGATGATTACTTAACCGGCTACGTACGGCTACGTACACTTAAGTAGAACGTCGGAAAATGTCGATTTCATTGTTTGTATTCTGTCTACCACTTTAGAAGCACCGCTCTTTGCTTTTGATGATTTTTTCCGTGGTAAAATGAGACAAATTATTGAACAAAAAATGTTAATTTATTTTTTTTAAGGGAAAATAATTGTTTCTACTTTAGGCACAAGACCAGCAATTATGCCAGTTCATTACTGGTGCTTTATTTTATCGACCCTGTAAGGATGAAAGACAAAGCTAAGCTCGGCGGAATTTGGACTCAGACCGAAAAGGGCCGTAACTCTATGCTGCAAAGCATGGCGTCCGACCATCTACCGATACTGCCAATCCACAATTAATAGAGACTAGCGAGACTCGTGGAAATGCAACATTTTATAAATGCTCTTATTTCGATTTTGATGCATTATTAAAGATTTCGGGGGAATCGTTCATACTATAGCTCGACACGCGAAAACTAAAACATTTAATTAGAGATAGGGCTCTCATCGGTTCATGTTTGTGTGAGTAAGCATCTCTGATGATGGATTAACAATCCTGTCATGTCCGCAACATGAGCATCTCACAGGAGTGACTGGGCGCCCACCCATCATGTCACCAACACGGCCACACTGCGGGGAGGGTTAGGTACTTTTTTGTCATGTCACCTAATAGAGAGAACTTGGTGCCCTTTTGTCATAATACCAACATGAGCTCCTTATATGGTGGACTAAGGGCTTTTGTTGTGTCACCAGCATGAACACCTTACAGGCTGGACTGAGAGCTTTAAGCTACCCTGTCAGCATTGTGAGAGAGTGTGTTCAGCTTTCCAAACTTATATACATGGATTGGTCAATTAGGCCACCGATTCTTCTGTTGTTTGAACCACAGCAGGAATGCTTCTTCTGAAATAGATCTCAACTCCACTGTCACTGCCTGCATGAAGGTCTCTCGACCCTAAAAACAGGAGCCTTTCAGAGACATCTTCATTTTTGGAAACAATCAGAAGAAGCACTATTTGGAGAGTAGCGTGCTTAGTGAATGAGAAAAATACCTTTATTTGGCAACATGTGGTAAGGAGTTAGCCTTACAAGCCCTATGACATAGAGTCCTTTTTGCAGTAGTATTTTACAGCCATATGCTCTTCTTGTTGCCAACTATTATAATTGCCTCTCCCACCGAGATAAACTTTGCTTTCCATCTTTCCAAAGTCGATAAAATAAAGTACCAGTCATGTACTAGGGTTGATTTACCCCCCCCCCCTCACAAAAAAAAATGACTGACCTTGTGTCTAAAGTAGAAATTATCATTTGTAAGGGTGCTTGATTTGCAAAATTGTTAGGGCTTTGGACAAATGTCTTGTGGTGTTTGTTCTGGCTCTTTACATTCTGAGTTCAAATCCTACTGTGGTCGCCTTTACCTTTTTTTCTTTTTGGGGTCAATAAAATAAAAGTACTGGGGGACAATTACTCTCGTTGTTCTTAAATCATTATTATTATCATTTTTTTTCTTCTGTGTTTTCTGTAGATAAGTGTGCATTTTCTCACTCTGTAGAATTTGGATTTTTACCAAGCCTAACTGAAGAAAGAAATATTTCTTTTGCAATATTTTTTATAAGGAATCTTTCTGGAACATTTTGGACATCTCTCCCATATCGGGGGGGAGAAATAAGGTTTGTTATTTTTGGATATTTTGAAGATAATTTTATTGCATTTACTTCCATTCAATTAAAAGATGGCTATCAGCCAAAGATACAACATTCATTTAGAAAGTCAACTGAATGCAACAACACTAAAAATAAAGCAAAAAGGAAAAAAATCAAATTTAATTATACAGTAAAATGTAAGACTTTTGGACTGATAACATTGACATTTACTTGAATGTTTACAACAAAAAGTGAAAGCATGGCTTAGTGGTTAGACTGCCGGGCTTACAATCATGAAGTTGTAAGTTCGATTCTCAAGCCGGGCTTTGCATTGTGTTCTTGAGCAATTCACTTTATTTCACGTTGCTCCAGTTCACTCAGCTGTAGAAATGAGTTGCAATGTCACTGGTGCCAAGCTGTATCAGCCATTGCCTTTCCCTTGAACAACATGGATAGCGTGGAGAGGGGAGACTGGTATGTATGGGCAACTGCTGGTCTTCCACAAACAACCTTGCCCGGACTTGTGCCTCGGAGAGGAATGTTCTAGTTGCAAATTCCATGGTCATTCGTGACCGAAGGGGGGCTTTACCCTTTTACCCTTCCAACAAAAAAACCAACATCAAAGCACACAGGCTATTTGCCAAATGTATAGAATGAAAAGGTATCAGTATTCTGTTGACAAACACTGGTATTAACAAAGACAGTAAACATGTACATATGCCATGATACAATGCTTACACAGACCCTGCCAATCCGTCGAACCCATGCGACCATGGAGAATGATCATAAATGCTGATGAGGATTGCTTCCCTTGGCGTGGATACATTGAAACTCCAATGTCTGGCAACTGACTTGATAAACACCCACAAAATTATTAACCATCTTGCCAACAACAACCCTGAGCACCTTTTTGATTTCCATGTGTCTAACACACGTGGGCATGCCTACAAAGTCAGAAAACAGCACAGCTCCCATGACTTTCGGAAACAATTTTTCACGTTCAGAGTTGCTGAAGCATGGAACAAACTACCTGCATTAGCTGTTAGCTGTCGAGACACTGCATCCTTTAAAACCTCCATGCTTCCTAAGATTCACCAACACTATACCTGATATCCCCCCTCCGTACACAAGCACATGTATTTCATGACTTATACACTGTTCATTTTCCTGACATTTGAACATTATTCTATATACTATACATGCACCTTTGATGAGTTGTAGTGCACCTGAGCACTGTACACAATAATTTCATTATTATTATTATTAAATATAACCCATGCTAATGTGGCAGATAGACGTTAAACGATGATGGTGATGATGGATATATATATATATTTATTCAGGATATACATAACATATCTTTACCAAAACACACCCACTGCACTTGTGGAACCAGTTCCCCATTGTTCCTTGGATAAGTACCGCACTTGAAGTTTTCACATACCACTGTTGTATAGTGTGGATGATCTTTTGTCCCATGTTATATTTCTTCATGGTCCCACATAGTGCATCGTGCCACATCCTGTCGAAGGCTTTCTTGAATTCAACGAATACATGGTATAGATCTTGTTAGGTGTTGGCTGTACTTCTCGCCTTCTTTTGGGGTCGGGAAGCACATGTAGTTTTCCTCTATCTGGTGGTAGTAGCAAAAGAGGTTGTGTGGTGGACCAGGTTGAAAGGATTGAAGACACTTTTCTATTCGGCCAGTCCCTCATCAACTTTTTCAAGTTTCACTTGGAAAAGAAGGTGAAGTTGGAGAGAGAAGTGTTGCCCCCTTCCAGTACATTTGCTAAAGGATGGGTGAATGTGGTGAGAATAGGCCTACTCTTGGCATGCGCCTGAAGGCTAGTTTATTTGAGGAGGAGAGGGGTGCCCTTCTCAGGTGCTCTTGAAGCATCAGGTGGTTCAGGATTGGTGAGGTACCTGAGTTTCTCCTAGGTGGTTCCCCCCCTATTGGGGAATTCTGTTGTTTGTATTTTTATTGTTTATTATTGTTGTATTTATTTTTTTACTGAATTCTTTTTGTAACCTCCCCCCTTCCCTCTGTCTGTTTGTATTGTCCACTATATGTAGGTCCTTGTGGCCAATATAGAAAGAATTATTATTATTGTTATTATTTTCTTTTAGTTGGTTGACATAACATAATCTCAAGAAAAATCATGTCAGCTGATCTCATGGGGATGAAGGAGAATTTTACATCAATGGTGCAAAAGGTGCAGCCATGGATCCTGTCTCATTTCATGATGTGGTTAGACTTAAAAGTAGCTGAGTACAAAGTGCATGGATGTATGATTCTTGGTGAGTCTCAGTTAAAATTGGTTTGGAATCTTACTTCTTTTAGTGTTGTTGTTGTTTGACCCTTTTATTACCATATTTCTAATGACATGCACTGTATTTCAATTAATTAGTGAAGAATTTTGAAGGATTTACTAAAATTATTAATTAAGAGAGTAACAAAGAGGTTTCAATTTAAATAGGAACCCCTTAAAATGTGTGGTTTGGGGTGGGTTGGTATCAAAAGTGTTAACTCCAAGGTCATTAAAGACAGGAGGGTGTGATTTAAGAGAAAGTTGACTGCTATTTCTAGCATGTTAGGTGACCATGTAGAAGCTCTCTTGTTGAGGTTGTTGTTGCTTAGACCCAGTCAATCTAGTATGCATGCATGGTTCCATAACTCCTGATAGAGTAGTAGGGGTGCTGTATTGACATATGGTGTTTCTTGGGTATTTTAAGCCTGGCAGAGCTGATCCCTCTCCAGGCCTGAGTACAGTAGATTTCTTTCAGAGAAAGATAGAAAGTGAGAGAGAGGAAATGAGAAAGAGATATAGAGAAAGTATCAACCCCAGTACTAGACTGGTACGTTTTTATCGACCTCAAAAGGATGAAAGGCAAAGTTAACCTTGGCGGGATTTAAACTCAGGGAGCAGAGAGTTGGAACGAATACTATAAAGCATTATATCCGATGTTCTAACGACTCTTTCAATCTAGTGTATTATGGTGTAAATGGTGATGTTTTCTGGGTATCCAAAAATTTATAAATGCTTGTTAACATAAGTTTTTACAAATAAATATATTATCGTATTTATTCGTATATAAGTCTAGAACTATGTGCAAAAAAAAAATCGATGGTAAAATGGGAGTGTCGACTTATATTTGAGGTCAATATTTTGCCAATTTTCACCAATTTTAAAATTTTACATAAATGAGGTGCTAAAATATTTTCACTTTGGAGATGAATATTACACCAGTTTTGCTTTTGGCGGGAAATTCATATTTCGTTTTGAATATGTTTTCAATGAATATGGCCTTCACCAATTTTTAACATTGCTCTCATAGTAGATTATATGGAACAACATGGCAAACGCTGACCTTATGAAGCTGAACCTCACAAAGTAAATGATTTGGGATCAAGTTGACAGGCGATTTGCCATACTTCAAAAGAAGCAAGCATTGTGCATCTAATATTTAGTTAAAATTTTTATACTATTTTTTAATTTTTTATTTTCTTGGCATTTTAAAAATAGTTTGATCTGGAGGAATGAGGCTGAACTCGAGGCCTTTCCAGATCCTCCAAAACTAGTGAGAGCAATGGTGTTGATGGTCTTCTTGAACGACTATACTCTGGTAACTGTAGGGAATTCAAGAGGGTGGACATTCTGAGGAAGTAGGATTGGGCATAGTAGTTAATGAGGCATTTCAAAGGGGAGGGCATAGACACAATGTGGACAATGAGAAGAGAAGAGATAAGTAGGTTTGGAGAGCAGGAAACTAGCCACCTTTAAAGAGTAGAGGCCACTGTAGTAATGGTAGAAAAAGCAGAGAAAGGAAACAACATATCTGTGGGTCAGAAGCTGGAAGGTATTGGAGACTTGATGCCAATCAGTTGGATAGAAGTTTTTTTGGCCTGCAGATTAGAATATCTGTCTGTGTAGTGATAGCAGCACCATCTTGTGTATGAGAACAATATTCCATTGTGAAATGTACTCTTTAAGGTGTTGGATTCATGATCATAAGGTTGTGTATTCGACTCACAGACCAGGTAATATGTTGTGTCCTTGAGCAAGGCATTTCATTTCACGTTGCTCTAGTTCACTCAGCTGAAAATTTGTGCCTGCAGCAGTTGGGAGTTAGCTCTCTGACAGCCTGGAACCTCATCCAGTGCACTTTCAGTTGCTTAATGCCTATGAAACTAGTATACGCTCCACCCACTGCTCCCAAAACCTGGTGACAGGTCTGAAAATGATTGATATTATTGGACAAAGCTTTCCATACTTGCCAAAATCAGATAAAATTATTATTTGTCAGTAAATTGTAAAAACGAACCACAACACTTAAGAAATGCAGTAACAAGTAGAAAACATGTTATTGGAAGCATTTAAAAGGAGCCAATCATCAGATTGGACCAAGGAAACTATATTTCTATTGATCAGTTGCAAGTCTTGACAGAAGTAGGTAAGATTTGAACCCAGAATGTGCAGAGCCTGATCAGATATTGCAAAAGCCTCCCATCTGATTCTTTAACAATTTGCTAATCCACCACACTTGAACTTGTATTTTTTTTTTTTTTTACTTCAAAAGGATGAAAGGCAAAGTTCACCTTGACAGGATTTGAACTCAGAGCACTGTGAAACAAAACAAATACCTAGGTATTTAATCCAATGCCTCTGCCAATTTGCTACTTTGCAAATATAAAACAAAAGAAAAACTTTCAAGAAAACTTGATAACAAAATAATCTATCTAATCTTTCTGATTTAAAAGACTTAACTGGTATCAACATTTTATATATATATATATAATATATATATATATATTATATATATATATATATAAAATATATATATATATAATGTATATATATATATATATATATATATATATATATATATATATAAACGGAAAAAATGAAACGAAATTTCATTTCCCACTCTTAGTACGGCTGTTACTTAAATATAAGTATGTAGACGTACATACATATATATATATATATATATATATATGTGCACTCTATCAGATAAACTAGATACTATTGAAGAATTTTTCCTAGGTCATGCTGATTAGTCAGCACATCTAAAAAAATCCAAGATGGCTGAATCACTGTCATAGATTATTAAGTTAAAACAGTTTTTTTACAATATGTCGTTGGGAAAGAAATTGCTGGCCTTATGCCTAAAGTAGAAACAATTATTATCATGGATAATGTTGTCAACCAGCTATTATTATGAAAAACAGTGGGTCCCAAACATTTTATTTGTTTAACGTTATCAACCAGCTATTGTTATCGAAAACACTTCATCTCAAAGTGATCACAATAAGCGACTTCCACTACAAATAATTTGATTCAAAGTGCCAAGAAACTGGCAATTTATCAAGTTTACTGAGTGCTAGAAAGTGACTGCTTTGTGTACAAAGACAAAAGTACGTTTCTAAGAATGTTTAAAATAGAGAAATACATTGTATGATTAAGAAAATAATTGTTTTTACTTTAGGCACAAGGCCAGCAAATACCCAGTGCATTACTGGTACTTTATTTTATCGACCCCGTAAGGATGAAAGGCAAAGTCAACCTCGGTGGGATTTGAACTCAGATCGTAACGGGACGTAACTATGCTGGAAAGCATGGCGTCCGACCCTCTACCGATACTGCCAATCCACCAATGATTAAGAAAATAATAATAATAATAATAATAATCATTCATAACTGGATATATTGTTGTTGAGTAGTAGTTAAAGAAACATTTATTTCAAAGTGATACAAATGCTTTAAAGAAACGTTATTTCGTTATTTCGATAGTGGACTCTTGGTTAGTGTGGCCATAACAGTACAAGGCATTGAAGTTGATACAAGGGCAAAAGAAAATAACAGGGTGTAGTTTATATCGAGTGAAGGAATGGGGACATCACTGAAGAGAAAGTAATAGGAGTAACAATAATGGAATTTGCAGAATTTGTTGGCCATTGAATAAAATGCCATTGTTGTATTGGTTCTGGCTCTTTACATTCTAAGGTCAAATCCTGCCAAGTTCAACTTTGCTTTTCATCCTACCGGGGCCGATAGAATAAAGTACCAGTCAAGTACAGAGATTGATTTATTCAACTTTACGAGATGCATGTGCTGGTACAGCCATGTCGAGCACAGTGAGGGCTGAATCAACAAAGTGATGACTGTCGATACAAGAGGCAGTAGAGGCCCAGGAAGACCAAAACGGACTTGGATGGAGGATGTCTGTCAGGATGAAGCTAGGCTTGGCCTGGTCCAAGTTAGACTGACGGACAGAAACACATGGAGCGGGATGCTAAGAAGCGCTGTCAAGCAGGACCTATCCCTACTTAGGGATTAATTGTGTCTTGCATAATCAAAAACTGGATGATGATGATGAACTTTGCCCTTCCCTAAAAATTTGTTGGGATTGTACCTAAATTAGAAATCAATATCTTGTAGCATCTATTGCAGACAATTTCAAAAAATTCTATAGAAATAGTCAGATGAATCTCAGACACCTTCTCACTCTTGCTCCAACAGAACATCGAAGATGTGATAGCTTGAGGGATAGAGGGTTGCACCTAACACTTGACTAGTACTTTATTTTATTGATCCTGAATAAATAGGAAACAGGGTTGACCATAACAGGGTTTGAACTTAGAAAGTAAAGAGTTGGAATAAAAGCTGCAAGTCATTCTGTTCAAAACTTTTAAGACTCTGTTTAGTAACCACTTTTATTTATCACTATGAAATGACCTACTTTATACTACCAACTGTCTATATGTTGAATTCCACTATCTATTGATTTATAGAGCAGCACTAAGAACTTTGCCTTCTAATAATATCTAGGAAGGTGGCAAATTAGCACAGTCATGAGAATGTCAGATAGAATACTTTGCAGTATTCATTCTAACTCAGTTCAAATCACAACAAGGTTAACTTTGCCTTACATCCATTCGAGATCGATAAAAAATGTACAAGTCCAGTACTGGGGTCCATTTTTCCTCTATATCTCCTCTCTAGAAGAAAGCAGTTGTGTACCAATCTGGAGAGGGATGGGCTTTGCCAAGTTTAAAATGTCTATAAAATGCTATATGTAACTATGGTGCTCCTACAACTTCATCAGGCGTGATGTATCCATACATACATACATGCATGCAAACACACATACGTGCACACACACACACACACATACATGCACGCACGCACACATACATGCACGCGCGCACACACACACTCATGCATACAATCTAGGACAATTGTTTTAGGGCTCTGCAGGAAAACATTACCTAATATCTTATTGCCATATTTAAGATTGTCGGATACAATTTGAGAGTGATTCGGTTGCTACTTCTAGCAGGTCAAACAACCATGTAAATGGTCCCACATCAGTTGGCCTCAGGAGGCGTTGAACTTGTGCTACAAGATAATAGGCACTTTTTCAATATTATAAGATTAGCAGAATTGGTAGAGTTTCAGATAAAATGTCATTGTTCTGGCTCTTTACTTTCTGCTTTTAAATCCTGCCAAGACCAACATTGCCTTTCATCCTTCTGTGGTCGATAAAATAAAGTATCAGTCAAGTACTGGTGTTGATTTAATCTTTCCCTTAACCCTTTAGCATTTACATTACTCTATATATATACTATTATATTTACACAGTAAAGGTTTTACCTCACATAGTTATCTCATATAATATCGAATCTATGAGATTTTGATATTATTTATTTTGAGAATACTTTAATGTCGGTATGAGAGGCCAGTTACAGCTGATTTGAATAGAAAAAGGTGAGAGAATTCTGGCCGGATATGGCTGGTTTAAATGCTAAAGGGTTAAATTTGCTGGCCTTATTTCTAATTTAGAAATCATTATTATTAATACTTAATAAATTCTTGTTATCATGTAGATAGGAAAATTTGAGATAACCCTTGTCAATGGACACAACACAGTACCAGAAGCAGGATATCAATAGCTGGTTTTCTCTAACTTTATTGATTTATCTCCAGTATCTCCATCTGCATATAAAACATTTTTTTAACTCTTTCCTTAGCAAGTTTTCAAATAATCAAGAATTTTGAGCAATTTAGTAATATAACTTACTCATTATTAAGCTGGTATCCAGAACATAACTTAACAAAGGTTCTTACATAATATTATGATTGAAGGATTTTAGATAAATATAAACATTATCTGATTCCCCTCCCCTGCTGAACCCTTGCACTCCCCAATACTTTCCCAACCCAGGAAAGTCTGGCATGCCTCAAAATGACAGACATCACCCATCCACTTGCTCTAAGCCAAATATAATGACTCCTTTTAGGCCATTAAGGCAAACCAGGCACACCCTACAATATGTCAGACACCATCCACTTGCTTCAAGGCCAACACCATGACCCTCTGCCTCCTGCAGTGCAACACCTGTTCCACAGCCCCTACTCCCACTAATGCTTGCTGAGATATTGCTGGTTCTATGACAAAAATACTGAGTCCATACTGTAATGTGGTAGTGATGATGCCATGACTAAAAGCACCCAGTTCAACCTATAAAAGTGGTAATGCCGGTGTCATGTTAAAATGCTGCCAGTACACACTGTAAATTGATTGGTGCTAGGAAAGGCATCCAGCCATAGAAAACATGTTCCCAGTACATGCTATAAAGTTTATTGGCATTAAGAAAGGCATCCAGCCATTGAAACCAAACAAAAACAAAACGTACAAGCAGGACCTAGTCACCTGACTGGTCAGACCTCAGTATGTGCCAGTTGTCTAACCTATGCAAGTATGGAAAATAGACTTTAAACGGTGGTGAAGGTGATGGTGGTAGTGGTGGTGGTTGTTTCAAATTGCAGAACCAGGGGTGGTTTCAGGCAATTCAAGATCAAAGGGTTTAAACATATGCATTAGGAAAGACGGGCACCTAGCCATAGAAACCATGCCAAATAAAGAGTTGAGAGAAATTTTCAAGTTACAAACAAGAAAACAGTACCCACTAGAGTTGATTTATTATATGTGTGTATGTACACACATATATATATATATATATATATATATATATATATATATATATATATATAGTGTCTGTGGTGCTGAGACAGAAGAGACCACAAATCATGTGAGTACTCAATGCATTGGGAGATGCAGAGTGGGTATAATCTAGACTGTGACAGCAAAAACACACTAGCCAAAACTGCTTGATGTCACATCAGGATTATCTCTCTCTCTCTCTCTCTCTCCATATATATATGTGCGTGTGTGTGTGTGATGATGATGATGATGATGCTGATGATGTGTGTCTATTTTATTTTAGATCAGACTGGCATCTCTTCTCCACGATGGCTCTCAGATAATATTTGCTCTCAAACTACAAGAATACCAAAACTGACTCATGTGAGCAATGAAAATAAGGATGAAGATAATGCTTTTCAGGCTTTGAATCAATCGGCTCTGTTCTCTAGTGAAATCTCTTCAAAACAACATAATAACCAACCCCAGATAAATTTTTTGCCCAATCCAATTAATAACAATTTTAGTAGAAAAACCTCATCTTTGGCATCATGCTTATCATCACCTGATATCCAAATTCAAGAATTTCCATCAACATCTCCTTCAGTTTCTTCATCTCTTCTCAGCTTACCCAAAAGACAAGACAGTTATAGAAATGCAAATGAAATTTCTCCTAACATGACAATTCCTCTACATCATGCAATAACAACCGAAGAAAATCCACAAAGGACAATTGACAGGATTGAAATTCATTCCACTGACAGTCTGAATTCATCATCAGTGAATAATTTTCAGAAGGCAAATATGGAAAAAGACTGCATGAATTTGGAGGAAGAAATGAATTTAAACTATGATGTTGAGATAAAAGCTGAACCATTTTCATCTTTTAATGAAGAAGAAGTTGATCTACAGAATAACTGTGCATCACAGTATGACATGCTGGCATCGGTAACAAAAATAAACCAAAACGATGTTGTGAATTCGGTCATTAGTTGTGAAAGCACACTCCCTGATGCTAAAGGAACAATAACAATTGATCTGAATGGTAAAATTCTTGACGATGAAACTGATAACATGATAATGACTCAAAAACCACAACTAGAAGAGCAACAACACCAAATGATGCAACAGCAGCAGCAACAGCAACATCAGCAGCAACATCAGCAACAACATCAGCAGCAGTCAACCGTTTTGCCACCGGTAGAGTCACTTACAGGAAGAATGTTTCTACACCAGGTACCAGTTATCAATCTGCAGAATTGTAATGTAAGAAAAGGTAAGGTTTAAAACAAAAAAAATATTCTTGTATATCTACATTTTTAGGGTCAGTTCACATGGATTTTATGCATATGGAAAATAGATGTTAAATAGCTATGATAATGATATATATATATATACACACACAAACACATATATATATATGTGTATGTGTTATGTGTATATATATATATATACACACAAACACACATATATATATATATATATACACACACAAACACATATATATATGTGTGTGTGTTATGTGTATGTGTATATATATATATATATATATACACCCACAAACATATATATATGTGTGTGTGTTATGTGTATGTGTATGTATATATATAGATATATATAGATATATATACACACAAACACATATATATATATATACACACACAAACATATATATATGTGTGTTATGTGTATGTGTATATATATATATATATATACACCCACAAACATATATATATGTGTGTGTGTTATGTGTATGTGTATGTATATATATAGATATATATATATATATACACGCACACAATAATGATAATTGTCAGATGTAAATATTCACAACTCCTTTTATTCATAATGTTTCTGTTAATAATTATGTAATGCTGTCATCACGCAACCACCAACGCAACTTCACCAGGCAGCATCTTAATGTAATACAGACTAGCGATAAGGGGATGGACGAATTTGTTGTTGGTTCTATGAGTGTATATATATATATATATATATATATATATATTATAGATAGATAGATAGAGATACATAATTCATATATATGTATGTGTATCTATATTTGCGTATGCTGGTGTAAAATGGTGTGTCAACTTACATGTCTATATCCAAAGGCTAAGTTGCCTTTTAACATCGACATACAAGTTGACAAGTTATTCGATAAATAGAAATCAAGGAAATACACCGTGGGGATCAATATATGATCAACTATAAACTAATATGGCTGCAATCAATTTACTGAAACTCGTAACAGAAAAAAAAAGATTGTATATGTTATATATATGTATATATATATATATATATATGAGTGTGTGTGTGTTTATATATATGTATATATATATATATATATATGCATATATGTATATATATATATGTATATGTATATATATATGTATATGTATATATATGTATATATAGATGTATATATATGTGTATATATATATATATATATATGTATATATATAAGTATGTGTATATATGTATATATATATATATGTGTGTATATATATACATATGTATATACCTATGTGTATATATATATATATATATATATATATACTACACGTATATATATATGTGTGTGTGTGTGTGTGCATGTATGTGTATATATATATATATATGTATGTATATATATATAATTCTTTTTTATTATTTTCAGTGACATCCACCACTGGACGCAATAAAAAGTCTGTTCCTGCTGTTCTTAGTTCAAGCAAACTCTCCAATAATTCAAATAGTAATATCAGAGCAAAGCTTGTATGCCAGATATGTGGAAAATTTTTCAGATGTCGCTCTTCTTTGTCACGACATAAGTGGCTTCATAGAGAAAAACGACATCGCTGTTTTGTCTGTAAGAAAGCTTTCCACCGCAAAGAACACTTATTTCTTCATTTGAAGCGACATGCAAAATCTAATGAAATCACCTGTCCCATATGTGCAATGAAAGGCACTACCCTCAATGACATTGAAGAACATATTAGACAGTGTCATCAGAATATTTTGTGAATAGTTCAAGTTGTTAAGTGTAAATAATTCTGTGTATGTGTGGAAGAAAAGAGACAGAATTTATATTTATTCGTTATTGATATGTAAAATAATACATAATTGCTTGTTTTAATTTCAAACAAGTCCGAATATTTTTTTTTATATATTTTATTGTAGAAGAAAAAATTAAATTATGAATGCAGTATTTAAAGCCTATATACTTTTTTTTTTGTTTTGTTTTCATTGACTCAGTGTGTGTTCATTAGGTGCAAGTGCAGCCAAGCGCGCTCATTGAGCCAATTCTCTTGTGTAATTCAGAGACATTACCACTTCCTGTAAGGCTCCAAAAACTACAAGATAGTTGTTACCATCAATTGAGCATACAAACGTCTTTCATGGAAAACTCATTCAACACTAAAATAAATTTATGGGTCTTTACCACTCATCTTACAAACAGGGAGGCAACATAGAGTTCAATTTACTGAGTACAACTTTATAGCATATGTTCTTTGGAAATTTAAGCCAGCTGGTGGGAAACATCAAAAGCTTTCCTGTCCAGATATCATTGCCAGATATTTGGGTTATAAAGTGAAGGATTGTGAGCTCTGAGGAGGAGTTTGGGGTCACCAAATGATGGTGATGCAGCTAAGTGGTTAGTAATTCAGTTTGTAAGTATGTGGTTCAAGGATCTATATCACTGCGTGCACCTTGGACAAATGTCTTTCACTATAGCTTCAGACCAATCCAAGCTTTATGTGTAAAACCGAATAGATGGAATATGTGTGGAAGCCTGTTTATTGGCTATCTTTGTTATTGTCATTTATACCAAACTATATAAATGGACTCTGCCCAAATCTATTTTCATTTTTTTGTTCTTCACTGTACTACTTGTTACTTTATCCACATAAGGATATAAGGGGAAAATATAATATATGAAGTACATATAAAAATACTCAAATAAATAAAGGGTATAGGAATTGTATTGATGATGGAACTGTGAAGGCAGTGCTACTTCACCAGACATGCCAAAGGTAATTCCAAATGAAATGTAATATCTGTTTTGAGATAGTGTACCTAAACCATTTGCAAGTTAGATTCAATAGGGAGAGCAAGAGTGATAAATCACTTCTGGTGATATGGTTATCATGTTTATCATAAAGCCAGAAATGAAAGGTTCAATCCTCATTAGTGGTATATATATATATATATATATATATATATCATCATCACTGTTTTATGCCCATTCTTCCATGCTAGCATGGGTTAGACAAGTTGTCCTGTTGTGGGCAATGCTAGGTCTAATTAGCTGTGGCATATCCTTTTCAGTTACTTTCATCAATTTGATGCCTCTACAGTTATTTCTTTATAGAATATCTCCTTTGATGTTGTAGCAGTTGATGATGGTAAAACATAGTCAGTCAGGTAGGATTTATAATCTGATGAACTATGTCAGTGACTAGATTATGTCATGCTTTGTAACATATTTGCAATGCTTCAGTAACTATCCCTGATGGTCCAGCTGCTTCACCTGCCATCATAATTACAAAAACCTTATCAATCCATCATTACTATAAGTTTAAAAAGTGTTCAGAAAAAACTTTAATAAACTGGAGAGGACCGAGAATCTTACTCTGGTGGATACTTACCTGCACACTAAATTCTCTACTAAACTCGTTAACTCCCACCTTACTTACAACAACACCTCTGTAAATGACTTCCATTGCTCTCACCTGTCATTTATTTACACACATTTCTTAGAAACCACCCAATTACAGAGCATCTCCAGATTTAATCAATACCAGGTATATGAGTGCAGTCATGGCTGAGGAGTTAAGAGGTTTGCTTCTCAATCATGAGGTCTCAGGTTTGATCCCATTACATGGCATGTGTCTTATACTATAGACTTGGACTGACTCAAACCTTGTGAGTGAAATTGGATAGATAGAAACTGTTTGGAAGCTTGTTATATTGATTGCACCTATAATTCAAGGAGCTATCTTAGGATTATGTTAAAGGTACACATGTCTATGGAATACTTAACCACTTATATTCTAGTGCAGTGGGGATGTGGTTCAGTTCATCAAACAACTAGAATACTCATCATCAAAACCAATAGGGGATCCATTTCTTCAAATATATATATATGTATGTGAGTTTTGTGTGTATCATCAACATCACCATTTGACATCTATTTGCTATTCTTGCATGTGTTAGACAGGTTGTCACATTCATAGGCTAGACTATTCAGGTGACATCTTGCTCATACATTCTGTTTTGGGCTTTGTTTCTAGCGCTGTATGCTTTTTCTAATGTCAACCACTTTACAGTGTGAACCAGGATTATTTTATCATTATCTTATCAACTTCCAGGGCAGACAGGGTGTTTCTAATCATAGCACCAGCACTACCACTTGACAGAGTGGGCTGGGTGTATTTTATCATGATATTAGTATTACTCTAATACAACACTAGGACACTCATGTCCTCTGTCATGCTAAGGAAAACAGTAATGAGAACGAGGGTTGGGAGACTACATGATATTTGCCTGGGGAAGGGTCATTCTCCAGTGGGAGAGCAAGTATCAGGTTGTGCAGGTGAATATACATACATATGTATGTACATACACAAACATACATTTACATATGTATGTATGTACATACATACATACATACATACATACATACATATTTATTCATACATATGTTGATAAATAGATGCGAGTGTAAATAGTTGGAGGAAGAAAGTACTCATTACAAGAAGTAGAGTTTATACTTTATATGAAGCTGAAACTTGTCAAATTGTTTGTCCTAGATTTTTGTTGCCAATATTTGGATGATAATTGAAAAATGAAACATAAACACAAAATACATGAATAGAAATGCAAAATTTTTGAATAAACAAAATTTTTCTCATTGACTGACAAAACATCATCATCATCATCATCATTATTGTTTAATGTCCATTTTCCATGCTAGCATGGGTTAGACCGTTTATCCCATTTGAGGCAAGTCAGGTCAGGTGACCGTGTCTTGCTCATATAGACCTGTTTCTGGCTAGATTTCTACAGCTGGATTCCTTTTCTAATGCCAACCACATTTACAGTGTGGGATGGGTGCTTTTTGTCATGACAGATGGCATTAACAGAAAAATGTATTTTTAAAATATACATATCTTTTTATGAAATGACATTATGAACGTGACTGAAACTGATAAGTAAACGAACAAATTCATTTTTTGAAATACAACTAGTGTAAGTAAATAGATAGATAATTAATGATTGACATATATAGAAAACATTTTTTAAGAAAAACTACTGTCAAACTTCTTGTATAAACCCTTAGAATCCTGCAATAAAATGAAATAAAGGGCCATTGGAAATTTGAATGGTACATACCATGAGTAGATAGATAGAGAAGCATAGCCAAGAATTGTCAACTGTATTTTAAAGCAGTGGTCTTTATGTCCTTTGAGCTCCAAGTATACTTGGATACTGAAGTGATATGTCTTCTTTAAGGTGAAGACACGAATGTGTTGGTAATACTTGGTTTTAAAGGATTATTCAGTAAGTCTAATGTAGGATTTTGAACCAGTATTGGCAACTGGAAAGACTTTAGCATAGCTTTTAAAATGCATTTGTTGTTAAATGGATAAGAAGAAGAGATATCATAGTTACATGTAGAAGAGACAATTGAATCATTTGCATAGGAAACATTTCTTGTGTTGAATATATGTACATACATCCATGCAAACACTCAAACACACACACGTGTAGATACATATACACGTGTGTATATATATATATACACGCGTATATATATATATATACACACGTGTATATATATATATATGTATGTATGTATGTGTGTGTGTGTGTATATATATATGTATATATATATATATATATATATTCATATATATGTATAATTCTTTTTTATTATTTTCAGTGACATCCACCACTGGACGCAATAAAAAGTCTGTTCCTGCTGTTCTTAGTTCAAGCAAAGTTTCCAATAATTCAAATAGTAATAATCCAAGAGGAAAGTTTGTATGCCAGACATGTGGAAAAGTTTTCAGATGTCTCTCCTCTTTGTCACGACATAAGTGGCTTCATAGAGAGAAAAGACATCGGTGCATTATCTGTAAGAGAGCTTTCCACCGGAAGGATCACTTATATCTCCATTTGGCTCGACAGCATGCAAAATCTAATGATATACCTTGTCCCATATGTGCAATGAAGAGCAATGACCTTCATTCTATTTATGAACACATTAAACAATGTCATCAGAATGTATCGTGAATAATTGTTAAGTGTAAATAACTGTGTATATGTGTGGAAAAAAATGAGAAAAAGTGGATTTAGTCATTTATTCATATGTAAAATAAAATATAACTGTTCATTTTTGTTTTAAACAAGTCTGAATATTTTTTTATATATTTTGTTGTACTAAAAAGAAATAAAATTTTGAACACAGTTTTTTATGTCTACATGCTTATTTCTTAATTTTACTGACTTACAATGTCTGACAGAGTGGTTAAGATATTTGCTTCACAATTCATTTCTCTGGCATGTACACATACAGAAGAAATTAAGGATTTTCTCACTCCTAGAAAGATGAAAGGCAAAGGTGACTTCAGTAAAATTTGAATTCAGAACATAAAAGACTAACTAAATGCTACAAAGCATTTTGTCTGATGCTCTAACGATTTTGCAAGTCCACTGACCTTATAAAAACTGAATATTGAATGGCATTTTGCCCATAAATCTTTGACTCCAGACATGCATTTCACCTGAGAGCTTTTTAAAAGATCAAAACAGAACTTAATCATATTCTACAGTGTGTGTATTTGCTTAAATGCATGTGTGTATTGGGAGTGAGTGTTCTTACTCAATAAGTTATCAGCCAAATCATATTTCATAGATTTAGTACAACTTAACTACTGAGACATGTAATACATAATTTATATATTTACATATAAGATTACTGAATTATGTTCTCTGTCTCTCTCTCTCTCTCTCTCTCTCTCTATATATATATATATATATATATATATATATATATATATATATATAGTTAAAGAAATGACATCCCAAACATATTAGTATCACGCTTTGTTAGGAGGAAGTTGAGGAGGGTTCTGTACTTTAGACATAAGTTCTTCTTCATAAAAGGGGGAATTTGGAGGTAGAGAGAACAGGTTGGAACCTCAGAGTTTGGAAACAAGATTTTAAGAAGGTTGGAGGTGGTAGGAGAATGGTCCAGCATTAGGGAGTGGAGGCCATGGAAGAGAGTCCAGGTGTGTATGAAATGGAGTTAAAGGAAGCAGCTGAGGAAATTGACGTGACTAGAATGCAGGGTTTTAGTGAAAATGAGGTATCAAAGTTGAAGTGCAAGTTAAAGGTAGCAAGGGTGGGGAGAAGAGAGGTGAGGAAGAGTTTAAGGTGGGGGTGGAGGTGGTGGAAAAAGATTTTTTTTGGTTAGGCATGGTGTGTGTATACACATTATAAATTAACACATACACACACTCACATGCTGATACATACACACACACATATATGTGAACTGCAAGAGGGACTATGTTGAAAAAAAAACTCATTTGGTCACATTCCATGAGAATATCTTGGTCAGCCTATGAACTTTTCAGCCGACCCTTATGTATATACATATATGTGTATATATGAACTTTTCAGCCGACCCTTATGTATATACATATATGTGTATATATATATATACACATATATGTATATACATAAGGGTCGGCTGAAAAGTTCATAGGCTTTACAAGATATTCTCATGGAATGTGACCAAATGAGTTTTTTTTTCAACATAGTCCCTCTTGCAGTCCACACACTTCTTCCATTGGTATTGCAGTGCTTAGATCTCATTGAGGAAGAAGCTTTCTTCTTGTTGATAAAAAAAAGTCATTAACAGAAGATATGATGTCATTATTAGGGTGATGGATTGGCAGTATCGGTAGAGGGTCGGACGCCATGCTTTCTAGCATAGTTACGTCCCTTTACAGTCTGAGTTCAAATCCCGCCGAAGTTAACTTTGCCTTTCATCCTTACGGGGTCGATAAAATAAAGTACCAGTAATGTACTGGCTAATTGCTGGCCTTGTGCCAAAAGTAGAAACAATTATTACTGCGATGCTAGTTCTCAGCCAAGTGTTTTTCATGTTGGGGAACAGATGATAGTTGGATGGGGCCAAAGCAGGAGAATAGGGAGGGTGTTCAACCAGTTCAAAGCCACAGTCATACACAGCAGTCGTTGAAACCAAGAACTTGTGTGCTAGAGCATTGTTCTGATGAAACAAGACCCTTTCGTGCTGTACCTTGTTCCCCGCGGAACTGTGTTTTGGCTGGGTTTTTACAACTACTGAATGCCCTTTATAAACCTTGGTGTTTGGTCTTGATAGCTTTTCATAACTACCTCAGTAAGTTGGCATAGTACTCTCCATTGATGGTGTGGCCCTTTTGAAGATAGTCAAGAAACACAATGCCTTTTGCATCCCAAAAAACTGAGACCATTACCTTCCCTGCAGATGAAACAATCTTGGCCTTTTTTGGAGCAGGTGAGGAGGCATGTTTTCACTGCATGGATTGTCTCTTTGTCTCTGGCTCAAAATGATGAACCCAACTCTCATCCTGAGTTAAGAAATGTTCAAGAAAACCAGCTGGATCTGCCTCAAACAATGTCAGATTTTCGAGTGATGTGATCAGCCTGGTGTGCTTTTGATCAGATGTCAGAAGACGTGGCACCTATCAAGCAGAAACCTTCACCATACCAAGTTCAATGTGCAGAATATTCTCAACTCTCTCAGGATATGCTAATAGCATTGGCTATTTGATTTATAGTCATCCATCACCATGTGATGAACACAATCAATGTTTTTTCTCAGTAGTGGCAGTTGCAGTACGTCCAGACCTTGAGTCATCTTCAAGACTCTCCCTTCCCCTATTTCAGCTGACCACTGTTGATAAAGCTGGAGCATCATCCCCTAATGTCACAACCATGTCAACATGAATGTCCTGGGAGGGCTAAACCCTTTTTCTGCAGGTGCTTCACAAAACCAAATTTTATCCATTTTTCAAGAGAAGTAGCTACAAGTTACTTTAGAAGTCTTTAAACATTCAGATGGCAGTTTATCTGGAAAGAAATAATGCAGTTATTAATAAGAAGAATTGAAATTAATGTATGTAAGATTTCACATCACTCTTTCATAGTCAGCCTTTGAACTTTTCAGCCCACCCTCTTATGTATATATGTGTGTGTGTAATTTATAAAATACACATAAACACATATCTAACATGCATAAATATTTACATGCATGGTGTAACCAAAGCAACATACATTGTTGTTTCTGACAACAAAGTTTGTGTTTTGTTTCATGTGTTTGTTGAAGTTATCTATAATTTCTTATTGATTACTCTCTGATGACCTACACAGGATTGCTTACTTCCAGAGATCTCTCCTCCTTTCTCACTGCTTCTCTTGCTTTTTACTCAACCTCTT
>OZ024746.1:84371742-84426742 GCA_964016885.1 Eledone cirrhosa | reverse complement strand
AAAAAGAATAAACTGTACCTATTGAACACGGTGATATACATAAACGATTGCATACGTGCGTGTATATATATGTATATGTATACATATTGAATAAAACGCCATCGGTTTTATATACAGGGTCTCCTAAAAACATATATTCACACTTTGATTACCTGTACAGGCAATATTTATTAGGTGTGTTTACACTTTTTGGAACACCCTGTATGTATATATATATATATATATATAACGAAGGAGGTGTGGTAAGGAACCAGATGGACCATAACGCACAAGAGTACTCAATACTTAGGGTAGTAGAGTGGGTAATAGGAAAAAGTTTAACCCCAACGGCAGAGCTCAAGCCGTTTCGACGGCTATTTCTGGACTATTTCAGAGTTAAACTTTTTCCCATATATATATATATATATATATATACACTAATTTCTAAAATATACACGAGTCTGCACATTTTTTTAGTATGGGGTTTAATCGATTAAATCTATAGATTTTAGCTTACTACAAATCAACTTCGATAGTTGGTACTTATATTGATTACAGAAAGATGAAAGGCGTAGTTGACCTCAGCAATAATTGAACTTTAAACAAATAGCCTCTTGTGGGTGTGTATGACACACACACACTTCGTTTTTGTATTTGTTTTGGCAAGATTATTGATGTGAAATCGTATTGAAACTGAAATTACATTTTGGGGGTGTCATGTTGCCATTGAAACCGAAGTGAAACATGAACTGGTGCGTGTGTTTTTATTGACAACGTTCAAAGTATATCACTATATATATATATATATATATATATATATATAATCTTACAATACAATACGATATAATTTTGAAGTTTTTACCTTTAGGTAGATATGATCGAACTTATGTATGATGAAAGGTTTTCAACCCATGACCAAGCCATCTTTTTTCTTTTTTATAATAAATAGTTGTACCTCAGATTTCATCATACAGTGTGTTTATTTATTTATTTTCTAAAGTTAGGGAAATATTTGGCTGCTATTTCTAGCGGGTCATGTGGCTAAATGAAGAGAGAGAGAGGGAAGATAAAGAGAAAAAAGAGAGAGAGACAGAGATGAGAGAGAGGGAAGATTTAGAGAGATAGTGAGAAAGTTGATGGAGAGTTGTATTTTATTGGATATAATTGACGTCAAAACTAAAAATAACTTTTGATTGCACCATATCCGTGTTGGTGTTGTTATATAGCCAGTGACGTATAAGGACTGACAAGAGGTAACACATGTTATAATTTCTCCCCCACGCTTTTCATAATTTTCTTTATTATTTTTGGCTTTCGATCAAATTCTATTAGTATTTTTGGCAATATTTATCAATGACACGTCCCTAAACTCTTAACATGAAGAAAAAAAAAAAAATTCTGTTATTTAATTTGTATTTTCTTCTCTTTTTTTGTTAGCATGACTGTCATCTGTATTAATTTTTTTTAAAACGTCATCTATATATTTTATTCACAGTTGTATGAATAACGTTACAAATTGTTTATAATTCTTTCAGAATGAAAATATAAACACAAATAATACAATTAATTATTGCTAGGAATCTCAGTAATCAAAGAGAGAAAAAAAAAAATGCCACCTCGCCCTTCCCTCCTACCTGCTTGAAAAAATAATTCTAAATTGTCATTTCTGAATGACAAGTTCAAGTGCATATTTTAGTAGTGGGATATTCGTTTTGCCTTGTTCGTTGTCTTGTCTTCTGTTAATTTTCATATATATATATATAAACGAAGCGGTAGACTTAGGAAGCATTGGGAAATTTTGAAATGTGTGCGTCCAACACAGATGATCATAATAATATTTATAATGACTGTTTAGCATTATGTTTGGGAGGTACACATTACAAACCCCATATATATATATATATATATATTATCTCTCTCTATATATCTATATATGTATATGTGTGAGTCTATATCCACGCACACCTTGTAATCTACTTTGCATGAGAATTTTTTTTTTCTAATTCATTTTAACGTAGATACTACATATCAATATTTATTTAATAATGTTCTATAAAATATCTCTCCTTCTCTACTTCTGTTATATTTTGGGTTCATATTCCACCAGGGTCGAGTTGGCCTTTCATCGATAAATACGTACTTCTGATATCGATTATATCGATCATACATACATTCTCATGCAACAATTTGCTCGTTTCGTCATAATAATGCCGATGTTCATATAGAGAGAGGGAGAGAATGTGTTTAGTTCGGGGAATGAATTTTGTTGATATTTCTGATATTTACTACTATCGCTGCCCTATGGATGTTCGACGAAGTCAAGCACACTTGAATTCCAACTCTGAATTATCGAATTAGACAGCATAACATATCTAGTCTGGTCTATTTATTAGTGCTTTTGTACCAACTACGCTGCCCTACTTTTTTTTATTACGTCACTTCAGAAAGCAGCGTGGTTTGTAGATTACGAAAGGAATACACTATCAACGTACCGCATGTGTTGACAACCCGGTTTCTGATTTCGAATTTTGACTAGAGCTATTTGACGTAATAATGCTACAACGCATTAATGTTACAACTTAACTACTCCAATAAATCTTTTGTATTATTATAGAAAGACACCTCCACCGATTTTCTGTGGGAAAATAATTTTTTTTTTTTGTGCTACCAATTAAACTTACCTCATAATATGATTCTAAGAAAAAGGGAGGGGGGACCCTGGACTTTTCACCCTCGTCCTCTCGAGTTTTCTTTACTATTATTTATTTTTTTTTTTTTTTTGTGTGCTACTAGCTAATCTTCCCTCCGAACATGCTGCAAAGGACTTTTTCTTTTGTAAACGGAGGGAGAGAGACCCTTGGCATTTTCACGCACCCCTCCCCAGGAGTTAGAAAACTGGGGGTAAAGAAAACTCCGGTGGTGGGTGGGGGAGGTCCGAGGCTCTCCTCCGCCCCTCCGTTTTCTGGGGAAAAAGTCCTTTGCATCACGTTCGGAATTCACATTAGTTGGTAGCACACGGGAAAACGGAGGGGAAAAAAACTCGGAGGCGAGTGTTCTGAAAAGTTCGAGGGTCCTCTCTTTTTTGGGGCAAAAGTCTGTTGTATCATATTATGAGGTAAAAAAATACGGAAAAATAATAATTGTTTCTACATTTGGCACAAAGCCAGCAATTATCCCAGTACATTACTGGTACTTCATTTTATCGACCCCGTAAGGACGAAAGGCAAAGTTAATACGGAAAAATAATAATAATAATAATAAAATTATTTCTCACTGAAATCGGTGGAGGTGTCTTTCTATAAATTTACCATATCTTATACTGTATTTCTAAGAAATCAACAATGTTAGTAATTTCGTTGTTATTTCTAGAACATCAAGTTGCAAGGCATTTATGTTTATCCCCCAATTTGATTTAAACAGATCTATGGGGAATCTCGGATTTGACAATTTGAAACAATTTTTTTCAAAATAAATAATTTGGGATTTTACACAAGCAGTAATATTTAACATAAATTATGATATCTATTATTGGTTAAGGATTCGATTAGGCGGGGCCGTCGCCGGGGTGAGGCATGTGATGGAAGTGATGTGGGGAAATCGATTACGCTCCCCCCCCCCCCCCCCACACACACACTTTTAAATGGTGTACCCTCAGATTTAGAAAAAGTGACAGTGATATGTTTATTCCAAGAATCCGCCTTAGAATTACTGTAAATTAGAGTGCCCACCTGCCTACCCAGAATGCTCTAAAGTCCGACTGAACACCCAAACCTGGTGACGGGCTTGGGGTGGAAATAGGGGGAAGTACCCAAGGAGGACAGCATTCCTTTACATTTTAGTTTCTTCTGGAGGAAGGGGACATGTAGCGTCTATACATCCTTTCTAACTTCAGCTTCACTGACATAATGTACACTTAGTTCCTAGAACCAGTTTTCATCATTGAGTTTAGGGTTAAATTTTAATCCTCATTCCGTTAATCGTAAGACCATTGTACATAGTCAAAAGAAATAGATTATTATGAGCAAAGAAAGAAGCCTATTTTGGATCATTCAACTTGATGAAATAGCAGTCATATCTTCTTCATATCATAGCCAACCGTTTTAAAAAGGAGACATATGTATCCAAGATGATATAGTCTTAAATATACTATGTCTAAAAATAAAAATGACTAGATGATGGCACCCTGAACACATTTGATCATAGGTTGGCTCGATCATGAGCTGGTCTGAGGCTAAATAATAACAAATTGATGGTTATTTACGAATGTATATTAAAGTTTCAGAGTCATGCTTGCTTGGAGAATGACTTGATCTAAAATCATGTGTCAAACTAAAGCAAGTACTGGACGAAAACTGTTAACTTTAATAACATTTATTTCCTAGTGCCAAAATTTCTGTTGCACTCTCTACAACTTGGTCACTGACACAGTTCCATGCACTAATGTATAACAGTTTCTTATGAGCCTTGCCAAAATAAAAAAAAAATGTTTAAGAATCAATCATTTAAACATTATTGTAATATTTTCTTTACCTATTTTATTAATTTTTCTTTATTTTTTTTCATAGGGCTGGGGGAGTACAAGTGTTGTGCTGGGCACTTGTGTCAAGCCTCATTGAAGGCAACAGAAGGCTGTCTTTCTAGATCAGTTTAACTAATTTCAGTTAATCAACATATACAACAGTCTGATCAACTCCCTTCAGAAAGAAAGGAAAAAAGGTGAAACGGAAAGAAAGCAAGTAAGACAGTTACTGCCAGTAAACATTTTTGCTATTGAAGACACTCACTTAATTAACAACTTAATCATGCAATCACAAGATACCACTCACCCTGGATGTCAAGACCAGTCCACATATCTTCAAATGGATGTTGTTGAGGATATATTCCAGATTTTTGATGTTCCCCATACAGTTAAAACACCAGTGACTGACACATCTTATTTAACCACGTTTGGTATTGAAGATGAATGGCCTATTTAACAGTGGTAAGTGGAAATGAATTTTATAGTTTGCTTGAGATGATTGACTCCTCTCACTCATAATTTCATTTTAATATTCTAGAAAAAGAGAGGGTGTGTGTGAAAGAGAGAAATAAATGCAGATACCTAATATTAGGGTACAATTCATATGCTATTTCTTTTACTGGTTTTACTCATTGGACTGTGGCCATGTTGGAGCTCATTCCTCAAGGGTTTAGCCAATCATATCGACTGATCATCTCAAGTACTTATTTCAGTTTGTATTTATGTTATTGATTGAACCACTAACTTTCAGGAAATAAAGGAACATGACAGAAGCAATGCTGATTTTTAGACTAGTGTAAACACTAACACAGACACTGATACATGCATATATATATGTGTGTGTGTGTGTGTAACAAGCTTCTGTACAGTTTCTGCCTAGTAAATTCCACTCAACTCTATGTTATAATAGAAGACACTTGCCAAAGGTTCAGGATTGTCCTCACAGAGAGATCAAACCCTGAACCCTGTGGTTCAAAGCAAATTTCTTAATTATGCAATCATACCTGCATCTATTATCTATTTATTAAAAAAATATATATTTTTACTCTCTACCAGGTTCAAGCCCAAATTCACAACTCGGATCCTTTGATGTTGAAGATCTGTTCCCTACAGATCTGAACAGCTTATTACTTTCAAATGATATTTCCAATCTTTTACCACTGGATGCTGTAAGTAAAAAAGAATTATTCAAAATTTATATGTTTAGAGGTTAGTGATTGATTTAATCTACATTAGTTATTCAAAGATATCCCTACATGTTGCAACAGGCAGCTAAAAGGGTTACTATCAGGAAAGGTATCCAGCCCCAAACACTCCCTTTAAAAGTCCTATTCAACCCATGCCATTATGTATGAGGGGATGTTAAAAAACAATGATAGTCAATCATTTGGAGATTATCATAGAATTTTTCATAACTGTAGGAAGATTACATAGCTTGTAGAAGTAGCCACACATGGATACATACACACAGACATTTGAACACACATTTAAACATACATGCACAGACCAGAAACACACACACATCAAAAACACAAGATGGAGAAAAATAGAACATAGAGGAGAGACAGAGTAACAAGAGTAGTCATTGTTACTAAACTAACCAATAAATGGACTAACCAATAAATGGATTAGTTACTCAACTAATAATAAATTGAAGTGAAACTCGATTGGTGCATGTGTTTTTATTGGTAGCACAATCCTCTAAAAGTATAACATTATACATCTGTTCTTCATTAGTGTCTGAAAAAAATGTTTCATCTACTTCAGTAAAATAGAAGTCATCATCAACATAATTAGGGTTATTAAAATAGCAGACAAATATCCTTTAAATTATAATCTACTGTCTTTAAATAAAAAGTAGTGAAACACATTGGAAAAAAAAACATTTGAGCCAAAAAGTGAACCTCTACATTAATTTGATCTGCTAAAAATAGCACAAAAGAAGAAAAAGACATTAGATAATGTGGTCTTGAGTTTACTATGTTTAGGAGAAAGGATGGATGGTCATACTGGAAATACCTTTAATTGTTGGTTTATTTAACCAAGGCTGACCTGTGGCTAAGCAACAAAGCTAAAAAGTTATTAGCCTAAATTTCTATTTTACTAATTTTTTTTCCTCCTGAAAAAATACACAATCAAATTTGTTGTGTAGGATATAACTACCCTGTTAATAGGGCATTGGGTGGCAGATTTGGTAGACGAACAGATAGCTTGCAGGATGGGTATTAACATAACATCCTGAAATTCTGAGTTCATATCTTACCTTTGACTATCTTGCTTTCATAATTTTAAACTTGATAAAATAAGTCAAGGACTGGTAAGCTAGTTTAATAATCTCTTTTCTCCCACTAAAATAGGTGGCTTGGTGGCAATGATAGAAATATTCAATTATGACATCAGAAAAACAAAACAAACAAATTTTTTATGTCTTCAGTTCAGTTTTTTTTTCTTCGTGACCTAATTTCATTCAATAGGTTATAAATAGACATGAGGAAAGAGCTTTGAATTTGATTGTTGAAAGAGAAAAAGACCTGTTCATTATTATGTTTGTTTGTTATATAACATTGTATGTAATATATTATCATTATCATCAATCATCATCAGCATTTTATGTCCATTTTTCCATGCTGGCATAAGTTAGATGAGTTGTTACAGACAAACCCCCTAATTAGCTGAGCTACTGTCCTCCTAGATAGGGTGGGGTTGTATCTTGTTTCCATTACATTTATGTTCCAGTTATGTTATGATTTTTACAGCTGGATGCCCTTCCTAATGTATATATCTGTGTGTATATATATATACACACACACACACATATATTTAATACTTTACAGGTGGTTTCACTAAGTAAAAAATGCTCAATACTTCCACTGGCACTATTTCCATTTTATAAGTGTCTGTTATAGGTTGTCATTATCATCATATGGGCAATTTTTCCATGCTGGCATTTGTTGGTTGAGTTTTACAGCATCTCATCACTCATCATAGTCCATGTCATACTACCACGCACAGTATTAAAGGTACTGGACAACTTTGTTGATTCAGTGTGGATTGAAAGAGTGTCTGCAGCTAGAATAAAATGTATTTTATACTCTGCACCAATTCTGTATCAGAGTTAATGCCCTTGTAGATGGGCAGCCTGTCATGCAGCTTGCTAGTACTCAACTCATTTGTAGGTCTTATTTTTTGTTACGATTTTGGAGGCCATAAACCTTCATATAACCAACCACCTTACAGCATGTACTGTGTATATTTTATCATGCTAATGCAACTAAAGAGGTTGTTGTCTCATGTGGTGATACTAAAGAGTCCTCTCTACACTGCCTTTTTAGACTGGTATTCTGCAATGCAGAATCTTGAATCCAAGTCTTGTTTGGAGATTCTATTTTTTGTGGGATTCAATAAATAATGAAAATCACCTTGCTTATTTTGTTTATTTAATATTTTGTTATATTCGTTTTCATCTTCTAATATGAATTTTTTTAATGTTATTTCATAGGACTCTTCCCAAAAGTATTTGGATGACGATATTACACAAGATGTAATTTCTACAGCAACTTCTTTTGATTCAAATCTCCAACACAAATTTGATTCACAAAACTCTGCCTTGGAATCAGAGCCACAGTATGAGTATTATTCTGAGGTAAGTAAGATGCTAGAAGTTTGGCCAAAAACAGATCAAAAGCTGGAGTTTTACCAGGAGACAGATCAGAAGTTGGATAATTTACTGCTGACAGACCAGAAACTAAAAGATGAGTCCAAAATTGATCACCTC
Organism: Eledone cirrhosa; assembly: GCA_964016885.1. Classification (NCBI taxonomy): domain Eukaryota; kingdom Metazoa; phylum Mollusca; class Cephalopoda; order Octopoda; family Eledonidae; genus Eledone; species Eledone cirrhosa. Next base: position 84,418,469 of record OZ024746.1, on the reverse strand, counting down.
ATAGAAGATGTCTGCTCTGACGCAAATGGTGGTCATATTATCTATTCTGATGCAGAGGAAAAGCTGGAAATTTACCCAACAGTAGATGAGAAGCAAAGTCTTTATACAGGTCTAGATGAGAAAATAAAGACTTATCCTATGGTAGATCAGAATTTAAATATTTATCCCCAGACAAGCAAAGTTCTGGGATGTTTACCTGAACATAGTAAGGAGGTAATTACCTCAACCCATCAAATGTCACAAAACGCATATCTAAAACGGATGTCTGAGAGTAAAGTTGACTTTATCAACCAGACTTACACTCTGCCTTCTGTACTGTTACCTGGTGACAATAACATAGATGAATCATCATCAGCAAGTATTGAAAGCCAGAACTGTACTGATGATCATACTACTAATAAAAAGCTCCGTGTAGCAGTTGAAATCTCTAGTACAGCCCAGACATCTACAGGTAATAGACAAATGACGATCTCATCTCTCACAACTGGGGAAATTTCTGCTATTGAGAAATATAATGAAAGGAGAAGGCGAAATAATATAGCATCACGCAAGTCAAGAGAGAACCGCAAGAAAAAGAATCAAATCGATTTGATGGAACTTGAAGAACTTGGTATAAGAAATGAAACGTTGAAGCTGAAAGTCAAAGATCTTGAGAATTGTTTAGAAAAGACAAAAGCTGAATTAGTGCAAGCATTGGTGTAAACATCTGGAAGGACATGGGAAAAAATATTGACGAAAAATTTTGCCTACTAAAACACTTGATTGTTTTAGAAATATTACCTAACTTGTTGATTGTTATTATGCATTATTTAGGAAAACATTAAACATCACAAGTTACTATTTCTTTCATATAGCTATGTAAGAATTCCATATTTTGATATTATTAATAATTACATATTAGTGATTATACTAAAATTGAAACCATCAAAGAATGAAATCTGAATATTTTTTGTGTTACTTGAAATAGTTTACATGTAACATCAGTTTTATATCTATTTTTAATTCTGTTTTTAACATTTTTGCTTTATATCAACTTTAAATATATATTAACTCTAGTAAATAATGTAACCATATTTTTAAGAAATTATGATTAATCTAAAATTTAAGCAGAAAATAAAGATGGTATTAAATGGTTTAAATATAGATTTATATAATTGACTGGAAAATTTGAATAATTGTATCTTTTATTGTTATATAGACCTATAAAGTTATATAGTTGATGAAAACGTTATTATTTATTTCACTAAGTTTTAACATTATTATTTTGATTTCAACATAAAATACGATCTAGCAATAAGACCTTATATTTGAAGAACAATACAATTAGAAATATATATTGAAAATTATAAATGTAGTCTGATATAATTGTTTAGAAGGGTGTATAAAAAATATTATTAACAACTTGTGAGAATTTTAAGAAAAAATGGAACATCTAGATATGTTATCATTGTAGCTATTAGTTTAACCCTATAGCATTTAAATGGGCTGTATGCAGCCAGAATTCTCTCACCTCTCTCTATTCAAACTGGCCATTCATAAAATAAATATCAAAATCTCATAGATTCAATATTATGTGAGATAAAGCTTTTACTGTGAAAATACAATAGTATATGTAAGGTAAACGCCAAAGGGTTAAAGATCAATAATGGAATATTAGTTATGGATTTTTACTGCTGACTGTTAAACTGTTTATCTTTTGAGCTTCAGCTTGTTTTTTTTGTTTTTTTTACTTAAACGTCCTCTCCCCCTTTATAAGAAATAATGAATAAATTGTCTCACCTTATAAAATTGGTAGCAAGCACTGGTTTATGTTATACTATGTCTTCATTTTAGATGTATGTTTGCTAAGAACATCTATTTTAGCAGTAACATTAGTATCAAGTTCTTTGCTGGTGCCATTTTTATAATGTTTTTGATTGTTGAATCAATTTTACCATACACATGAGACATATCTATTAAAAACCTACTTTATTAAAATTTTAATCTTTAAAATTAGGGGGATTACAAATAAATTTTAATTTATTAATTTAATTCCTTCTTTATTAAGTTCATTTAATTGACTTTTTAGTAGCTCTGGTGCATCTCCAAAGTCCAGGAAAACTTGGAACTTGTACTGTATTCTCAATAATCAATGTATATCTGTTAATTCCTTCCAGTTTTTGGAAGTACCCTTTTTTAAACTGCATTTTAGATATAAAGGTTTTTTGTTGTTTTTTTAATTATATTTTCTACCAGAGAAGACATTCCAAATAAGTGATGTCAGTTATCTGAACTAAAACCTATATTTATTGATTAAAAACTGTATATACATTGAGTAATTAAGGCAACAAATATTTCTTTGGTTTGAAAAGATAAAGTTAATGATTCCATCCAAAGAAAAAAAAAATCTCTATTAAATATTTTCTCCGTTTTTTGGAGAACTTTTGTAAATAATAAAAAAAAAACAATAACAAAAAAAATTGTTTACATATTTAAAATGGAAACATCGACTACCTGATTTATCTTTGTTTTCCATCATAAAAGTCTTTGAGTTTTAATTATTTTGAATAGATTAGTTACATTTAGGTCAATGAAATAATGTCAGATTTTAAATAGTATAAAATAAATATAATAATGTAATATTTTTTACTTAATTAGTATCACATCTATTAATTTAGATTACAAATCATTTTAGTTAGAAATAAATGAGTTATTTAATGCTGAATTTTAAGTATAATGTTTGACGTGGCCTAGCCAAAATAGTGATGACTTTAATTATATATAATTTTCCATCCTGTGAGGAAGACATATAATAATAGTTATCATTTACTGAATATTTCTGTTTTGAGAAAAAAAAAAACATTGTTGAAAATATAACAATTTTGTTATATGATATTGTTTATGTTGTACATATATATATGTATGTATGTATATATATATATATATATATAAAATAAATTTTTCAAAAAATATTGTTTGTTATATATTTGTCATCTTCATTATCATAATTAAACAATTTTCTTTTCCAGTTACAAGATTCACATAGTATTATAAACTAGATATGTGAATTACATTTTGGATAAATTAAAAATACAAATTCAAGACATGGTTGTGTAATTAAGGAGTTCACCTTGCAACTACCTGGTTCTAGGTTCAAACCCATCTTTTATCACCTTTTATCTTCTATAGCCACAGATTAACCAATACCTTGTGAGTGACATTTAGTAACTAGGAATTGTGTATATATATAATTGTGCCTATTGTGTGTGTGTATATATATATATATATGGCACTCTTGCACTTAATGATGTCAAAAAGAAAGGTTGTTGAATGAAGAGAATGCATGAGACAGATAAGGTATAACCCCACTTAGACCCAAAAGAGGGACCAGTTATTAAAGTTGACAACAGTAAAGTCACAAGCATAAGTAAGGTTATGCAGGCAGGGAAAGCAACTGAGATGTTTAAAATATCTGGTGAAGTACAGCATATGCTAGTCATTTGCAGAGTCAACCAGCTAGTAAAGGGTGATGTCATACTCAATGATATAGCAGTATCATAATTAACTGTTATTCGGGAAAAGTAAATGCATCAGAGACAGGCAAATACAGATATAAAATTGTTGGATCACGTTATGAAGGTTACTTAAAGAGTGACAACACATTTGATTAGGAAGAGAATTAGCCTAGATAAGACGTAGTTTGGCCTTGTGTCAGGAAGAGGCATTACTGATGCCATCTTCTTAGTCTGATAACTGCAGAAATACTTAGCTTGGAATAAGTTTCTAAACTTAGCATTCATCAAGGTGGAGAATGCCTTTGACAAGATTCCATGTTCTATAATTTACTGGAAACTCTTGTATGCTGATGACCGAGTTCTTACAGCAAAATCTGTAGAAGACTTAGAGAAGAAATCCAGATAAGGAAACAAAATCTGGAATAAGGAGGCTTCAAAGAAGTCTTAGTAAGTAGGAATGAAAACATGCCCCTTCTACCATTAAGGTAACATCTGCTTGATAAGTAGAAAAGGAGTAGATAAAAATTCTATATAGTGTAACAAGTAAAAAACTGTGGATGTACAATAAGTATGGTGGGATTACAGACAGGCTGGCAGAGAAGGTAGACTTCATATATGGCTGATGTACTGGAGCAGTAAGAATACATATAGAATAGATTCTTTCAATTGCTTGGAAGGTTCTCTAGAAGTAGTTAATAGCTTTTTTTTTATCTGGGTGACCTCATAAATTGTGGAAGTAGGTGTTCTGAAAGCCTGAGTAAAAATGGGAAGGAAAATGTTCAATGAACTGTTACTTCTGCTGGTAACAGAGTTTCTTCAAATAAAAGGCAGATTGTATTATGTTTGGTAGTATGTCATGGGGCTTAAATGAAGGAGAATTGTGATGGCTAGAAAAAAATGAAGTGACCATGTTCAGCAGGATAAGTAATGTTAGTATGACAAAGCAAAACTAAGCTAAATATAAGAGTCAGGTGTAATTTGGAAGAAGGAAGGCTGCAGTGGTATGGGCATGTGGTGCATATGGAGGATGTCAGTTGTATAAAGAAGGGCCAGATACTTGAACTGGTTGGAACCTGTGGAAGGGGGAGACTCAGACCTTAGAAGACATGGGCCAAGTAGTGAAGAATGAATTCAAAGAGCCGACATTCTTGAAGGAGATGACAAGTGGCAACATGCAATGCAGGAGAAGACCCACCTACTGATGCAAGCGAAGAAAAATGGTTGTTAAAATGGAGGTGGGAATGTATAATATATCTACATTAGGCCTATCGTATTCTTGTTAAGTATACTTTTCATTATCCTCTCTTCTATCTTTCCATCCACTGTATTATCATGCTTGAAAAAGGGATAGCATTTGATATGATTGTATTCCATCCCTCCATGATCACCTTTTATCACTATACTTCTTTTCTGTCATGAACCTTCTATTACTCTATCTCTTTTCTATCATAATCTTTCTACCACTCTACCTCTCTCACTATCACACACCTCTATAGCTATCCATCATTTACTATCTGCAATGCTACTGTACCCTATTATCACTTGCTTTCCCTTACCATTACCCATCATGCCCTCCCTTATTCAATCTCTTTAGTAACAACTAGCATGTAACTATTACTGTATCTCTTTCATTATTCCCTCCCTACCATCATCTCACTTTTATTAGTTTCACTCCATTACGCTCATACTCATACACTCCATCTCTGATCTTGGACATTACTCTCTTCTATTCACTCCCTTGAAAGAACAGACATCATAAATAAAAGAAGACTATAGCCATGCTGATGTCATCATAAAATTCTCCAAGTACACTCTGTAAAGTGTTTGATGTTAGTAAGAGCCTTTAACTGTAAAAATTATGCCCAAAATAGTACATATGAGTGTTCCAGGATGGAAAATGGAGGTGAAAAAAAAAAAAAATATATATATATCATCGTTTTCTTATACATGGCTGAAAATGGTATCCAACAGTAAATACACTCATACAATTGTAAACAGTGTTAGGAAGGGGTTCCAAATGAAGAAACCATGCCAAAAAATGGAACATAAGAGCAGGACCATGACAACCCATGCATGGAAAATGGACATAAAATGATAATGATGAGATGGCACATACACAAATAGATTACAGAATATGTATTAATGAAAATAGGACACAACTCTGTATTTTCCATAAAATATCGGTTTATATAGTTCAATATTTAGACTTTTTAGTTCGTAGCCATAACCTTATTGGCAATAAATTATCTCTCCGTTGTAGGTGAGGGTGAAATACATGAAAGTCAACTTTCTGGAGTTTGTTGAGATACTGTTCACATATAACCTGAAATACAATGAAGAATATATTAAAATACCATACAACAAAAGGAAATGGGTATTGTTCATATAAAACACATATGAATCTCATAGATTATTATTATTACAGTTGCATTTATCCTGCTTTATAACAATGTTCAAGAAAGAACATACATACACACACATGCATCTTTAGGTGTTTAGACTTGTGATGTACTTATATTGACAGAATCTTCCTTAGTATATGGGCAGTTCCCATTAGTACTATCTTTTGTATTTCTCCTACATGCGGGTTTCCTGGGATTTGTGATAAGTAATCATTAGACCTCTTAGGTATCATTCCTAGAGTGCCTACAACCACTGGTATTGTTTTAGTTCTCAACTTCCACATTTTTCCAATTTCTATCTCAATTTCTTGCTCAATTTTTCAAATGTTTTTATAGATACATTCTTGTCTATTGGAACGGACATATCAATTAGCAGGCATACCCTCTTTTTAAAGCCCTTCAGTATTATATCAGGTCTATTTGCATCTATTTTTCGGTCTGTTTGGGTGCTAAAGTTCCACAAGATTGAAATGTGATCTTTTTCAAGTACGGGAGGTGGTTGATGCTCCCACCAATTCTTTTGATGGGGCAGGTCAAAATGCTTACACATTATCCAATGTATGTATTGTGCAGCTCTGTCGTGCCTGTTTAGGTATTCGGTTGGAGCTATAGGACTGCACATTGAAATTATATGATCAATGGTCTCTGGTTGTATTTTACATACACAGCATAATGGGTTGCATCCATTTTTTATTATGTTGGCTTGATAGTTTTTTGTTGGCAGACACTGATCTTGTGCTGATATAATCAGTCCTTCAGTCCAGAGGATGCCAACCACTGATGGGTTAAAGTTTTGTCAACATCAGGATTGTTAGCTCTTTTGGGGTATTTTCCATACAGAGGCTTTTCTTGCCATTTCTTAGCCAGTTTCTGCACTCTCATGTCGAATGGGCAGGCCACATCCACAATTAGGCACGATCTTTTTTCCTTGTCCAAAACCACCAGGTCAGGTCTATTGTGTTTCAGTTTCTTGTCCATCTGTATCCTAAAATCCCACAGCACCTTCACCTGATCGTTTTCTATCACCGACTCTGGCTTATGCTCATACCACTTCTCAGAATGTTGTAAATTGTTTACTTTGCATAGATGTCTCCATCATGTCTCCAGCCTTTATAGTGAGTCTGGGCTAGAAGTTTACACTCGGATACAATGTGAGCCACAGTCTCCTCTCTCTCACCACAGATCCTGCACAGTGGGATAGCCTCCTCCTTGTAAATATGGTGTTTCAGCCACTTCGTTTTGAGGGCCTGCTCTTGCGTAGCCATTAGCATTCCTTCTGTAGCCTTTTTAAGGTCTCCTCTTTTCAACCAGTTCCATGTCTGTGGATCTCTGAATTCAGTTTTCTCAAAGAAGGTACATTATTATTATTATTATATCCCGCCGAGGTTGACTTTGCCTTTCATCCTTATGAGGTCGATAGAATAAAGTACCAGTAATGCACTGGGTAATTGCTGGCCTTGTGCCTAAAGTAGAAACAATTATTATTATCATCATTATTATTATTACTATTATGGAGGTAGAGAGAAGAAACAAATTTAAAGAAAACCCCTTACAGTTGATAAAAAGACTGGCAACATTTCCTTAGTGATGTGGTGTTTTAAATTCCGGGCCTGAAAAACAGTTTTAAAAATTTGAATAACAATTATTCAGGAATAAAAAATGTAAATGACTCTTCAAGTTTAGAGTTGGTCTTCATTCCAATTTCAAAGAATGAGCTCTCCACCATCACTCTTACCTCATTAATATTGTCTCTGTCATTGTATTTCCCCTTCACCAAACATCTATCTCTTTACCTATCTCCCACCTCAGTCATATATATATATATATATATATATCTTAACTATAATAAAGGAAGGTCTGCGGGATTGCGTCCAGAATATATTTTTTTTACCCAGTTTGTAAAATAAGTTGATTACTTTGAATAAATAATGAATATTACATAATTTATGTGCTAAATTTCATGGCTGTTGATTAAATATATTTTATAGCTTAATCTTTAAAATTATCAAACGTCAACACTTCCGGTTAGCGGCCGTTATATTATAACACTTATAATCGCATATATTTTCGTCACTAAGTTTCTCCTAATAATGTCGTTTTTTTTAAATATATCATGGATTACTGATTACAGAAGACAGTGTAACATAGGCTTTGTTCAATTTCTGTGTATATTGTCAATTACGATTTTATTTGATGTATCATATTTACATGTATATATATTTGTGTATAATATCAATATACACACTACACATGCTAGCAGAAAACCACCCGTAGGGTGGTTTTTCTGCTAGTATATATAAATGAGTATGTTTGGGTTTATAAACATGAGAAAAAAAAAATCATTCAATACACTGTGTAGAGTATAATATGTATTTTAATTTTGAAGGTGAAAACAGATCAGAAGTTACTACGGTACCTTGAGTGTTGTGCATAATAGTTGAGTTTGATAAATGTTATACACAAAATTCAAGAGTTCTCAGTTTTAACAATAACAACACAGGTTGTCATGTTATGTGATAAGTCAGGTTAGGTGACATCTTACTCTCATATGGATCTGTATTTTGGCTTGGTTTCTATTGTTGGATGCCCTTCCTGACACCAACCGCATTGCAGGGTTGATAGGGTATTTCAGCATACAGACTTAGTGTTCTTTTGTCATGGCAATAGCATTGTGGGAGATCAGAAGTAGAGCATGTCCAGGTTTCATCCTTGTATGTGAGTGTTAAGCAAAAGTGTATCTGAAGAGTGGAGTCAGGGTTTAAGAGATGTATGCATATGTGTGTGTGTGTGTGTGTACAAGTCTGTGTTTATGATTACTGTTTATATCCCATAACATGGCAGTCAATAAAATAAGTACCAGACTTGAAAAATAAGCACTGGAGTTGATATAATTGACTAAAAATTCTTTCAATGTGATGCCCCAGCATGGCCAAAGTCTAATTAGTAAAGCCAGTAAAAGAATATATTTACCAAATCAAGATGTTGATGAGCAGCACAAGCAATATCATAGATAGCATCTTTTACACTTTGGTTATTGCTTCCTCGTACTATAGCTTCTTCTGACACTTGATGCTGATGAAGAAATAAATAAATCATGTAAATAACATGAAGCAATAAGGAAAATTATATTTCTCTTTATTTTGAAGTTGTTGTGCGACCCTAGAAAATCTATTATGGAAAACGTTCCAGCCATGATCAACCATTTTTTTTTTATTATGACATCATGTCTGCAGAAAGGCAGCAAATTAGCTCATTTGAACACCAGATGGAATGCTTTGCAGTATTTATTCCAGCTCTCTGAGCTCTGAGGTCAAACCCATCCTTTCAAGGTTAAATAAAGTACCAGTCCAGTACTGAGGTCAAGTCTTCCTCTATATATATCTATCACTTCCTCCCTCTCCTCCGGAAGAAATTGGTTGTGTTCCGACCTGGAAAGAGGTGGGCTCTGACATGTTTAAAACGGCCTATGAGTCCGTCTGGAGTTAAGGATTCTCACATACATGTATGTAGGATTACATTATCCAATATGCTCCTCCCAAGTGAGATTTCACTGCCATTTCTAGATAGTTGAGTGGCTATTTAGAGCCTCCCTCTTTAGCTTGTTGATGTCAATAAAACCTTAAAGTATTTGTCTCAGCTCTTAACTTTCTGAGTTCAAATGCAGCCGAGATCAATTCTGTTGCTCATTCTTCCAGATTAGACAAAATAAAGTACCACTGGAGTTGATTTTATCAACCAAACCTTGCTCGCTCCCTACCATCCCAACTTAAATCTAGCCTTGTGACTTCATTAGAAATTATTCTCTATTCCCTATTTCCAATTATTCTACTTCAGAATTTTGGCCCTTTGGAATTCCCTTTCAGTGACTCTTTTTCCTGTAGTCATCAACTTTTAACTATTCAAATGAAATACTAACCACATCAACCTCACCAATGCTGGCACAACACATTCCTTCAGACCAAAACAAAAAACCAAAAAAAAATATTAACAACAAAACCAAATAAAATAAAAACAAACAAACAAAATCCACTAATGATGACATACTTTGATTAGAACATCTAAGGGTAGATACACTTTTCGCTTTGAAGCATGATAAGGTACTGCCCGTAGTTGAGTGATGATTCCATATGCTTTGCCAATATGACTGCTTACATGGTCAGCATGTACATTTTTGATTCCTATAAAATACAATGTTAACAGAAAATATACAGCAACCATGCTTCGTTGGATGTGCAATGGAAATGTGAGAAAAAGGCAGAGTTTAGATGAATTGAAGGAGAAACTGGGCTAAAGTGGAATCCGAAGTGGTACACAAGAGAGAAGACTGCATTGGTACAGACATGATGTGAATGAATGATGATCACTGGGTGAAGAAGTGCCAGGAAGTTGCAGTAGAAGGAAGACGCAGTTTAGGTAGACCAAGGAAGACTTGACTAGAGGTGGTGAGAGCTGATCTCAAATTGCTGAGATTCACAAAGGAAATAATGAAAGAATGTAACAAGTGGAGAGATGCAGAGGGAGAAAAGATGTGTTCAGCCATTGCAAGTGTGAAAAAACGAACGTAAAAATGATGATGATCACACACATATATATATTACACACACACACATATATATAATATATATATACATATACATTACTGATACTGATGAAAGTTATTAGCATACCTAGATATATCATATACATATGTATGGCAATCTTCCACACAGTTTCTGCCTACCAAATTCTACTGACAATTCAGAGTCATATGTACCAAACATTTTAACTACTAAGCCATGGCTGCACCATATTTGGGCAACACATTTTATTCTACACACCTCTGCTACCTAGCTGTAGAGAAAAGGTATCAAATCAGTTAGAAATGGTATCCAGGAAAGACTAACTATAACATGAAATCAGCATTAATCCTTTTGATACAAACCCACCCAAAACCACCTCCGGTTTTATGAAAACCATCCATTTTAATGGGTTCTTATTTGAATTAATATCTTTCAAGATAATTTCATTTAAGAACCATATGTTAAGTTACTATCCTAGTAATGAAATACATGCCTGGTCCTGTAACTCCTGATGGAGTCGGAGAAGTGGGGTGGAGGGTATAGTGGCATATGGCATTTCTAGGGCATTTAAAACCTGGTGGAGCCCATCCCCTTCCAGATCTAGTACTGAAATACAGTATAGTTAATTAGAAATAGGATCATGAAAGTGTTAGACATTGTTGGCAAAGACCATGAGCACTATCCTCCTCTGACTAAAAATTAAAAAAAATATTGAAGGCCAAAATGAGTAAATAAACAATTTACTCACCTAAACATTCTAGAAGTAAATAGTTTATGGTAGAAACAGTTTTTTCAGCATAGTCCTCCATATCCTTGATACTTGTAAATGGACTCTCCCTCAGGCTGATGAACTGAAGCAGAAAAAACATGACACAAAGGAGGATGAAGGACAAAAGTGTTTGAAACTACATATCTTAACTGTATTGTTAAATCTGTCAGTTTCGACAATGAGTGTTCCAGTTGATTCAATCAATAGAACAACCTGGTTGTGAAATTAATGTACAAATGGCTGGGCATTATACAGACGTGTGTTCTCATGAAGATTCAACATGACACAGGGTGGCCCATAAGGCTGGCCCTTTGAATTACAGGTACAATTCAATTTTTCTGGCTGAGTGAACTGAGCAATGTGAAATAAAAATATTAGCATACAAAGCTACATAATATATATATATTTAGGCAGACCCAGAAAAACCTGGGACAACTTGATAAATTCCGACCTCACACACTTACACCTCTCCAAGACAATGTCACTGGACCGAGATCTTTGGCGCTACACAGTAATACAGAAGACCCGCCTTGCCTAAGTACAAAGCGAAACCTACAGTCAGTAGGCACCTCTTAACAAAAAAACAAAAAAAAAAAATACACACCCGTCCCACTACCGCCACCCCATCCACATCACCCCTTTCGATGTAAAGTTATGTTGGTACCACAACATCCAGTCCGAAATAAATCAGGTCGTCTAGCTGTCACGACAAAAAAACACATAGTCCACGCTGTAATGTGGCCGTGTAGGTAACACGGTAAAAACCTCCCAGTCCACACTGTAAACGTGGTTGGTGTTAGGAAGGGCATCCAGCCGTAGAAAATCCGCCAGACAGTCCTATACGAGCAAGACAACCAATCTTGCCTCAAGTGGGAAAATTCTCGTGGAAGATGGACGTTAAACGATGATGATGATGTAAAGTCTACAGTGCTGAGACCAAGGAGACCACTAATCATGGGAGAACTCAATGCATGAGGAGATGTAGAGTGGGTATAGAGATATGTCAAATCCCAACTGCGACACCAAGCGGCCAGGATTTTACATGTGTGTGTCTGTGCGTGCGCGTGTGTACAACAACCTTCTAAAGTTTCTGCCTACCAAATTCTACTTACAAGATACTGGTCAATCTAAGGTTATAGCAAGAAATATTTCATCATCATCATCATCATTTAACATGTGTTTCCTGCTAGCAAAGGTCAAGATTATCATCACAGATTGGTCACTATTTAAGCGGAGCCCTTTCTGACCTCCTGGTGAGCCAGAGGCCCAATATACAATCTTGTGCTCTACTGAGTGCATTTTATTGTGACACCAACACAAGAAAAGTTGTCATGTCTATAGCGAAGATACTGGGTTGTATGAATGTAGCAAGGAGACATGGTTTGTGTGTATAATATTTAATTAACAATCTAACAGTATAGTTGACATGTCAATGAAATAGATGAAAGAATGAAGCAAAGTTAGTAGTTACCGTTTTGATTGCCAGGCAAACGCGAGACGCCTGGCGAAGGCCAGGCGCCGGAAGGGCAAATGAGAGGCAGAGAACTTAAAGTTGTTAGTTTTATAGGGTTCTGACCGGAAGTTACAGAAAGGGTTCTACTTCTCGTCTAGATGTTGTTAATCTCCTGGGGTTGTGAGTCACAACAAGGGAGGCCACTGCTACATGTCTTTGGCATAGCTGAAAAGTTTTCCCAATCCTTTGTTTGACAAATTTTCTATGGCTAGATGCTCTTCATATCCCCAGTATGTGCTAGGTGCTTTTATTGTGTAGATCACCAACATTAAGGAGATTGTCATATCCTTGACACAACTGAAGTGTACTGGGTGGTTATTTATCATGTAGATTACCAACACTAAGAAGGTTATTGTGCCCCTGACACAACTAAAAAGCTCCTTTGACTCTTTTGGCATGGTTTCTACAGCAGGAGAGTGGGGGCTTCCTACTGTCAACAGCTTAGCAGGGTGTACTGGGTGTATCAGTCCTGAGACCATCAATAGAATGGCTGTTGTCACAGACTCAACTGAACAACCTTCTCTACTGTATGGACAGGAGTGGGATATTGCCAAGTGTGGAAGTATTTGATGGGGTCAGGAGTGGAACCACATTTATGTAGCAATCTTCTTAACCTCAAAGCTATGCTTGCATCATATTTGAGCAATGCACTTTATTCTATGTACTTCTGCTATCTAGCTGTTGAGAACAGGCACTAGATCATTTAGAAGTGCTACTCAATGATTGAAATAAGTAAAAGAATAAAATAATTACCCGTGCATCAATGAGTCGTAATAGCCAGTGCTTGGACAACTTGTGTTGATGAACAGCCTAAAATAATAGAAAGATGAAGAAAGACAAGTCAAACATATTTGTTTTGTTATAAATTAGGCATTTGTTTTCTTTTTAGGCTTAAGGTAATATTTTTAATGAAATAATTCATCTATGTATTTCAACTTATTTTGAAAATTATGTAGAATTTAATAATGATAATTGTTTCTACTTTTGGCACAAGGCCAGCAATTATCCCAGTGCATTACTGGTGCTTTATTTTATCAACCCTGTAAGGATGAAAGGTAAAGTTAACCTTGGCGGGATTTGAATAATAATGAAAATGATTGTGTACAGTGCTCAGGTGCACTACAACTCATCACAGGTGCATGTATAATACATAAAATAATGTACAAATGTCAGGAAAGTGAACAGTGTATAAGTCATGATATACACACAGATAAATGCATGCATGTGTATGGAGGGGGAATCAGGTGAATTTAGAAGGATTGAGTAACAATGTCACTTTTTCATCTTTGGAATATTACTTAACAAAAGGTTCTCACAGTTAATTATGATTAATTTAAATATGAACATTTTAAAATGAGCAGGTTTGTACCATAAAATGAAGGGAGGTTTGTATTAAAAGGGTTAAATATCGCACTAATATAAGAGCATATTTGTTTGCAATCCTCTCTGACTCTCTTTATCATCCTGGCTAGTATTCAGGTTGCTCTTCTGATTATATCTGTCCATGATGGTGAGGTGAAGATAAGTGAATTCATGGATTACCTCCAGCTTGTAATTGTTGATGGTAATGGCAAAAATATATTCGCTGCCTAGGCCCAACATTTAACTACATAAATGTTTATTTACGTGGCTATTATTGTTAACCCCAAGTCAACACCAACTCAGTAGACATATGATTAAAGACATTCTGGCTAATGTTTTTTCATTCATAATGTATTTAGGACTATGTCATATAGTGTGAATTCTCTTTTTAAGATGGCAGGGTGTATATAAGAGATTTGGCTGCTATTTTTAGCACGTAAAACTATGACATTAAGCTGCCTTGTTGACTAGAGAATTTATCATATGAGCTGTGTTACAATTAGGATTTATTAGCTTGCTTGATTTCAGAAAATGAGCTAAACCAGAAATTATGATTCTCACTATTGACACATCAATTGTTTTAGAATTGCAAATGAAGTGAAATAGCTACAACCAAGAACTTCATAACCCCATATAAGGAAGACTTTATGAGGTTGCCCACCATGCTAGAAATACCAGCCAAATTCCCCCAAACCACACCCTTGTGAAAATTGGAACACTTTAGATAAATAAAAATACAGAATGGTCACAACTGCAGTTTTTTAATTTTTTTAATTATTTTTATTATAGCTGACCTGGGTTAAACAACAACATAACATCTTTTACTGTGCATGTGAGATTGTATATGTGTGCAAAGCTAGAGGCTTTATATTTAAATAAATATGGTTAGAAAGTTCTGAATAATTGATGGCTGCAACAAACTGTAATGTTATTGTTGTGGTTTAGCTTCAGGTCAGCCCTGAATACATCATAAAATGTGTCCATTCTTGTATTAATACTAACAAGTTCAGAAGCTCCCTCTTTGGTTCATCAAACAGTAATTCAATCAGCTACTGTGAGATTTAATGCCAAGTGTAAAGGTGACTGGGATAAAATATAGATTATTTTGAACAAGCACAAAGAGAATTTGTTTGTATGAGAGAGGTAGCTATTATTGTTGCTTAGCACTAGGTCATACTAGAATATGCTAACCATCTTAGTATAGTGACTTAAGGGAGATTAAGCTACTATTTCTAGAAGGTTTATCAGCTATATAAAGGTTCTATTGTTGACTCAATGAAATGGAGCTAGTTTTATAGCTAGGTTGCTATACTTTATGTTTCAAATTGCTTGATTATGATATGGGAAAAGTACAATGTTTATAAGACAAGCAATCTATAATACTCTGGTTGTTTTCATTGCCTAACCAGTGCTAGAAATGAAATAAAATTAAAAAAAAAACAAAGGCAGCTACAAATTTACTCACTCTTGCAAGTTCTTGTCCAACAGGAAAATAAGGCAATTTCCCCTGTAAATAATAGAGAATAAATTGTACAATATTTTTCAGAATGTGGCACTGTCTAATACAAATTTAGTTTCAAATATATTATACAACACATCATTATCACCTCTGGGTAATGCCTATTTCTAATGCTTACATGGGTTAGATAGCTTGTCATGTTCTGAGGCTAAACCAGCCCGGTACCATGTTTAGCTCATACATTCCATTTTTTGCATGGTTTTTACAGCTGGATGCCCTTCCTAATGTTAACCACTTGAGAGTATGTACTGGAAGCATTTTGTGATAAGGTGGACTGAGTGCTTTTTTATCATGACCATGAAAAGTGATATCCATAACTATAATTTCAAAACAATATGAATTTCTCAAAATAAAGTAACCCCCGCACCCCATATCATAAAAATAATCAAATTGTAAGAACTATAAATATTTTATCACATTATAAATATATTACCTGATATATTTCATCAATAACATCCTGCCAGTATTTTAGTCTGATTTCACCAATTCTAGGATCCGTAACTAAATCTTTTATCTGAAATTTTACAAAAACAAAACCATATATTTATTACAAACGTTCATGGTGAAACATACCCAGAGATGGATGCTGTATAAAAACTTAATAGTATCATAGGAGAGAGCATACTTGATGTAGTAAAACAAAAATTTTTTAATCAATTAAAATTACACCTTTAATTCTTCCATTAACATATTTCTACTGAAAATCACTGCCTGTGTGTTCATTTAATTTTGAAAATATCAAAATATTTGGAGGAATTTAATAAAGTAAGTTTGTCATTAATTAGCTGCTGTTTAGAACATTATTTAAACACATTAAAATATAGTTATAATGAAAAGATAATATATATAAGTATAAACATTCTAAAATGAGCAATTGTATATAATAAATCTTGTGCACCTTCAGCTGGGTTGGTATCAAGTGATGAGAACAATTATCATTTAAATCACTAATTCTGATACGGGAGACAACCCTTAAATAAAGAAAAATATTGGCGTACTATATCAAGTGTGCTAGCACTCACTTTATTATAAAACTGTGGTTAGAACCAGTGTTTGAATACAATGGTAATATTTTGTCAGACAACTGGGGTGGGTTTGGGTGGTAGCCCACATCTGAAACTAAATTCTGGAATGCCTTCAATTCTCTATTGCTCTTTGCTACATGACTGAAGTATTACACAGATATTTGTACCTTTAACATAAATAACCAGCATACAGGCTGGCTTTTAAAATTACAGATGGAATTCATCTTATGAGCTTCCATACAGTTTCCATCTACATAGTTTCACTCACAAGGTTTTCAGCAGTCCTAGGTTATAAGAGAAAACACTTAAGGCGCTGTGCAGTGGGATTGAAACCTAGACTTTATAGTTGCAAAGCAAACTACTTGACTACATGTTCCTAAGGTAGTCGTTTTCTGCATTTGGGACACTCACATTTTTAAATTGTCTAAGTGCTCCATAAATTATAATAAATTTGTTTATATTCTAGTCAGTTGCCACTTAACATAGTGATTAACAGGCTTGCATTGTATTCAAGAGATACAGGGTTTGATTCCTCACAGGTACTTCTATCCACTTTTTTCTATCTCTAAGAGTATTTTACTTGATTTTCTCAACTATTAATTATAGTGATAGACTGTTATCACAGTTATTTCTTTTGGCCATTGGGACACTCACATTTTCAAATTTCAAACTCTTCTAGTGCTTCACATACATATTTTAATTTTCTTAGTTGAAAAACAAAGAAAACCAAGTTTTAATGAATACTTGATACATATTAATTTTGATTAATCTGGAGAGAATATATTTTATCAGGATGATATCTCTAAACAAGAATGAAACAAAGAATTTACTATTGATATATAAATCCTAATAATAAGGATTTCTTGGTTTGCCAGCAAGAAAAAGGGAATTATGATACCAGTATAATATTTAGTAAATTTTAAATGAATATAACGGCATATGAAATATCATGTAATTTAAATTAGTAATATAACTCTATAATTATATTCCTACTTCTATGGTCTCAGATCTAATCACTTGTTTAACAAGTGCAATGTGGGTGCACGTGCTTCTGTGCGTATATATATATATATATAAAGTTCAAGGAGACAAATATTTATATATATCAGTATCCTAATCAACTAGACGTTACTTATATCTATATAATCATTTTTACATCCACTTCTCCATGCTGGCATAGGTGGGAGTTACTTCTTGAGAGAGTGTTTAAAGTCAGATACCATTCCTGTCCCACCATTGAAGTTGCCTCTAATTAAAGTCCAGAACCTGTAGAATTTCAGAGATTTTATGTAATTTTTTATATTTGTCAAAACTATCTAGTATCTAGTCCACTCTCTAATGTGGTAGTGCTGTGTCACAATAAAAAGCAGTCAGTACACTCTATAAAGTGTTTGATGTTAGGAAAGGTATCTAGTTGTAGAAACCATGCGAAAATAGGAACATACAAGTGAAATGAGGTTCTCCAACACACTCAGTCTCAAACCATGACAACCTATTTGACCTATGCTAGCATGGAAAGCTGATATAAAATGATGATGAGGATATATATGTGGATGTATAATGATATACACAATAAATATACAATGTACATTGTACATACATATCAAATGTCTTTGAAGATTTTGTAGAATTATTTTAGATATTCACCTGGGCAATTTCAACATTGAATGCCCTTAGTCCAAAAGCTGAAGTCCTTATTGCGTTTGGATACAAAAGTGTGCACAAATAGTTTTCAAAATCCGTTTTTCTGAAAAATATGACAAAGTATTTTTGGTTGATTTTATATTAAATAATAATAATGAAAATGATTGTGTACAGTGCTCAGATGCACTACAACTCATCAAAAGTGCATGTATAGTACAGAGAATAATATACAAATGTCACGAATGTGAACAATGTATGAGTCATGATATATACACAAATACATGCGTGCGTGTGTATGGAGGGGGAATGTCAGGTGTAGTGTTGACGAATTTCAGGAAGGATGAGGTTTTAAGAGATGCAGTATCTCGACAACTAACAACTGGTGCAGGTAGTTTATCCCATGCTTCAGCAACACTGAGCATGAAAATATGTTTCTGAAAGTCATGGGAGCTGTGCTGTTTTCTGACTTTGTAAGTATGCCCATGAGTGTTAGACATGGAATTCAAAAAGGTGCTCAGGGTTGTTGTTGGCAAGATGGTTAATAATTTTGTGGGTGTTTACCAAGTTAGTTGCCAGATGTTGGAGCTTTAATGTATCCATGCCCAAAGAAGCAAGGCATTCAGAGTATGGTAGATGCCTGATGGAGGGTAAACGCTTGGTTGCATGTCTTTGAACAGTTAACCTTTTCATTATTATATTTCTAGAATTGGCAGTATCGGTAGAGGGTCGGACGCCATGCTTTGACGTATAGAGTTACGGCCCTTGCCATTCTGAGTTCAAATCCCGCCGAGGTTAACTTTGCCTTTCATCCTTATGGGGTCGATAAAATAAAGTACCAGTAATCTACTGAGTAATTGCTGGCCTTGTGCCAAAAGTAGAAACAATTATTATATTTCTAATAAAAACACTGCCTGTGATTTTCAAATATCTTTTTAGAAAATTAAGAATTTGGGGGGATTTAGCAATATAACTGTCTCGTTATTTATTTGGTGTTTGGAACAGAAAGGTTCTTAAATAAAATTATGATAGAAGGATTTTAGATAAATATAAACCCTTTAAAATAAACAACTTTGTATCATACAAGAAGAAGCTGTTTCATGTGGTTTGGTATCAACACTAGTATTCCAACAATATATTACAAGCCAACAAGGGAGCCTCTATATGGTCACTAGACTTACAAGAAATAGCAGCACACTCTCCCTCAAATCACACCTTTAAAAGGGAAGGGAAGGAGATATTAGATAATATACATCTAGATTCCACAAAAAAGATACGATGGTCATAGCTGGAATGCCTTTGATCATACATGTCTCTCATAAGAAATTAAAAAATGATTTTGTGTTTATTTCAAATAATCTGTGTAGATTATGCTAATCCTGCCTGGGGCCCCAACCTCTTCTCAACCTACAAAGAACACACCTTTTACATCATCCAGCAGCCATAAAAACCCAGCCTAAACAGTCCTGTTACATGCAGGGTATGGTGCAGCCAACTGGCCAGAACCTCCTCACAACGAGACCATCCAGCCCCACACTGTAAACGTGGTTGGTGTTAGGAAGGGTATTCAGCTGCAACCCCCCCCCCCCCCCAAGCTATATATATGTATGCATGCAAAAGGTGAACAGAAATAACAAAGCAAATGACACAATACAACGAAGATATATATTAGTTTTACGCTTGATATAGTAGGAAAAGAGCCTTAACATTTCAGCCGCTAGTCCTTTATAAGGAAATAGAATGAGAAATTAAAGAAATAGAATAATAGAGCAGTGGCAGGTACAGGGGGTGTAATATCGACAATGCAATCCCATTTGCTACAGAACGTTACTTTTCTCCTCCAGAGCTTTCCTGATATCACCGCATCTTCTGCTCTACCGTTTCCATATGTGTGCAAAGTAAACTAAATAGTATGGAAGAATTACATGTAACCAGGATAGAGTAATAAAGAATTCAATATGCCAAGATGCTCGTGAAGGCGCTTGGCTATTCCAGTGCATCAGCCTCGCCAATCACCCGAGGTAACGCTGCGAGCGTGCTGGCTTGCTTCAAAAATTATCAGAGAGGGTTTTCAGTGCTCCGCGCACTTCGTTTGTCCACCCTTTTCGCCTGCCTTTTGTTGTATGTGGTACTAGTTGTGTGTGTTATTTTTTTCTTTTTCCTTTCCCTTTTCTTTCTTTTTCTCTTTTTATTTGTAATATTATGATGACGGTTATATTGACAAACAAACATATGCCATGTATTATAACGACACAAATGAACTTAAGGGCATTCGCCGAAAAACAAACAATACCTCGGAGCAGATTCCAAAAGCCAACAAAAAGAAAAGCCCGAAAAGTTTTACTCAGTTGTTATTGTTAACATCTAAAGACAATCCAATTATTGCAGGGATCGTCAAGCAAATCCAAACATACGGTGTTGTGATAGTTTTAGTGGCAAAATAATAATCTAAAAAGAATCCTCCAAGTTGAGGGTTACGCGTAAGCCTTGCAATGTAAAAAAATATATAATTTTCTACTTTTGGCACAAGGCCATCAATTAATCAGTACATTACTGGTACTTTATTTTATCGACCCCATAAGGATGAAAGGCAAAGTTAACCTCGGCGGGATTTGAACTCAGACCGTAAAGGGACGTAACTATGCTGGAAGAAAGCAAAACAGGTTCACATATCTTGAGCGTGGGAGTAAAAATGAAACAATGTTTTCTGACCTGAGAATTCACAGTAGACTCCAAATATGTGGGAACTACCAGGATCAACAATGAATCATCTCACCAACTTTCAAGACAAGAAGGAATTTCACGGGATAGAAAGTACGTGTTGATAGCCGATAGTATTCAGGGAGCTGAAGGACTAAGAAGAAAAAGAGTGTAGGAAATAAACAAAAAGAATCTCATTAGAATCAAGCTTAATAGTGATAAGTTTCACCCACCTAACCATATCCATGCATAATTTTACGGGGTTCTGTGGTGATCCAGTTTTCGTACTTTTGTTGAAGTTCATCGTTTTCCATAAGAGTAACTGTCGTTTGTAATACAACAAATGCCGGTTACATAAAAAATTGCGATACTGTGTCATACTAATAAAAGAAATGTATAAATTAAAAGAATGATAAAATTATTCGTATATAAGTTAGTATTAATCAGCTGAAAGATGCCAGGTTTTGTTTAGCCATATAGAAAATCATTTTCCCACTTCAAATTTTTGTTACATTTAACCTTGCCATCAAACACATCAGTTCATGGGAGATAACTCACCTTGGCTAAATGACCCTTGTTACACCGGTTGTCGAAATGCCCTTCGTCCTTCCGACCTCGATAAATTAGTACCAGTGATACACTAAAATCACTCCATTCTTGCCAAACATTTTACTGTGCTTTAAGAAAAGAAAACTGCTTTTGGATTAATTCTTGAAATTGATTGTACCAATTCTATAAACGTTATATAATTGCATATCTCAGTCCACTTCTATTTGGGAGAGTCGTTAGAGCGTTGGACATTTATTCCATGTCTGCGTTACCGAATTCAAATTCCGCTGAGATTCATTTTTCTTTTCATCCTTTTGGGGTCGACAAAAAATTACCAGTACAGTACTGGTGTAGAGCTCTTTCCTTCCAGCTACCATATCCTGAATGTTCAGATGTGAATGCCTGTCTGCATGTATACACCTAAAAACTTCAACAAAAGCATGGTACATGCTACCAAGGTAAACCCGATTGCAAATGACAGCTATAGTAATTTAATTTGGCTGTTACTTTGATTTTCATTGTTGACATCTCGTTTCTCGTCCTATGCCTAATAAAAACGAAACAATTTCAGGTCAACCTTGAACAAAGCGAACTATGGTCAAAGGCAGTAACCATCCTATCTTTCTTCAGTCCTTGTGTACCCCTGACTACACTATACAATGTGTACTTTTATAAAAGGGCGTGATTCGACTGTTATTTTTAACAGATCAAACGACGACATTGTGCAAAAACCCCCAAACTTTTTAGACCTGAGACCCCTTCATGGAATCCTTGACACTTCATTAACCCCAGGCATGTAAAAAAAGTAAATAAATAAATTAGTATACAGATAAAATAAAATGACAATAAAGACTATGTATCAGAAAGTTGTATTTTATTGTATTGTTTTATGTATTTTCATTTCTTACACAAATGTCGTTTTGAGCTCAAAGTTCAACTGACTCAATGGGTAGTCCCACCGATCCCTTCAGCGTTTGAAATGATAAGAGATTCCTGTTCGGCGCTAAAGACGTAGTAGTCATTAGAATAATTTCACATTGTAGTAGTTAGAGCTTTTTTACTGTATTTTCCTTACCTATTATTTCTGGACGCTGTCAATAACATAGACAGTTATAGTATCAGCTAGATTCGACCTGTTCTCTAAGTATTGTAACGAGTCAACACTTAACATATACGGGAAATTCCAGTTTTCAAATACCCACTGAACTGTAACCACAACTCAGTTTCAATTCTCTGCTGCAGTCTCAGACGCCATGCTTTGTAGCATATAGTTACGTCCCTTTACGGCCTGAGTTCAAATCCTGCCGAGGTTAACTTTGCCTTTCATCCTTACGGGGTCGATAAAATAAAGTACCAGTAATGTACTGAGATAATTGCTGACCTTGTGCCAAAAATAGAAACCATTATTTCAACTAGATTATTAAAGCCATCAATACAAGCATGTACATTAAAAAGTACTATTACAGCTCACTCTGTTAATTCGAGGCGTTTTAACTTTATAAAAGATCAATTTAAACTCAATTTTCCAGTCTAGTTGAATTAAATGAATAAATATATTTGGATAATGTGTATCGTGTGATGCAACAGGAATATATTTCTCAAGTTCCATCCACTCTGATAGAGAGTTCTTTTACATCAAGCTTTTTTAGTTTTTACAGGCCTGTCTACTGATGAGTAATGAAGTTTCCTTTATATCGAACATCAACTGCAGAAGTTTAACTTTATCTTCTACGGTCGTTGGAAATAATTGGGATAGGATTGAGTTCCAGAGAATTACAGTTGTGGCGGGAAAGGAAGAAGTGTTGAATATGGTGTTTAGCCCCATTTGGTTGGCATGTAAAATCAATAGACAAATTATTTGATGTTCACCGTGTACCGGTGTTAGGCAAAATAACATTAGTTTCAAAACAAGAGACCAAAAAAAAGTTAATTAATCAAAATAAATAATTGAAATAAAATAAACAAATATTTATCTTTTGATTATATCAGGGTGTGGTTCTTGTTTAGTAAGTAATAGTGATCTTTCATATTACGGCCGTAAACAGAAACCAAAATAAATGAATACAATGAAAACACGAACGTGATTTAATTTTCTAAAAAATAAAAATTTATGTTTTAAATATGTATATTTAATGTTTTTTTAATGTACAAAAGATATATTTAATAATTACAGGTATTATTTCGACTAGGATTTCTTGTATCATTATTACAGTATTAGGCCAAACAATCTTTGTTAAATATAATATACATTTTATGCGACTTCATATTTTATAATAAAAACAAAAAACTTGATTAAATAAACATATCCGAAATGTTATTGTCAATTTAATTAGAACAGTTAGTGAAGTTCATGTTTGTATTCTATAGTTATTCTGGTTTCTGTATATTTATTTCCGTGTTCACGGTTTAAAAGTATCGCTTCCCTTACGACACATAATTAGTCTATATTTCTCTTTTTGATTAGTATTCCTCGATGAAAATATAAAATTTTTTTTTTTTATATGGGCTTAAATATGTTATTTTTTAATGGCAAATTATTAAAATAAATGGACAATTATAAAACATGTGCAAAAAACAAAACAAAAAGAGAAGGCACGTGTACTCTCAATTACATATAACAAGGAGTAATGGTGTACTCTGAAAATTACATAACATAAGAGAACTTGTCTTAAATAGATATTTATATTTTCATATATAATGCGAAGTCTAAGAGCTCTTCCCTACGCACGCTTCTACAACACCTAGAAGTGTGTCTAAATTTTTACATACTGGTTTAATATATATATATATATACATTTGATAAAATATATACATAATTTCCTATATATATATATATAGGAAATTATGTATATATTTTATCAAATGTTTCTATGGACATACTTTATTGTATATATATATATATATATATATATATATATATATATATATATATATATATATATTAGAAAGAGTCGACTATCCCAAGTATAGAGTACTCTATCATAGTTTAAAACTGGTTCTATACTTTCAAAGGGAGAAAAGAATGGTAAAAAAAAAAAAAAAATTTTATTAAAAAGATAAGAGTAGGAGGGCGAAATTCGGCTGTTGAATCAGCTTATTATAAAAGCCTTAATTAGTAGAGAGGAACTTCTGAGCTCTAACGACTTATTATAATAGCAACAGACATATTTACTAGAAATAGCAACTAAATTTTCCTGAAATCATGTATGATGGTCTTAAATAAGGTAATGACATTAGTTTCCTCCCCCACTTCCTAAATTTGTTCGATCAAAATTGTCTGGGGAAAAACAAGAGACAAGTCTAGTAATGTTTTTATTTTCGGGCAGTACTAGAAGGAAGAATTCGAACTTCTACGAAAAGAACAAATGAAATAGTTAATATGAAAATAATGGAATGTAATAATTTGTGAACTTGGATGCATAAGAAAGCTCTCATCCACTTGGGGTATAGAAATATTGAACCACTTTCAGAGCAAACATTACTCCATTTACTATACTTTATTTCTCTACGAAAATAACAACGAAACCAAATATTTCTATAATTACACCCTAGGATGCATTACAAGAATAAAAATCGAACAGTACTTGACAAATAATATAGTTTATCGACCCTGGATTAATGAAAATTAAAGTTGACCTCTGCAGGATTTGAACTCAGAATGTAAAGAGCCACAAATATATCACGTAGACATTTTATCCGACGCTCATGCATTGGATGGTATGGTCTCTAAATATATAAAAAAGATAGCTAGAACGCCTTTCAGTACAGGTGTCTGCTTGATAGGGTCTGACATGGACTAAACTGCTACACAAAAAAATCAATAGAAAGCAAAACAAAAACAAAAAAAAAAAAACAGAAATCAACATTAAAACATCTCAAGGTTTTCACGCCCCAACATTCCAGTTACCATTATTCAATAACAGTGTTTACAACCACAACAACAACACGAATGTCAGCAACAATAACAACATGAACACCAGCAGTAGCAACATCAGCAGCAACAACAACAGTAGCAGCAGCAGCCTCCGTTTGGATCTCATCTAGCGGATGTAAACTGCACGCCATATTTATTTCGATTGTGGCTCCCCTCTTATCATCCATTTATCCATCGTTATCGTCTTTCTGTATCGGCTGCTGCTCGCTACAATTTGCTTGATAATCCCTAAAGGATAGCCTGACATCAAAAGCCCTTACTCCAGTTCCTAAATGACGTTGTCATAGATCGTAATCGATCCTCGATCGCTAGGCAGGCACCAACTCTGTTGTCACTACAACTAAGACACCGTTTGAGTACTTCCTAAGTTGGTCGTGTAGGAGGTAAAAATAAGGACTTTCCATTAAAAAAAAAAAAAATACTCTTTTTTTCCCCAGCTGTATACATTCAGCTTCACCATCACCTTCACCATATCTTCGATGAATACAAACAATCAATGACACCTGCTCAGAAATCTCGGGTCGGGAGGTATGGAGACCAAGAGTATCTATAACGCAGCCCGTGACGGGAGACTGTCCCGTCTAAAATCCCATTTGGATCCCAAGACTATGGAGGAACGATGTAAACTTGTCAAGGCCAAAACAAATGGGGCTACTCCCTTGATCGTGGCCTGCCGTAATGGACACTTGGATGTCGTCAAATACCTAATTGGCGAATGCAATGCCGACATGGAACAAGTCGGATCTGTTATTTTCGATGGGGAGACCATAGAAGGAGCTCCTCCTTTATGGTGTGCAGCGGCTGCTGGACACTTGGATATCGTTCAGTATCTCATTCAGAAAGGTGCAGGAGTAAATCAAACAACTTTTACCAATTCCACACCTCTTCGTGCAGCTTGTTTCGATGGACATAGTGAAATTGTGAAATATCTTGTTGCCAATAAAGCCGATATAGAAATAGCTAATCGCCATGGCCATACCTGTCTCATGATCTCATGCTATAAAGGCCATAAAGATATTGCCGAATATTTACTGAAATTAGGAGCTGATGTTAATAGAAAGAGTTTAAAAGGTATGTTTGTTTATCCGCATTGACTTATTTCATGTAGCCCAACTCGCCTAGGTCATATATATATATATATATATATATATATATATATATATATACATATATATATATATATATATACTCACATACACACACTCGTCATATCACATTCAAAACATTTTTACTCGTTCAATGTTGCAACAGATATCGTGCTAGTGTTGATATTTCTTGCTGAATGTTTTTAGAAACAATTATTATTATAGTTAGCAACTTTTATTATGTATTGATTTTGTAAATGTTTACCTAATTGTTACTAAGATGACGCAGTTAAATTTCTCTTTCCGTTCTAATTATTATTAATTTCAGAAAGCTACATTTTAGATATATATTTTTTCTTTTTGTGACTAGTCGGAAGTGAAGAATGATAAGAGCATTATATGTATAATATATATGTATGTATACTAAATATTTTTTTGTTGTTATAAACTGCCTTTAAAAAAGTATATATTTCCAAGAGAACAAAAAAGAAAATGAAATTCCTTTGTCCAAATACACGATCAACAAGTTATTCCTCCAATTGCAGCCATGCATTCTGTTTTTTTCCCCAAGTGCAGCTTCACCAATTTTGGTGAGTCACCTCCTCAGCCTACTCTCTTTAACCTAGATGGCTCTGTTAACAATGCCCCTGCTGCAAAAGCCAGCATGGTTGTCATATCCCCAGCTTCAACGCTACCTCTCTCCCGATAAACATACTCTCTTTTAGTCATATCTATAATCGCAAAATGAGACAAATTCTTCACTATCAGCACATTAAAATGTCTGGTCCAGATGGAATTACTCACCCCAAATTGTGAGCTTTTTAGTTGTAACTTTGTGTATTCATTTTACTCGCTAGTTTTATTTGGTGATATGATATTGGTATACAAAAAGACGGGATGATCGATGAAGAACTAGGGTTGGACAAAAACAACAACAATACACAAACACACATGTATCAAATGTCTTGGAGATGACGATCTTAAAACACCTCCAATCTCAGTCACTCGTCAACAACGGCAACTATACCAAGAGCCAGGTCCATGAGTAATCTACTACATTACACACTAATGGTGACTTGCTTGAAAACACCACTCATTACTCTAAACACCAGCCAAGCTTCGAATCAAATTTGTCTAAAATCTCAGGTCATGTACTACACAATGAGTGGAATAATTGAATTTGGTAGTTTGCTCCAAAACAGCCTATGTAAGAAGGCTCCAATTACCTCATTGACTCGATTCTCCACAAAGACTTGTCACCCTCCTCTTCACCACATACGACCCTCTTCCTACAACTCCATCATTAACATACCCTCATATCCTGTATACTACTATGTTGATGAGACCACCTTCTCCATTATTTCCCCCTTTCTTCTAATTTCAAGTTTTGATTTCAACCTTAATAGCTTCTAGTTTATATGAATTTCTATGTGGTCGCTTAACCTGCTAGAAACAACAGCCAAATCTCTCAGATCACAATATATCGACTTTAAAAAGGGTACATTGGATAAAGTAGTCTTGGATATGCAAAATGACGTGACAGTCATGGCTGGAATGCATTTATTTATATATATGCTCAATCATGGCTGACATGGGGCTAAGCAATAGCAATATTAAATAGTCTCTAGCATCCAAAAGTATCTCACCACATTCTACTGTTTGGATCCAACCACTAGAATCCAAACAAAGCTATTCTATATAGAAACTGAATTGGTTTGCTATTTGTTTGTTTACCCACTGCTATCACAACCGCTGCAACTCTTACATTAGTAAGTTTTCCAAGTGTTCCTTGGAAAACCCATTTTCTCATGACCTAAAACTGCACCAATGAGATTGGAAGATCTTTTGTAGAGCCTGAATAGCCTTTTAGTGTGAGTGAGCAGTTACTGATCCAGTTTAATAGGGGATGTTGTTTTTTCCTGATAACTGAATTAGCACACCTATTTAAATAATCAGTTAAATGAAAAATTTCTACATTGCTATCGTAGTGGTATATACTGGATAGTAATTCAATAGCAAAGTAGAAAATAATCATATACACAACTCTTGCTAGCTGTGGAAAAGGACATTAAATGATGATGAAGATGATTCCTAGATTTATCAACTTCATTATCTAATTCTATGAAGTTTACAGTACTGTAAACCATTTACTTTAGTCACACCAACTGTCTTAAAAAAGGAGTTCACATTCGCTAAGATAATTCTAAATACATTTTGTCTGGAAAAGAAATGGGCTCAACCAATCATACAGTTAAATTGAATTCACCCTTATAGAAAAAATGGTTTTGATCCCAAGGAAAATGGTATTGTCTTGGAATATCTTAAATCAATCAATCATAGGTCAATTTGATTAAAAATGACCTAGGGCTAAACAACAATAAACAGTCTGTCAAATTGCATTCAAGGAAAATAAAATATAACCAATTCCATTAGTAAATGTCCCAAACTTCTATGACCTGTAATTGAATTGTACTCTTTCTCATCAACTACCAAGTTCCTGTGACAGGTGGAACCAGTCGTTGAGGTGCCACTCTAAACATGCAACTGGTGTAGCCAGTCATTGAGGTGCCACTGTTGACCTGCAACTGGTGCAACCAGTCATTGAGGTGCCACTGTTGACATGTAACTGGTGTAGCCAGTCATTGAGGTGCCACTCTAGATGTTGAATGGTGCAGCCAGTCATTGAGGTACCACTCTTGACATGCAACTGGTGCATCCAGTCATTAAGGTGCCACTCTTGACATGCAACTGGTGCATCCAGTCATTGAGGTACCACTCTAGACATGCAACTGGTGCAGTCAGTCATTGAGGTGCCACTCTAGATGTTGAATGGTGCAGCCAGTCATTGAGGTACCACTCTAGACATGCAACTGGTGCATCCAGTCATTAAGGTGCCACTCTTGACATGCAACTGGTGCATCCAGTCATTGAGGTACCACTCTAGACATGCAACTGGTGCATCCAGTCATTAAGGTGCCACTCTTGACATGCAACTGGTGCAGCCAGTCATTGAGGTACCACTCTAGACATGCAACTGGTGCATCCAGTCATTAAGGTGCCACTCTTGACATGCAACTGGTGCATCCAGTCATTGAGGTACCACTCTAGACATGCAACTGGTGCAGTCAGTCATTGAGGTGCCACTCTAGATGTTGAATGGTGCAGCCAGTCATTGAGGTACCACTCTAGACATGCAACTGGTGCATCCAGTCATTAAGGTGCCACTCTTGACATGCAACTGGTGCAGCCAGTCATTGAGGTACCACTCTAGACATGCAACTGGTGCATCCAGTCATTAAGGTGCCACTCTAGATGTGCAACTGGTGCAGCCAGTCATTGAGGTGCCACTCTAGACATGCAACTGGTGCATCCAGTCATTAAGGTGCCACTCTTGACATGCAACTGGTGCAGCCAGTCATTGAGGTACCACTCTAGACATGCAACTGGTGCATCCAGTCATTAAGGTGCCACTCTAGATGTGCAACTGGTGCAGCCAGTCATTGAGGTGCCACTCTTGACATGCAACTGGTGCAGCCAGTCATTGAGGTGCCACTCTAGACATTGCAGTCAGCTGTTCCCACAGCTTTCTATTCTCCATCATGCATAGAAGAAAGGTCATGCTGTTGTGACCTGTCCAGTCATTGAGATCGCAGACCAAGATTTTCTACCAGACACCAAGGTATTCATTCTACCCCCAACATTTTATATCTATTGTGGAAAAATGTTTTTAATCTAAGGAAAAAGCTGCCCTTTAAGACTTGAAAGTGCTGTACTTGGATATCTTCCCAGACAAACAGGCTCCATCCATGCATATAGCCCTTAGATGCTCACCCAGACTAGTCTAGCAAGTGCTAGGTCTTTGGATATTAATTTCCTCTAGGGCTCCATTTAATTGCAATAGGTATTGTTAGGGAGACTTTTTCACCAACCCCTCCCAAGAATATGCTAATATATGAGGTGAACTACTGTATCTTTAAAAAAATGTATTTGCTTAAGTTTATATTTGAAATATTCGAGTGTTTTGCTCTTGAAATGTTGATGTGTTTATTTATTGAACATTCCAAAATAATACATTCCAAATAGTTTAATTTGATGTATTTTGTTGATTTTATTCAAGATTTGAACTGGTTGAAAATTGTGGCACCTTATTGCGCTTGCAATGTTTTCATATGTTGTTGAAGAATATATAATCATTATCTTAACTTTGCCTTTCATCCTTACGGGGTCGATTAAATAAAGTACCAGTAATACACTGAGATAATTGCTGGCCTTATCAATTATTTAATGTGCATTTTCCATGTTAGATATATTATCATCAGTGTTTTAATCCACTTTTCCTTGCTGGCATGAATTGGATGAGATGTTTTAAGACAATATTTTACACCCGGATCATTTTTCTTGATGCCAACCCTTTTAGTCACTTCTTACAACACAAAGGGATATGCTGTACCTATTTTAAAAACTAGGTACACATAGTATATCTATATATGTATACATATATTTAAAAAAAAGCCAATTTTGCTCACTGCAGAATAATATTGTAGATAATTTCCAACATAGGTACAAGACTAGATATATTGGCAAGGAAGAGGTATAATTTTATGACTGGTATTTATTTTATTAACTTCAGAAGGTGAACAATCCAACGCTTTGCGAATTCTGCTTTGTAATGATAAGAAGAGCCAAAATCAAAGGATCAAAAAGCAATGTCACTCCGAATGCTTGGTTGCCACAAGCTAGTTATCCCTGTAGTAACTTTTTTGACACTGGCTCTTTGGAATAACGTAACTCGATAGGGTGCATAGCTCGGAGATCAGAGAGGCACTCTAGGTAGAGCCGCTACTTCTACGAATTGAGAGATCACAGCTCTGATACTTTGGGCATGTGGTTAGCATGTCTCAGGAAAGAATCACTGGACAGATTTTATGGACAAAACCAACCAGCAGGAAACGCAGGGGTAGACCCCAAGCTAGATGGTTGGATAGCATCCATGAGCTTGGCTTATCTTGCTTGGGGATCCAGCTGAATCAGTTGGAGATGGTTGCTTCTGACAGGACCTGCTGGAAGGAGTGTTTGAAGACTCTTCCCCCGCGACCCTCTCAGGGTGGTATTATTGGTGCCATGGCAAAAAGCACCCAGTCCACTCTGTAAGGTGTTAGTGTCAGTTATGATAAAATGCTCCCAATACATGCTGTAAATTGGTTGGTGTTAGGAAGAGTATCCAGCCATAGAAACCAAACCCAAAACAAAGTGTATGAGTAAGACATGGTCACCTCAGTATGTGACAACCCTTCTAACCCATGCAAGCATGGAAAATAGACAAACGGTGATGATTACTTTAGCAAGGAAAGTGGTCTTAAAATGCTTATTGTATTTAATATACGTGCCATAATATAAACTACAGAATAAACCCATAGATTTTAGACAACATTGTGTGTGTAAATTAATAAAATCTTATTAAATACACTGGATTGTTGTATATGATTGTTTTTTTAATACAATTTCACTGTGGACAGAAAATAAGGAATTAGCTGAACCAATTTTAGTCTTAATTGTATATCCAATTAATTAAAGCTCTTAATAATGGTGGCTATATATATATAGTATCACTGTGGGAGTTAGAGAAGGGTAGTCATTTGTTAATGAAATCTTATACTATCACTGGCAATGAATCTGCTTTATTCTTAACCTACCTGAGACAACTTAGTAAGTGCCAAGACCAACTTCTTAGGCTCGTTCCTATATATAACAACAAAAATCCATAACCTAAAGACCTTTGCAGTATATGTGAAACATGCTGCATACAATATCTGGAAAAATAAAATCCTCCACCTCCACTAACTGGGTGGTTTTTACCTGCTTACTTAATTCCTACAAGATGAGTATCTACATATCTGAAGATACCTATATTCATTGCACAACTTGCAAAGTCTTGTCTATCAAACTGTGATCAGTCCTCTGGTCTCTTGCCTAGAGGATCTCAACTAATTTTGCAGAATTTTCTAAGCCACAACTCTTCAATTAAAATGATTCTGTAAGCAGTATTTTCAAGGAGAAAACATTGATATTTTCTGCTTGCTTTGTTTCCAACACCACATTGCACACTCAAAATACATCCTCTTTCATTTCTAACATTCACACCACAATGTACACATATGTTTACCAACAAAGAATCATTTATTTCTTGGCCACAGATGCCCTGTCCTTCCTTTCTGAATTTTCTACCACAACTACAACAGCTTCTGTACAATTAAACTATCTAAATGTATAGCCTATCAGACACACTTCTCCCCTCTCTTCTATTTATCCCTGTTATGTCTCACTACCTGACCTTTGTATTAAGCATTATACCCAATGTTTCCATCCTAGGATTCCTTCACTGCCAATGCACTTCCTGAAGACATTGGCTTATAGAGATTCAAACTCAATAGAAATTTCATTGATCACACCAGTCTCGGAAGTTTTGCATAGCACATGAGTCAGACCCTCCTTTTGAATAAGATATAAATGAGGTATTATGTGTGTGTGTATATATATATATATATATATCATTATTTTACACCTGCCTTCCATACTGGGTTGGGTTGGATGGATTGTTACAGTGTAAGACTAAGTGGTTTGGAGAAACACATCTTTCTGATATGTTCCATATTTTTGCATGGCTTCTACGACTGGATATCTTTCCTAGCATCAACCGCTTTACAGCAGGTACAAGATACATTTTACCAGTTTTACAGAGTGTACTGCATGCAATTTATTGAGACACTAATACTAGAGAGGTAGTTTAGTTCACTGCAAGGTTAAGAATGAAGTCTCCGTTCTCTCACTGCAATTTACTTTTAACTTAGTAGTGCTTTTACTAGTGGGCAGGTCTTTTCTAGCATCGCAAATTGCCTGTCAATATAATTCTGTGTCATCTCCATCATGAGGTTCAGTTTCTAGAGGTCATTCTTCATATCTTTGGCCCCATGTCTTTCATAGTCTCCCGCTTTCACAGGTTCCTACTTCTATACAGCTGTCGCTTTCCTTCTGCATCACATATCTGTACCAGCACAATTGTCTTTCATGTACACTACATA
Organism: Eledone cirrhosa; assembly: GCA_964016885.1. NCBI lineage: Eukaryota > Metazoa > Mollusca > Cephalopoda > Octopoda > Eledonidae > Eledone > Eledone cirrhosa. The sequence goes on along the minus strand of OZ024746.1, from coordinate 84,384,838 downwards.
TGATTCCTCATATACTCAGCTTTTCTCTCAGCTCACTTGTGTTCCAATGTTCATGCACTAACATGACACACATACATATACATATATATATATTGGCACCTCTATCCATTTTGTCTGTCTCTAAGGATAATTTACTTAATTTTCTTCTGCATTTGTGGGTCTCATATATATCTATATATATATATATATATATATAAAATAAAGTTAAATAAAAGTCAAATGGTTAAAATTTAGCTTCGTTTATTACTGCTATATATATTTCAGTGACAGCCATCTTTGGCTGTGACCTCTTCAGGCAGTTTGAATTAGTATGGTATAGACAAGTACATATGTTGTTTAGGTGTATAATATTGTCAATACTCTGATATGCCCAGTTCCTTGTTGGGTTGTTAATTCACTGTGAATTAACAACCCAACAAGGAACTGGGCATATCAGAGTATTGACAATATTATACACCTAAACAACATATGTACTTGTCTATACCATACTAATTCAAACTGCCTGAAGAGGTCACAGCCAAAGATGGCTGTCACTGAAATATATATAGCAGTAATAAACGAAGCTAAATTTTAATCATTTGACTTTTATTTAACTTTATTTTACACTACTCCGGAGTAACCAAACCAACCTGCGCACTTCGTCGAGTGCTCCAGCCTGCATACTGAGGTGTTGGTATACAACCAACATAAACTCAAAATCTATATATATATATATATATATATATATAACTGGTTAAGTTTTTAATCTTAATTAATATATTTTCACACATGGAATCTGATGGAAAAAAGTGTCAGAACTGCTTGCAAGAATCAAACTGCATATCTGTTGAATACTGGACAACTGTCGACCACTACACTAAGGTGACCTGGCAATTTTTCAATGTCAAATTTAGCTGATTCAAATGTCTATGTTGACAAACCGCAATTGTTTACCTCCAGTTGTATTGCACAACATTCACTGGTAAGGAAGCAGCCACTTAACTGCCAGTAGAAGGCTGTCAAACACAGCTTAGTCTAACACTTGGTACTTCCTTGCTGACTGAGACAATTCCAGAATAAATGTAATATAATATAAATTGTAAAGATTTTTAACCATTTCATATTACATAACATAAGGAAGAGTCTCTTTCTTATGTGCTTGATATGCTAGCTATAGCAGCAATATTGCCATCAAACTGCTTGCTACTATCCTAAAATAAAGAACACATTAGATAATCTAGTCTAACCCATGCTAGTATGGGAAAGTGGATGTTAAACGCTGATGATGAGTCCTAGATATACTATGCTTGAATAATATATGGGATGGTCATGACTGTAGATACCTTTCTTTATTCTTAGATTTGTTTATTGTGCCAGGATTAACCTGGAGTTAAACAACTACAGCAATGACTATGGTTTGCTTAGGTTTAGAGGAGGGTAGGTAATGTAAAATCAATCTGTTGTAGTTTATCATCTGCAACCTGGAAGTATTTGACCACTTTTGCCTTTGCCAAATCCTATATGTTTGTGCATTGGATTTTGTGTCCAACTTCAAAATTCATTGTTGCTGCTGGGTTGATTCTTTGTAGCAATTACTTCTCAAAAGACACCTCTGTTGGTTTGGTCACACACTCCACTGGTCACAAATTGAACTCATTTGTGATGAAGTTACATCAGAGCCCTGATTGGTATGATTAGGTTGGATCTTAAGCTAATATCTGGTCCTTGCATATATAGTGCCCACTGCTGAAATCATGACTGGCTGACAATAACTGGACCACCAAACATCTGGCATCATCATGTATGGGCAGCCTCTGTTCACCCTGCTGTGGATTCACTGGCTGCAGACAGCTCAACTGATCTTGAGTGAATTGACACAAACACAAGTAAGAAGTCTTAAAACAAGATTTACTAAGGGTTTGATATGTTTTCAACACCAACTTCAATTGTAGAGACTGTAAAATGGTAGACACCACTTTCAATGACGTTAGTTAATTATATCAACAGAGTATTTGATAAAGATTGATAAAATACCTCAGCCGTTGGTATAAAGGCATATAAGCTCAATCAAATATTTTTGTTTGATATACTGATTTTCACTGATATGTTTCCCCTCCCCCCACTCACAAGTACACACGCATGCATATATATTACAGGATTTTACTAAATTTCCATCTATCAAATTTCATTTGCAAGACATTAGTCAACTCAAGGTTATGGTAGATGATACTTGCTTAAGGTGTCACAATGAGATCAGACATGTGAGCACATGCTTCCTGAACAAATATCTTAAACCCCACAATCATGCCTGCACCCATATATTATATTTAAAACAAATTTAGCTTAGAATATAACTCAGTTGGTAGACTTTCAAGCTCTCAGCAGTATGGCACAAATAATGAACTGATTGTGGAATTTCAGATTTTCTTCAGATATAAATGCACCTAGTATGCTCTGTAAATAGGTTGATGATAGGAAGGGTATCCAGCCATAAAAAAACCTACCAAACAAAGTGTTGTGAGGACTTTTTAGTTTAGCTGTGTCTAAGACATGTTAACCTCAGTAGTGCTGGTGACATGATCAGATGCTCTCAGTAGAGTGCAGAAATATATGTAAGCAAGATGCAGGCCCCCTGCCCATTTGAGCACTTGGTAGGGTGCAGGCATGTATGTATGCGAGATGCAGATGCCTGCTTGTGTACCAATTTGGTCTGTAACGATCCATCCGACCCTTGCTAGCGGAGAGCACAGGCATTAAATGATGATGATGATGATATTCTCATTTTGTATACTTTCAAAACGAGGCTGTCTGGCTGTTATAATGGGACTATTGTTATTTAAGACAAAACCATTGTTTTTTGTTTTTGGTCATTTGTATCATGGTACTCATTTGACTTTTTAGAACAGGGGCAGACAATTTGTTTTAGCACCAGGAACACATTTCAAGTGCATAAGAACCTCTGCTGAGAAAAATAAGGCATCTCAGATTTTATGTATGCAACTTGTATTAAATTACTATTTTGTTTTTAACTCTTAATATTTTTATTTTATTTTATATATAGGTTTTTAAAGTCTTTGTCAGGGTTCCTATCCCTGTTTTAAAACAGACATATGTTGTTTATATTTAATTAAATGTCAAAGCCTTTTTCATATAAAAAAATGTTATAGAAAAATGTATATATTTGTGTGTATGTATGTCTTAAGATGTCCCCAAAATATGTAGTCTTGCTGTGGAATTATACTTGAGGGATACACCCTTTCCTGAGTCTGTTACATTCTAATTGTCAGGGTGCTGCAAAGAAATAGTTCATAACCATATTGAAAAGGCTTCTTAAGCCCTTTGTGACTATTTTCTGATGAAATACGGTAGTGTATTTCAATTAATTTTGTATATATTCTTTAATTTGGAGGTGTTTAGTGAAATAAGTAATTTTGTTAGTAGTAAGTTGGTTTTTGAAACATTACTTAATAAAGGTTCTCATTAAGATTATGATGAGGTTTAAATATAAATTCAAATATAAACATGTGCAAGCATGGCTATGTGGTTTGTTTCACAATTACATAGTCTGGGGTTCCATTCCACTGCATAACACCTTGGTTAAGTTCCCCCTACTATAACCCTAGTTTGGCCAATGCCTTGCAAATGAATTTAGTAGATGGAAACTGAACTAAGTCTGCTGTATATATATATATATATATATATATATATATATATATATATGTGTGTGTGTATGTATGTATGTATGTATGTATGTATGTATGTATGTATCTCTTCATTCCTCAAGCCACCATATACTCCAGAGTTGTCATCTTAGTGTTGCCTACATATCCATTAAAGTCATTATCGTGATAATGAAGTTCTTGTCATTCATTGAGGTAGTCCAACAGAGGTCCTCATAGGACTGTTCATTTTGCTCAAGAGTCAGACCTGGGCGTAAGCAGAGATTACAGTTTTTGTTGCATTGCCTACAACTAATTTAAGTTTCATATTTCTTTTCTCCAAATACTGGTCGCTCTCCGACAGGTTTGCGGTCGTACCCTTGGCAGTGGAGACTTCTGGTGTCCTCGGCCCTAGGGCTACCACTCTACTTACCACCATAAGTGCTGAGCTGGCCAGCGCAGGTGTGAGCCTTGCGAGTTGGAATGGCTCTTCCAGTGCATCTCCCTTGTCGTTCTCCGGGGAAACGCTTTCTCCATTCTGTCCACCGGGGCTGTGGGGAGGCCATCAATATGATTGACTGACTACCTCAAATAACTCATGCTTTGATATTAGTGTATAAGTATTTTCTTAACAGTTAAACTAATACCAATATGTGAAGTGCCACACCCTCGTTCAGTGTAATAGGTGTAGTACTGAGCAGTGTAATAGGTGTAGTATTGATCAGTGTAATAGGTGTAGTACTGATCACAAAGTACTTTAAGCTAGTGAATATCTCTTTATTTAGATATATCTCTTTATATTTTCTGTTCAAATTCAGCCAAGATTCATTTTGTTTTCATCCTCTGGAGTAGACATAAACTGTATAAGATGTACACAATATCAGTCTTGGGTACACAAGAGACGTAGTGGGTGACAGGTAGATTAACAGGAAAGGAAGACTTTGTATGTAGATGTTCAGGGTTAATTGATAGTAGGAGTGACAATATGAATGTTTTCCAGGAATAATCCATAGAAGTGGTTGATAGCTTCTGCTATCTAGGTGATTTAATTAACTGTGGAGGAGGATGCTCTGAGAGCATAGTAGCTAGACTAAGGATAGGATGGAAAAAGTTTTGGGAACTACTACCTCTGTTGGCAACAAAAGGTTAGTCTCTCTGAATGAAAGGCGGCTGTATGTTGCTTGTGTGTGAATTGCTACGCTGCATGACTCTGAAACATGGGTAGTGACTGCAGAAGATATGTGCAGGTTGGAAAGAAATGAAGCAAGCATGCTTCAATGGATGCGCATTGTTAATGTAAGAGAATGACAGCTTGGATGAAATGAGAGAAACACTGAGTATAAGAGGAATCAGAAGTAGTGTGCAAGAGGGAAGACTGCATTGCTATGGACATGTGATGTCAATGGATGGTGATCGCTGGGTGAAGAAGTGCCAAGAAATCTCTGTGGAAGGAAGCTGCAGTAGAAGAAGGCCAAGGAAGACCTGGACAGAGGTGGTGTAGAGCTGATCTCAGATTGCTGAAACTCACAGTGGAGATGATGAAGGATCATGACATGTGGAGAGATGCTGTGCTGAAAAGGACCTGTCCAACCCAGGCAAGCATGGAAAAACAGGCGTAAAAACGATGATGATAATGTAAATTCTAGTTGTAGTTGTTGATATTGTTATTTAGCTCCAGTTTAGCTCTGATGGAACAAACTTTTGATCAAAGGTGTTTAAGTCCTTAACCATATACACAACTACATCATCCAGTGTAGAAGAAATTTGGCTGCTGTTTCTAGCAGGTCAAATGATCACATTATACCTCTTGCCCTATCAAATTTCTGGCCTTATTAGAAATCAATATTAATCATTTGTGAGAGGAAAAAAAAAATGATAATCAATTTTTAAAAAAGTGTTTGATTATCTTAATGAATTAGACTTGCATGTGTACACACAGGAATTGATATCCTCACGGTAATTGTGTACACAAATAAAACATTGAGAATACTCAATTGGATGATATAAAGAAGAAAACGGAGAGAACAAATTTAGTTGTTATACGATTACATCATTGTTATCATCATCACCATTTTTATGTCCCTTTTTCCATGAGCTAGATAGGTTATCATGGTTTGCATCAATTCTTATTCAAAGTTCATAGATGGGTCACCTCTACTGTGGCTTGTGGGGGTCATATCTTGTTAGTACGTTCCATTTTGGCACAGTTTCTATGATTAGAGTCCTTTCCTATCAGCAATGATTTTACAAAGTATACATTTTATCAAGTCATCAGCATGAGAGAGGTTGTTCAGAGCACCCTCTACATTGTACCCTTTCTTATTCAGTGTTATTGCCCTCCTTAAAAGGGTAGCCTACCCTGTTGCTTACTGAGTTTATATCTTGTTTGTATATTCCATTTTGCTATAGATTCTATGGCTGGATATCCTTCCTATCACCAATTACTTTACAGAATATACTGGGTGTTTTTTATTATGGTAATGGCTCAAGATAGCTTGTTGAAACATGCTGAGCTGAAGTAAGTCTGCCACTCTATATCAGTTTCTATTTGGAGTTATTGTCCAGAAACTTTACGCTCATTTTGTTGCTGTTTAGCCCTAAGTCAGCTCTCACCAAGTAGATCTATGATGAAAATAATCCAACTATGACCATCCCATCTTATTGCCAGACATAGTGAACCTAAATCTTCCTTATTCAATGTGTCCTTTTTAGGATGGTAGCATGTGATTTGAGGGAGATTTGGCTACTACTTCTTGCAGGTCAAGCAACCATATTGAGGTTCTTGAGTCATGGCATTGCGGTTGTTGTTTAACCCCATATCTGCCATGGTGAAACAGATTTATGATTGAACAGGTTCCAGCCAAGTTAAGTGACCGCATAGATACTTCCTACTGGGTTTCATTTGGCTGTATTTGTTGTGATGTTTTGTTCCAGATGAGCTCTGGTCGAGAAGGCCTATGATGAAAGGTGTTTCAGTTTTAACCATTCTGTCTTATTTCTTGACATAGTATATATAAAATGCTGATAATGATATATATATATATATATATATATATATCACCATCATCATCATTTAACATCTGCTTTCCCTGCTAGCAAGGGTTGGACAGATCTACATAGACCAAGTCAGTACTGATGTGGGGCCACTGACATCCCAGACATGCCAAATAGGTCTGTATCTCGCTTATGTACGGCCATTATTCAGTGCAGAAGAGAAGTTGTGTTTTTGAGACAAACTGAAGGATCCTCCTAACCCATTGTTTGACAAAATTTCTATAGCTAGATGCCCTTCCTAACACCAACCACTTTACAGTGTGCACTGGGTGCTTTTATTGTGTAGATCACCAGCACTAGGGAGTGTGCCATGTCCTTGACATAACTAAAGCGTCCTCGCAACCCTTTGTTTGGCAACCTTTCTATATATATATATATATATACATACAAATAATGCCCCATAAGATGATGTAAACAAAGCAAGTCAGGTGGAAACAAGCATAAAAACGTGCAGTTCCATCATCATCTGTTGTATAGGGCTAGATCATCTGAAAATCTTATGTGGTGGTGGACTGGCATCTTCCAATGTGTCTCCCTCACTATCCTCTGAGGAAACGCCTTCTCTATTCTGTCCATCGGGACATCAGGGCAGCCAGTGCATGGGCCCACATTTGCTTATAATAGTGAGAGATTGGGAGAGACAGAGGCAGTGACAGTTGGAATTTGGTTCTATTGTGTTTGAACCTGATGTATATTTTTATATTTATTTACCACACCACATATACGTAGTGGCACTGGCATCTTATCCAGGTAGAGATATGCATTCTATTATTTTTGCTTAACACCTCGAAATAGCTAAACACGGCTCCTAATTTCATATCATATTGCCCCCACCACCATGGGTTGGGAATCTGAAATTTATTCATTTATTACTTCCACTTTCCTTGTTGTTTGGTGAGACATTTATAATTTCTGACATAAATTTGTTTTGTGTTGCAAAAATATATTATTCAGTCAATGCACTTCTTCTTCTGATGTGGTAATGGGAGTGATAATGATTGTGGTGGTGGTGGTGGCGGTGGTGTTTGTTGGAGGTAGTGTAAAAGCAGAGAAAGAAAATGGCTGATGTTTAAACTGTGTCTTTGAAGTAACATTTCTTTTACATTTGCTGTCTGTTTCAATTGAATTGCATGATTCGTACCTTATTTTATTTTTATTGCCTCAAACAAAAAAAACTTGTTTAGTTAGTTTCTGTTCTCTACCAACACATAGCATGCTTAAAATAAGCCATAATTTGGTGTGTGTGTGTGTGTATATATATATATATATATATATATATATATATATATATATATATATATATATATATTCAGAAGATCCTGTTAAGGGTGAAAGCAGCGATTCTTTGCTTAAACCTTAATCTGTTATTTTAATAAATATATATATATTCCACCAAGCGTGAACCTAATATAACTGTGTAAAAATTGCCTCCTGTGTTTTGTTTGTTTCATTTATCAACTATACACACACACACACACATATATATATAAATAAAATAAGAAAATACAAAGTAGTTTCAGATGTTAAGGTCCTTTATTGATAAGGCTGTGATACATATTTCAATGACAGCAGTGGCCACAATTCTGCCTAACCAGTGGCCTGATTTCATCAGACAGCTTCTTACATAATAAGGTTACGTTCGCAAGGCAATTCAAATTAAAAAGACAAGGGAACGGACAAAGATGATGGTCTTGAAGCCTTCACCCGTTCTCTTGTGAGCCCTAATTCCCCACCACAGCTTTGCTTCTTCTGACGAAGGACTAGCGTCCGAAACGTTAATACCCTCTTCCTGCTATATCAAGCGTTAACCTAATATATCCCTTCCATATACTGTACCGATTGTGTTGTTATTTCTGTTTACCTTTTACATACATATATATATATCCTCCCATCTAACCCATGCTAGCATGGAAGAACGGATGTAAAACGGTGATGATGATGATGATGATGATATATATATATATTAATAAGACTGTTTATAAGTGAATTGCAGACCCCTCGGCCTTGCTTGGAGGTCAGTGGCCCCACTTCAGTACTGACTTGGTTTATGTAGCCCCGTCTAACTTTTAGTCAAATACGGCGTAAGCACATGTTACTACCTAATTTGTATATTTATATATATGTATTCGGTTACCACATGCTGATGAACCTGGGTGTTTCATTCTATTCACTAATCTTTTGCCGAAAGAAATCTCTTTGGGTTTGTACGTGTGTGATATATAGTTATAAAGGTGGGTAAATTCATTCTGATTTACATTTTTAATTATTATGCGTCTACCTCACCTTTCGTAGTTTATAGATTCCATACACTGGTGGTTTTCCCTGTACATTGATAAACACACACTCTCTTTCTTGTGAGTTATCTTTTCTACATATTATATATATATATATATATATATATATATATATATATATATATATATATATATACAGTATTTTCCGTTGTGTTATGTAACTGTTATAGAAACACGTGTCAATAAATTCCTTTCAACTAAACTGTATCCATTCAAATCTTTCTATATATATATATATATGGAGGCAGATGGCTTAGTGGTTAGAGCATTGGCCTTGCAATCGATCGAAAGGTTGTGAGTTCAATTCTCAGACCAGGTAATGTGTTGTTTCCTTGAGCAAGATACTTTATTTCACATTGCTCCAGTTTACTCAGCTGTAGAAATGAGATGATTGAGACTGGGGTCCATATCATTCCACTGTAAAGTGGTCGTGGAGGTGCCACGGCAAAAAAGCACCCAGCACTCACTGTAAATGAGGTTGGTGTTAGGAAGGGCATCCAGCTGTAGAAATCAAGCCAGAATCAGCCCCCCCCCCTCTGCAAGCAGGGAAAAAGCGGACGTACAATGAAAAAATACATATATACTTATATATATATATATGTATATTTATATATGTATATATATATATGTATATGTAAATATATATATATGTAAATATATATATATGTAAATATATATTTATCTATCTAGGGCGGGTAAAATTCCTGAGATCCATGGACGAGTTCTCTCCAGCGGTCTCTGTCCCTCATTATCGCTGCTGTGTCCTGCGTCTCCAACAGCCCAGTGTCTATCCTTAGGGCATCAACATATGTTAACTTTGGTCTTCCTCTTTCAGTGTGTCCATGCAGGGGATCCCACAGGAGCACTGTGTGCAGTGTCAACTCTGGATGTCAGTGAGCATGTCCAGCTAACCTCAGTCTCCTCTGTGTCACTTTTGAGTTGACTTTTGGGAGGCTCCTGTACAGCTCTGAGTTCTTCATCCTCAGTGTATACTGATTAATGTTCAGAGCCATCCTCAGCATTCTCGTGTAGCACCCATCCACCATCTGAGTGAGTTTCTTGGTCAGTGTCCAAGTCTCAGACCCGTACAGCAGCACAGACTCTACTACAGCAACGAAGAGGCGGATCTTCAGGTCTTTACAAAGGTCCGACTTCCACACCGATCTCAAGCTGTAAATATATATATACGTGTATGTAAATATATATATATATATGTGTAAATATATATATATATGTAAATATATATATATGTATAAATATATATATATATATATGCAAGCAGAGAAAAGCAGACGTAAAATGATGTATATATCTATATATATATATGTAAATATATATATATATATATATTTATATATATATATGTAAATATATATATATATTTACATATATATATATACATATATATATATATGTAAATATATATATATATATATATATATATATATATATGTAAATATATATATATATTTACATATATATATATATATATTTATATATATATATATATGTAAATATATATATATATATATATATATAAATATATATATATATATATGTAAATATATATATATATATATGTAAATATATATATATATATATGTAAATATATATATATATATATATAAATATATATATATATGTAAATATATATATATATATGTAAATATATATATATATATATGTAAATATATATATATATATATGTAAATATATATATATATATGTTAATATATATATATATATATGTAAATATATATATATATGTAAATATATATATATATGTAAATATATATATATATATGTATATCATCATCATCATCATCATCGTTTAACGTCCATCTTCCACGCTAGCATGGGCTAGACGGGAGTTGTCCCACTTGAGGCAAGGTTGGTCGGGTGACCGTGTCTCACTCATATAGGACTATCTGGCAGGTTTTCTACGGCTGGATGCCCTTCCTAACACCAACCACATTTACAGTGTGGAACTGGGAACTTTTTGCCGTGTTACCTACACGGCCACATTACAGCGTGGACTGTGTTTTTTTTTTGTCGTGACACCTACACGATCTCGATCTCATTTATCTCATTTATTTGGACTGGATGTTGTGGTACCAACTTTACAGAGAGAGGGTGGTGTTGGTGGGAATATATATATATATGTACATATATATATATTTCTTTATTTGCCCACAAGGGCGCACAAGAAAAGGAGACAATACAAGGACATATGCCGGGGATTTTACATAGAGTCGTGTAAAAAAAAATTTTTAATAAACAAATTCAACAATCGAAATCCCCAATAGGGGGGGAGGCGTTACAAATGGGTTGTTTTATACCCCGTAGATAGAACAACCTTCAGCTCCAGGAGCATAGGTAGTTCATCATTAAACATAATTCTTATCCTCCTCCTCCTCTCCTTCACCACTAGTAATTATTATCTACCACCACCAATCACTATCATCAGTACCAACACCATCATCCACCAACTGTCACCATCACCATCACCACCACCATCACCATCACATGCACCATCATCAATCATTGTCATTATCACTTACCATTCACATTGATGAATCACCATCACTGTTAACTACCACCACCCACCATCATCTATCATCACTATCATCATCCACCACCAACACCATCATTAATCACAATGCATATCATCATCATCATCATCATCATTATCATCATAGTTCATACCACCACCAACGGCACCATCAACTACCATTTACCCACCAGCACTACAACCACAAACATCATAGTCAGCATCATCATCATAGTTTACCAGCACCGCCACCACCATCAACTATCATTTACCCACCAGCACTATAACCACAAACATCATAGTCATCATCATCATCATTGTCATAGTTCACCAGCACTACAACCACAATCATCATAGTCATCATCATCATCACCATCACTCCCATTATTATTGTTATTAATTTCTATATTCAAGCTTTTTTTCCTTGCTATTTCAACAACTATCACTACAACTTCCTCTTGGTTCAAAGCTTGTATTTTCAAAGAGGTGTTATTAACAAAGGCATCTCATTCTTCTGCCTCAGTCTGTTTGCCTGACTGTATGTCTCTCTTTTTCTCCAAATATAAAAAAAAAAATAATATTCACCAACTTTTTATTTAATTCTTTTCCTTAGAATGAGCTGAGCTGTTTTTTTTCTTCTTGTTTTTGTTGATTTTCATCAAAGACATCCCATTGATAACCACCCTGTTTATTTTTCAGACATATTAATATGTAATATCCAATGTGTTTGATTTGAAATAAATTTGGCTGCTATTTCTACCAGATCAAACGACTGTGTCATTCCACCATCCCCGTGGACTTGTAGCTATGTTGTAATCACAGCTGCAGAATTTTTGCTTTGTTTTCGAGGATTTGAAATTCTATTTGAATGAGCCATAGATTTGTCATCAATACCAATTATGTGGTATGAACAAAACCTGCTTGTCCCCTTCCCCTGCTCTTTAGTACTTCCTTTCTTCAATCTTTCTTTGTCACTCATTACTCTATCATTAGTTTGTTTGAACTCCCCCCACCATCACATCATCAATAGCCTATTTAAAACAACAACAACAACAAAAATTGGTTATTTTGGTGCAACAGTAAAAAATAGATTAATATATAGTTGGATCTAAGGGTATTTTTTGTTCTTTCATAATAATATATATTTAATTCTATAATTTGTTGAGATAGAATTTTTGTCTAATGTTATTTTCACTGCACTATTTTCTACTTTTTAGCAGGGGTTGTCTGGATAAGTATATTGTAGCTTCTGCTGTATATTCAAAATAAAATGTGTGTATATATATGTGTGTGTTCTTACAGACTTACATATATTGTACATCATCATCATCATCGTTTAACGTCCATTTTCCATGCTAGCATGGGTTAGATGGTACAGTTGCACACACACGTATATATATAGCCTTTTACCTGTTCCAGCCGTCCGGCTGGGGTACCACCCTTATATATATATATATATATATATATATATAAATGTATATGCAACTGCATAATTTATGTATGAAATGTATGAATATAATAAGTACATCGAGTACTGAACATGATAATGTCTGCATTTA
>OZ024746.1:84344242-84364242 GCA_964016885.1 Eledone cirrhosa | reverse complement strand
TTCTGTGAAACCAGCTGAGATATCAGAGATCTTGTAACTACTGTGTCTGTGTCCACTTAACTCTCAAACAGTACAGTCTGTTTAACTGAAAGTAGGTAAGCACAACTCACTGCTATGATCAGCAACAATACAAAGGGTTTGTTTCATTAGCTTTTAGTGTTGAGTTCAACTGTGGTTGGGATATAATTGGTCACTACTTGGCAGATTTATTCAAGATACATAACATTTAGATACTCTTTGTCAGTGGTGAGTTTTCTACAACTCAGTAGGGTAAGGACTCACCACTTCCATATGCTGTATAATCATTTAACTCGATCAACACTGTAAGTAGGTATCATTGTTATGTAATTCATCTTAGCAGCAACAACAGTACTAAAATTGGTGTCTTTTATCAGATCACAGTGATCTAGGATTGCAGATTCTGTGTCCCACTGATCCCAAAAATATTATGGCAAAATCCATGCTCTTGCACCCCTAGGCATGGGATTAAAGGAGGTAAAGTTGCCCTCTGTTTTCAAATATGTATTTGGTCTGGTTTTCAGTGAATTTAGAAAAGTTGAATGGCAGTTAAAGAACCTAGTACAACCTGTATTTATTTTATCATTTTCTATCCAGGGGAGAATATGATTTTAACCATGCCCATGTGTGTGTGTGTGTGTGTGTGTACCCCCCCCCCCCCAAAAAAAAATCAAGCAAATAAAACTATATACAGTTAGTTGAGCCTATGCTTATCTGTAGTTTCCAGGGCATTAAGTGGCAGTTTGCAAGTGTTAGGTCAGTAATTCTCGTTAATCAAATATCTATGATGAAATTTGTAAACTATGGTAGCAGTATTAGGAGTTAAAAAACAACAACATAAAACTATCTTACTTCCTATACTGGTATTGTGATAAGCAAATAACAGCAATTAAAAGGTTTGCAAGCCAAGTTACTAATGAAAGGTATTATAAAATTAATTAAGAAGTGCTTGAGACATATAACTACTGCATCAATAACAAAGGAAATGTTGGAAGTGAAAAACGTTTGTAATCCTTGAACTTTTAGGACATGTAAGCCCAGCATATTTTGGTATGGCAAACCTTGTACAAATACAATAAATCAAGTCTTGCTGATTATAGTCAAAGTGTAGGTATTAGCTCATGTGCATTGCTTGCTTCACCAGATATCTATGTCTCCAAGGGATTTCACTGAAAGAAATACTCTTGAAGAACAAGCAAGACAGAAATAACAAAATATCGAAATTGCACGAATGTGGTTAATACCACCTAACAACAAATAAATTCCAGTTGTCATTGGAGCTTTCAGCTTGATCCAACTAAAACTGAGAAGGCATTACATACAAATAGAAATCGAATCAAAACTGCTCTCCACACAGTTTCTTCAATTTGATCTTTCATCTACATCCCTCGTCACCAACCCCAGGCCTTCATTTTCTCTTCCGTCATGTTTATCAGTTCCCGTCCCACCCTTGCAAGCAGGGAAAAAGCGGACGTAAAAATGAAATGATGATGATGATATATATAGTAAAAGAATGAAGAATAACTTGTTATCCTATATATATATATATATATATATGTTTTATAATCGACAGCCCATAATGTGGTCTGCAAATCCCTGTTTGGTTAATCCTATACTCTAATTATATATATATGAAGGTGAACATTGGAAAAATGAAGGTAATGGCAAGTGGTAAAGCATGTGGTGAGGTAGAAATAACAGGAAGGTGGCCATGTGGTGAGGTAGAAATAACAGGAAGGTGGCCATGTGCCAGAAATGTGTTGGAGTTAACCCCATTAAAATTAAATAGAAAATATAGTTGTGTGAGTAGATTATTAAACAATGTCAGATCTACATTTAAGTGTATGGAGTGAGCTGCAGATAGAGAGGATGTTGAACTAGATTTTGGGAATGATTTGAAGATAGATGTTAATACATTTTTCTATCTTAGGGACATTGAATGAAGAAAGTTGATTGGATGCAGCAATGGTAGCTAGAGTGAGACCTTCATAGAAGTTGTGGGAACTAAGCATGCTAATGAGGAGGTGTGTGTGAGAAGTGCTATGATTTATAGGAGTGAGACATGGGTGATGAACTTGGAGCAGCAGAGAATACTGGAAAGAATGAAAATGAGAACGGTTCAGTGGATGAACTAGGTATTACAGAAGAAAACAATGAATTACAGAGGATGATGGGAATAAAGCCAGTGATGAATATCTTGAAAAGAAATGGAATAGAATGGTTAGATCATGTGTTGATGAAAGTGATGGAAATGAATTTAGATCGAAGTAAAGTAGATAAACATGACGGAAGAGGAAATGAAGGCCTGGGGTTGGTGAAGAGGGATGTAGAGGAAAGATCAAATTGAAGAAACTGTGTGTATATACTTAGTTAAACAAGCCACCAGGTCTAAAAAAAAAAAAAAATAGGAAAAGAATGAATAATAATTAGAAATAGAAATATATAGTCAAACGAAAAATTAAAAAGTGTCAAAATATAACTACACAGAACATTTCTATGTTAGAAGATTCAACAAATGGGATGGGCAGTAAAGAATTTTCAACACTTTCAGCGGACCATGTTGCAGAGGCACTATATATATATATATTCTAGTCATGTCAATACATTACACAAAGCAATACAAATGAAGGAGCCCCGATCTACTAGAAATAACAGTTAAATCTTTTTCCTATTGCACAGCACATCGTCTTTAAAACAAAGAGGGGGATAGTACATTAGATGATATAGCCCGAAAAAAAAAATATATAAAACGGATTCACGACTAGGAATGCTATATTGTGGTTATCGCTGCTATTACAAAGCAAACACCGAAAAGAAAAAGGGACGTAACTGAAGTAGTTTAAATTTTCAAGGGAGATTATTCTGTT
This sequence comes from Eledone cirrhosa, assembly GCA_964016885.1. Lineage (NCBI taxonomy): Eukaryota > Metazoa > Mollusca > Cephalopoda > Octopoda > Eledonidae > Eledone > Eledone cirrhosa. Next base: position 84,361,357 of record OZ024746.1, on the reverse strand, counting down.
GATGTTTGATTGCATATCTATCATGACATTTCATTGGACCATAGAAAAGCTTGGCGGGGCTCATCTCCTCTCGAAGCGTCCAGTCCCTGACTAAGGCGAGAATTTGATTGATTGATTACAAAGACTGCGCGTTTCTGATTTTTAAATTGCACTCTATTAATTATGGCGATGTTTCGTGTATGCCATTAAAATTAAGAGGATTAAAATTTCGTACTAGTTACGAAAGCGAACCATCTAACCTTTGGTTGATAGTTGATAATCAATTGACACAATCAGCTGCGATATTACAAAGAATAAATAGACAATATTCACTTTCTTCATTTACACAGGTCAGTATTTTTCAGCTAAATTATTAGGATTGGCAGAACTATTAGAGTATCCGACAAAATGCTTTGCAGTATTTAATTACGCCCCTTTGCTTTCTGAGTTCAAATCCCATCAACGTCAATTTTGCCTTTCGTCAATTCGGGGTCGATAAAATAAAGTACTACTTAAGAACTGATATCGATGTAATCAACATCTCCAAAATTGCTGGCCTTGATCCAAAATTAGAAACCTTTATTATTTTGTAATAACACACACACACACATAGTTTAGGAATTGTAACATCAAGTTACTGTAGGTTCACCAAAGTGAGCACTCGATGTGTAGTTTCCAATATGGATTTTGGGGTTGTACTAAGCAGAGTGTAATAGTAATAATTGTTTCTACTTTTGGCACAAGGCCAGCAATTACCCAGTGCATTACTGGTACTTTATTTTATCGACCCCGTAAGAATGAAAGGCAAAGTCAACCTGGTTTCTTATATAGGCACAAGGCCAGTAATTTGGGAGTAGGGGAAAGTCGATTAAATCGACCCTGTGGGTGACTGGTACTTTATTTTACCGACCCCGTAAGGATGAAAGGCAAAGTTAACCTCAGCGGGATTTGAACTCAGATCATAAAGGGCCGTAACTCTATGCTGCAAAGCATGGCTTCCGACTCTCTGCCGATACTGCCAATCCATCATAATATGGATGGGGTGTCAAATTTTCATTACGAGTGGTTACCAGATACAATGCATTGCCAAGGGACAACCTGGGATTTGGATTCCTCATTCAATATATTCGCAGCTAACTTTCATATCTGAAGGTTGTTCCTTTAGCCGGTATTATAGGAATTAACTTTATATATTGTGTTTACATTGTATTCTGATTCTTTCAACTTGACTCCCAGACTATCATATTTTACTTCATCATCTAACACATTATTCTTGTAGCAATGTATATAATGCCAGCAATAGTTTCCTAAACATTATCTATAAAGTCATTCTATGACACCCACCGACGTGTCGTGAGATAAATGTGTTATCTACTGCTACTATAATTGCCCCTGCTCCTCAAACCTGGCTGATCTCACACCAACTTCACTCGCCTTTTCTCTCATTATCCATATTGTGTCTAACCCAACATGCGCTGCGTTAACTAATACACCAAGTTTCTCTCTCTTCTAGAATTCTGTCTCTACAGGTGTTCTTCTTGCCGCCGTGCGATATTTTAAGCAGAATGTCAACGGCATCCACCTCACGGGTCTCAGAGGGCCCACGAAAGCAATGAACACCTTCCGTTCCACGAAACCTAGCTAAAAAATACTATTTAATAGAATCAGTTATTATTTACCTGATATTAGGGTGAAATGTGTTATCTACCGTTTCTAAGCTAATGCCTAAAACAGAATGTGTTGATAAAACTAAGGGAGATAAGCTATGTTTCTCTGAGGTTGCGAAAAAAGTCTCACGAAACGGAGATAAACGATGCTACATCATATACCACGGTGCAAGTTTGATGGCATAAAACTAAATTGCAGTAACTTTAAAAGAAAAAAAAAAGTTAGGCAGCACTAATATTAATTTCTGACAATTGCACTCGATCACACATTTACAGAGAATGAGGAAATGGAAAGTTATCACCATCGAGCTTTCACTAGTTACTTATTCTTTCAAGCATTTGTTAGGTAATTCTGTTGCTACTATTATCGGAATCTTCCAGTTACTTTAAGTTGGAAGAAATGATATTCATAGAAGTAATTGTGAAAGTTATCACTAACATTCTCTTCCAATTTTCACGTTTTCCGGTTGAGAGCAGTTCCCTTTTATCGCTTATTCAGAGTACAAAAGACTGATCCAATTACATTTTTATAGGGTTACCAAGACTGTTCGAGGAAAGAACAAACAAAAATACAAATCATGGGATATCCTCTGATCGGAGATCTGGTGTGAATGCTTGCAGTAGAGTGAAACCTACTAATTGAAACCAAGGGACAAGTTGTGGCATCATACCGGTCGGCGGATTAAGTATACCCTCCGGTTATGTTTACCACTTGATCGGAGATAACGTTCTCTGTGTTTCCTAGTCATGTTTTGATCCTGTGTTGCTCCAATAACGACGGAAGGGAGAGAAAAGCAGATAACTGAATTGATGATTTCTACTTTAAGCACAAGGTCAGTAATTTTAGGAAGGATAATGCCGATTAAATTGACCACAGTACTTGACTGGTACTTTATCTTATCGATCCCGAAAGGATGAAATGTAAAGTTGACCTCAGTGGGATTTGAACTCAGATCGCAAAAAGCCTGAAAAATACTGCTACGAGTTTGTCCGACCTTCTAACGATTCTGCTTATCCACCCTCCTCAAATATCTGAATGAATGATACCAGATAGCCAGTCAAGAAGCCTGTTACTTCTATTGCTTTGGTTCACCGCCAAATATTTTTAACTTTTAAGGGTTGAGTTTACCTAACTCTAAGAATATACGATTGGATAATTCAGAAGTATAATTAACTCTGTAACATTTTGAGTGTTTCGTTTATTTGCAATATTAAGTTCCATGTCTTATAGTCATGGAGAAAGTAATATGAAACAAACCCAGTATATTCCTCCCTTGAATCGATACTTAAAGATCGAATCTTTAGTAATGCCTTTATGACTCGATAATGTGACACGAGATACTCGTTACCACTATCATCACCATGAACGATACAAATGAAGTGAATTAACTTCTACTCTGATAGGAAATCTAAACAGTAGTCTTGCCAGAACTTACCTCTAGATAACAAACATTTGACCTCTTACATTGTTACGACGTCACAGATCTATACGAGAACTATGGCGATTGAACTACATGTGTGCTTGATACTTATTATTTCGCTTCCTGTAAGGCAAAGTAAATAATTGCAATTCATGAACTCAGACCGTAGAGGGTCAAAGAATGCATCGTAAGTTATTTAGTGAGTAGCTTTATCATTTCTGCTACTTTACCGCCTTTAAGACAATAACAATATTGGTTTCAGATACACTGACATGGCCCAAAACCTTCAGGGAAAGGTATGATCCTTAACTGCTAGCTATTTTATTGATCTCGTAAGAATGAAAAGCAAAAACCGACCCCGGCGAGATTTGAATCAGAACTCAAAAAGACACACATGAATATCGGAAGGCTTTTTGTACCTTGCTCTGTTAATCCACAACTGTTAATGATAATATAACGAATCCACAAATTATTTCGGTTCTCTTACATCGTTAGGGTCTTTGTTAAGTCATATTTATACGATTTATTTAGAGATGAAGTTCTTAGAGATACCTCAACAATTAAGTAAATTGGATTTGATACTTATAATTAATGGCTAAGTAATGAATATCTTTGTAGATCAAACCTTCATCAGGTCGATATAGCTGATGTAATATATATGGCGTAGTTACTTATTAACAATTCTAATGATCTCAAGTTCAAATTGTACATCATACAACTTCCTGGAAAGCATTTTACAATTTTCTTATTCAGGGCAATTTTAAATCGATATGCATAAAACTAGTTAAAAAAAAGATTAATGGATTGTTTTGGGACCAAACAGTTGATAGTAGCACTGATGGGATCGTAGTGGCAGTTGTAGTATTAATTGTAGCATATTACTTGTAATTCTGGTGTTAGTAGTAGTTGTAGTGTTGGTAATGGTTGCATGTTGGTGGATGGTTGTCGTATTAGTGGTAGTAGTTGCAGTGTTCACCAGCCCCGTTCGAGAAGACTTATGACCAAAAGCATTCCAAATATGACAGTCCCGTCTTTTCCTCAAAGCCATGTTAGCCAATGTCATATTTTGACTTCTTTTCTAAGACGGAAATGAGTGATTTGATTTAGATTTGCTTGCTATTTCTAGCAGACCATGGCTCTCTTTTTGGCTTATAAAGTGGCGTTCAATTTGTTGTTGTTTAGATCCAGGTCAGTCTTGATCGGTAAGATCTATAGTAAAAGACATTCCAGTCGTAATCACCCGGTCTGTTCCCTATGTGTAGGTAACCAAGGACTACATTACCCATTTTTCTACTTTTCTAAGATGGTGTAATTTAAAGGCCATTTGGCTGCTATTTCTAGGAGTTTGAGCGACCACAGAGAGGCTTCTCCGGTGGCTTCTTGTGGTGATGGTCATCGTAGTAGTGTTGGTGGATGTTATCGGTGGTTGATTGTAAGATGGTAAGATGTAATTGGAGGGAGATTAGACTGTTATTTCTAGCAGGATTAACGACTGATTGTTAGGCATATAGTGTAGGTAATCATTATTGTCGATAAAATAAAGTACCAGTAATGCACTGGGTAATTGCTGGCCTTGTGCCTAACGTAGAAACAATTATTGGGTTATGGTATTCTAGATGGTGTTTAGCCTCAGGTCAACCTTGACATCCAGTGAACCTATGATCAAAAGTATTCCAGTTTTGACTACCCCCTCTGTATATGTAGAATATTCCAGTTTTGACTACCCCCTCTGTATATGTAGAATATTCCAGATTTGACTACCCCCTCTGTATATGTAGAACAACATTATCTAAAGCGTTTTTAAAAATTAAATTAAAAGACGGTATGGTCTGGTTTCGGTAAAGGTCCTTTAACTGCTGAAGAAGTCGTAGGCGCGTCATCTTGGACATTTAAAACCTGATGGAGCCCATTTCTCTCCAGGTCCGAACACAGCTAATTCCTTCCAGAGAAAGAAAGAAAATTATAAATATAGAAATAGGAAGAATTAACACTAGTATTGGACTGGTACTTTATTTATCAACCTAGAAAGGATGAAAGGCAAAGTTGACATCAGTGGGTTTTGAAATCAGAGCACCCAAACAACTTGACGAAGTCGTCGCCTTATAGTGTGATTTAAGACAGTATAATATATGGGACATTTAGTTGCTATTTCTAGCAGGTCGAGTGACTACATAGATGTTCCGTTGTTGTTACAGGTAGAAAGGTAGGTAAGTAAGTAGGTAGGTAGGTGGATAGGTAGGGTGGTAGGTTGGTCGGTAGGTTGGTAGGTAGGTAGATAGGTAGGTAGGAAGTAGTAGTAGTAGCTGTTGTTGTAGTAATAGTAATAGTAGTAGTAGTTGTTGTAGTAATCGTAGTAGTAGTAGTAGTAGTAGTAGTTGTGATCGGTTGATGTGTAGGTGGTAGTAGAGATATTTTTCAATTTAACGGTTGTTAATGTTAAAACTAGTCTAGTATATGTGTTAGTTGTCAGCACCACCGATAATGATAACTGTATTGGTGGTGGTAGCGGTGGTGGTAGTGATGAACACTGTGTAAATGGTAATTGTGATAGTTATGGTGGTAGTGGTACGGCTGTCGATAGTAATGGTGGTTGTACTTTTATCATTGTTTAAAGCGGTTGGGTAGCAGCAGTTGTAGTAGTTGAGATTGAATTGGGCTTCTATTAATAGAACGAAATAACAGTTTTCCATTTCCGTGTAAATTGAGTTATCTCCCCTACCCCAGCTGGTTTAAAATGTCAGAACTCACCCTTTCTCTCTATCTCCCTCTCCCCCGTCTCTCTCTATCTCTACCTCTCTCTCTCTCAAACAAATACACACACACACTCTCTCTTTCTCTTTGTAAAGAAATCCAACCAAATAAAAACAATACAAAGCAACAACAACATAGAACAAAAGGGGAAATCCTCCTTGCAAAGCGTAGTGTTTCTAAATTTTTTTTTCATGTTGTTGGATGGATCTTCCAATGTATTTGTTATTCGGCAGGTACGGAACAGAGCGGCGGTCGATATCACGTGCTACATGACACGTGGTTTATAAGGTTTATCGATTTTATTTTTTACATACTGCGTAGAATTATCGTGTAATCTTGGATTCAGGAGAGAAAATTAAAATTGAAAACGGTTTCTATTTTTGGTCTCCACGAACTGACATTTACCCTTAAATCTAAATGTTTTAAAACTAGATGACTTTTAGTAGCTTGATGAGGAACTATACTGTTATTAACCAGTTGATGTTGTTGTTTGGATTGAGTAAATCTATAATCAAAGGCTTTCTAGCCGTGACCACCACATCATATTTTTGGGAATGAAGTGTCATCCACAAGTTTCGACGACGAGTATTGTGTATCTTGGGTTATATTATTCAGTGTGTTCTTATGTACGAGACAGTACATGCTTTGAGGGAGATTTGGCTGCTTTTTTTTTATATAGCGAATCGAATAACTGCAGAAAGGTTCCTTCTTTCATTGGTTCGTTATTAACCGTTTCTATATCAAACCTCCCGAAACCACTCCTGGTTTATGACACAAGGTTCTTTGTTTTAAAATATTTATATTTATCTAAAATTACAATTTTACGTAAGAACTTTATTATGTTTCGAACACCGGATTAATAATTATTCTACTTTTGGCAAAGGCCAGTGATTTGAAGGGAAGGGAAAAGTCGATTAAAAGGATCCAGTGAGTTACTGCTATTTTATTTTATCGAACCCAGAAAGATGAAAGGCAAAGTTGATCTCGGTGGGATTTGAACTGAGAACGTAGACAGCCGAAATATCATTTCAAAAGGATTAATTTACCAGTATTATAAGACGCAGCGGTGGGTTTGTTGAAATAGGTACAGTAATGGACTGCCTTATAAAAAATTTCCGTTCGCCTTTCTTCATGGTTTAATTATTGCTTTTCCGTATTTCCGGATGATTTCGTCATCGTACAAATAAATATTACGGTAGTTAAGCCTGAATTGTGAATGGAACCTGTTTCGTTTCAGGCTATATCCAAAAGAGGAGTTGAAATCTGCTCTGCCAAGTATGACGAAACGTACCGTGACAAATTGTTCAGTGTCGCCGCTGTGAGTTACAGAATCTATTTATATCTAGGTGTACTGGACTATTTAAGAGGTAACATATTTGACTATGAGACAAAAAGTTGAGGATTGGACAAGATACGAACTGCTGACCTCTCGGTTCGGTTTTTGGTACTGATTTAATGCACCCCCATGTGTTTGGTTTATTGGGCTGGGGGTAGACAGTTGTGTTGTAAAGGATGACCACTATATTACATCAGGATTACATTTTATTCGCATTGAACCTAGCTTTATGAATCGACTGGCTTATTGAGGGATAAGTGTATAGGTCACAAATATAGTCTTATAAATAGACGGTGTAATTGAGTGTAAGTGTTTAAATCATATATTTAGCTTTATAAATAGAATGGCTTATTGTGTTATAAGTGTATAGATCTATAGACATAACGTAATGCCACTTATAAGATGAGTTCCACTATAGGCACAAGGCCAGCAATTTTGGGGGAGGGGAAAATCGAGTAAATTAATTCAGTGTATTACTGCTACTTTATTTTATCGACCTCGTAAGGATGAAAGGCAAAGTTAACCTCGGCGGGATTTGAACTCAGGCCATAAAGGGCCGTAACTCTATGCCGCTAAGCATGTTGTTCGACGCTCTACCGATTCTACCAATCCGCTTATAAAATAATGAATTCTCAACTGTTCAATGAATAGTTCGAACAACGACAACTTTTCTTTACCTCAGTCGCCATTTAATCATTCGCTCAACTGCGAATTTATAATTTTGAATTATATTAATTTATAACGGCGATACAAGGTCCGAAGGCAAGATCGGAGAGTCCGTAAAAATATAAGATAGAACTCCTTATGGTAATAGTTTCAGCATTCTGTTCCTGAATTCAGATCACGCCGAGGTTAACTTTACTTTTCATTTTTTTCGGAACCGATAAGTAAAGTATATAACAAGGTGATGAATTAGCGGAATTGTTAGAGCGTCGTCCAGTAATAGATCGAAAACAGCTGAATATCAATAGCAATAGCATACATATGTTATTTTATGTATTCCAATTTGTATCAATGATCCACTTAGGCGAATGTTTGGTATTATTGGACAAACTACGTCATGTCGAACTTTACACCGACAACAAGGGAGATCAACATCAAACCGACTTTTGTATTCCTATCTTCCTTAGCATGAACCCATTTGTGATCAGTATGTGACACTCTGTGCACCGGTACTGCCTACAAAAAGGAGGAGAGGGTGGAGTAGGCTATGTACAAACTTATTAAAAAAAAAATAAGCTCGTTGCAATTGTTGCTCAGTATTAAACCGTGTTTCTTTTCATTCGAGAATGTTGGGTGGTTGCACAATCAGGCTTGTCTGCGACAATGAAAACTGCCATTTGCGTAATCTATTTGTTCATGAGGGTAAATATTAGCTTTAACTCTAGCGAAAGTAGTCGCATTTTTCCGGTCAAAGACGCAGCAACGTTTTATTCTTTGTTACTTAGAGCTCATATATATTATTTCTGAGAGTTTCGTGTGCCTCATTTCAATCAACAAATTATAGTGTAAACAGATTGGTGCACTCCACGTCGGTAGTATGCATCCATCCACCATTTATATGGGATATAATTATGTAATTCCACAAACCCACCTTCACATTTATTCATATATATATATATATATATATATATATATATATATATATATATATATGAAACTATATATTTATTAAAATAACAGATTAAAGTTTAAGCAGAAAATCACCGATTCTTTGCTTAAACTTTAATCTGTTATTTTAATAAATATTTGCTCTAGGGTTCTTATATATTTGATATATATTTATCCTTATCGAGCCCTCTGGATTTTAGTCTTCAAATTTATTATTATTACTATAAAACTATATATATATATATATATGGTGAGTAATATTAAATATTACCCAGTTACAAGTATGAATATAGCTCAATGTAATATAATAAGTATAATACAGAGCCGAAATACAATGTAAATAATAATCAAAGAGTGTTTAAGCTTTCAAACATTTAATTTGTAACGATCGTTTGTGCTAGGATGAAACGATCGTTAGTTATTAAATGTTTGATATATATATATATATATATATATATATATATATATATATATATATATATATAAACACGCGGACATACATTTAAATTATCAATATATCCAAGGGCGGAGGAGCTCAGGAAAGTCAACGGCCATCCAATAAAGTATATTTTTTGTGGAGCGAGAGACTCCTAGTCCTAGACATTAAGTCATCTCTCCAGAAGAAAGTCACTCTGATATAAAACCTACGACTTCGTTTGCATCCAATGATGTAGGCTCGTTCTACTCTTTGGGTAAATGCATTCGATATACAGAGAGTGAGATTGGGCTCTAAAAAGGCTTCAAGCACAGGCATCACTTGATATGTGACATTTTTGCGACGCATCGCATTGCTGGCCATAGACAAGTCCCCAGCAGTACTAAAAAGCCATATATATATATATATGGCTGTAACTCGATATATATATATATATATATATATATATATATGTAGATAAATCTACCAAGAGTTTACGGTAGTGAACATGCATGCCAATTCTAACACATATATATCCTAGAAACGATCGTTAAATAATGAACTTTTTTTGTTTAATATAAGGAACTGTTTCATTGTTTTATTCATTATTTGTTTAATATTTTATATATATATATATATATATATATTAAAATAACAGATTAAAGTTTAAGCAAAGAATCGCTGCTTTCACCCTTAACGGGATCTTCAGAAGATCCCGTTAAGGGTGAAAGCAGCGATTCTTTCCTTAAACTTTAATCTGTTATTTTAATAAATATTTGCTCTACGGTTCTTATATATTTGATATATCCTTATCGAGCCCTCTTTGGATTTTAGTCTTCAAATTTATTATTATTATTACTATATATATATATATATAACAAAGGAAATGTGGTAAGGAACCAGATGGACCATAACGCACCAGAGTACTCAATACTTAGGGTAGTAGAGTGGGAAATAGGAGTCCAGAAATAGCCGTCGAAACGGCTTGAGCTTTGGCGTCGGGGTCATACTTTTTCCTATATATATATATATATATATATATATATATATATATATATATATACATATATATAATATAGGAGGTGAGTTTTATTGTAGCACAATAAAGCAATGCAAATATCGGATACAAATATCGGCCATACAAACTATATTTTTAATATATACTAATATTACAGGGTCGATAAAATAAAGTACCAGTAATGCACTGGGTAATTGCTGGCCTTGTGCCTAAAGTAGAAACAATTACCATTAGTAAATTTTGTAAACATATTTTTTTGACGTTATATATTTTTTCTTCCTTAAATTTTCTTCTTTCTTCTCTCCTTCCGTACTCGTATTAAACCTATTATTTACTTTTTCATATTACAATACATAGAAACAAACTTAGACCCTAACTAATTCCTCTAAGTTCATAATTCATTTAATTTCATCTTCATTCACCTTATCTCCTTAATATTTTTATTTTAATAATACATATTAATAAATTCTTTTTCGCACATATTATTAAACCCCTCAATATAAACCTTATATAAACCTTATATAAACCTTAAATAAATACTATTCTTAATTCCCTTTTCTTTAATCATAAACATCACCATTCATAAACCTCATTAACTTTTAATTTTAAATTTTTTTTTTAAAATTATGTATTATCTTTAAACGGTTTATTTAATTTCTCTCTGTGAGACAGTGTTTCTCAGTATTAAAGGCTATCTCTCTCTCTCACTCATTTCTCATCCTTCCTTCTTATACTCCTCCCCCGTCATCCTTTATTTTTTTTCTTCCTCTTCCTTGCCTTTCCTTCCCCCTTCCTTCTTTTTTTTTTTTTTTTTTTCCCCCAATCTCATATATCCATCTTATTTTATTTTTCATATGTAGATTTAAGACTTCACTGCTCGCAAGTGTTTTTTAAACTTCATATCATGTCTCCCTATATTATCTGATGAGAACGCAAGTATCATCCCATGATGATATTTGTTTTTGAAATACGCATAATAAAATACATGGAACTCTTTTAACTATCTTTTGATCATATATTATACAATGATATTATTTAGAAGCTTTGTTTTGATATTCAAATTTGTTAAAATTTCATCGCTTGAATGCTTCTAAATAATATCATACATGACTTTAGTTACATAGAAATTGCATTAAACTACATGATTTCAAAGTAATATATTTATTTATTCAATTCACTATTTCACCATATTTGAAAATATGATTTAAATACGAAACTAGTCATTTATACATCTAATGGGCTGTGGGTGAAAATCCTGAATAATATTGAATATTTCAGTTGGTATATGGGCCTGAACAAAGAGTTACCATACTGTACACCTTTTATTTATGAAATGGATCTTTTTTTTTTTGCAGTTGAAACATTTAAAAGAAGAATTTTTTATTTAAATCATTAAACCACATTCCTTTTGCTCTCTCTCCTTCTCTCTACCCCCTTCTCTCTCTCCCTCTCTCTCTCTTTGCATACCGCCCCCTATCTCTCTTTCTCTCTCTCTCTCTCTCTCTCTGTCTCTCTCTCTCTCTCTCTCTCTCTCTATATATATATATATATATATAAATATATATATGTATATATAAATATGTGTATTCATAAACAACATATATATATATATATATATATATATATATATATGTTGTTTATGAATACACATATTTATATATATATGTCTATATATATATATATATATATATATATATATATATAAATATATATATGTATATATAAATATGTGTATTCATAAACAACATATATATATATATATATATATATATATATATATATATATATATATGTATATATATATATATATATATATAAATATATATATCCCCCTCTCCCTCTCTTTATACACACACACACACACACACACATATATATATATATATGTACACACGCACTCACACATACGCATTATATATACATAGATATATTTAATTGCATTCTTTTCGCTTTCTCTCTCACAGTGCGTTTATATATATATATCTATATATATATATATATATATATATATATATATATATATATATGTATATGAATTCACACACACACAAATATATATATACATACATATTTAAATGTACATATATATATATATATATATGTATATGAATGCACACACACACACAAATATATATATACATACATATTTAAATGTACATATATATGCATATATATATCTATATATATACTTACACACCCTTTTAAATATACATATATATATATGTACATATACATACACACATAAAACACATTCATATACACACACATATATGCACAAATATGAGCATAAAAAGAAAGATTTTTGAATTACACTCAAATCCAATCCGAAATAGATAATCGATTAGAACATTGAGAGGCATGAACAAAATATATCTAGAATAATAAAGAATAACATTTAGAAAGCGAAAAAAAGAAAACCGGCAACAAAACAAAGCTCCATTATTTTGTCTATTTTCTTTATTAATTTTCTGCATGTATGGATTAAATCCATACATGCAGAATATATGTAGTGTCTTATTCCTCTAAAAATTATTAAAAGATTTTTTAAACAATGGATTCTTACTTTGGCACAAGGCCAATTTCTCACGGGATCTAGAATTGATTACGTCAATTTGAGTATTTCATTCGTACATTCTTTTCATTATTTCCGGAGGTGTATAATTAGCATATTCATTGAGATAACGGGATGCATCTTTACATTGAACATTTCTTTCCACCCTTCCTTCTTTATATGATTTTCTGGAGGGGTACATTATAACCACTTGTACGGAAGCCCATCAGTATATTGAAATGCTCCAGTATTACCAACTCGGGCATGAGCGTAGATCCTTAAATCTTACTCAACACCCCTCTCTTTTGTTTCTGACAGAAGAAATACCTTACAATTTTACGGAAGGAAAAACTAATATTACATCCTCAAGTATGTAATGTCCGATTTCCTAAGCACTTTCAATTTGAAATCGGATATTTTATACTTAATGACGACCTGATAAATGGGATTTTGTTTTTACGTTTATGACTTTTTGAAGGACTTTGACAGAGTAAGTAATGAGAAATGACTGAGACCCAAATCCGAAACTCTGTTCGCTGTATATTTTATTTATATTTCTCTACAGTGCCTTAAAAGTGTCAAAGAAAAAAAAATTACTTCACTCTTTTAGGTACAAAACGCCTTGTGAGAGAGTAGATGGGAATTTATTGCGTTCATGTTTTCATCAAAGACATTAGCAACAAGTCAGAATCAATGAGGCAATAATTTGAGATCAAAATAGGATCGCTAACTTCTTATGTTTCCTAGATTGATTCTTAGTCTCTTATATTAGGTGAAAGAAATGAATTCAGTTAGTTTAAGGTAGATATCATGTTTTATGCCTGTACAAAAAGATTATGTGAATAATGCAATCCACAGTTTAAATAGTGACAAAATAGTTACAAATATCACACTCATGAAAAATACAACATCACAACTTACCAAGGCATTGATAAATCTGTTTAAAAGTGACCTTTTAAATAAACATATATTCTCTATGATCTCAATTTAAATGTTCCAGTCTTTTTTTTTTTTGACATATTGATTACTAAAAATAAAAGAACACATACATATACAGAACAAATTCATAGTTTTAAAAATATAAAAATAAATAATAATAACCAATGGTAGCATATATATATTTTAAATTAAACGTTAAATAAATCTTTATTAAAATAAATTAATATATAATATGTGTTGAGTTATTATTGAACTATAGAGAGAATTCAAGTAACAAAGGCAGCAGCAGCAGCCTAATCTTGGTAATATGAAAGATCGGTGTTGCTGGCCAAATAGATTTTTTTTTCTGTAAATATTATTAACCTCGTGTATAATGTCACTTCACCCAACTTTGATCTTTAATTCCGGTATAAACATTTATTCGCTTTACACACGCATAAATACGGTAATGACCAATACGAAATAAAGATTTGTTTTATTTAATGTTGTTTCTTCTTCTGCAAGCCTAACTTTTAGACATAGCAAGATAATTTTGAAAATCGGCTCTTTTTTCGGCAGTTAGTTTTCAAGTACGTTTACAACCATTGCAATCAACTATGGATATGTGTTGAGGTATATGAATCATATAGCTAATATCTAGCTCTTGATGTCCAAAGTTTTTTTTATCTTTCTTCTGTTTTGTTTTATTATGTTTGTTTTGTGTACTAGTAATGAAGACATTTATTAATTAACATTCATCAAATTTATACCAATTAGATATACACGGACTCACTATAATCATATAGGAGAGAGTACTCAATTTTTGGTGACATTACTCTCTTACTTCTGAAAAATAAAAACACAACCTTAGCATTTAAACACATTTATCAAAATACGTTCCGGCAATTAGTTTCTAGATACCATGATAGGATCAATAGTTGTTCCAACGTGACTGAGAAAACAAAGATAAAATAATTTTATTGAACCTAGTCTAAGTACACCTATATATATATATATATATATATATATATATAAAGTCAGTGTGTGTGTGTGTGTGTGAATAGGAATAGGACATCTGAAGAAGATGGCGAGAAAGAATGGACAAATTGAATGAAGATGAAGTTAATAGGAAAAGTTTTAACTATTCGACCAGTAATGGTTTCTTTATTTAAACCAATAATCACATCTCATAAATTTAAATATGTAAGTAATGGAGTAATTTCTTCTTTCGGTCATTAATATATAAATCTTTTCTATGCTTTCTTATAAACTCTTGTAAGAATTACGAAAATAATCTTTTTAGATAAATGCAAGGCTAATCTTTGTAGTTAAATGCAAAGCTAATTTTTGTAGTGAAGATGGTATAATCGATTGGATCAACTTTCAGTAAATTACTGATACGGTTTCAAATGCTGATTAGATAAATAATGATAGTAATGATTTTTTTTACATTGGCACAAAATCTCAGATGTATAAGGAAAGAATATAATCGATTGAATCGACCCAGTATATAACTGGTACTTATTTTATCGACCTCGGAAGGATAAAAGGCAAAGTTGACCCAGCAGGTACTTGAACTCACAACGTTATTAGACATAATTAAATAAGGCGTTTAGTTCGATACTCTACCGGCTCAATCCTTCTACTAAAGTGTTAGTAAGAACCCGTTTATAAGTTAGGATTATGAAATAAAAGCAAATTCCTTTTAATATTGTTTTATGTTGTTATATTTTTAGTGGAAGATTTAAGTTAAAAGTTACGAATCTTAGGGGACCATAGAGCCATTTGGTAATTCAAGTTTCAGAAGAATTGGGCGGATAAGAAAAAAATTTCGTAGCCACTGGATAAGACGCTAATCCAATATAAGTAACTTTACCAGAGGTCTAGCACCTTTTTTTTTAACACAGACACAGATACACACACATGTATGTATATATATATATATATATATATATATATATATATATATATATATATATATATATATATATGTGTGTGTGTGTGTGTGTGTGTGTGTGTGTGTGTGTGTGTGTGTGTGTGTGTGTGTGTATGGAGAGAGAGAGAGACTGAGGCACATCAAACGCTTCTGTTTATCAACACAATGGATTTTAACATACGACCTATGACTGAGAAGTCAAATACCTTAATCATCTGACTATTTTACTTCTTCATGTAGGAGAGTGGAGGTTTACGATTTACAGTCACTACTTAGATTTATAGGATTCGTGATAATATTTAAAAAAAAAAAATTTGTTTTTAGACATTGATCTTAATTTTATACCCCAGCCTAATGCATATATCACCAAGCTCTTAATTGGACCTCAGGAGGTATTCAGCTGTAATAGGCATCACAGGATGTTACCATTCATAGATGTAAACAGTGGCAGAATTGTAGTACTGACGAGTACTTCATTAACTTGTTCAAGTTCAAGTCCTTCCGAGGATTGGGAAACAAACCCAGTACAGAACAGCTTCGAATCATCACTACATGAAAGCCGAAAAATCTTTGTTGGTTGTTGTCCGATGCCATAAGCTTAATGTAGGATGGGTCCTGACAAACTTGACGTTTTCTATATGCACTTTATGAACAAATCTTCCATGTAGCTCGAAAGATCCAATTGATTATAGGACCTACCATCACACTGCACCCAGTAGTTGCATGTATATTTGGGAGTTTATTAGGACACAACTGTATACATCACATTCACATATTCATATATTTAGTATATATCTACAAGTATTATATATATATGTACAATTTTAATTATATGTAAAATAAAGTACCAGTAATGTACTGGGTAATTGGTGGCCTTGTGCCAATAGTAGAAACAATTATATATATATGTAGATTTATATATTAGAATATATATATATATATATATATATATATATGTATATGTATATATATTCTAATATATAAATCTATCCAAGTCAGCCCCCAAAATTGTTTAATTATCTATCTTTCTATATTTATTCATTTATTGATATTACATTGTATCCTATTATGATATCGCATTGTATTCTATTATGATATCGCATTGTATTCTATTATGATATAAGATTGATACCAGTGTTTTACGGTTAGAGATTTTTTTGGGTACCGCAGAAAAATTTCTTATGAAGAAGAATTAATTTAAAACTTGAATTCTTACGAAATTATCAATCTTCTTTTCCATTTATTATTTTTTGTATATTTTTATACGCCTAACGCACAATTGACTAACTTCTGTCCCTTTCTTGTCAATATGCACACTAAAAATCTCAGGTAATTTTAATCATATGTTTGTTAATGTACGGATGCACAGAAGTACTAAATTTTGATATATTGTATTTACACCGTTTCTTCTTCGCTGTTGCTTTTGAAAGTTTTTGTATGTATTACCCTTGAAACTTATAATAATATATAAATTCGTGAAGATATGTAGGGTGACGGACAGATATCTCGTGT
>OZ024746.1:84304242-84334242 GCA_964016885.1 Eledone cirrhosa | reverse complement strand
TTTCGAACAAATGTTTTATAATAGATTAGTTACAACAAGAATTTGCCTTTGAAACCATAACAATAGTAAATAATTTGGCAACAAGGTTGTTTGAAACAGTTGAGGTAAATTGGATTTCGTTGGTAAAGAGAGAATATACGATTGAAACAAAGTGAGAGACAAAGACGAAATCTCTCAGAAAATACACACACACACATACACACACACACACACAGATACTCATGCATTTACACACATAGTCACACTCTCTCACGCACTTACACACACACACACAGATATTCATGCATTTACACACATAGTCACACTCTCTCACGCACTTACACACACACACACACATACACACAGATACTCATGCATTTACATACATAGTCACACTCTCTCACGCACTTAAACACACACACACACACACACAGATACTCATGTATTTACACACACACACACACACACACACACACACAGAAACTGCCTGACAGTATTTACCTAAATACCTATTTACCTATACATCAAGGCTGTATGAACCATAATGAATCTAATTATACAAGTACGAAACCGCAAACAGACCATGGCAAAAAAAATTGGCTAAATAATTTAGTGAAAGCTTCTTTAACAGAGTTTGTAGACTTTTACAGTTTTCTCACAATGCATAGAAATATGACGTTATGACGTAATAGAGTAAAATTCCTTACCCCAAAATATCTATAGGATATTCTAATATTACTAGAACGCATGAAAATATGATGAATGGACTCTAATTCGTCATTTCTCTTTCATATATAGTTTGTCTAGTTAGCTGCTTGTTCATTGTCGGATTATTTGTGGTATTTCATGGGAAAAGTGAGACGTAATGAGAATATATATATGACGAGGGAAAATTTGACATCATACGCATTTGTTGCGCCGTGTGTGTATGTGTGTGTTGTGTGTGTGTGTATATATATATATATATTTCGTTTCTGAATTTGTTTAGCAAGATTCTTTATCTGAAAACGTGTGTTGAAACCGATATTGTTATACTTTGGGAGGGTCATGTTGCCAATAAGAAACACACACACCATCTTGTTTCTGTGTGTGTCACACACACAGAAACAAGATGGCGTAGGACAGAACAAAGGAGAGGCACAAAAACAAAGAAAAGAATCCCCAGTCACTGAAGAGGTCACAGAATGTGTGACGAAAGAACTTTGACAATATATAAACAACCATCTGGTTGTGGAACCAACCAACCGGAAATTTATAAATTTCTAAATTTATGAATTTATTATAATAAATTGAAGTGAAAGCAACTGGTGCGTGTGTTTCTTATTGGCAACATGACCCTCCCAAAGTATAACTATATATATATTACACAGCCAATGGCGTTATAAACTGAACACACACACACACACACACCACACACACACACACACACACACAAACACACACCACACACGCACACACACACACACAGACACACACACAAACACACACACACATATATATATAAATAAAATGGCGAGTTTGACGAGAGAAAAAAGACACGTCTTCACTGTAGCCATGTTAGCGAGAGAAGAGACTGATTTACAGTGGTGGACGAGGGAGGAAGTGAGCTGTCTCTTCTCTCACTAACATGGCGACATTGAAGACGTGTCTTTTTTCTCTCGTCAAACTCGCCACTTCTTACATCCGAAATGAACTGTTGACTTGATATTTTTCCTAATTTACCTCTCTTTACGTTGCTTCACCCTTCGCTTCTGTTTACATGTTTTTCTCCCCCCCCCCCCCCTTTTTTTTATCCCAATAACTTATTTTAGTTATTGTTCGCCCTAGGCCGAGGTATCTTGTCTCTAACGCGAAGAAATACCTATGATTCCTAGCAGACAACTGACGATGGGTATTCCCCTCTTTCGCCCGTAACTTTTATTTTTTATTTTTCATTATATATATATATATATATATATATATATATATATATATATATATATTACACACCCAATGACGTTATAAACTGAACATATATATATATAATATTTTATGCAAAATGTAAACGGAAACAACATGGCAAACAACACAGTACAATGAGGAAATATATTAGTTTTACGCTTGATACAGTAGGAAAAGAGTCTTTACGTTTTGAACACTAGTCTTTCATCAGAAGATAGATTGAGAAATAAAAGATGAAATAGAAAGATAAAGAGTGAGATGAGAAAGGAACGGAAAAACAATTTTTTGAGAAAACATATATATGTATTCAGCTTATAACGTCATTGACTGTAACACACACATATATATATATATATGTACATACATATATGTACACACACACACACACATAATATATATATATATATATATATATAACTGTAAATAACATCACTAATTATAATATTTCAAAACAACACTAAATAAGATTATTGATCGGCAATAACTCTATAAAAAAAAATCATATTCTAAAACAACAGGAAGAAAATAATTAATTATAGATTTTAGCACTATATAAATATAAGGTGTGGATAATTCTAAGTATCTAATGAGGCGCTAGCAAGATAATATATAATTATGAAATATTAGGCAAAGAAATGATATGAAAATTATGTCAGGTTAAGGATTTCGTTTTGCGATCATGTGGTGCTGGGTTCAGTACCACCTCACGGCACATATGGACCCAAAAGTGAAAATCAAAATTTCTTTGAAATAACCTAGCAAGCTTAAGTAAACATGTATAATACTATAAGACAGGGAACAAGATGAAGAGACATTTTTAATTCAAAGACCCCTACAGATTATATACATATATATATGTAAAAGGTAAACAGAAATAATAACACAATCGGTACAGTATATATATATATATATAAATAAAGATCCGAAGGCATGATATAAATTTCCAATCATTTTAATCACGACACATGTTTCAATAAGAGATAGATCGATCATGCGCCCATGATCGTTATCACTGATCTCGTCAGGTGAAAATGAATTGTCTTCAAATCCTTGATATGAGGGAGATAATTTAACGATGTTCACTCACTAGAGTTTTGTCCCCCATATGAAGATTAAGCAGCCAAAACACGCCGACTGCTGTCGTCCTCAGTTAGGGTCATAAAACTATCAAGTCTCTATCTCTCAATAGCTGTAAAAGACGCTGAACGGGTCTAATCTCAACATCAAATCTTTAGAATTACAGTCGGTCACAGTTAGTGTGAGTGAGTACACACACACTCACACACACCGACGCGAGGTCGAAGAAATAAATATATACAAACCAACATAGTATTCACCGAAAGTTAGTTTACAAAACAACAAATGTTATATTGATCAAATCTCAATTTGGTGATGTAAATTGGAGAAATTGGGTCAACCGCAACCCTATACACACGCAAGTAAATTCAGTTGAATGTTCTGCTATACGTGTATCGATTGAATTGTAAATAGTGTATGTTTTGGTATATACACATCTGTATCGTCTAAAAACGTGTATGTTTTGGTATATACACATCCATGTGAAGAGCAAGTAGTCAGCTCATATCGAACTCTGTATGTGCCGTTGTCCCATTGAGAATCTGAGTCCCCAAATCTGTGCGTGCAAGCAACCGCCATGTTGTTTTGTAAACTAACTTTCGGTGAATACTATGATGGTATATATATTTTTTCTTCGACCTCGCGTCGGTGTGTGTGAGTGTGTGTGTGCTCACTCACACTAACTGTGACCGACCGTAATTCTAAAGATTTGATGTTGAGATTAGACCCGTTCAGCGTCTTTTACAGCTATTGAGAGATAGAGACTTGATAGTTTTATGACCCTAACTGAGGACGATAGCAGCCGGCGTGTTTTGGCTGCTTAATCTTCATATGGGGGACAAAACTCTAGTGAGTGAACATCGTTAAATTTTCTCCCTCATATCAAGAATTTGAAGACAATTCATTTTCACCTGAGGAGATCAGTGATAATCGATCATGGCCGCATGATCGATCTATCTCTTATTGAAACATGTGTCGTGATTAAAATGATTGGAAATTTATATCATGCCTTCGGATCTTTATTTTGATACAAATACTCCGTTTTACATCATCTAGCTGTTCCCATAAATGGAAATGGAGATATACAAAAGCGTGGAGAACTTAATAATGCTACCAATAATACACCTTACTATATATATATATATATATATATATATATATATATATATATATATATATATGTAGATAAATCTACCAAGAGTTTACGGTAGTGTCCAATTTTTTTAATATTTTATATATATATATATATATATATATATATATATATATATATATATATATATATATATATATATATGTATATATATATATATATATATATATATATATAATATATGTATATATATGTGTATATATATATATATATGTATATATATATGTATATATATATATATGTATGTATGTATATATATATATATATATATATATATATATATATATATGTATATATATATATGTATACATATATATAAATTTTAGTACAGCATTGACGAAGCTTTAGAATACGGCCAAGCTAGCGTATATGCATAATCGGTCTGTAGCTTGAGCACTCAGATGAGGAAAGACCCCAGAGTAATAACATTACGTTCAGACAGCTTAGCAAATCAGATATAGCGGTCGGCAGTCCAGCCGCATCACCAGAGCAACGAAAATACAGGACCCAGGAAAAGATTTTATACTGACCTGGACATAGCGGTGAGGCTGAGTACAAAATATATAACTTACATCGTATATCAACAATATACATCACATATTGCATCCAACATCACCGCTAAGTTACTGTAAATCCAAGATCGACAAATTCCTATTGCAGGAGTCTGCAATATAATGGTTTTTGACGACAGAACATAGGATTTACTTCTTCAGCAAGTCTTTCGTTCTTAGCCTGAGTGGGTATCTTGTAGCTTTAAATGTCGCCACAGACACGTGGTTTACTCCAAGGGTGGTAACCCCCGCTTAGGCGGTGAATTCTAATTTGAGATAACGAAGTATAGTGTATTGGTGCGTAATGTTAAGTTACTGATGATTCACTGATTCACCAGTTTGAGCACTGAATGCTAATATGTGAATCAGGCTATGGGTGTGGGACTCCACGTTTGGTATTTCACCATTGAAGCAGAGTGTTAATGATAATAATAATAATGTTTCTACTTTTGGCACAAGGCCAGCAATTACCCAGTGCACTACTGGTACTTTTATTTTATCGACCCAGTAAGGATGAAAGGCAAAGTTAACCTGGCGGGATTTGAACTCAAAACCAAAAGGGCCATAACTCCTATGCAAAGCACACTAATAATGATTGTTTCTACTTTAGGCACAAGGCCAGCAATTACCCAGTGCATTACTGGTACTTTATTTTATCGACCCCGTAAGGATGAAAGACAAAGTTAACCTCGGCGGGATTTGAACTCAGATTCGTAAAGGGACGTAACTATGCTGGAAAGCATGTCCGACCCTCTACCGATACTGCCAATTTACCCTAATAATAATAATAATTGTTTCTACTTTAGGCACAAGGCCAGGCATTTGAAGTAGAGGGGAAAGTTGATTAAATCGACCTCAGTACTCACTGGTACTTTATTTATCGACCCCATAAGGATGAAAGGCAAAGCTAAGATCGGCGGAATTTGGACCCAGAACGTATTTAATAATAATAATAAAAAGAAGAACAATAATAATAAGGAGCAGGCACGAAGTATCAATATAACATCGATCAGCTCAAAATACGAACGATAGTGGTCCAACTCTGGAATCGATAGCTCATCAGACATGTCGATTTCGAGAATCCACAAGTTTGATGACCTATCGATTCCAGAGTCGATCCCGATCGCAGTCGATTATACCTTGAGCTGATCAATCGTGAGACACGCGTCACATGTGAATAAATATATTGATTTTATATTGATACTTCATTCCTTTCCTACTCATTATTGTAAATATATGTATGTATATGTATATATGTATGTATGTTATGTCTTTATCTTAATTTCGAGTATATTTTTTGACCGGCCACCTTCCTGGTGGCAAGGTTGTAAAAGAAAAGAAATTGTCATCCCTTGAATCGCAAGAATGTTTTGCAAATTTTGAAGGTGCCAGCTATCGCAGCCATTTGTACACTATGAATTAGGGAGCTGCGCTCTTTGTCCGCAAATCCAAGTTCAGTCATACTTTGATCCAAGCATAGCTCCAATAATGATGGGTATGAAGCTAAAGGTGTATCTTGGTTACTGGATTTGTAAACTCCTCATCAATGGTCCGTAGATGTCCTCCTTCTCCTGTATTTTTCTGACAACGTTTACACAAGTGGGCAGCTGATCTCCACAACAGAACACGTTTTCAATGTGTGGTCCCAAACAACAATATCAGGCCGGTTGTGCTTTAATTTGGTGGCAGTTTTTATTTTCAGGTTCCACCAGTATTCCTTAGTGCCATCTGTCTCAATATATTCTTCCTCGTTTGTTGTTAATTTTGTTTTCCGAAGTGCGTTCCAGATGGTTCTAGCTATCCCATCGTGTCACATGGGGAGGTAGTAGCGAGATGACATTCTTTCGCAGCTGGCAACAATGTGACTCATATCTCCGATCTTTGTTTTACATAGCCTACATTTATTGTCAGCTGCTGGCCCTCCTCTTTTGTGCAGCAGATATTTGGTAGGGAGTTCTTGTTCCTGTATTACATAGAGATATCCCTCAAGGTGTGATGTTATAAACTTGTCGGAACTCCATGCCAGGCTTTTTGAGTGGTTTATCCCCTCTATGGTCTGTGTTTATGTATGTATGTATGTATGTATGTATGTATGTATGTGTGTATGTGTGTATGTATGTATGTATGTGTGTGTGTGTGTGTGTGTGTGTGTGTGTGTGTGTGTGTGTATGGTATGCATGGGTGTTGGTGTTGGGGGAGTATAAAGAAATACTGACACCCATAAATAAGAGATAAAAGAGAAAAATACGGAGATATAGGGGAAACATAAATAAATGCGATAACGTGATAAGTGCAGGAAGTGGAATCATAAGATATAAAAATATTAACAGATATAAGGTGAGAGACCAGAATCTATGCAACATATTACATTACACAATATGGTGCGTTTTAACATAGTGGAAATTAAGTAGCAGAAAATTGTATCTCAACCTTCCAGGTCAGTTGATAAAACAAGTCAAACATAGTAAATGTCAACGGGGATCCACACACACACACACACACACACACACACACACACACACACACACACACACACACATATATATATATATATATAATATGTATGTGTGTGTAAGTGTGTGTGTGAGTGTACTGTCAAAGAAAAAAGTATATTTATTAGGGTCTGAAATGATTTCTGAGTGGTTTATTGTTTTTGCTTTCTATTGTATGATAGTATTATTCACGATTACATGTTCAAGTTATTTCTAGAAAGTTCTGATATACATGTAGATATATATAAAGAAAAGAGAAGTTGAAAATGGAGTCTTTAAAAAGGTTTATTTACAATAACTTATGAGACGGAGAGATGCGTGGCTTCGCGCGCGCGCGTATTTGTGTGTGTGTGTGTGTGTGTGTGTTTGTGTGTGTGTGTGTGTGTATGTGTGTATATATGTAGTTAGGGTATGTTAATAAAGAAGACAATAAACCTAAATAAACGGCTAGGAAACCTAAAGAAAACTGACTAGGATTCGATACAAGAGTCTGGTATGCTCCAAGAAATACATCTCGATGCAGTCATCCGTGAGAGTGCTCAATAAAATAATATCTAGAATTTTATAGACAGAATAAAACACAAAATATTAATTCAATACATAAATGTATTCAAATAAATATACATATATATTTGACCGTGACATGTTGTGTTTCTGCAAACCGATCAACTTAATAAAAAGTACAGCCATGAGATTCATCAGCTGGTGTTAATAGAAGGTCGCAACATTTAACAGATATATGGATACTTATATGCTGTCTGACCTTTTTCTTAATTTGTGTACATTTTCATTGACCACTGGTCGCAGCATTTAATAAACATATGGATACTAGAGAGAAATGCGAGAGAGAGAGAGAGAAAAAGATAAAGAGAGAGAGAGAAAGAGAGAGAGGGGGGGGGGGAGAAAGTGAGCTTGAGTAAGGAGCAATAATAATAAGATAAAACAGGATGAAATATTCACTAAGGATTAAAAATAAAAACTACACACATACCACACAAGCACTCTCACACACACATGCACACATACACACCAAAACACACACACACTAACACACACACCAAAACACACACACACACACACACACACACACACAGAAACTGTCTCCTCGCAGAAGTAGAAGTTCAGATGCATAAAAAATAAAAAAATTATAAACGAAAAACAGGAGAAAATATTGAACGCCAGAAATTGTTGGCGATCTTTGGGATTTAAAGGTTTTGACATTGAAACATGTTTGCTTCTTTTATTTTTATGATAAAAACGATATCAATTAGCTATCACTACATAAAGAAATGATTATTTATATATGTATTTTCAGTAATTTGATCGAATTGATAAGATAAGAGAATGTCAGTAATAATCACGTCAAAGCTGACATTTATCATACAGGTTATAAAATGATGGAGAAGTTGTGGATCGTTAAGTTAATAGAGCAGTGAGACTTTCAGTCGAGATGTCGACGACGTTCGTAGTTTGTTAACCGCACTTGCGTTGTTGTGTTTGTGGTCAAGACATTTAACACACGAACCACCAAGTCCTGCTTAGCTGTTGTTGTTAATGTTGTTTAATTTCAGGTCAGCCACGATCGAGTAGATCTATGATCAAAGCCTTCCAAACACGATCATCCTGTTTTTTCCCTATATGCAAGAAACTCGGGATCACATTGTCTAATGCATCTTATTTTCTTTATAAGACGTTAGATTATGGTTTGACGTTGATTTGGCTACTAATACTAACCAGTCGAGAGGCCACATAAAGGCTCGCTCGTTAAGTCGATATAGCTGTTATTGTAAGCTGAAGTGCTTATATTTCGTTCTACTGCACTTGTCTTCGTGCAAAAGACAATATTGGTTTCTTTAGTACTTGAAACAAAGAACTAATATATTGGTGTTTAACATTTGGTTAGTCCTTAACGAATAGGCCTAGCATAGTATTCTAGATGTGGCCACCTCGTCATTATAAAGGGCGGTGGATTGGCAGTATCGGTAGAGGGTCGGACGCCATGCTTTCCAGCATAGTGACGTCCCTTTACGATCTGAGTTCAAATCCCGCCCAGGTTGACTTTGCCTTTCATCCTTACGGGGTCGATAAAATAAAGTACCAGTAATGCACTGGGTAATTGCTGGCCTTGTGCCTAAAGTAGAAACAATTATTAGGGATATCTATGAGTTCATTTACTAATAACTTTCTCTTGTTTTTTTTTAAAGGTTGGTAGTGTGAAATTTTGAGGGAATTTTGACGAGTCTTTTAGCAGGTGAAGGTGGCAGAAAAAAAACGAATGAATTTGAGCAGATTGTAGTCTTGATAAATCTGCATCAGCGAAGTTTACTTCCTCAAAGGTGTCCTAGACATCCACACACTGTCTTATATAAACAAACTACACACGGGGCTCTATTAAATAATGTGTTCTTAAATTAATTTTCGAGACGACGAGGAATAATTTAAAGGAGATTTGACTTCGTTATATGGAATGTCGATCAAAGGTGTCTTAGATGTTCTCAAACAGTTATATATAAGCCATTATAAGTATATTATAAGTATATTAAAAAATGTGTTCTTTAACACTTTTGATACTAACCCTTCCAAAACTATATCTGCTTCTACGAAACAAAACAATCCTTTAGGGTTCCTACTTACAAGTGTATTAAAACTTTCCAACAAAATTATACAAAAGAACATTTTGTTATGTTACAAATACCATTTTAATGAAACTACAATTTCAGTAAATCCTTTCCAAATCTTTCATTAACTAACTAAAATACGAAGTATTTCATTCATTAGAAAAGCGGTAACAAAAGGGTCAATTTATTAAAAAAAAAAAAAAACGACGTGGAGTAATAAAACAGATTCATATCGAAGCAACCACACGGCTAAGTTTACATAGTAATATGAAAGAGATGTTTAACTGTTATATCTTTCATGTCGAATGACTATTTACATGTTCGCCCGTTGACTCAAAACTAATAGGTTGTTCACAGAAACTTTTCGCTACTTGGCGGTTCTTGTGAACAATAAGATCATAAGTAAGTAATGGTGAGACATGCAGTGATGGCAGGCTGCTAATTGGTTATCTTGTTTTCTGATGCAGACACCAATGAACACATTACATGGTCTACTGGTCTTATTTTCATGGATTTACATATATCACACACACAGACACAAACACACAGACACACACACACACGCTCACACATACTCACACAAAGATATACACAAATACACATGCAAACATATCATTACAGATAAAAATATATATGTATATATATACAATCATATACACTTACACATAAATATTTATGTGTGTATGTGTATTTGCATATAAATGTATATATATATATATATATATATATATATATATATATATATATCAACTCGGACATGACACCCTTAATTTAATTTTGTATATATATATATATATATATATATATATATATATATATATATATATATATATATATATATATATATACAAAATTAAATTAAGGGTGTCATGTCCGAGTTGATATATATATATATATATATATATATATATATATGAATATATGTAGTGAGAGAGATAGAGAATTGTAATATATATACATACTTATATAAAAATATATATATATATATATATATATATATATATATATATATATATATATATATATATATATATATATATATATATATATATAAGAAGGCCAGGTCCCAATAACTTCAGTGTTGCGTAATTACATAATACGTATTTCTGTGGTCGGTTTACGTCATCAGACAATGGCGCAAAATAATCACCGGCGTCATCAGATGGTATTAACATAATAGATTTAGTTAAGTAATCCTTACTGGAGCACAGCAAAATCTAAATACAGAATCAGTTATACGGAGGCTACCTGGGCTAGTCATGCTATTCCTACTACGGCATTGCCCTCCTGTGTTTTAGCTTATTGCATCATGATCTGCTGATCGGAATGAGTGAATCATAAACCCAGCTACCAATAAGTTAGACTATAGAACGTAAAGGAAATATATATATACATATATATATATATATACATATATATATATATAACGAAATTTAAAAGAGAGAGAGAGTGAGAGAGAGGGATAGAGAGAGAGAGAGAGAATTAGATAGATAGATAGAGAGAGAGAGAGAGAGAGAGAGAGAGAGAGAGAGAGAGAGAGAGAGAGAGAGAGAGAGAGAGAAATAGATAGATAGATAGATAGATAGATAGAAAGAGAGACATTGTGGAATAATTGACTCTTGTACTTTATTGGTTCTTCTTTTATAACCTTGAAAGAATGAAATACAAAGTTGGCTTCGGCACGATTTGAACTCAGAACGCAGAGAGTCGGACCGAATACCGGAAAGCATTCTATCTGACATTCTAACGGCTCTGTCAATTCGGTAAAAGAGTATTGAGAACACATAATGTGGTAGACACCATATATGGTTGGTTGGGGTAGAATATAAACTTGATGGAAGCCGTGAGCAAGATAATGTAAAACGAAGGAGGGAAATGGGAGTATTGGATGAATGAGGGTGGGAGTGAGATCGGAGTAAATCAATCAGTGACTGATTGCTATTTTCAGCACTAGTTTATGTGTATATCAAGTATTGTCTATTTGAAACGGAAATATTAATTTGGAATTGAATAACCAATTCAATCTTTAGCTAGAAGTCAGAATCCTGTAAAGATTGTTTTTCGTAATTAAATATAAATATGTCAGGAGAAATGTTAGGCATTAAAGTAATTAAATATATATAAATCTTTTTCTAGTTACATCTATTAAGAAACATATTAAATGTAGGCTAGCTATAACGAATAGATGTAGTATGTTCATATCTATGGGTTTCATGAAATTAAGAGTGCAAGAACCTGTTAATATGAAACATTATAAACGCATAATTTAGATAATTCGAAAATATTTCATAAACTTAAGGTAGCATAGCTTATGGACGTTAAATTATAAATAAATAGACATATTTTGAAATGGCCTAATTTTCACTTTCGTAAAAGTCGATTATCGCTAAATGTTGATTATTGATATAGTTTTATATTGCCTGTAAGCAGAGTTCCATTCGTATAAATGAAATTCTATAATGTACGACCAACTCTCAAGTCAGATCAACAATGTATGTGCCAAGAAAAATTAATTTTTCTTACAGAGCTGACGTCGGACACAAAACAAATGTATATTTAATTAGATTATTTGAAGAAGTGAGAAGATAATAAAATATTAGTTACTGAAAATTAGTGAATGTGATGGAAGAAAAAGGATGAGATAATTGAAAATTAGTAAATGTAAAGAGACGAATAGAATCAGAAAAAAAAGGAAAACGGACAACTCCATGCTATATCTATTTCTAAATATATTAGGCCATATCTAGTAGATCAGTAAATTGGAAAATTGTGTGACATCTGCCTGTTACAGAATCAAAAATTAGAAATCAAAATTATAAAAATGAAATTAAAAAATAACAATAAAATGGGTAAATTCGCAGAGAATCTGTGAATTTAGTATATATTTAGTATATATTCAGAACCAAATTGTAAAATATTCGCATAGTAACGCTACTAGAATTATTCGAGGAAGTGAGAAAGTAGATCTTAAGTAAGTGTCTAAAGAAAAGTAATGAAATCATGTTAATAGGGATTAAGAAAAAATATAATATTGAAATAATGGAAAGTTAATTACTAAATTAAATGAAAATGGATTTAGTAATAACAGTAACTGCAATTACACTAACCCACAAAATTATCCTCAGACCTGCCAAACTCTAAAAACTCAAACAGGGAGTACCATTAAAAAAGTGCCCCAAAACGGAGAGAAATGAGGCAAAATGGGGAGATGTTACATAATAAAAGCTATATCCATTTTCACAAGAGAAGACATCACTCACCCACCATTTTATATACTCATAAGAACAAGCAATTTAATATAAGTTTTTCTCTTTTTAGTTTATAAGTCTGTATTTTTATATTTTCATTGTATTAGGTTATGTAAATATTAGATTAATTTTAACACTTGTTACATATTGAGTAAGTCAATAGTTAGATTATAACTACTAAATAATTGATTTTGCAAAACCTGTAATAGCTAAGTTATAACTGTAGTGAATAATACATCTTATAATACTAAACATTTTAGTGAAACATATAACTGCTGGTTTCTGGTTGTGTTGTTTGTCATTGCTTTCTCTTCTGCTAAAAAGAAAGCGGTATATTCAATCAACGCGACGGTTAGAGTCACGACGTAAGGACCTATAAGACGAATTAACGTATAAGTGGCTGAGCATTCCACAGACACGTGTAGCCATAACATAAAACTCGGAAAAATTTAACGTGATACAGTGTGTGACAAGGCTGACCCTTTGAGTTAGAGGCGTAGTCAATACGACGGGCATCCAAACAGTTTCCGTCTACCCTATTTCACTACAAGGAATGGGTCCCGAGACACTTGCCCAAAATAGCATATAGTGAGATCGAACCCGGAACCAAATGATTATGAAGCGACTTCTTAACCTTTCGCCCATGACGCGTATATAAACAACAGAGGAAGTAACAGCAACAACCACATCAACAACAATCCTTTCTAGCACAGGTAGAAATTTGAAGGGAGGGATTAGTGGAAACAATCGACTTAGCACTCGATTGATACGTTATTTTATTGATCCCGGAGGATTAAAGTCAAGGTTGACCTAGCCAGTGTTTCAACATAGAGCATAAAGAGTAGGAACAAATACCACAAGGCATTTTCCCGGCATTCTATAGATTCTACAATTCCAATAAACACAGTTTAGTTACGACTGGAACGCCTTCGATCACATCTTTGATTGATCAGAGCTGACCTATTGTTAAACAATAAAATAACAATGCCACACACGCACACACACACACACACACACACACACACACACACACACACACACACACACACACACACACACACACACACACACACACACACACACACACACACACACACACACACACACACACACACACACACATATATATATATGCATACACGTAATCATCTGCGAGGATTTTTATTTTGCTGTGCTTGATGACGTCTACGATGTCATTAATAAAAATAATTGTTTCTACTTTTGGCACAAGGTCAGCAATTATCCCAGTGTATTACTGGTACTTTATTTTATCGACCCCGTTAGGATGAAAGGCAAAGTTAACCTCGGCGGGATTTGAACTCATTAAGGTCATTAATATAAATAATGTAATTAATGAAGAGGAGTGGACCTAGCAGAGTGTATTGTGGGATACTACTAATGGCTTTGCTGGGCTTGAGAGTATTCCTTCGATTACAACATGCTGGGACCTGTCACCAGGAATCACTAAATCCACACAACGACTCAAATGCTGGATAGTTTCTTTAGCATGATATTGTGATCGACCATGTCAAAAACCTTGCTGAAGTCAAAGTGGATGACACTCGTGTTGCAGTCCTCCTTCAAAGTCTTTAGAATGTTATCAAAGTGGTGCAGAAACCATTTTCATCAGTTCTTAACAAAGCGGGAATATTGGTTGGAATTAAAGTGAATGTTGCTTTCGAGGAAGCGAGTTCTCGCATCTCAATATTGTGGATAGTATTTGTTGGCGCAAACATAAAGTTCCATAAAGTTCAAAATGGACGCTACTGTGGCTTTGTCAGAAATTAAGATGGAAATACTTGGTTCAAACTGTTTATCAACCAGTCAACACAGGAGAGGTTGAAGTTACCAATGTTACCAGAGTTGTACTGTAGGATAACACAGTTAATATTGTTAAGGCGTTCTTTGAAGCACGTTTGGGTTGGACTATGGAACCCAATGGTTAAATCATTAGCTTTGTTGCGCACATAGACCGATTCACAGTAGCCATCACAGAATAGGTCCGTTGCATCTGCAGTAAAAGAGTTACGAATGGAAATGGCAGTTCATTTTTTTCTTCTGCTAATGCAATCCACGTAAATGGTGGTAAAAATCCTCACACTCACTTCAGCTTCCAAGTAGGAATCGTCGAGGTGGGTCTGAGTTAGGATAAAAAAGGAATCTGGTATGGGTAGGCGGCAACCCAATCCTCAATGAATTGACTCTTCCAGTTACACACACACACACGCACGCACACTCATACATAGATACATACATACACACTAATACAACCACACACAGGCATTAAATGAAACCGCTATTCTTTTATTCATTATGTATTTTAGATTGAAAACAAAAATCTGTGATTCATTTTATTATTATTATTATTATTATTATTATTGTTATTTTCATAAAAAATAACTATCAATCGTAAAATCCTCATGTAATCCTGAGTAATTAGGTAGCGCTATTGATGTTGAGAAATATCGATTGGCTTAATAATGATAACAACAAACATAGAATGCTTATTGATCTGTCTTCTTAATGTCCACTCGTCCAGTATGCGAACTATTGAAAACTTAGCACCGCATATCCTTTCGTGATTGGATTCTTATAGTAAAGCACTTTTTAATTTCTTTTTTACTAATTTATTTATTTATTGGTCTGATTTGTGGAATATTCGCTTAGCACTACGCAGTTACTTGTAATAATTAACATTTAGAAGACGATAGAATTGGTTGAGACAATATATATATAACGAAGGAAATGTGGTAAGGAACCAGGTGGACCATAACGCACCAAAGTACTCGATACTTGAGGTAGTAGAGTGGGTAATAGGAACCAGTAAGACCCCGACAGCTGAGCTCAAGCCGTTTCGACGTCGAAACGGCTTGAGCTCAGCTGTCGGGGTCTTACTGGTTCCTATATATATATATATATATATATATATATATATATATATATATATACATACATACATGTACGTCAATACCCATCTTTTTCTATTTCTTAGAGGGTTCTAAACCCCACTATCAGGCTAAAATTTCTTTAGCCAAAAAATATGGCGAAAACTTCTATTTCTAATTTACATACATACATAGATAGAAAGATAGATAGATACATACATACATACATACATACATACATACATACATACATACATACATACATATATATATATTATAAAGAAAACGAAAAATCAGCACCATAGCTACCACTATACACAACTATATATATATATATGTATATATATATATATATATATATATATATATATATATATATATATATATATATATATATATATATATATATATATATAGGAACCAGTAAGACCCCGACAGCTGAGCTCAAGCCGTTTCGACGGCTAATTCTGGCCGTCGAAACGGCTTGAGCTCAGCTGTCGGGGTCTTACTGGTTCCTATTACCCACTCTACTACCTCAAGTATTGAGTACTTTGGTGCGTTATGGTCCACCTGGTTCCTTACCACATTTCCTTCGTTATATATATATATATATATATATATATATATATATATATATATATATATATATATATATGTGTGTGAACTGGTTTCTGTTACTGATCTGCAGCCATGATAGAGTAGTAGTTTTAGTTGATGTTGTTTAGCTAGAGGTGAGCCCTGATTAAACAAGATATATTCAAAAGCGTTCTACCCGTGACAACCACGTCTCTTTTATTTTAGACATAGTAATCTCAATCTCTTCTAGCAGTTGAATGTGATTTGAAGGCAACTTTGCTATTTCACGTAGGTCGAGTTATTACCTCAAGACACCTGCGTTATGACTGAGTCGTGTGAGCCACAGCCAAACCCTTAAGATGTGTCAGAATTTGTCAACTGTACAAAGAAGACAGAACACTTATAGAAGACATAATACTTATAAATAATCAGCAGTTACCTACACACCAAATGTCTTCAGGTTCTTTATTCCCTTCTTGCACCAACAGGTCAACGAATGACCCTTGGCGACTTAGTCACTCTTGCTTTCTCCCTCGTATGACAACAATAACATTTAGTTGTGATAATGTCAGAAAATTAGAATATAGCTTAACAATTAATCTCTCACTTAAATAGTTTCATTTGATCGGGGTTTTCGACCTTAATGATAAGCATAAACAAAAGATAAACTTAAGTTCTTAACCTGAATAACAAATATAGATTTTATGTATGCTTCGATGAACAATCTAATGAATTATTAAAAGTATTAAATATTGAAATTGATATGTACTTATGAGTCGACTAAGTTGTTATTATTGCTCTTGTTTATCTCCAGGTCTGACTTAATCAAGCAGAATTATGATCAAAGGTCAATCCCGCCACAAGGCTGTTGTTTAGCTATGGTCAAGCCCTGATAAACTGACATACGATCAACGGTGTTCTAGCTATAACACTTGTTGTTTAGCTACAGCTCTGCCCTGATCAAGCAGACCTATAATATACTATATTCGTTATGTTTGTAGTTATTTAGCTCAATATGAGCTCTGATCAAGTGAACCTGTGATTAAAATCGTTCTGGCTATAATTGTTATTTAGCTTTGGATAAATTCTGATCAAGTGGACCTATGATCAAAAGCATTTCGTTCATAACTGTTGTTTAGCTTGAAATGAGCCCTGATCCAGTTGACCCATGATCAAAGCTCCAGATGAACATCAAGCACCTCATTATCCTTTTAAGATAACCGGGTGTAATTTCAGGAAAATTTAGCCGGTGTTTCTAGCAGGTTGGATAACAACGTAGAGGATCCTTTGAATAATGGATATTGAATAGTGCAGTTAATTTCCGATATATATATATATATATATAATGATGGGGTTGTCATGACTGGAATTAATTTGATCAGGGCTGCCTGGAGTTAAAAACAACAATAGCATATAATGCAGATAGGTGTGCCAAAGGGGGAATAAAATCAGCGAGGAAGAGTCTACGTGATCACTCAACTTGGTTGAATTAAGGGCTAAATCTCCCTTAAATTTCCACCCCCAAAACAATGTACATATTAGGCTATTCCCGAGAAGAAGAAATAGATGGGGTAATTGGAATGCTTTTCATCATAAGTTTGCACGATTACCAGAGTTGAGCGTCGACGTCTTAATATCTAGGTTTGCTGCGACTCAAGTTTCTTACATTGAAAGTTCATAATACAATAAAAACTTCTTTAATGAAAATCAGACGCTCCACCCGTTACAGTTTCTAAGTCCTAACACACCCAATTCTTTTAGAGCTCAGATTTAGACATATGTAGATAGATTCGACAACTTTGAAGCTTCATAGAAAGAGGTACTACTAACTTGATCATATCAGACAGAAGAATTCTTCTAGTGTTTGAAACGAAGATTATTCCGCATCAAGTGTACACGTCGAATTTGATTCACGAATCCTGTTATTCTTTATCACATGACAAGTTTGACAGGTCTTCTTGTTGGTATTTGCTAATTGAATATATCAAATATAGACTTTGATACTACTCAGGGAGATAGAGTGAGAAAGAGAGAGACTGAGGGAGAGAAAGAGAGAGGGAGAGAGATAGAGGGGGGAGAATGAAAAGAAAGAAGAAGAGTGAAAGAAAGATGCTTCGAAGTAGGATTTCGGAAAGCTGGTTTCATACTTGAGTCAACAATCTTTTCGTAAATCATAGAGAGTTCTTAGTTTGGCTCCAAATCCGACAGAATCGATCGATATAAGTCTTTTCGGTGGAAATATATATTAATCTTTCAATTCTATATTCTGATGTTTTGCATCAGTTCTCAAGTTCGGCTAAGCGAATGTTTTAAGGAAAAGAAAAAGCAAATACATAATCAAACAAAACCAATATTCTTCCTAAGATCCAGACTGAAAATATTTTTTCAATAGAAGCATCGATAAGGACCGAGATTAAGATTAAGGATATTCTTTTTCTTAAATTTATTATTTTGGTTTTCCGTTTTACTTTTAAAGAAGATCGACGATAATGATAGTGATTTTGAACAATACGCAAGCCCACCGATTGATAAGCGGATGGTAAATGAGTTTGTCTAGCATTTATGTTTGTCCCAAAGATAATAGCAACGTAAGAGAAATGGAATCGCTTCAAATTCAGAGTGTTGTGTTATGGTTGATAAAGCTAAGAAACGAGAGTTGCTGCTAAATTATTCGTTAAATAGCCAAACTACTCGTGAAAAAGCTTACATTTTGTATTCCTCCATTTTAACACATCGATATTTGTTAAAACACTGATTTCAATTCATATAGATACAAGGAGTTAGATTCAATTTCATGATCACTCCTCTTCGATATCAAGGAATTATATCTGATCTGATCGTCCAATGTTAAAACTATTACAAAAAAAAAAAAAAATAAATAAAATAAAATAACTATACACAAGCCAACGAAGGAGATTTCTACGCGGGCACTCGACCTACTAGAAATAGCTACCAAAATATCCCTCCTATTACACAGCTGCCGCTTTAAAATATAAGTAAATAGGATCGAAGTCACTGTTGCAGCACATATATAAACTTTATTGGCATATTACACTTTGCGCACTACAGCCGCCTTACCTCTGGAATACAACCCAACACGACATGGACCTTCTAACAGCATCGAGTGCTTGGAACGGTGAACCGCCAGTAGCATGTAGCTACACACTTATCTAATTCAAGTTACACATAGCCGGTGTGTGTACGCATGCTGCCATACTGATTTTTAGCAGTGAGTAGTTTGAAGTAGAAATCAGTTTGCAGACATAGCATGTTGGCAGCTTTACAATGCTTGCTAAAACAGAACAAACATTTTAACAATGTCAATTTACTCATTTGGAATAAGTGATAAGTATTTCCAGATGAAGAAGAAAAAATGGATTTGATAAATATATCTTAGACATTTTGTCAGGATAGACTTTAAGCCATATGTGATCAACTCGAAAATTCTTTAAGCTCTATAATCTCTTCGTTTGATAAAAAAACAATTTAAACTTGTGTAATGGTCGTTTTCTCTTAAAACTAATCTTACTCATTTGATAATTTCTGGAAAAAAAAAAAGAGTCTAAATCAGTGTCATCTAAGCATGCAGACACAATAATCATGGAAGATTTCTTTATAAATAAATTATATGAATGGAAATCTGGTGGGATCCAGATCACACTTTCCCCTTCAGGATAATATATATATATGTATATATATATATATATATATTATATATATATATATTATATATATATATATATATATATATATATATATATATATATATATATATATATATATATATATATATATATATATATATATATATATATAAAGAGAGAGTGAGGGAGAGAGAGAGAGAGAGAGGGAGAGAGAGAAGAGAGAGAAGAGAGAGAAGAGAGAGAAGAGAGAGAGAATTACTAGAGTAGTTACAGCGTCGGATTAAATCTTTCAGTATTTGTTCCGGCATTAACAGTTCAAATCCCGCCTTTTTCTGCCAGGTGTTGTGACCAGCTGAGATGTAGTGGGATCTCAAGTAGGCCGAGAAAGACGGTAGACTTCATAGATGACTGGTGTACAAAAGTAATCCACAGTAATCAAGAGAGACTAAGGAAGACACGGGGTGAAGTTATGATGAATGATCCCAAGAAACTAAACTCTGACCCGTCTAATCACAGACCATGATAGCCCGTCCAACTCTGGCCAGCATAGAAAACGACAACGACGACGACGACGACAAGGATGATGATGAGGATGATGATGATAATGGTGATACAGACTCCTTTCTTAATTCCCATCTATTCATTTTCTTCTCAACCACATTATAAAGATGAAATTGTTGCAGAAAGATTTAACTTATTGTGATTCTTTCGATTTAACGATATCTAAGGATGGACTATGTTAAGATTAAAAGAACTACTTGAACTCGGCTTAGTAAGAGAACAATACATTGCATTGAACAGGGAGTTCTACTTATTTTTGGTGTTTATATAGAAATAAACAAGCGAAGGTTAAGTGTTTTGTTTTGTTCTTGAGGTTGCACTTTATAGATGGTTACTTGCCTATTTTAATGATATGTGTCATAGCCCTATCATGACAATTTTTTTCCGCTGACAGAAGGCGGTATTTGAATCCAAACGCACAAAGCTGGAACAAATATGGCAAAATATCTATCCTACGATCTAACGTTTCTGCCAATTCGCCGCCTTATGAAGTGCCTTGGTTATTGATAAACCTGAGTACAAGTGACGGAATACGAACCGCTTGCAGAAGTTTTATGCTCTATTTACTTCGTCAGCTGACAATCTATTTCCAGCAATAAAGAACGGTAATTAAAATTCATGAGAATTAAAAGAAAAAAAAACAGTATCTTGTCTATAGAATTTTACGTTCTATCCACTTTGTAATATAGTTAAGAGAATGAACCACATAAACTTAATACAATCATTTCTAGTTGAAATGATATTCAATTTGTTCTTTAGAACGTGAAATTAATCAACTTGTAACCCAGCCATGTTCCAAACTCGACCAATTATTTTACTATTGAAGTGCTTATTTTAATTTGGTGTGGTCCAGTCGTCGAACCACTTCTTACAAAACATACACAACACATCGCTCTTCCAATTTCTTTCTACAACAATAATTCTCATCTTTGTCTTACTTTCGGAATCATTCAATCCATTTTTAACAGGTTTTCTCCTAATAACGATAAAAAAGATTCTAGGAAACATCAAACTAACCATCAGTATTATCTTTCATCTACAACAGCAACGTTTTTGAAAATTATTGATTTCTCAAATAAGCACTAGATGCTATTCATATTTATAGAGGATGGTAAACTGAAGGAACTGAAGGGAAAGATTAATGACCGAACAGTTGGTGGTATCAGACAAGAGGGAGGCTCCATATGATCGTCCGACCTGCTAAAAATAACAGCAACATGTCCCTCAAATTCCATTCCACTGTCTTGAAATGGAAAGAAAGCATTGAGTAGTACGGTCCTGGGTGCACCATGCCTTGCAAAAAATAATTTAGTTAATTAGTTAATATAGTTAATTCTTACCAAGGTCATTGTTTTGCCTCTTTTCACACCACCAGCTCGATTTCGATTCTATAGTCACAATAGACCGGAGCTAATCTCGGTTTCATGTGGTGCTAAACAACTGAAAATACGAAGCTCCTCCTCGAACGGAACGCCAGTTCATCGCAAAGTTAACACTTAGTTGCTGCTGGTACTAATTTTTAGCTGGTTGGACTGGGGACACGTAAAATGAAGTGCCTTGTTTAAGAACACAATGAACGCGCCGCTCGACTGTGGATCGATCGCTAGAGCAATAGGCTTCATGCCTTCCTAAAACTTACCATTTCTCAAGCCTAGACTCTCATCAGGACGAAGTTTATCCCGGTTTCGTGTGACGTTGAGTGACTGAGAGTATACTGAGTCTGTTGCAAGTTTAACCGCAAGCTGCTGATGGTATTCATGTTTCAGCTGAGTGAACTGGAGCAACGTGAAGTGAAGTACTTTGCACAAGGCCACGTCTGAAGATTGAAGTGACGATTACAAGAACATTAAGCCGCTAACGTTCACAATAAAAGCAGTACCAATCATATGTTGTCGATTCAGTCGACGATAATCCTCGCCAACAGTGTGACCTGTACCAGTTTAAGGCATTATTGTCAGGGACGTAAGCGTTGAGCACTAAAAAGATAAGCTCCGGGAAAATATAGAATACGATCCCGTTTCAATTATTGATCAAAGATATTTCAACTCACATCACTAAAGTCGTTGATTAGTCCTATATCATATCTAGTTGATTAGTCCTATATCATATCTAGTCGAGAAGACACATGTTTAAAAGTGATCTTGTCATGACAACCCTAAGACTTTGGCATATTAAATAATATCATCTCTAAAGTGTTTTTCTTACATTACACAATGGGTGTGATTTGAAGGAAATTTAGCTGCTAATTATAGCAGCTCGAGCAACCACATAGAATTCCTTCCTCATGTTAATATTTTTTGAGGAAGTCATGCATGTCACATCATTATCTCTTGCAGAAAATACAGAGCCTCTTTGTGTATTTAAGTAAATGAAAATTCCTTTATACGTTGCGATATTGATAATATGGCAATCATAAAAATCTGGTCTTGGGCAACATCGATCGATTGGATTTATGTGAGTAAATAGTAGGCTCTACATTTCTAGCACAATATATTGATCGGTGATATAAATGTAGTGCAGAAACAGCAATACATACTCTCGGTTTACGCTGATTGATTGGTCATAGTGAAGCAGTATTAGTTTCAGTAAAAGCAGCAGCAACAACAACAGCAGCAGCTGCAAAACTCAATGGAAATAGGAAATTTGGTATAGTATTTAGTGGCAGAATTGAATTCTATCAATGAACAGTAGTAATATAGAGTAGATAGATTGTATCATAACATATGGACGTTTCTTCTTTCCAATCTATATTGACACACTCACACACGCACACAAATATATGCACACACACACACACACACACACACACACACACACACACACACACACACACACACACACACACACGCGAACATGCATACACACAAATATATGCATACACTCACATACGCACATACACATACAGAAACACTCATACATACATACATACATACACACACACGCACACACACGCGCGCGCGCGCGCGCACACACACACACACACACACACACACACACACACACACACACACACACACACACACATACACACACACACACACACACACACACACACACACACACACACACACACACACACACACACACACACACACACACACACACACACACACACACACATATATATACCAATGTACTTAATTCTTAATTTCCGTTCCGTGTTTTACTGTTCCAGTAACATATCAGTTTCTCTGTGAGAATACGTTGCTGTTACCTTACTCAATTCTTCATATTTTAGAGAGAAAGGGGTACTATGAGCGACTCCTCACGACCCTTCCTTCTCACAGCATAACCTAGCTGATTCTGCGTGCGCGCATGCGTGAAAGGGAAGGAGAGAGAGAGAGAGAGAGAGAGAGAGAGAGAGAGAGAGAGAGAGAGAGAGAGAGAGAGAGAGAGGGAGAATGTGAGAGAAATGGTAGGAGAGAGTCAGGGAGAGAATTGAGGGAGAGGGAGAGAGAATAATTAACTGGTACTTTGTTTCTCAAATACATAAAGATAAAAGGTAAAACCGACCTCCGCATCGTTTGGATTCAAAGGGTAGAGTGCCAGAACAAATGCAGCAGGACTTTTCTTACCCAACACAACACATCAATGGGTAATTACATAGAATATTAATAGCTGCTACGATAGTCAGTTTACTAACTGGAAATTAATAATTAAACAGTGTTGATATTCCGAACTGAGCCGAAGATGAGCACGGTCTATCCCGATTGAAAATCTAATTTAACTTACATTGAATTACAAAATCCCATCAGTAAAGGTATGAACATCACAACTTTTAATTCACTCATTTAATTTTAGGCTACATGTTAACCGGAAGAAGGCATTGGAAGACATTTCTTCTAAACTAATTCCTGGAAAATTATGAGAATATCATTATAGTAACATCCCAAAGTTGTTAGTGTTGCAGTTTAGTTGCAAGTCATCACTGATGGAGTAAACCTATGATAACCGGCAATCCAGTCATGACCATCTCAAATTCTTTTAGAAAATAAGTTACCCAGGACAACATTATCCAGTGGAGCTTTATTTTTTTAAGACGATAAGGCAGCGTTTCCCAACCTTTTACCCCTGTGAAACCCTTGAAATAGTTTTCATGTCTCAGGGAACCTCTGCAAAAAAAAAAAAATTATCATATACCATTAGCTTATTTAACACTGTTTCTCGCGGAACCCCTAGCGACCTCTTGCAAAACCCTGGGGTTCTGGGGACCATCGGTTGAGAGACACTTCGCTAGAGAGTTGTTATATGAGAAAGATTTGGTTATTGTCCTAGTAGGTCGAGCAACTACGTAGAAACTCTCTCGTCTGCTCGAGATCCGGAAGTAGATATGTTACTTATAGATTAACAACTATAGGTTTACTTTCCTTCTGTTGATGTCACCATCATTTGTCTAGTGCAATGGAAACTTTATAGTGAGACGACGGAAATCTGAAGCATAGATGTATGTTAAAAATACATTTAGGTATGGATTTGTAATTTTAGTCGCCCCATAAGCACGTCAACACAACGTATGTATGTATGTATGTATGTATGTATGTATGTATGTATGTATGTATGTATGTATGTATGTATGTATGTATGTATGTATGTATGTATGTATGTATGTATGTATGTATGTGTGTGTATATATACTTATGCATACACACACACACACACACACACACACACACACACACACATATATATATATATATATGTATATATATATATATACATATATATATATATATATATATATATAAGTATATATTAAGGACCCGACTGTGTTCAGATATATATTCTATAGGAAAGCACAAACCTGAAATAACCAAATTTCAATCTAAACATGAAAGTTGTAGATATCATGACTCAAACCGTTTACATCGGAAGCACAAGAAAGCGCTTGTTCCTCAGTTGACCATGCATTTACGACCAGGAACCCATTGCAACACATTATAATACAGAATACGAAAGTAATCTAGATAGCGAAACATTAATTAATATCACTACCATCCAGCGAAACATTAATTAATATCATGGCGGTGATTGGCAGTATCGGTAGAGGATCGGACGCCATGCTTTGCAGCATAGAGTTACGGCGCTGTATGATCTGAGTTCAAATCCCGCCGAGGTTAACTTTGCCTTTCATCCTTACGGGGTCGATAAAATAAAGTACCAGTAATGTACTGAGTAATTGCTGGCCTTGTGCCAAAAGTAGAAACAATTAATTAATATCACTACCATCCAACAAAGAATTAAATAAGTAAGCCTTCCGGCACTTAGAAGCTTTTGGGGCTTAACATCCTCCAATAATGTGGAAACTTGTTGAATGATCTTAAAGATTTGTTAGTTAAAAAATTATGCATTACTGTTCAAATAAGCAACAAGTACCAATAAAAACAATAGAAAGCGAACTATTGCTATACCATCAAAGATGT
This sequence comes from Eledone cirrhosa, assembly GCA_964016885.1. Taxonomy (NCBI): domain Eukaryota; kingdom Metazoa; phylum Mollusca; class Cephalopoda; order Octopoda; family Eledonidae; genus Eledone; species Eledone cirrhosa. The sequence continues at coordinate 84,308,097 of OZ024746.1, read as the reverse complement.
GAATAGTAGTGAATACTATTGTGTCTATCATTATCAAAACACAAACACACAAACAATGTACTTTTAAAACGCAAAAAATAAATTCCTACACTGATTTTCTATCAACTCTAAATATGTTAGTGTAATCATGCTTTTAATTACCTTCTTAGTCTCGATTTGGTGATAAAAAACCGTGAACTAATAATGATTTCTACTATAGGCACAAGGCCAGTGATTAGAGAGGAGGGGAAAGTCGATTAAATCGACTCCAGTACGTTACTGGTACTTTATTTTATTGACCCCGTAAGGATGAAAAGCAAAGCTAACCTCGGTGGGATTTGAACTCAGAGCATAAAGAACCGTAACCTATGCCACAAAGCATATTGTCCGACGCTCTACTAATACTGCCAATCCACCGCTAATAATAATAATTATTATTTATACTTTTGGCACAAGGCCGGCAATTATCCCAGTGCATTACTGGTACTTTATTTTATCGACCTCGTAAGGATGAAAGGCAAAGTTAACCTCGGCGGGATTTGAACTCAAATCATAAAGGGCCGTAACTCTATGCTGCAAAGCATGCCGTCCGACCCTCTACCGATACTGTCAATCCACCGCCCTGTATATAATAATATTTGTTTTTATTTTTGGCACAAGGTCAGCAATTACCCAGTGCATTACTGGTACTTTATTTTATCGACCCCGTAAGGATGAAAGGCAAAGTTAACCTCGGCGGGGTTTGAACTCAGAATGGCAAGGGCCGTAACTCTATGCGTCAAAGCATGGCGTCCGACTCTCTATCGATGGTATAACGGAAGCTCTGATAAGAAAAAGAAAACTAGATCGTTGACAATGACAGATTTATAAAGAACTAGCAGAATGGCCCGGCGTTGCTCGGGATTCTAAACATGATTGGCATGTTTATCCCTCCTTTCTGAAACAGTTTCGTCGTATGTTCACCAATTGATGCAGAAGTCCTAATAAAAAGTGAAATCACCTAATTTTCAAAAGCATGTAATTGCGTTTCCTCTCTTTTTTGTTGTTTTTCCTGCTGTTGATGTGATAGCAGCCGTTGGTCGTACTACTAACACAGTCTCGTCCTTCTTCAGCCAATCGTGTATATTCCCTTCTGCCTCATCAGCAATGAGAACAATATTTGCTCTAGGGTTCTTATATATTTGATATATTTTTATCCTTATTGAGCTTCGTGAAATAAATACGTTTGTTTATATTTTGTTATTGTGTATGCAAAAATATCTGTACACGAATATATAATTATATATATACATAATAACAGATTAAAGTTTAAGCGAAGAATCGCTGCTTTCACCCTTAACGGGATCTTCTGAAACTAAAAAAATCAATCTGTGAACGCAGAAGTAAATATTTCGAAAAACGTTACGCACTATATATATATATATATATATATACACACTATATATACATATATACACACACACATAGTGTCATAATGTCGTAATGCAGACAGCAGACATACAGACAGATGTTATAAGGGCACGACGTTATAGCTATGTATCTATCTAAAAAGACAGACTAAGAAAGATAGAGAGAGATCGCTAACCGGTGCCTAATGCGGTCCCTAGGGCATTGAAAATTTGAAATATTTTTTTTCTCAAAACACTCACACGACCATAAGTAGTACATGTGTAAAGTTTGAAAACAATCGGTTGGGTTGTTCTCGAGTTTTAGGGAGTCAAACAGACAGACGTTCTCTGTTTTAGATATATAGATAATATACTAACAAACATAGTTCCTAGCATCACCATTAATGTCATATAAAAAATCTTTAATAAAAATATTACACTCGAACGTAGTCATGCTTTTATTACATAACATGTTTCCATGATACGTAGTTTTGTAGAAATGCATACATACATATATACATACATAAATACATATATATATACACATACGTCCCACAAAGATATAGGTATACGCTTATATATATATATATATATATATATATATCTTCTCTCTCTCTCTCTCTCTCTATATATATATATATATATATATATATATATATATATATAGAGAGAGAGAGAGAGAGAGAGCGAGAGCGAGAGAGAGAGAGAGAGAAACAGAGACAGAGTGAAAGAGAGAGAGAGAGTAAGAGAGCGGGAGAGAGAGGGAGAGAGAGGGAGAGAGAGAGAGAGAGAGAGAGAGAGAGAGAGAGAGAGAGAGAGAGAGAGAGAGAGAGAGAGAGAGAGAGAGATTCGTTTGATTTATGGGCAACTCATCTTGTTATCAAGGATTTAAGAGACTTAAGTGTCAACCTGATCAAATGTTGTTTAGTCCATGTGTTCACTATAGCACGCAAAACCGATAGCAAATCAAGACAGCATTTAACTTAGATACATATGCGTACGCAGACGTTCACGCACACATACACACACACTCATACATGAATGCATATATATATATACACACAAACACACATACATACATAAACACATTCACATATACACAGATTAACCAACCACTCTCGCCTAGAGAATAGTCTAGAGACAAGGACATGAAACTTTGAATAAGAGAAGACTGTAAGATGGAACTATAATTACTATATTAAATATTAACACTCCCCAAGGTATTGGGTTTCGAAATAATAATTACAAGTGTACTACATTACACGTACACATGTACTACACTTCTCACACACACACATATACATACATATATATGCATATACACATATATAAATATTATATATATATATCAGAAAGGGTGTGGTACAATATCAAGTGGACCATAACTCATCAGAGTAATCGATACTTATGGTAGTAGAGTGGGTAATATAAAAAGATTCAGGACCCCGTTCGGATGTAGCTGTCGAAACGGCCGGAGCTCAGCCGTCGGGGTCCTGACTCTTTTCCTATATATATATATATATATATATATATATATATATATATATATATATATATATATATATCACTCATTGCACTACGGCCATACTGGAGGACCGCTTCGTAGTGTATTATGAATTGCTCTTGGGTCCCAAGCGGAGGGATTGGAATAAACGGCAGGGGTGGGAGTCGAGCAGAGGTTTGGGAAATCGATAATTGTATAATGTACGTTCTTAAATATGGGATTTCTTGTAATGTTCTTTTTTTTGTCATATATAATGTTTGGTTTTTTTTAAATGTAAAATAAAATTATTATTGGATTGGCAGTATCGGTAGAGAGTCGGACGCCATGATTTGCAGCAAAGAGTTACGGCCCTTTATGTTCTGAGTTCAAATCCCGTCGAGGTTAACTTTGCCTTTCATCCTTACGGGGTCGATAAAATAAAGTACCAGTAATACCCTGGGATAATTGCTGGCCTTGTGCCAAAAGTAGAAACAATTATTAGATTCTCCAGCTGCTGTATCAATATGAATCACTTGCAATAAAATTTCGCTTGAGACAGATTAGCAAAATTTAATAAGGAGGTGAGGAGTAGGGATTATTCAAGAGCTGAGAGTACATAAAATTATCAGTATTTGTTTCATTGACGCCGAGAGGATAATTCATTGCTGACCTGAGCGAAAATATTCAAGTAGCTTTTCTGCCTACTAACAGAACTAGCTTTATTTAGCCTATAGAGCAGGGATTTATTGTTGCATTCTAAGCCACACAATGTACAGTGTAATTTAAATAATTGATTTCAGTTCTTAGATGAGGAAACTGAACCTATTATAAAGGATGTTTGGTGCGGTTACCGTTTCATGAGTGTTATTGCAAGTTTGACACAAGCATGGCGAGAAATCTTGACCGGAGTAAAAGTATTTTCTGACTGTATTACAGATTCAAGGGGTTACGATCTGGCAACAGTCATCAATAACAAAGACGGAAACCCCTTAAATGAAGACAGAA
>OZ024746.1:84289242-84296742 GCA_964016885.1 Eledone cirrhosa | reverse complement strand
CCCCCCCCTTTCTCTCCCTCTCTCTCTCTCTATATATATATATATATTTATATATATATATATTTATATATATGCATACACACACACATATATATATATATATATACAAACATTCACATATATATATACATATATATATATATACATACATATATATATATATATATAGATAGATAGATATATAGATAGATATAGATATATACATATATATGTGTAATAGAAGCGGCAGAAATGGGGTTCCTCCGAAGGGTCTTTGGAGTAACGTTATTCGATAGAGTGTGTAGCTCGGAGATCAGAGAGTCACTCCAGGTAGAGGTGATCTCTCAAAATTGAGAGATCACAGCTCTGATACTATGGACATATGGTTAGAATGTTTCAGAAAAGACTCGCTGGACAGATTTTACGGGCAAAACCAACCAGCAGGAGACCAAGGGGTAGACCCCGAGCAAGATAACATCCATGAGCTTCGCTGGTCTCGATTGGGGATCCAAATGGATCAGTTGGAGACGGTTGCTTCTGACAGGACCCGCTGGAAGGAGTTTGTGAAGACCCTGCCCCCACGACCACCAGGAGTGAGTGAAGGAAAAAAAAAAAAAAAAAAATATATATATATATATATATATATATAACCTGATTAGTTCTATCGTTACTTTGGTATGTATTGTGTGTTAGTTTCGCCTACCACAATGTTAGATTTGTCAAGCTATTTAAACGTATGTTATTACTCTGTGGTCCTATCTTATCGAGTGCTTTGCTAACTCATCATTTCATATAAGTAGGCCGAATTTACTTGCAAACCGCCAGAGATTCGATTTTACTGATTTCCAATTATATATATATATATATATATATATATATATATATATATATATATATATATATATATATATATAAACTACCTCTTAAAACAGACATCATCATGCTCAGATATTCTTCTCAGCCTGACAGTAGAAATACAAATCGAAAACAACAGCCCGCCCTAAATACTATTATTTACAGCTAATTTGATCAATATATAATAAGTCGATAATTAATATCTATTAATTATCTATTAATAATGTCAAGAACAAACCTTACTTTAATAAAACTGTATGAACAAGCAACAGCAACAAAAAACAACAAAAAAACAACAACAACAACAACAACAAAAGATAAACGCTATATTCCCATATTACTTGGTAGTCAACGTTAAGTGAAGAGCTACAGAGTTTTCATGATCAAAGATCTTACAAAATAATCTATTCCATAAGAAACTCCTCATGGAGCCGTAGGAACGCCGTATTGACATACGGCGTTTCTTGGGCATTGCCTTATTAATACTCTGAATTAAAAAAAAATACATACATATTATAATTATATGTAAATAAATAAGTTCCATTAATAGTATTTATAAATTAAAATCGAAATAAAATGGATCGGCTCTCTACAATTAGTTATCTTTTAAACTGTGGTTTAGTGGTTAGGATGTTTGGCTCACGATTGTGAGTTAGGCTGTCGGTGACTCATTGTGTTCTTGAGCAAGATACATTATTTCATGTTGCATCAGTCTACTCATTATGCAAAAATGAGTTGTAAATGTGTTTTAAAAGACCAGCTTTGTCACACATTGTGTAAAGCTAAATTTCAGAGAACTACATTAAATATGCGAAAATTTGTGAACTGCTCAGCCATTTGCAGACTAATTTCACGAGCAGGTTCTTCCGTTGATCAAACAACTGTAACACTAATCGTCGGAACGGACGGAACTCCAACGCAGTTACATTTTTAATTCTAATAATTTCGCAATGTTACAGAAATATGTTCAAATAATAGTAATAAACTTCACATTATAAAATCCAATATAAATTAAATCCATTATATTTCATATCAAATACAAGACGTAAACGTAAATTGAAAATTAGCAGAATCATTAGAGCGTTGAATAGAATATTTCGTGCCCTTTGTTTCTGTTCTCTGCGTTTTGAGTTTCAATCTTGCCCAGGTCAACTTTGTTTTCATCCTTTCTGAGTCGGTGAACTGGCGGAATTATTAGAGCGTTGAACAAGTTGACATCTTTTCCGGTATATTGAATTCTGAGGCCAAATACTGCATAGGGATTAAAATCCCACGAATGGCAAGGGTCCAATTTCCGAGCGAGGAATAGCAACTGATTATGAAACTTGTAATGGGTGAAGAAGGATTGTGGCCTGTTTGCAACTGCAGTCAAACAATAATTGTTTCTAATTTTGGCACAAGGCCAGCAATTATCTCAGTACGTTACTGGTATTTTATTTTAGCGACCCCGTAAGGATGAAAGGCAAAGTTAACCTCGGCGGGATTTGAACTCAGGCCGTAAAGGGACGTAACTCTATGTTGGAAAGCATGTCGTCCGACCCTCTACCAATATTGCCAATCCACCACAATAATGATGATAATATAGTAACTAAATATAATCCAGAATTATTTCCCCTGCAATTGTTTTCTTCTGGCAGAGCTCGTAAACGTATGGTTATGAGGATGGTAGCGGATCTGGAAATTATTAGTGGCAAAGTTGATGTATGTCTTATAAAAAGTATTAGTTTTAACCTGAAATTTGGAGACAATGTCCTTACTTAAGTATTTAGAAAGAAGAGGACAATGATTAGGGTTAGTAAATCACAGTTAATATTATAATGTAATTTAGCTAAGTTAGAAGGAGCTATATTCTAGGCTATATTAGGTGTAGTAGAATTAAATAAGTTTACAGTATTTGTATTGAAAATTTTCTGGTACCTATGTGAAAGAGGCTTATGTATGTTTATTACACATAAAAATATTGTATATGCTTCCACACACATCTCTATTCAGAATCACACTGTGTTAGTGGTACTGCTTATAATACCAACCCGTCAAGCTCGCACTATATGCGTATGAGTATATCCAAAATGTATTATTTGCACAATCAATATATAATTAATTAGCTTTTCTGCTTCAGTATCAAGCGAGTAAACGTCGCTGGTGATGGGTAAAGATCCTGAAATGCTTTATTCGGCGTTCTTACATGGTTACAGAGGCAGCTGTGACATGATCACAGCTTAAAGTACTCACAGTGAGCCGCCTTATATATACTTATTCTGCATAAATATATTATACAAGCTTCCATATACGCTTCTGATACATACATACATACATACATACATACATACATACATACATACATACATACATACATACATACATACATACATACATACGTACACACTGTACAATGCAGTTCGTAAAAAAGATAGCCCGGATAATAAACACATTAAAAGCTACAACAATGTGGAAGACATCCATGTACATAATATGAAAGAGTACTGGTGGAATGTTCCAGTAAAAACCCCAATAAAATGCAGGCATAACAGACCAGATATTATGATATGGGACAGGGAGAAGAAAACATGCACAGTAGTGGAAATTAGCTGCCCAGCAGATGCCAATATAATATCAAAGATTAGTGAAAAGGAGAATATTTATGCAGAACTGATGAGAAATCTGCAGATACTCCACCCTGATTACACCTTCAGATTTATGCCTGTGATTATTGGGGCACTGGGATATGTTAGTAACTGCCTCAATATAAATCTTGAGAAGCTAGGCTTCACAGGAACAGAAAGAACACAACTAGTTAGGAAACTACAAGTACAATCCATTAATGGAACAGTAAAAATATGTAAAACATTCCAAAAATTTTGCATCTAATAACTGCATATACACATGTACAGATACAAAGCATATACACATGCAGACATACAACTCAAAACATCCACATCCACACATACAATAACATCCATATCTACACATGCATGCATGCAGACATATCTACCTAGTTGATGTGTAAATTCCAATGAGAGAGTCTTGTGTCTATGTTAGAAACCGACTCTCTCTCTATTGGTAAAACTTTGTGAAATTATAAAACCAGAAGAACATACATACATACATACATACATACATACATACATACATACATACATACATACATACATACATACATACATACATACGTACGTACGTACATACATACATAGGTACATACATACATACATACATACATACGTACATACATACATACATACGTATATAGATACATACATACGTACGTACATACATACATACATACTACATACATACATACGTACATACATACATACGTACATACATACATACATACGTACATACATACATACATACATACATACATACATACATACATACATACATACATACATACACACATACATACATACGTATATAGATACATACATACGTACATACATACATACATACATACATACATACATACATACATACATACATACATACATACATACTCACGTACTTAACATATAAGTTTGACTGTTTTGAAGAGTGCAATAATATATAATTGAATTTTACGAAGACATTTTCTAAAAAGGAAACTAAAGGATGAAAAGATTAATTTAAAAATACGATGAAAAAAATATAGAAATAAAATTGTTAGGAGGTGACGATGAATAGAGATAATATATAAATACAAGGTAGTAATAATAAAGAGCACTATAGACCTAATGTATGATTCGTTTACTTGGAGTGATAAATTCAACTCTCCTTTTGGCTATGGTTTGTAGAAAGGTGACTTCTCTGTTACTAAATTACATTAGACTAGTGATGTCACGAAATATTGTGTTACTTTCACCACCCTCTAGATTAAAGTTCCAGTCAAGTATTGCAGTCAATTCTTCTCTTTTGTTTTCTCATTTTCTCACTTCCCCTCTTTCATACACACACACAGACACATACACATACACACACACACACACACAGACACACCAACACACACACAGACACACAAACACACACACACACACAGACACACAAACACACATACACACAGACACAGACACATGCACACACACATACACACACACACACAGACACACAAACACACACACACACAGACACACAAACACACATACACACAGACACAGACACATACACATACACAGACACACACAGACACAAACACACACACACACACACACACACACACACACACACACACACACAGACACAAACACACACTCACACACACACAGATACACACACAGACACAAACACACACGCACACACACACAGACACATACAGACAGACACACACACACACAGACACACACACACACACACCCTTTCCCCGCTATCTTTCTCTGTTTCTGGGAGAAATCGGCTGTGCTCTGACATAGAGAAGGATGGGTTCCGTCAGGTTTAAAATGCCCAAGATGTCGCACCTACAATTGCATCTGTAGTTCAGGATTTATGGATAGCTACATGGATAGATGTATAGACGGAGATTATTGTATCTAGTATATGCGATGCATATTCGCCAATGACATTTGCCTGTAGCCGAGCTAATTCCGAGTTAATGAAGAATGGAGTCAATTATGTAATTATGTATGGTAAGTCATTGCTTTGGCAGCTCAGGTTAATAAGTATTTGCATTACTGGAGAGAAAAGAGGTTTACAAGTATCTAAACTGTCTGAGTGTGTAAAGGTTTCTACTAACTCGCGGCCAGTTGTACTTTTACTATGTTATAACTCTCAGAATACATTATATCCTACTAACACAGTTGAATATTTCGCTATTGTGACACACCATCGAAATTCACGTCACTACTAAAATGATCGTGTCATCTTGTTAGTCTCCATTAAATCACAATATTGATGTCTAATTTTGGCACAGCACCAGCAAATTTTGGAGAAAAGCAAAGTTGATTAAATTAACCCCGGTACTTGAGTGGTACTTTATTTTATCGACCTAGGAAGGATGAACGGCAAAGATGACCTTGGCCTTAAGTAGAAATTAATAAATATACAAACAGAAGGGCGGTGGATTAGCAGAATCGGTAGAGCGGTGAAACAAAATGCCATGCGCTATTGATTTACAGCCCTTTACGTTCTGAGTTTAAATCCCGACGAGTTCAACTTAACGTTTTATCCCTCTGGGATCGATAAAATTAGAATCATTGCTTTCTTCCTACAAATTTCTGGCCTTGAGACTATGCCAGGAATCAATAAATACATCCGCACACACACACAAACACACATAAGACAGGAAGAATTAATTATTGCATGTATAAAAGCCCTGTAGAATATTATAAGATTATACTAAAGCAGTGACTATGGAGAAGTTTTAATGAATGCATGTTGCATGTTAACGTTTCATGCTGTATTAGAACTGTATCGAATGAAGCTAACAATTGGATGTTGGGTTAAAACAATATAATTAGAATGCTCAAGTAACTTTTGGTTATATCTAAATAATTTGTGGCTTTGATCTATAAACTAACATTCTCTTGAAGCCAACGCAAGCTGTTGTTTAATCTCTGGTTAATCCTGATCGAACAAACCTATTATTAAAAGCATTCCAATCATGTATATTCCATCTGTTTCCTTTTCAGACATATTATCAAAGTAACCGGTACTATTTTGTTGTGATTCGGCTGCTGTTTCTTGCAGGTCACTCGACCATACATAGATTATCTCGTTGATCCAAATTACACGCACTGTCATTTAGCCCCAGGTCAACACTGATCGGACACGAACAGATTTATGATTAAAAGCATTCAAATCATGACTACCTCGTTATTTTAGAGTGTGTAGGACTTCATTATTTAACATGTCCTGTCCGTTTTTCAATGAAAATTTGAAGGGGAATTGACTGCTATTTCTAGTAGGTCAACAAGCACGCTGAAGCTATAGTTCACAATTCACTAATATTAATAAGCAGCGATTGAACTGTAAAGTGTTTCCACTGGCTTATTTTTATTGGTTTACTCTAGAGGAAGTAGTTGTGTCCATGGTCATCACGGACCGTCACCACCGTGTAGAATAACATGGATAATGTTTCATTTAGGCATATGAAAGGGAGTTTCAGAAGGTTGATATTCCGTGAAAGAAGGAATGAGTGAAGTGGTTAGTGCAGATCTTGGAAAGGGTGGACACTATATCGGCGATGAGAGGAGGAGAGATTTGTGTGACGGGATCAGCCAGATTTAAGGGACATATATCGAGAATAGATCAAACTCTTTTTGATCTATTCAAAATGTACTGAAGTACGCTTTATTCGTATTGTTAAAAGTCAGTTACCTATTCTAATATACTGAGCGACTGGTATAGATAACCTGTAGGCAATGAATTTTGGTATAGATTACCTAAATTTAGGCGGCAAATTGGCAGAGTCGTTATAACGTCAGATAAAATGTTTTGCTTTATTTGTTCCGGCTCTCTACTCTCTGAGTTCGAATCTCGCCGAGGACAACTTTGTCTTTCATCCTTTTGAGGTTGATAAAAAAGGTTCCAGTTCAGTACTGGGGGTCGATACTTTTTCTAAATCTTATTTTCACTTCCCCTCTCTTTCAATCTCTCTCTCCCTCTCTAGAAGAAATCGGCTGTATCTAGACTTGGAGAGGGCATGGTCGTCACAAGGTTTAACGTATGTAACGATGGCACCCCTACGACTCCATC
>OZ024746.1:84279242-84281742 GCA_964016885.1 Eledone cirrhosa | reverse complement strand
ATTTGTCCTCTCGTCTTACAAATTCAACGACGGTCAATTTTGATACATGTTTACCTTGTTGTTGTTGATGTTTATCGCCAGAACAACCCTTTGATAAAATATTTCTATGTTCAAAGGCATTCCAACCACGTTCACACAGGCATTACGTCTCTAGTTCATTTAGAACTACATTTCCTTCCTTTATAAAACACTTTCCTTCCTTTATAAAATAAATACCGTAGGGTTTGATCTGACTGCTATTTCTAGCATGATAAATGGCAGTGTAGAGCTTTGGTGGAGAGAAACGTTTTAACACAGGGGTCGAATTGCAAGTGCTTAAGAATCTGTGAGGTGGGATGGGGGACACACATCTATGTCGAGAAAAATAACGATCATTTTAATAATATAAATTAACATGTATGGAGCTTATATTTAATTACTGTTTTGATTTGAGGGCTTGTTTTTCAAATATGATTTCAGATACTCATCAGCGGAAGTTTAAAATTGAATGCCAGGGAAATATCGAAGGTTTTTCATCAGAGGTTACTACTCGTTCATGTTCGTTATTGGCAGTGTGCCTAATATGTCTGTTCTATCCTAGCATTTATACCGCTTCAGTGCAAGGTCTGCAGCTATGCATATGAATGTGGCCAAGAAGCTGTCCCAATCAACGTGTCGTTCCGCCTGACACGGGGAGCCTATCACCATCTGTCAGGTCCCGACGACCCTATTTCCAGTTACAATTAGACCGGTGATGTGGTTGGGGTGGAAGTAGAACTCAGAACGCGAGGGACTGATGGTCTAACAGTCTCTGTACTTCATTTATTCACCCCGACAGGAATTAGAGGCGAACTTAATCTTGACAGAAATTGAATTCAGAGCACAGAGTGTTGAAAAAATACCGCACTTTAACAGCTACTGGGTGTTATTTTTAGAAGTTTTAGCGACCACACGGAGGCCCTCTTGTTGGCTCAAACAGAAGCTTCCTTGTTTGCTCAAAATCCTTTTTTATTTTTTTTTATTTTTTGATAAAAACTAAAGTAGAATCAATCGACTACACCCCACCATTGCAAACGTTAAACCTGGAAAAATTTCCCAACATTCTAGTTACTGGCACTCAGAGAAAGTAGTGGAGCGGAAAATCAAATCCGATTTAGTAAAGAAAAAAAATTCATCATAGCTTTCATTCAATCCTATCATACGGTACATATATATAAAGTAAATGGAAGGATCCAAGAAAAACTAGTGATAGTCGGCGTCGGCAATTAATGAATGAACATTTATAGGTGTGCCTTCTCTCCTTGGTCGATCTGTATCCAAGTGGTTAATCCTTGTTTCAGTGTATGCAAGATCTTTAGGGGTAGCGGATCGTTCACAGTACAACAAAGATCTTCCTTTTTTTTAAAAACCAGTCATGGGATAGAGGTATGTGATGAGGAAGAAACATAATAGAACATGCAATTCAATGCAATTCGTGATGTAGATTTGTCTTTTTAGGTTTCGAGTTCAAATATCGCTTAGATCGACTTTTTCTTTTAACTTGCTTATTGCCTTTATGTATCACTGTATTGCCGCTATGAGACAATATGACAGTATCAATCAATAATATATATATATATATATATACGTTATTCCGGGTTGAATCGGAGGTAACCACAGTAAGTAAGGTACTCAATACATAGCAGAGTATAACAGTTTTAATATAGATGAGATTCTACAGGACTAGAACTGTTTCATTCATTAGAAATCATCAGGAATCGTGATGATTCCTGATGATTTCTAATGAATGAAACAGTTCTAGTCCTGTAGAATCTCATCTATATATATATATATATATATATATATATATATATATATATATATATATATATATATATATATATATATATATATATATATATATATATATATATATATATATATATATATAAATATATATATATAAATATATCTATATATCTATATAAATATATATATATATATATATATATATATATATATATATATATATATATATATATATATATATATATATATATATATATATATATATATATATATATATATATATATATATATATATATATATATATATATAACGGAAAAAATGAAACGAAATTTCATTTCCCACTCTTGGTACGGCTGTTACTTAAATATAAGTATGTACACGTACATACATATATGTATACAGACGTACAGTAGTATGTATATATATATATACATACACGCACACACATATATATGTACGTATGGATTCACCGAACATTTATTATAATGCTCGGTGTGTTTGTAAACAAACATCCCGTATTAAGCCGTATATATATATACTAGTAAGAAGAGGGTAGGAACGAACGAACTTCTACTCCTAACCACCAAGGAGGAGAGATAACTATGTTATCTTATACCCTCTTCTTGTTAATATACACCTTAATTTTATTATACACTTTCAATCATATTTCCTGTAGCACGAGGAAGCCTAAACAACTTTTGGCTGAAACCGGTACGGTTGATTGCTTTTTAA
>OZ024746.1:84261742-84266742 GCA_964016885.1 Eledone cirrhosa | reverse complement strand
TGTCCTTTCTGTGTCTGAAACCGATAGGGAGTGATTTGAGGGAAATTTAGCTGCTATTTCTGATAAGCGGAGAGGCAACCTAAAGGCTCCCTAGCTGGGTCGTAATTGTGCTGGTGGTGGTGGTGTTTGTGATGGCGGTGGTAGTGATTGTAGCTATTTGACGAGGGTGTGGTGATGGTTTCGTTTGTGGTAGCTATTAACGAAAATGCTGATAGTGGAGATATGCTTAGAGGTGTGAGTGCAGCCGCTAGTGTCTGTTTGAGAGTTTGTGTCATGGTTTCATTACCTTCTTTCTTTTTTATCTCTCACCCTCACATACTCTCACACTCTCTCTTCTTCTCTCTTCTTGTCTCTCATATACTCTCCCTCTTCTCTTTCTTTCTCTCTCTCTCAGTACCCTTTTTCTCTCTTTCTCCTCTCTTTCTTCTCCATTCATTACCCTCCCTCTCACTAACCACCACTTCCTCAAACCACTCTCTCTCTCTCTCGTTTTTCAATCTTTCATCTCTCACCTTCTTCCTCTCTTCCATCTGTCCTCTTCCCTCTCTTTAACCACCACACTCTCTCTCTCTCTCGTTTTCTCAACCTCTCCTCTGTCTCTCTCTTCCTCTTCCCCACCTGTCGTCTCCCTCTCTCTAACCCCCATTCCATCTACTCCTTCTCTCTCTTTGTCCTCCATCTAACCCTCCTCTCCCTAACCACAATTCCGTCTCCCCACCTTTCTCCCTCAAGATGTTTTACGATCTTATCGAATGGGGAGAGATGAATGGGAGGAAAAAACATTATGATAAATGGGTTGATTCAAAATGTCGGTTTAATGCAAGTAAAACCTAATTAGCAGACGAAAGCCTTTGTGTCCATAAAACTAGTTATCATTACATTGTTTTCCCCCCATTTTTCCCCCACTTCCTTCTCACCATTCTACTCCCATCATCTTGCAATTCTCCCCCCACTCCACTTTCCATTAATCTAATACCTACTTTCCATCATTCTCACTCACACATCTACTTTTCCGCTATAACTTCCACATACTTCCACCATCCTCTTTCCCACTTCGTAATTTCCACCATTCTTCTCTATTTCACGTTTTTCCAATCTCATACCCACTTTCCATCGTTCTCACAGACACACATACATCTAGTTTAACTCCCACTTTCCACAATTCTGCTCCCCTCATCTTGCACATTCCACCATTCTCCACCATCCATTTTCTCACACATTTTCCAGGTTGCATCAGTAAAGGGTCGGACGCCATGCTTTGCACAGCACAGAGTTACGTCTCTTTACGTTCTGAGTTTAAATCCCGCCGAGGTTAACTTTGCCCTTCATGCTTACGGGGTCGATAAAATAAAGTACCAGTAATGCACTGGGGTAATTGCTGGCTTAGTACCAAAAGTAGAAACAATTATAACTCCCACTCACTCCCCACTATTCTCTGCCACATCTCTCCAATCTAATACTCACATTCCATCATTCTCCCCCACACTTACATTCTCAGTTTTCCACTATAATCATACCCCCTGCTCAGGGTCGTCTTAACAGCATCATAGGCCCCCGGGAAAAGCAGAGCACTGGGGCCCCTACCTACACAACCACTCACAGGAATAAATATACAAATGGGCCCCCTATCCTCGTGGGGCCCCCGGGCAACTGCCCAGCGTGCCCATGCGTTAAGACGGCTCTGCCCCTGCTAACCCTTTTACTCACATCATCTGAACATTTCCACCGGTCTCATCCATTCCACTTTCCACAAATCCCACTTTCCATCATTCCCACACCCACATTTCACAATTTCCCATTATAACTCTCACTACCCCCCCCCCACTATACAACTCTTCCTCACCTTGCGCTTTCTTCCATTCTCATCCACTCCACATTCCATTATTCTCATACACATACCTCCCAATTTTCCACTATAACTCACACTTAATTCCCATCGTTCTACTTCCATCACCAGGGAATTCCTACCATTCTCTTCCACTTTCCATCATTCACACACACACACATACACACACACACACACACACACAGAGTCGCACTCTCTCTCTCACACACACACACACACACACACACACACACAGAGTCGCACACACACACAGTGGCACTAACACGCATCTCCCAGTTTTCCACT
Organism: Eledone cirrhosa; assembly: GCA_964016885.1. Classification (NCBI taxonomy): domain Eukaryota; kingdom Metazoa; phylum Mollusca; class Cephalopoda; order Octopoda; family Eledonidae; genus Eledone; species Eledone cirrhosa. The sequence goes on along the minus strand of OZ024746.1, from coordinate 84,264,611 downwards.
ATCTTTAAACGATCGACAAGATCCCAAAATTTACCCACTTACCAAGTGGGATGGAATCTGTCAAATCGGACCAAGTAAGTAATGTTTCCATTGGTCTTTCTGTTGCTAATACTATCTACCGGTCTCAACTCCTGTCAGAAAGAGCAAAACGAAATAAAGTGTCTTGCTCAAGGATTTAACGCATCGCCCAGTCCGGGTATTGAACTCGCAATATCATGACTGCGAATCCAGTTTGCTAACCACTAAGCCACTTGTTTCCCACTACACTCACACTCAGTTCCTACCATCCTCTGTCACAATTCATATTTTCCATTATTCTCATTTCACCAATCTAATACCCACTTTCCATCATTCCCATATCTCAGTTTTCTGCCATAATTCACACCTCATATTCTTCACACCAAAACTCCATTCTCTCTCACAACATTCTCACACCTTCTATATCAATGGTGGTCAACCGTGGTTCGCGGACCAACAACAAGTTTTGGTGGTCTGCAGAAAAATGTGGACATTATTTGCAATTTTTATGTTTAATTAATAATTGTTTCTACTTTTGGCACAAGGCCAGCAATAAACCAGTGCATTACTGGTACTTTATTTTATCGACCCCGTAAGGTTGAAAGGCAAAGTTAACCTCGGCGGGATTTGAAATCAGAATGGCAAGGGCCGTACGTCAAAGCATGGCGTCCGACCCTCTACTGATACTGCCAATCCACCGCCCTTTAAAACCAAAATAGTATTCGGTTAAAATATATTTTACAACCCCCTAAAAATGTTTCTCCTTAGTAAAGAACTAACATCCATGAAAGAATTTTACACATATGCATCATCTATCGACAATATGACGCAGGTACACTTCAGTATTGTTTCAACCATTGACCATTAATTCATATTAGTGGTATGTGGGATTTAAAATTATGAATTTAGTGGTCTGTGAGGTCCGAAAGGTTGGCGACTGCTGCTCTAAACACCATTTTCACATTCAAGGAAATCTAACCAGTGAGAAAATAACAGTCATATTTACTTAAAATCATACCATGCCATTTTAGAAAAAGGAAGGACACATTTGTGTAGTCCTAGATACTCTTAACAAACTGTGATTTGTTCCAACTTGAACGTCTTTCATCACAAGTTTGCTCAGTTAGATAGATGATGTTGATCTTTTCTTCTTTTCGCGTTATAGCTACTGTCGCTCAGAGAGTGGGATTGGCTCAGTGCACAGTCTTTCCTCACTTTAAAAAACACCCTCACGCACAGGCATGGCACGATAGCATTAATTAATAATTATTAATAATGTTATATCGTGCAATGGCCATACTCGATAACGAGGGGGAAGCCATCATATATGTATGTATGTATGGTCTGCTACTGTTAACATGTATCCTAGTACAACCTGTCTCATGGTCGGGTCGTTGGCGACTAAACTGGCAACCCCACCAAGGTTTCTTGGTGAGGAGGGTGACTTTGGAATCCTGCAGGACTAAAAACAAAACCTGTCAAAGGGCAAATGAGCTCTTAAGAGTCAATGGCCATCCAAAATCACCGGGAGAGATGACCCCTTAGCCTTTGTCAAGGCAGAATTCTAGGAGAAGGAAAACTCTGATATAACACCTGCAACCCTGATGGTATCCAATGATGTTGACTTGTTCTTCTTTTTGGTAAATATCATCTTGGTTAAGAGAGTGGGACTGGCTTTGTGCAGTGCCTTTGCTCACTATAAAAGCTTCACGGCACAGGCATTGCTTTATATCTGGGGATCTCTCTGCACTTGTCGTCACAGGGTACAATGGGCCCAGCACTATGTGTCAATAATTGTCACAAGTGTAGTGTTTGTACCAGAGTTTTCAAGTCGCTGGCTGGACTAAAAAGTCACACTCGTTCAGCCCATTGGTAGGGGTTCTCCTACATGGATATAAAGTAGTGGCCGTACTCGAAAACGAGTTGGCAGCCATCATGTATGTATGTATGTATGTATGTATGTATGTATGTATGTATGTATGTATGTATCAGACATTAATCATTCATAATTCACTTATATTAATTAACTCCAATATCAATTTCTTTCCAAGATAGAAAAGTTTTTGGCAAATTTCATACGATTTCGTCTGTGCGATTTTGTATCTTGTTTCGGAGTTCATTTTGCTCAAATTCTCCTAAAACCAATCCTGTATTAATTTTCTCATAATTCACTACTTCATAAATCATCATCTGTCTGTTGATTGGAACCATGTTACGAGCCTAACCCTAACCCCAACAACAACCCCAACCCCAAACCCAACCCCAACCCCAATCCCAACCCCAACCCAAACCCAACCCCAAACCCAAGCCAAACGCAAACCCAACCGTAACCCCAACCCCAACCCCAACCCTAACCCTAACCCCAATCCTAAAGTACCAGTAATGCACTGGGTAATTGCTGGCCTTGTGCCTAAAGTAGAAACAGTTATCATTATTTCTTTATCGTATGGGTGGTGGATTGGCAGTATCGGTAGAGGGTCGGACGCCATGTTTTCCAGCATAGTTACGTCCCTTTACGATCTGAGTTCAAATCCCGCCGAGGTTGACTTTGCCTTTCATCCTTACGGGGTCGATAAAATAAAGTACCAGTAATGCACTGGGTAATTGCTGGCCTTGTGCCTAAAGTAGAAACAATTATTTCTTTATCGTATTAATCTTTATCGTATTAAGGGCGGTGGATTGGCAGTATCGGTAGAGGGTCGGACGCCATGCTTTGACGCATAGAGTTACGGCCCTTGTCATTCTGAGTTCAAATCCCGCCGAGGTTAACTTTGCCTTTCATCCTTACAGGGTCGATAAAATAAAGTACCAGTAATGTACTGGTAATTGCTTGTCTTGTGCCTAAAGTAGA
>OZ024746.1:84219242-84254242 GCA_964016885.1 Eledone cirrhosa | reverse complement strand
AGTGTGTGATCTTTGGGCACCCTACGGGATGAAAATCAAAACATCTCTTAGGGCGTAGGAATACAGGAGAGTCAAAAGCCATCCAATAGTATGTCAAACAAAAACCCGGATAGACAGAGCTTGTTAGCCATGGTTGGCTAACAAGATGGGGTTCCTTAATCACCTTAGTGACAATCTTTCAAGTTACCAACAGCTTCATCTCATGGTGAAGGTGGATGAGCTACAGCTCGATAGTCAGCTCCCAATTGAGGGTTGGATGAGGATTCGGAATCCACCAGCGACACTTTTTCTCATCTTAAATATTACCATTGATGCTATTGTTCATGGTTCCCGACCCTCAGCTATGAAGATGGGAAAAGACCAGACCAAATTACTTCGACATCGTTTGATCTGCTAGAAATAATAAGCAAATCTACCTCAAATCATATCCGAATGATTTCAAAAAGAAAGGACACATAGGGCGGTATATTGGACACAGTATTTCTCATCTGCATTCAGAACAGGCTAACGAGAGTGTCTCTGTGTGGTGGCTCGACCTGTAAATCTCTCCCAAACAACAACTTATATTTTTAAATATACCAAAAGCCGAAATTGTCACGACTGGAACGTCTTTGATCATAGGACTGCATGATTACATCAGAATTGAAGCTAACCAGCAGCAACGACAACAACAGCTACAACAGCAACAACAATTTACAGCTACAACAGCAACGACAATTTACAGCCTTCCAATACAATTCTCTTTTCTTCGAAGAAACATTCTAACTGAAATGTCAGAACTCACCATTCCTTATCGTATTTTAAGAATTCGAGATACACTAAGTCTGTAGAAAACATTCTAGATATGTCTATTATAATTCTAGATAAACTTATAGTGATATTATATACACCATGCCTGAAAAAATATTCCTAATAAACTTATTATTCTTTTAGATACTAAATATCGATAGAAAAACATTCTAGACACATTTATCTCACTTCTCGATACACTACGTATTACAATTCTAGAAACACCTATAATAATTCAAGATATACTATTTCTGTACAAAACCAACTCGGTACTAAACACCAGTAATATCTAGTCTTCTCCAACAGCAGTAATTCATGATAAGAATAACTGGGCAATTCAATCCAGCACTATTATGCCCCATTAAAAGTTTTCAACATGGATTTGGGAGTTGTCTCCCTTGCCTATTGTGACTGGGATTAATGATTAAAGATAATGGATCTCCTCTTCTTTATGGATGTTACATTGATTAATTAATTAACTTTGATTAATTAAATAATTTTGTTATCTACTTAAAGTATGGTAGTCTCCACTCAACAAGTAAGCTATTATATTTCTTTGTCTCTTCGTCTGTTATCCTTTGGATGTGCTTCCATTTGTGCACGAGTAAGAATCGACAAATTATTTTTTCCAGCCGTGACATTCAAGACGTTTGGAGGAGCTGCGCCGCTGACAACGAAGTTCTTGTCATCGTTGGCAGCTCGCCTTACCGCGGTATCAGGTGATGCCCGTGAGGATGCTTAGTTGTTCCTGTGCTATCACCAGCAATAATATTACCAGTGAGTTGGCTTGCCTCAAAAGGTATTAAAGGGAGGCTGCTAAATCTGTTTCCGTTAGTATTTATTCTTTAATCTAATTCAGAAGCAGTTTTGAAGTGAATGTCTGCACATGGAAGTATTTATTTGTAGACACTGCTGAAGTATGTAATTGAAGCTGCAGTTTTATTATATGTGAAGTAAGAATGCAATAAAACTTTCAATAAATCTAATCGTTTATTCTTGTTCATGATCAATATTGATTTGTCTTATCTGTGATACACACCACTGTGTAAAAGGTAAGAAAGAGGCAAACCAAAAGTATCCCACACATGGTTGCTTGACCTGACTGAAATAACAGTTACATTTACATCAAATCATACGTTTGTCTTACAAAACTGAGGTCTACATTGAAAATTGATGTCCTATACACATAAGTTTATAAGGCGTGTTCGATAAGCACTGACTTGGGTCTAAAAAACAACAGTAATAACAAGATGTAAGCAACTCCTGCCGATTCTGCGATGTGGTTTCAATTGATTTCACTATTAGTATGGGTTTTAGGAAAAGCGTAAAGGTCACAACTTCTAATTTATTCTCTCGGAAAATGTAGACATTTTTGTGCCATAAAACAAATTTGCACTTCTGGCAAATGCCGTATAGCAGGAATTATGTACAGGGGAACAGAATCTGCGATGCCGTTTTGATTCTCCTTGGTAATCATCTCGGCTAAACGTAGTGAGGGTAACAGTGTATGAAGGCACCTTGACATTCCGCATACACAGTGACAACCCCTATTTTCTCAGGGCACAACAAAAGGAAGTCATTATCGGTAACGGTAGATTGGCAGTATTGGTAGAGAGTCGGACACCATGCTTTGAAGCATAGAGTTACGTCCCTTTATGATCTGAGTTCAAATCCCGCCGAGGTTAACTTTGCCTTTCATCCTTACGGGGTCGATAAAATAAAGTACCAGTAATATACTGGGTAATTGCTGGCCTTGTGCCTAAATATAGAAACAATTATCGGTAACGGTAGAGAGTCTGACACCATGCTTCGACGCATAGTTACGACCCTTGCCATTCTGAGTTCAAATCCCGCCGAGGTCAACTTTGCCTTTCATCTTTACGGGGTCGATAAAATAAAGTACCAGCAATGCACTGGGACAGTTGCTGGCCTTGTGCCAAAAGTAGAAACAATTATCGGTAGAGAGTCTGACGCCATGCAAAGAGTTACAGCCCTTTATGGTCTGAGTTCAAATCCCGCTGAGGTTAAATTTGCCTTTCATCCTTACGGGATCGATAAAATAAAGTACCAGTAATACACTGGGATAATTGCTGGCCTTGTGCCAAATGTAGAAACAATTATCGGTAGAGAGTCTGACGCCATGCATAGAGTTACAGCCCTTTATGGTCTGAGTTCAAATCCCGCTGAGGTTAAATTTGCCTTTCATCCTTACGGGATCGATAAAATAAAGTACCAGTAATACACTGGGATAATTGCTGGCCTTGTGCCAAATGTAGAAACAATTATTAATGAATAAACGAGGTGGTGAACCACTTATTTAAATATAATCAATTGATGAGATGTTAGGTTCAGGCCTAGACATGGAAATGTTAAAATATTCGTATGCTATACTCCCACAAATGAAACAAGAGACGATAAGAATGATGAATATTGTGTCAAGCTTCAAAAGACAGTTATAAGGAGAGCAAAATATGATGTGCTTTAATGACATATTGGAAAGTTGTAATGGCGGTTTATCTGAATGTATGACAAAACAAAGCATAAGAAGAAAATGAATGAAATTGGTTTACGGTTTGATAGTTTTTGTATAGCAAATTAATTCATTATTGGTGATATAATGTTTGAGTATAGAAATATACACCTATTTACTTCCATAAACGGGAAATACCGAAATCAATCGACTATACTGCAATCGATGAACAACATAGGGCATCACCAAGATCTATAAAGGTTAAGCGAGGGGGCAGATGTTAGACGCGATTATCAACTCACAATGTTAAATTAAAAATTAAGCTAAAAATAGAATCTCGACTCTAAGGTTTTATATAGAAAAGATGAGAACTAACAAAAATGTAAAAGAATAATATGCACTTGGATTACCTGTATAGGCAATATTTATTAGAATGCTGTTGAAGTGTGTATACATTTCTTGGGACACCTTGTATGTGTGTGAATGTAGAAACAAATTTATTGTTCTACAGTCATTTCTAGGTAAAGAGAAAGGTGTGAAAGTTCTACATCAGATGTGGAATGATATTCAAGAAACTGTACTACAAACAGCAAAAGTAACACTTGCAAGTGAAAGAAAAAGTAAGAGGAAAAGACAGATTACTAATTAAACATTGGACAAGATAGAAAACGGAAATGTGTAGCTGTAAATGATTATGATAAAAATAATTATCTATTTTAAGAACCGAAGCTTTCATAGCAAAGTAAGAAGATTGACTAGGCGTGAAAAGAAGTACTTGAATGACATTGCAGATAAGATTGAAGTTCAAATGATTAGAGAAAGTAGGGAGGAAGAATATCGAATTGAGTTATCAATCAATCAAAGAAATTACAAGTACGCCCATATAAAACAAGGCGCGCTGAATTAGACATAAGGAAAATATAGAAGGAACTATTTGAAATAGTATTAAACAGGCTAATTCCACAAAATGAAGAATACATCCCCATCCCCGTCCCCACCCCAGCGGAAGGGAATCCGGACGTTGATACTGGGGAAATATCATTAACTGAAGTAGCAAACGCTATAAAGCAATTAAAAAATTATAAATTATCGGGTGAACAGATCTATGATCAAAGGTATTCAAACAGTGGTCAATATATACCTTTGTTTAAGGTACAATGTTACCAGGCGGTAGATTGGCAGAATCGCCGATAAAATGTCCGACAAAATACGTTACTGTGTTTAGTTAGGTTCAGTTACAGACTTTGTTTTTCATAGCATAACTACCAATCAATATAAGATAATATAAGATAATAGAAATACTATCAATACTAATAGTACTCATTGTTGGTTGCTTGGTCACAATAAAAATGCCAAGATACTTTATATGAAATTAATCAATATATTAAATCTATAATTAGAAAAGGAAAAGAGCCGATAGTCAGATCGAACCAAGGAAACAATGCTTCCATTGATAATATTATCTGGCAGAAGCAGCGTAAAATAAAGTATTTCGTTCAAGAATACAACGTACAGTCCGGTCCACGATTTGAACACACGACTTCATAATCGTGAGTCCAACACCCTAACCACTAAATCATGTGCATTCGCGTGGATTAGGGGTTGGGAGGGCGGCTCCTTTCCTTTTTATAGGCAATTAATTAATAGGTAACCAATATTGCTGTTTTTAATAACATATTTATTGCGAATATAATAATGAAATTGTGTTTTATTTTATCTTATTTTAATTTTATAAATATTTTAATTTTGCAAATCAGTATTCATTTCATTATTTTCTATAAACACTATGACATTTGTAAAATGTAAAATTCTAATTACTGTACCTATGCAACATTAGTATATTTTCATATGACGAGTTTCATTCAAATTCAATATCCTAGACTCCAGGCTGTTGTACGCCATCTACGTCATCTGGCCTGACACGGCTGTTTAGCAGTGGGCAGTTGCCCAAACGGCGTACACCTACGGAGGCCTACAAGGACATACAGAAGCCTGCAGGAGCATAAAGAGGCTTCTTGCAGGAACTAACCGCATTTGAAACAATACACAACATAAGCCACACCTGCCAACCTCTAAAAACCCCAACGGGGAGTACCATGAAAAAAAGTGCCCCAAAACGGGGAGAAATGAGACAAAATGGGGAGATTTTACATAATGAAAGCTATACCCATTTTCACAAAAGAAGACATCTTTCACCCACCCCAAAGTGGGTGGGTGATCTCCCCGTCAGACGGGGAGAGTTGACAAGTCTGGTAAGCATCCGTTGGCATTATGTTGTACGAAATCCGCCTCCAAAGCATCAAGGACAACCTTATTTTAGATGTACATTAAGGGGCTGGTGGATTGGCAGTATCAGTAGAGGGTCGACACCATGCTTTCCAGCATAGAGTTACGGCCTTTGCCATTCTGAGTTCAAATCCCGCCAAGGTTAACTTTGCCTTTCATCCTACGGGGTCGATAAAATAAAGTACTAGTAATGCACTGGGTAATTGCTGGCCTTGTGCCAAAAGTAGAAACAATTATTTTAGATGAACATGTCTCTTCTCTCTTTTAAGACATGATTTAATATGAGGATTTAGCTGCTATTTCTAGCTAGCTGAGTGAGCTCACAAACACCATTTTGTGGCTCGTTGTACTTATTTCAACGACTCTGGAATGATGAAACCACAAAGCTGGGCTTAACAAGATTTAAACAAGGAAAGTAAATATCAGAACTAAATATCCACTACCCACAGAATTGATAAAGAGAGTACCAGTAATATCGGGAGGAAATTTATTCGACTATATCCCCAATTGATACAGAAATTGACTGAATGCTTAATGAAAGAAACACCTAAAAAAGCAATCAATATCCTTTTGTTTTCTTTCAAATTCAATTTTAATTTATTTTTGCGAAATATCGATTTTCTTAGAGTTAACATTAATACAAGAATATAAATTTAATTTTTATAAAATATCAATACCATTGCTTTAATTAACATTTTTTCCACTTTCAACGTTAAAATGTTGTAGGTGAAGGGAACATGTAAGGCTATTCAACCCAGTTTCTCTCAACCTAATGACAAAAACAAAACAAAACAAAACAAACAAACAAAAGCAAAGCAAACAAACAAACAGAAAGAGCAAAACAAAACAAAAAATACACAGATTCTATGGGATGGATCTCCGTCGGTTTCGTCAGTGAGTGTTACAGTCGTTTGATCAACGGAACAGCTTGCTGCTGAAATTAAAGTGTAAGTCTGTCAACCGCTCCCTTTATTCCTTTCTTTCTTTTGTCGCCTAATCATCTTTGATCTTTCCCTCCTTTTCCTCTCATTTATAGCATGTGTAGTCCTTTCCAATACTACTTTCTTTCTATTTAACTAAATATTAAATTCTTTATTATTTTTATGTAATTTAATCCTAGAAAAAAAAGTAGCAGAGTATTCCATAAGCACGTGTAGTCTTAACATAATTTTCAGAGAAATTCAGCGTGAAACAGTGTATGACAAAGACGACCCTCTGAATTACGGGTACAGTCCACCTGAAGAACTTCCAAACAATCTCAGTCTCCCCAATTTCACTCACAAGGTATGCGTCTACTTGAGGATATGGTAAATGATATTTGCTCAAGATGCCATGGAGTGGGTTCGTACCCGGGACGTCATGATTGTGTTTCCTCCACACAGATACTATATAACCTAAGGAAACCCAGCAACAAATTAGTGCCCACAAATGGTTTCTAGATTTATTTGAAAATAACAATTATAAGCATACTGGCAGTATCGGTAGAGCGTCGGACATGTTTTGTGGCATATAGTTAGTGATCTTTACGATCTGAGTTCAAATCCTGCCGAGGTGAACTTTGCCTTTCATCCTTATGGGGTCGATAAAATGAAGTACCTGCAACGTACTGGGGTAGATTTAATTGACTTTCTCCCTCCCCAAAAATTATTGGCCTTGTGCTTCAATCAGAAACTATAAAGCATAACACAATAGAAGGTTATGGGTTGGACCTCCGTCGTTTCTGACGACGAGTGTTCCAGTTGTTTGATCAACATAACTGCCTAGTCATGAAATTAACGTGTGAGTGGATGAGTATCCCACGTGTACCATTAACATTGCTCCCAGGCAGACTCAGTGTGACCCAGTCTGTGACAAGCCTAATCATCTGAATTACAGGTATAACTCATTTTTGCCAGATGAATGAAATGGATCAGTGAAAAATATATTGTCTTGCTCAAGAACACAACGCGCTGTCGTCAATCGACATCGTGGCTTTATGAAGCCACGTGCCTTCACTTTATATTGTAGCCACCCATACACACACTTTCATCTCATTTCATCTATCCCATAGACTGGTGGACCGTTGGGGCGCCATAGATGACCTGACAACCAGCTCCTTCCATTCCGCTCGCCTCTCCACCTTCCCCATGGTTGCACTCAGTCTGTTTCACTCAGCCTGTCCATTTCGGGATGTTGTCCTCCCATATCTTTCTCTGTCTGTCACACACACACACACACACGGATACTATGTACAGAAACACATACATACACATAAGTTGACAGAATCACATTCATGATTACACATCAATATAGTAAAATTGCGAACATAAAATTAAATAAAAATTACACAAAAATGCATTAGCTTATCTATCACGGATCCCTAGGGTTCCAGGGAAAACCGATTGAGAAACGCTATTTTAGGGTAACAAGGCTTAACCATAATAAATGAATATATATATATATATATATATATATATATATATATATATATATTATATGTAATAAAATATGGAGAAAAATACTGCAGGTAGCGCATGGATAACATATATATATATATTATATATATATATATATATATATATATATATATATATATATATATTTATTAAAATAACAGATTAAAGTTTAAGCAAAGAATCGCTGAAGGGTGAAAGCACCGATTCTTTGCTTAAACTTTAATCTGTTATTTTAATAAATATTTGCTCTACGGTTCTTATATATCTGATATATATTTATCCTTATCGAGCCCTCTTTGGATTTTAGTCTTCAAATTTATTATTATTACTATATATATATAAATATAATATATATATATATAATCTCAGGTGGTTGAAACCAATATAGCAGGAGGTTGGTTTTAAATTTTCTTTCAAGTCATTTTGGGGAAACTTTATTGGTCTTCGAAATTTCATTATTATCTATAAAGAGCGGTGGATTGGCAGTATCGGTAGAGGGTCGGACGCCATGCTTTGTAGCACAGTTACGTCCCTTTACGGACTGAGTTCAAATCCCGCCGAGGTTAACTTTGCCTTTCAAATAAAGTACCAGTAATGTACTGGGTAATTGCTGGCCTTGTGCCTAAAGTAGAAACAATTATTATCTATATATATAAAACTGAGGATGTCTGTCAGTGTGTGTGTGAGTTTGAATCCCTAAAACTAGAGAATCACCCAACCGACTGTTTTCAAACTTTACATATGTAATACTTATGTTTCAGGGAGTGTTCTGAGCAAAAAGAAATTTCAAATTTTCAATGCCCTAGGGACCGCATTAGGCGATTTAGCGATCTCTCTCTATAATTCTTAATCTTTCTCTTTTTAGATAGATACATACATATAACGTCGCGCCCTTATAATATCTGTCTGTATGTCTGGCTGTCTGCATTACGTCACTTCCTACAATTCGCTCTGCGTCCAGAACGCGCCCTTATAATATCTGTCTGTATGTCTGGCTGTCTGCTGCTTCCGGTTCTTCTGCCACCCTTGCTCAAGACAAATCTCACACTCATTCCCCAAACAGTTGGTAAGTGCACACAACTTATTCCTCACGTTTTAATCCACAGTGTTGCTTACTTACGTACCACCATACCCTTACTTCTTTGCCAGCCGTGGTTGTGGCAATACTAAGCTTAGCTAAGGTGGTTATATATTTCACAATACCTTATCCCGTGCAACGCCGGGTACCACTGCTAGTTTTTTTTTATAAAATGCAGTATCGCTAGAGGGTCGGACGCCATGCTTTGCAGCATCCAGTTACACCCCTTTGCGGTTTGAGTTCAAATCCCGCCGAGGTTAACTTTGCTTTTCATCCTTACGAGGACGATAAAATAAAGTACCAGTAATACACTGAGATAATTGCTGGCCTTGTGCCAAAAGTAGAAACAATTATTTTTTATAAAATGTAAGGCTCTACCTAGATGCGTATAAGGAATTGATTTTGTAGTTATAAAGTTGTTATTTAGTCACAAGTCAATCCTTGGTGGTGAAGGTGCATGCTCTAATGGTTAAAGTGTGAGACTTACGATCATAATATCCGGATAGTGTGTTGTGTTCTTGAGGAAAGCACTTTATTTCACGTTGCTTCAGAAATATTCAGCTGAAAATTAGTTCCAACTGTAGCTGGATGTTTAACGTAAAAAAAAAAAAATCAAAAATATCGGAACTAATGCCGCAATGGAGTTCGTCCGACGCTCTGACGATTCTGCCAATCTACTCATTACAAATTCATAGCTCTCAAAAGTAATAATTGACTTCTAATGTTGACACAAAACTACATAATTTGGACGTTAGGGAACAATCGATTATATCGAACTCCAGTACACGATTGATGCTGTATTTTATCAACTGCCAAGGAATGGAAGGCAAAGTCGACTCCGGTGAGATTTGAACTTGCAAACAAACGTAAATTAAATATTGCTAATCTATCGTCCTCATCAATTGAAATATAATATTAAAACTATAAAATAGTATTGAAATTGCATTAATCTCAGAGATTTTTTATCTTCCATTTAGTTCATTGCATATAAATTCTTTAGATTCTCAACCTATTCAATCTCTCTCTAACAGTCTGCTTCATTTAACCATATTTAATCAATTTTCCATCATTATTCATTGATGCCTTCTTACAGCTCAAATCATCAAATAGATTAATTAATTCTGGGAGTTCTTGCACATCTTCCGTAATATTATTCAGTCTTGCTAATTAATTCTCTACAAATGATATGAGTCTTGATTACTCCATGGTCACCGCCATCGTCACCGCCATCGTCACCGCCATCGTCACCGCCATCGTCACCATCATTATCGTCGTCGTCATCGTTGTTACAGTAGAAACCGCAGTATTGTTATTGTTTAGTTTCGAGTCAACTCTGATCGAGCAGACCTATGATAAAGGGCATTCCAGTCGTGACAATCCCGATTTTGTTGGGGTGGAGTGGTGTATCTAGGAGTGTACTATCTAATATATTCTTCCCTTTTTGAGATGATAGGGATTTGTAATTTGACGAAGATGTGGTTGCTATTTCAAGCTAGTCGATCGACCACGTAGAGGACCCCCCCCCCCCCCCACACACACACACATTGGCTCATTTTTTTCTTGGTTTTGAATGGAAATATTACAGAGAGAACCTAATTCTATCCTGCTGTTATTGCTAATCTTGCCACCGGGATGTCCTGATAAGAAGGAGAGAGAAGAAGAGAGAAGGAGAGAGAAGGAGAGAGAGAGGGGGGGGGGGATGATATACAGTAGTAGTAGTAGCAGCTGTTTTACGAAGCCAAGCTGCCGAGTACCAGGTTATATAACCTATACTGAGTACAAGATAACATGGAGGCCTCTTAGGTGATCACTGCTAATAATTGTTTCTACTTTTGGCCCAATGCCAGCAATTAAACCAGTGTATTACTGGTACTTTATGTTATCAACCCCTTAAGGATGAAAGGCAAAGTTAACCTCGGCGGGATTTGAACTCAAAGTTAACCTCGGTATGATCTGAGTAAAACAGCTGCTGTTAAATAGTAGTCAAACAAATCTCCCTCGAATGAGACCCCATCGTCATAAAAAATGGGAAGGACACACAAGATAATATATCCCAAGATCTAAAAAAGGAAACCGGAAAGGTGAAACTTGGAACGCCTTTCATCATAGATCTGTCCGATCAGGGCTGACCGAGATCTGAGATTCAACAACAACAACTGCAACAACAAGATTAACTTGATCAGTATATTTTTGTCAAAGTCTGTTTGGACATGGGCAACTTTAAATTACTTATCAGAATACTAGTTACTGGTTGACGTTACATAACTAACTGGATTAGTTAATAAGCGATTAGACATTTCTATTGAAAACATGGAAAGATGAACATTTGAATTTATGAGGTTCATGTTTGTTTTTCATCCCACAGAGATTGAGAGACGTAAAGAGAAATTGTACTGTCTCGCAACTCAGAACCGAAACTGGGATATCGTATCTACTTGTCTAATGATAACTTTCAACTTTTATCTACTCTTTGGCGCTTGTTTCACACTGTCTTGTCAAAAGTAGGAAAAGATTCAAAAATTAAATAAAATATATTAAATGAAAAGTAAAGTCAGTTCAACAGTAACTCTAACAGAAATAAAGAAAGAAAATTTAATGACATCTATTAATTAAAATTAAATTACATCAGACATAAATTTCTTTTCTCATAATTATATCTTTTATTTATTTATTTAATTATATACTATTACATGTTTCATTATCTATTTTTAATTATATACTATTACACGTTTCATTATCTATTTTTATGCTCTTTATTTCTATATTCTTATTAATTAGCTAATCTTCTCATTAAACATTAACACAATCCTGGACTATCTGGTTTTGCCAGGAGCTAATATATTGATCTTCTTTAACAAAAGAAAAAAACAACACCAAAATAAAAGCAAACTAACAAAAGCAAAGCAAAAAGAAAAGGAACGTGTGGAGCGAAACTTTTGCAGGAAGCAGGGCGTACACCTCTGCACACAGATACACATACATATGCATATCTCTTTCTCTCTATGTTTGAGTGTGCGTATAAACATATATTTAGGCGTATATATGTGTGTGTGTGTGTGTGTGTGTGTGTGTGTGTGTGTGTGTGTGTGTGTGTGTGTGTGTGTGTGTGTGTATACAGAGAGAGAGAGAGAGAGAGAGAGAGAGAGAGAGAGAGAGAGAGAGAGAGAGAGAGACAGTAGAGAAAGACCACGAAAAACATGGGCGGGGGTGGTGAGAGCTTACCTCAGATCGCTGAAGCTCACAGAGGAGATGACGAAGAACACTTACAGATGGAGAGATGTGCTGAAAAGGATCCATCCCGCCCTTGCAATCAAGGAAAAGCGGACGTAAAATGATGATGATGATATATATATATATATATATATATATATATATATATATATATATAAACATATAATACGTAAATAAGAGCGTTATTGCTCCAATCAGTCCCCTAATCTTCAGGAAAGACCCCAAACAGAACGTCAACTTTTACCCAACACTCCTGCCAACAAACCGTACTCACCCTCCAAATTCGGCAAATCAAACGCGGACAACCCATTATCTGAAACCCGGTTTACGCAGCCAAACCGTAATAGCCACCTAATGGGGAAGACAGATGTTATCAAATAGGACTTACGTGGAAACGAACAAATTTTTTTCTTTTACTTCTCCTTCTTAGCCGGGGCTGTGGGTGGGCCCCATCGCGTACCGTTGTAGTTGTAGAAGAAACTGGAAGACAACAACTGGAAAGTTTGATTTTCTACTTTATCATTTACTTCTGCACTGAAATATATATACTTTCTCTCCTTGGCTAATATGTTGGGCTTTGTTTCTATCTCTTCTTCCCAGTCACAGAATCTTGATTTGTAACAAATATTATTCATTTGAAAAACCAATCGTCTTGTATTGTCTCCATTTGTTATATATATATATAAAGTAAGAATATTTTCGAAACAGCGAGCGAGTTTGAAATTATAAATGTAAGCTATCGCCGTATTTTGACTAAAGAAATTAAAGAAAATTATTTAGCCTGATAGTGGGGTTAAGAACCCTCGGAGAAATGGAAAAAGATGTGTATTGACGTTCATCATTTTCCATTACTCCGAGGGTTCTTAACCCCACTATCATGCTAAATAATTTTCTTTAATTTCTTTAGTCAAAATACGGCGATAGCTTACATTTATAATATATATATATATATATATATATATATATGTGTGTGTGTGTGTGTGTGTGTGTGTGTGTGTGTGTGTGTGTGTGTGTGTGTGTGTGTGTGTGTGTCTTTCTCATTTCCTTTTTATCCCCCTCTCTTCTTCTCGGGAAGAAATAGGCTGTGTTCAGACTTAGAGAGAGATAGGCTCCGCCGGGCGTAAATTGCCCAACGACTTTATCAGGTGATATGTGTCCATACACACATCGAAACAGAAGAAACCGCAGTTACATGTCAAGGTGAAAATCCTCCGCATATCAACGTGATAGTGTTATGCAAGGAAAAACAGAACGTGCTAATTTTTGTAATGGAAATACCAATGAACACAGCAATGATTCTAACAGGAAAGTCTTTCATCATGCAAAAGATTGAACGGCTACGGTTGGATGCCTAAACGCGCATCGTTATAAAAATGAGAGCGGTTAGCAGTGAATTGCTTCAATCATACATTGAATACGTTTGCTGGATAGTGATAAGGAAATAAATGTACAAATAATTTATTTTCATGGTATAGGAAGTACACACACACACACACACACACACACATACACACACATTACTTATACAGTAGAACGAAATATAAGACAAATTGAAATCTTTAACAAAACGAAACAGCGTAAAAAAAATAAATAAATTTATGAATCAAGCTAGAAATAACGTCATTAATAGACATATAAGTTCGCGGAGGCTGTTGTTGAAACCTTGGGCGTCCTTCGTCGCAGCACTGTCGCTTTCCTCCACCAAATTAAGATGAGGACATCGCACCCACGGAATGACTGTTTTTCCTGGCAACGCTTTTGCCATTTTGGCTATAGGGAATAGCTGAAACATACTGTTCAATGGAGAATGTAGAGTTTTTATCTTCTTTTATTTTTAAAGCGCTTTTTTGAAAGTAATTTAAATAATATATTTACTATGAATATAAAAAAAAATATCCTTTTAATAAGCCTGAAATTTCTACGGATCCTGCTAATTAACTTCAATAACTAAGGGCATATTTTTAAACCACACTAAATGATGTGATCATTAATAAATTATCAAATAATGTAAATATCCTGTTATTATTCAGCATTTTGGATTTTACTATATGATGAAGGATGTGATACGAAGTATATATATGTTATACCATGCTTTGCAGCATAGGCTTATGGCCCTTTACATTCTGTGTTCAAATCCCGCCTTTCATCCTTACGGGGTCGATAAAATAAAGCACCAGTAATACACTGAGGTCGATTTAATCGACTTTCCCTTTCCCTTCAAATTACTGGCCTTGTGCTTAAAGTAGAAACAATTATTATTATTATAATGTCATTAGGTGGATTGGCAGTATCGGTAGAGGGTCGGGCGCCATGCTTTGTAGCATAGAGTTACGGCCCTTGCCATTCTGAGTTCAAACCCCGCCGAGGTTAACTTTGCCTTTCATCCTTACGGGGTCGATAAAATAAAGTACCAGTAATACACTGGGATAATTGCTGGCCTTAGTAGAAACAATTATAATGTCATTAGGTGGTGAATTGGTAGAATCAAGGTCGATAAATAAAGTACCAGCTTACTATTGCGTCGATTCCCCCCTTTCTAAATCGGCTAAGTAAAGGCTAATAAAAATAAAAAAAAGAAGCACTCACATCCTGACATCGCTAATATTGTAAACTCTACAAGAGAGAAAGAAAATTATAATTCATTGGCGAGGACTTCAGAAAGCCGGTACAATGCAGTAGAAATATATTAAAGGAAAATGATGACAACTAAAACAAAACTAAGTAGTGTTTTCTACCCAACATAATATTTCAGGGTTAGAACCCTCTTTTCAAACGCAAAAAATAAAAACGTTGCAAAACAAAAACGTATGATGCGTTCTTCCTTTACTGCTCTAAATGCGTGGATTGTGTATGCAGTCAATGCTCCACGTTGTTTTGATCTATTGCTTATTTGTGGCTTCTCTGTGTTGATGATTAAAGCCTCTTTAATTCTTAAATTCCACAATCTTTTCAACATCTTTATGTTTTGCTTATCCGATAATCATTAATATATTTTATTGCATTTATTATTATCATTATCTTGCAGTAAAAATATCCGATGTATGCTGCATGTTATAGTAAAAATGTCCATGTAAATAACACGTTATAATGTAACTGATCCGACAAATTGCTTGCTATAGTAGCACCGTATTATATCTCTTCTCTGGAAGTGTTAAGTCTCTTAAAGTACCAAAGCTGCTAGGTGTTCAAATTGATTATGAATCTTCCCACCTTTTCAGAACCTGATCTCGTGAACTGATAAATACAATCACACCTACGTATATACCCTCGCTCTCTCTCACGCGCTCACAATAGTCATTTATCCCCTATACTAATGCAATTAATAGATCAATTTCTTGACCTTAAAAAGTAAATGAAACGTGATTAATCATGGGTCGTAGAACCGATTTACCGACAGCTTACCTACCACCTACGCTACGACGCTATACATATGTGTGTATAAATACGTCTCCTTTCTCTCTCTCTTCAACATACGCACACACACACACACACACACACACACACACACACACACACACACACACACACACACACACACACACACACACACACACACACACACACACACACACACACACACACACACACACACACACAGATATCTATATTAAATTAAAACTTGCAATATATATGATGCTATATCTTATTGAGTGCCAAAGTTAAAATACTTTCGAGATAGTGCCAATAAATATATATATACGTGTTATATATATATATATATATATATGTGTGTGTGTGTGTGTGTGTGTGTGTGTGTGTGTGTGTGTGTGTGTGTGACTCTTCACAGAGTTGTAGGGGAACCATATTGACATACGGCGTTTCTTGAACATTTTAAAGCCTGGCGGAGCCCACCCTTCTCCAGCAGATTTCTTCCAGAGAAAGATAGAAAGTGAGAGAGAAATATATACATATATATACACACACACATATATATATATATATACTGTTGTACACATTTGGTAGAGCACTCAGTCCATAGGACGAGTTAAGTTTAATTAGTTACAACAGTGACATGTTCAGGTACTAAAGTTTAGTTAGGTTATGTGCAACAACTCATTCAACCTGCCATATAATTAAAGATGTTTTAATTTCTATTTTTATGACAGGCTGAATGAGTTAATGCTGTAACTAATTATATACATACACACACACATATATATATATATATATATATATATATATATATATATATATATATATATATATATATATATATATATATATATATATATATATATATGCGAGAAAAACCACAAACCCTCCATCTCAATTCTTCTTTTGAAAAGCACAAGAACTGCGAAACCGGAAAAGGAACCAAATAAATCTTCTTAAAAAGACTCCAGTTACATTTTCGATTTCATCTTTTTTCCTTATATATATATATATATATATATATATATATATATATATATATATATATATATATATATGTATATATATATATATATATATATATATATATATATATATATATATATATATATATATATATATATATATATATATATATATATACATATTAACACACACACACACACACACACACACACACACACACACACACACACACACACATATATATCGGCAGTCGATCGACTTTCGTGAAATTGTGAAGGCGCGTGGTTGAGTGGTTAGAGAATTGGATTCGCAATCGTGAAGTTGTGAGTTCGACTCCTGGACCGGGCGATGCGTTATATCTTTGAGCAAGACACTTTATTTCACGTTGCTCCTTTTACCTGGAGTTGCGACCGATAAATAGTATTAACAACTGGAAAGACGAACGGAAACATTGTTTCCTCGGTCCGATTTGACGAAAGTCAATCGACTGTCGATATATATATATATAAAATATGAACATTAACTCGGTCGCTTCTCTGAGATTCTCGTTACGTAGTTAAACAACAAGAAGGAAAGTGGAAGTTGATGTGGCCTATCATTTATATTGATTTTTATTCATCAATAGCTGACAGATGTGAGGTTGGAACACGCCCTTTAGAGCTTGTTAGTTCTAACTTTGTGACATGGCGACTTATTATACCTATCAAGCATGACAAAGTGTAATATATATAGTACACTGTTTGGACTTTGAGAATTTATATTAGATTTTGTATTAGTGGCAAGAAAAAGATAAAATTCAATGATCTTGGTTGTTGTATCAAAATACGGAGGGGCTGTATCTTCGATATTTTAAGTAAGGAAGAAATATTCAATTCCATTGTCCTATAAAATTCCTGACTATTTGTAATAGAGTTGTGGAAGTAGTTTTCTCTGTGAAACAAAATGAATGTAAATGCTGATGGTATCAGATTTTAAAGGTATCTTCTGAACGTTCCGCGTGACTCTTCTCAATATCATTAATGCGTGTTGTTATACTCTCCCTCTCTCGCTGTTTACACACACACACACACAGCCCCCCCCCCCCATATATATATATATACATATTACTCACACGACCGTCTTAGCGAGATTGGATACTTTTAGTGGTCCATTCTGCTTAATTCAGCAATTGCAAGCAGGCTGCAGGCAAGCAACTATAGCTAATCTTAACAATGTTGTTCCTGTTAAAGAGCTTGTGAAAGTTGCTGAGAAGAATTATTCAAATGACGTTGTAGCCTAAATGATCAAACGTGGCGACAGAACGAATCACCAGCCTTTCCAAATAAACAACTTCTATTTCTCTACTACATGGATTGAGTATTCCTTTCCTTGTCTATGTATCTTTATTGGTTCGTGGCTGTTGACAAGTCTCTGCATTGATAAATGGGAAAACGGCAAAATTTGGCAAGATTCCACAATGAATCCGCAACTTTTTCATATGTAAAGTATCCTAATTTGGTGACGGTGTTGAGCTGTCCTTTGTCGGGGTTTCAATTCTGTTTGACCAATAGAGTGTCCATGGCAACCTTTACATGTCGTTCTGATCGATCGACAAGATCCCAGACCTCATTTGCGTGCAGAGTGGGGTGGACCTCGTCAAATCGGACCAAGGAAAGAATGTTTCCATTGGTCTTTCCATTGCTGATACTACCTACCGGTCGTAACTCCTGGCAGAAGGAGCAGCATAAAATAGTGTAAGCAACAGAAGGAGCAACGTAAAAAGTGTCTTTCTCAAGGACACAACGCATCATTTGGTCCAAGAATTGAACTCGCAACCTCACGATTGCGAATCCAACTACTAAGCCACGCGCCTTCACTCAATTACATGTGATATATTAAATTATTTGCGAAACGTGAAAATTTACTTATAATTTTGAAGATACGAAGTTTTTTAAAGTGAAATTCGGGACCTTTTAATATATAGCAGTTTCGTCGGTTACCTTTTCTAAGTTTAAGGTTTTTAGTTGAGGCATGCAGTCCTGTTTACGTCACTATTTAAAATGTGTGTGCGTATATGTACGTGTGAATGAATATCTACATGTGAATGTATGCATGCATGTATGTATGTATGTATATATGTATGTGAGTGTATGTATGTATATATGTATGTGAGTGTATGTATGTATATATGTATGTGAGTGTATGTATGTATGTGAGTGTACTGTATATCATTCTTACATACACAATATATATATATGAAAAGAGTCAGGACCCCGACGGCTGAGCACCGGCCGTTTCGACAGCTAGATATCCAACGGCCGGAGCTCAGCCGTCGGGGTCCTGACTCTTTTCCTATTACCCACTCTACTACCTTAAGTATTGAGTACTCTGGTGCGTTATGGTCCACCTGGTATTTTACCACACCCTCTTTGTTATATATACATACATAAATACATACATACATACATAAATACATACATACATATATATATATATATATATATATATATATATATATATATATATATATATATATATATATATATATATATATATATATATATAAACAACATAAGATAGTAATTTCATTTACCATAGGTTTCACGAACATTGACGAGCCTGGCACAGACTTCAATCGTCAGAATGAAATTTTATTCATTTTAAATAAAATTTCATTCTAACGATTGAAGTCAGACGTCTGTGTCAGGCTCGCTTGTCTTCATGAAACCTTTGGTAAATGAAATTACTATCTTATGTTATTTATTACATAACTAAAAAGCTCTGTAGCCTACACAGAGCACTGTCTTTTCCTTTACCTTTCCTACGGAAACACTTCATTATATATATATATATATATATATATATATATATATATATATATATATATATATATATATATATCCAAAATTAAAAGAATTCAATCAGAATCGAAATTATGGGTGTCATTCCTTAACGGAATGCACCATATCGCCCGGAAAATAAGCTCTAGGACTTTGTAAGTACTGATTAATCATTAAAAGTATATATTTTTGAAGTTCTAGTTAACTTTATTTATTTGTTACCTACTAGCCATGCGTGGTTACACGCTTGTAAAAATTATCTCCTGTGATTTTTCATGTTTATATTTATTTATATATATGTTGATCAATTCCTAGTTATATATATATATATATATATAGTATAAAGTAATATGGTTTCAAATACGAAAGCAAATAATTATAGGTGAAGAAGTTATACAGCTAAAAAATAGGGGATTTTTTACGTACACAGGGCTACATATAATTTTATAGAAAAGTATGAATTCCTTGCAGTGTTTGGCTTATTTCTCAATGTGTGTATATATATATATGTGTGCGTGTGTGCGTGCGTGTATGTGTGTGCGCGCGCGCGTGGTGATGTATAGATTTGGCAAAAGATTGGATTAATTGCTGTTACACATTTTCTTTCTTCATAATGGAACCCCCACAACTGACTAGTGTTTAGCAATAACTCAGATCTAACCTCACGATAGTCGTGATATATATATATTACCTCAGTACCTGTAAGGTAAAATCAACAGTACCACCCATCCTCCGCTAACTACAACAGCAACACCTGCAGCAGCTGCAGCAGCATCAACAACAACAACAACAGCAGCAGCAGCACCAGCAGAAGCAGCAGCAACAACAGTACCACCCACCCTCCGCTAACTACAACAGCAACACCTGCAGCAGCAACAGCAGCACCAACAGAAGCAGCAGAAGCAGCAGCAGCAGCAACAACAACAACACCTGCAGCAGCAACAGCAGCACCAACAGAAGCAGCAGAAGCAGCAGCAGCAGCAGCAACAACAACAACACCTGCAGCAGCAACAGCAGCACCAACAGAAGCAGCAGAAGCAGCAGCAGCAACAACAACACCTGCAGCAGCAACAGCAGCAGAAGCAGCAGCAACAACAACAACAACACCTGCAGCAGCAACAGCAGCACCAACAGAAGCAGCAGAAGCAGAAGCAGAAGCAGCAGCAACAACAACAACAACAATAGCAACAACATAAACAGTAACAGCAATGACAACAATTACAACAAAGACCAGAAAACACTTAACAGCGGGGCCAACGATAATCGAGTAAATTATTATCTTATCTTGGAGATTGCAAAGATTTTCGAGATTTTTCTAGCTGAAATAATGTTTTGTTGTTGTTGTTGTTGTTGTTCTGTTATTGTTTTGTGTATATATATATACAAAACAATAATACAAAAACAATATATATATACAAAACAATATGTATATATACAAAACAATATATATATATATATATATAAACATATATAAAACAATAACTGCGGTAAGAATATTTTCTTTCTTATATCAAAGTTTAATGGGCTTCCACTGATGATTTATAAACGCCCACCTAAATATATTATTACATGAATATATATTAGGCTTCTACACAAACTGGAAATATTCTCCCAACTTGTAGAAAACTTATAATGAAACAATTGTTTGGAAAGAGAGATATACTTTAACTTTAATTATATCTCATAAAATAATACAACTGGTTTTTTCCACATTATACATATTGTTAGCACCCCAAACACTTAAATTGGGTTTATATTTAAATATAACCTAATGTTTGTTGAGTGAGATGGTTACCAGTCAGAGTTTAGCTTTAAACTATCTCTGTTATTGTATTATATATATATATATATATATATATATATTTATATATATATATATATATATATATATATAGAAAAAAAGGTGAAATCGAAAATGCAACTGGAGTCTTATTTTAAAAAATATATATATATTTATTTGGTTCCTTTACCGGTTTCGCAGTTCTTCTGCTTTTCAAAAGTAGAGTTGAGATGGAGGGTCTGTGGTTTTTCTCCATCTCAACTCTACTTTTGAAAAGCAGAAGAACTGCGAAACCGGTAAAGGAATCAAATAAATATATATATATTTTTTTAAAAATAAGACTCCAGTTGCAATTTCGATTTCATCTTTTTTTCTTTATACTTTCACTCGTGTGTAGGACACCTCGGTTCTTTTTCTTTTTGTAAAAAAACCTCACTTTCTAATATATATATATATATATATATATAACGAAGGAGTTGTGGTAAGGAACCAGATGGACCATAACGCACCAGAGTACTCAATACTTAGGGTAGTAGAGTGGGTAATAGGAGAAAGTATGACCCCGACGGCTATTTCTGGACTATTTAGTCCAGAAATAGCCGTCGAAATGGCTTGAGCTCTGCCGTCGGGGTCATACTTTCTCCCATATATATATATATATATATATATATATATATATATATAGTTTCTTTTTTTAATTATCGTTGTTGTGTTTTTTGTCTTCATGCATATACAACTTTCGACTTTAATCCGAGCTTATTAAGTTAATGAACTAAAATGCTATGATAATACAGAGGATAATACTTATACATTGGTTTGGCCAATCAATGAGGATTTGCACACTGGCAATTTAGTCAGGACGAATATAGAAAGGGGGGAAGGCGAATTCTTATAGCGTCGGTGTCGGTTTAAATGGGATTTAGGTTTTAGAAAATAAATCCAGCTGGTGGTCATGTCTAGATAGCTGAATAAAACCTATTCAGTTTCAAGATTTAGTTTTACAGGAAGGATTAACATATATTCGGGGATTTATTGGTCATGTACATACATACATATATGTTGATGGCTGCCCCCTCGTTATCGAGTATGGCCACTGCAAGATATACCATTATTAATAATTATTCGAGCGGTGAATTGGCAGTATCGGTAGAGGGTTAGACGCCATGCTTTCTAGCATAGTTACGTCCCTTTACAGTCTGAGTTCAAATCCCGCCGAGGTTAACTTTGCCTTTCATCCTTACGGGGTCGATAAAATAAAGTACCAGTAATGTACTGGATAATTGCTGGCCTTGTGCCTAAAGTAGAAACAATTATTAATAATTATTAATTAATTCTATCGTGCAATGCCTGTGCGTGAAGATATTTTTTAAAGTGAGGAAAGACTGTGTATTGAGCCAATCCCACTCTCTGAGTGACAGTAGCTATAACCCGAAAAGAGGAAAAGATCAACATCATCGGTAACTACTGAGCCGCAGGTTTTATATCGAGTTATCCCAGTTTCCTGAGTTGCCTTCTCCTAGAAGAATTCCCTGACAAAGGCTAGGGGTTCTTCACTCCCAGTGGTTTAACCACGCGGTACATGTGTATATACATATTTACACACTTTTGGACTTTTGTCAAGTTCTTCCGTCCTTTGTCAAGTTTTGTTTTTTGTCCTGCAGGGTGTCCCAAATCACCCTCCTCTCCGGTTTAGTCGCCGACGACCTGACCATGCGACAGGTTGTACTGGGTTACATGTTACCAGTAGCACTCAAGAGTGACCCGACATGCATACATACATACCATACATACATGCATACACACACACACAAACATATGCAAATGTGTGTATATATATATATATATATATATATATATATATATATATATAGATATGTATATTTGCTTACATCTCTCTCTCTCTCTCTCTCTCTCTCTCTCTCTCTCTCTCTCTCTCTCTCTCCTCTCTTTCTCTTTCTTTCTCTCTCTCTCTCGCTCTCGCTCTCTCTCTCTCTCTCTCTCTCTCTCTCTCACTCTCTCTCTCTCTCTCTTTACACACACAAGTATATATGTGTATACAGTGTCCTCCTCCAAAATATATACACACTTTGATTACCTGTACAGGCAATATTTATTAGAATGCTGTAGAAGTGCGTATACATTTTTTGGTGACACTCTGTATATATATATATATATATATATATATATATATATATATATATAGAACTATCTCAAATAAGGCTCAGAATTGGCCGAAGGGAAGATCGCAGTAAAGTACTTTAAAATAAAGAAACCTTATAAACGTCTCATCCTTATTTGAGATAGTTCTCTATTTGTATTTATAAGCTTCTCTGAATTAAGTTTTAAGCGATGCTATTCATTGAGATGTAATGTATATTATTGACTAACTTTTAAATATATATATATATATAATAACTAGAAATTGATTAACATATAAATAAACATGAATAATCACAGGAGATAATTGTTACAAGTGTGTAACCACACATAGCTAGGTAGGTAACTAAATAAAGTTGACCAGAACTTCAAAAATAGATACCTTATAGTCTTTCTGGCATGACACCCATAATTTTGATTTAGATTAAATTCATTTAATTTATCTTAATTTTGGATATATATATATATATATAAGTATACATAACGCATACGTGTGTCTGTCTTAGTGTGTATGCATGAGTGTATTATGTCTTGCTAAATAGATCGGAGAACCGCTGCTGGTAATTTTATTAACAACCACTACGTGCTTGTCAAGGAATTTTCGGGAAAGAATTCAACGATTTTAGCATGTTCAGCTGTCGAGGACTAGACTTCTAGTGCAGCACCACGTGATAAGTTGATTGGTGATCTTGTAGTCCCAGGTGATGTTGAAATTGCCAGCATAAATCCAGGGTGTGTCAAAGACAGAGAATCTGCCTGAAATTGCAGTGTGTGTGTAGCAAAGGTGAAGCCAGAGATCTTTAGTCGAGAACTATCAGAAGTATGCGTTTCATGAAGGACAATTGCTGTGAGCATATTTATCAATAGAAAGTTGTTATGTTATCAATGATGTTATGTTCAGCTTGGCTTTGGTAAGGCCTTCGACTTGCAGTTGCAGCACGGTGATGCCATTCATCAGGGCATCGCATGATGCCTGCTCTGAAGGGGGCACATATTCTGGGTAGGTATCAAGCTGTGATCATCGAGGATGCATAAAAAGACTTGTAGAAAATGCATGGATAAGTATACAGTCTCAGGTTGTTGTCGCTTTCTTGATCGTAAGCAGAGATCAGTTTCCATGGCCTATCACGAGGAGGCCGACAAAATTAGGCCCACATAATATGGTAATGGAGGAAATGCAGAAATATGGAGGACTGTTAATACAAATATATGTGCATGTGCGTGGATTTTTCTTTTGTCTTTTCCATAGCTTTTTTTTTTTTTTTTTTTACAATACCTTTATCTCTATCTCTCTATCCCTCTCTGTCCCTCTCTATCGCTCTGCCCCTCTCTATCTCTCTATCGCTCTATCCCTCTCTATCGCTCTATCTCTCTATCCCTCTCTGTCCCTCTCTATCGCTCTACCTCTCTCTATCTCTCTATCGCTCTATCCCTCTCTATCGCTCAATCTATCTCTATCTCTCTATCGCTCTATCCCTCTCTATCTCTCTATCTCTCTATCTCTCTATCTCTCTATCACTCTATCCCTCTCTATCTCTCTATCTCTCTATCCCCCTCTATCTCTCTATCTCTCTATCCCCCTCTATCTCTCTATCGCCCTCTATCTCTCTATCCCTCTCTATCTCTCTATCTCTCTATCCCCCTCTATCTCTCTATCTCTCTATCCCCCTCTATCTCTCTATCTCTCTATCTCTCTATCCCTCTCTATATCCCTTACTTTTCTCTGTTTAATCCCACTACCCTTCCCACTACACCATTTCATGTTTTGCTCATCTCTGACATTGGGTATCGATATCTTCTGTCTCTGTTAAATCTCAAGCTGTTTACATCTCTTCTCCCGTCCAACATTTTTTCGCATCATATTTTGCTCCACTTTACAGTTTCATTTTCCCTCTCTCATCCTACTCTCTCCTCCTTCTCCTTCTCCAGTTGCATTGTATCCCCCCCGTCTATCACACGTGTTTATTTCTTCCCCAAACTCTAAGTAAATACAGATGGCTAACCATTAATTGGAATGTATCCATCTGGCCTATCTTTTAGTTTTGAACTAAAAGATGTCTCAGCTTAAATTCCGTAACCACTGAACGCTATACTACTACTACTACTACTACTACTACTACTACTACCACCACCACCAACACCACCACCACCACCACCACCACTATTACTACTACCACTATTACTACTACTACTACTACTACTACTACTACTACTACTACTACTACTACTACCACCACCACCACCACCACTATTACTACTACTACTACTACTACTACCACCATCACCACCACCACCACTATTACTACCACTACTACTACTATTACTACCACCACCACCACCACCACTATTACTACTACCACTATTACTACTACTACTACTACTACTGCTACTACCACCACCACCACCACCACTATTACTACTACTACTACTACTACTACTACCACCACCACCACCACCACCACTATTACTACCACTACTACTACTATTACTACCACCACCACCACCACTATTACTACTACTACTACTACCACCACCACCACCACCACCACTATTACTACCACTACTACTACTATTACTACCACCACCACCACCACCACTATTACTACTATTACTACTACTACATAGTTTCTGATTTAGGCCCAAGGCCAGCAATTTTGGAGGAATGAGAAATTCGACTGAATTGACCCCAGTACATTACCGGTACTTTATTTTATCAACCCTGTAAGGATGAAAGTCAAGGCTTAACATCGGCGGGATGTGAAACCAGAATGTAAAGGGCCGTAACTCTATGCTGCAAAGCATGTTGTCCGACGCTCTACCGATACTACCATTAATCCACAATAATAATAACAACACTAATTTCTAACATCAACATACGTCGGAAATATTTTTTGGAAGGTTGAATAACTTAAACACAATATCTTATCGATATTTGTTTTATCGATCTAAGAATGTAGAAAGGCAAAGAACACAAAAAAGATTTCATTAAATACGACAACACATTTAATCCGTCGCGTTATTAATTCAGCCAGTTACACATATTGTTTCTACTTTTGGCACAAGGCCAGCAATTATCCCAGTGTATTACTGGTACTTTATTTTATCGATCCTGTAAGGATGAAAGGCAAAGTTAACCTCGGCGGGATTTGAACTCAGATCATAAAGGGAGGTAACTCTATGCTTCAAAGCATGGCGTCCGACCCTCTACCGATACTGCCAATCCGATGTCTAACTGATACAATTCCACAAATCATCTGAAGAAGGCGAGCTGACTGCATCGACCGCATTCTTTGACCAGGACTTATTTTGCAAAACAATCATGAAAAACAAAAAAAAACAAGTCAACCCCAGTGGTTGTAGGGAGGACACAATGTGCAAGATATATTATCCAGCGATCTCTCTCTCTCTCTCTCTCTCTCTCTCTCTCTCTCTCTCTCTCTCTGTAACACTTGAGGGAGTCGCAGGGACGCCATATTGACATACGGCGTTTCTAGGGCATTTTTTCATTTTAAAACTTGCGAAGTCCATTTTCTCTCCAGGTCTGAATACAGCAGATTTCTTCCAGAGAAGGATAGAGAGTGAGAGAATGGAAGTATGAAAGAGATATAGAAGAAGAATCAACCCCCAATATTTGACTGGTACTTTTTTATTGACTTCGAATGGATGAAAGGCATAGTTGACCTTAGTAGGATTTGAATTCAGAGAATAGAGAGCCGAAACGTATTCTATCAGACGTTCTAACGACTCTGCCAATTCGCAGCCTATCCAGTGATCTACCTTATCTAATATTCAACCGCATTATAGACATTAATAATGACTTAAATGAATGCACGTAGATACGCAGACAGACATTTTCTCAAGAGACGATAGTCGATAAATAACGACCGTTTTGCAAGGAATGCCAAATAAGGTCAACCCATTCTTTTTTTGACATTGAGTTCTTATGTACGTACGTTCTTTTCAACATCGACTTTTTTATGTACTTATGTACGTACGCACATATGTATGTATGTATGTATGTATGTATGTACGATTGTATTTATACGCATGCCCATGTATATCCGTGCGAGTGCCTGTGTATTTGCCAGCAAAGTTATTGGTGTCCATGTGTACGCACGTGTATCTTATTTTTATGAGCGCACATGTGTATGTATGCATGTATGTATGTATGCATGTATGTATGTTTGTGTATTTGTGTGTGCGCGTATGTGTGTCTATTTGTGTGTGTTTGTGTGTGTGTCTCTGTGTGTGGTTTCTTTTATCATTTCGTAATAAAAAAAAAATAACAGAAGTGTTATTTCTACTTCAATTACACAGCATGAACAAGGTAAGAGGAGGAGTCAGGTGCCATTCACAGACGCACACTAATATATACACACATACACGTCTATATATATATACACACATGTGCGCACATACACATGCCCCCCCCCCTACACACACACACACACACACACACACACACACACACACTTACACACACTCACGCACACACACACATTACACGAGAGAAGTTTCTTTGCATGCTAGGATTGGAAGCACGTATGCCATATTGCTGACTGATTAAGTCTACCACCAAAGAAAAGATATAGACCTTCCACAGGCTTCCGCACATGTTCCCTCTTCCCAAAGTCATTGATTTTGAACATGTGAAGGAGTGGTTTCCCTGCAAACCGGAGCTTGTCTTTGAAAATATTATAAAAGTATTATGGTACACGAGGATTCAAACACAGCATTCACGCCGCCCTAAAGAAAAGGATAACGACCACCTTCGGTCAACAGTTACAACAACAAATACCAATAGCAAAAAACAGTAAACATCAGTATAACTCTAAAAATAACACCAATACACTACCGCTTATCAGTTCAGCTGACTTCGTCAACAATCTTCCTGCAAGAGCTAACCTTGTAGCAAAAATGCCAACTCTTCTGCTTCCATGCCATTATTATATTCGTTATTCGTGGTGGATTGGCAGTATCGGTATAGCGTCGGACGCCATGCTTTCCAGTATAGTTACGTCCCTTTACGATCTGAGTTCAAATCCCGCCGAGGTTGACTTTGCCTTTCATCCTTACGGGGTCGATAAAATAAAAGTACCAGTAATGCACTGGGACAATTACTGGCCTTGTGCCAAATGTAGAAACAATTATTATATTCGTTAACTTTGCCTTTCATTCTTACGGGGTCGATAAAATAAAGTACCAGTAATATACTGGGTAATTACTGGCCTTGTGTCTAAAATAGAAACAATTATTATATTCGCAATGAATAGGTTATGGGGTTGATAAAATAAAGTACCAGTAACGCACTGATGTTGATTTAATCAACTTTCCTCTCCCCAAAAATTGTTGGCCATGTGTCTGAATCAGAAACCATTATATTCGTAATAAATTACAGTGCCATCCATCAAGCTAAAAGCACATAGTTTTAAGATGGAATTAAAGAATGAAAATCAAGATAACATGTGCTCATGAACGTTACCTCTCAATGTTAAACCTGAATGATGAAATAGTAACATCAATACATTAAACAAAGCTAGATTTCGTAAATTTAATGAAAACAGACAGCATTATATTATTACCAGTGTAAATGAAATAGTATATAACGAAACGGTGCGATGGTGCGTGGCTTTGTGGTTAGAGTATTGGGCTAGTTACTATTATTATTTGTGGCTAGTTCGATTGCCGGCGGCGTGTTGTGTTCTTGAGTTCTTGAGCAAGACACTTTATTTCATGTTGCTCCGCTCCACTCAGCAGGCCAAAAAACGGGTTGTACCTATAAATCAAAGGATCGGCCTTGTCACTTTCTGTGTCACACTGAATCTCCATGGGAACTACATGAAGGGTATGCGTGTCTGTGGAATGCTCAGTCACTTGCACGTTTATTTCACGAGCAGTGTGTTCCGTTGATCGTATCAACTGGAACACTCTTCGTCGTAACCGACGGAGTGCCAGTTATATGATGTAACAGTTACACTTGTTACTAGGGAAAGTGAAAGAAAAGAAAACATCCCTTTAGATATACTCATATGGAATATGACATTGAAAAAGAAAATAGAAAGATGTAGGAAATAAGGGAAAGGATATCTAAATCCACAGTGAAATCATTAACATTATGAGAGTACTGAAAAGGGAGGTAAGTGTAAAAACCAAACTCTATAAGAATTAAAGGTAACTGACGAAGCGGCAAATGCTTCATAAATACAAAATAAAACACTTAGAAACCAAAGAATGCATGAAATAAAAGATCTTAACTAAATAGCATTAAAAAGAAATCTGTCGGTATAAAAAGTCACAACGAAACAAACATTTCGACTTCAGCCCCAAATTGATTTTATCCGGAACTAGGTAAAAGTCAAGTAGAAATCAAATAGAAATTAAAGTAATATCAACAGCAAGTGAAGTAGAAGAATTCCGGGGAGAAGTATGGACAACAAATTAATCACCATGGATGAAATTGCTAAAAGACAAAAAACAAAAAAAAACAAAAAACAAAAAATAGTAATAACAATAAAATTAAAATAAAAATATAAAACACATTAGTGAACGTAACATTTAAACAATCGAGGGAAGCCAAAATAACACATAAATTACTAACATACACACATTAGCTCAGACAGTATGAAAAACAAACAACTGGAAGGCTCCATGACATGATAAGATTAAAAAATATAACAGACACATAGGATTCTAGCAGAGACGTTTAATATAATACAGAAAGAGACGAACACGAGATTTTACTGGTTTACTGAGAGGAAAATCATCTGAATGCCCAATACTAAAGAAACGCAAGTTCTATTTCTAGACAGACAGAAGGGACGATAAAAAATGCTCATACGATTGTAAAGAGTAAATAGTAATCAACAAAGTGAAAGGCACATTAGATGTAGTCCGGAATACACTATATCTGAATGATGTAGTCCGGGATACACAACATCTGAATGAAACAGGGATAATTGTGACTAGCGGCTTTAATCATATATATATGTTCAATCAAATATAGCACAGAGATAAACAACAACAACAACAACAACAACAACAACAAAAATAACGACTATAACAACAGACGTTCTATTCGTCCATCAGCCATTCATCGATCCATGCATGCATGGATCGATGAATGGTGTTTGTGTGCACGCTGGTGTGTCTGTGAGTTCTTCGTCGTTTTTTTTTGTGTGTACATGTGCGTGTATGTGACTTTTTTCTATTGTTTCTATGTATGTGAGTGTGTGTGTGTTTGCGCGCGCGTGTGTGTGTATGTGTTTCTGTGTATTTTCACGTGTGCGTATGAGTGTCTTCGCGTGTGTGTTTGTGTCTTTCTGTCTTGTCGGTAGGGGAATTATTTTGTGTGCATGTATGTAAGGGTAAGTGTGTGTATGTTTATGTATAGGTATGTCTGTGTGTGAGCATGTGTGTGTGTGTATGGGTGGGAGAACGACGGGGCGTGAAAGATGTTTCAAATTCCAGCAGAGAACAGGACGCTGTACTGATGACGGCCGTAAGCCAGAAACGCGTCGACAGTTATCCCCTACTGCTTCTACTGGAATCCGTTAGATGGCGCTAGCTGTCAGCTTTTCAATATTCATAGTTAAAGGGCTTTCAAAATCTTTATTCGTTAACATATCGTATATCATTAGATATACAAACTTCACATACTTATATCTATAATGCTATGTCTGAAAACTTTGAGTATATAGTATATATATATATATATATATATATAATTACACTATTACCAAAGGAATCAGGAGACTATATATATATATATATATATATATATATATATATATATATATATATATATATATATAATATAAGATCAAAAGATGGTTAAAGGAGTTCCATGTATTTTATTATGCGCATTTCACCTCCTACATATATATATATATATATATATATATATATATATATATATATATATATATATATATATATATATTTATGTACTTGAATTAAGGTATTTCTATCTGGCTAAAAAATTATTGTCATTTTGCAAAAAAAACACAGTAGTGTTGATCATATATTTTTTAATTTTTAATTTCTAAATTGTAATATATATATATATATATATATATATATATATATATATATATATATATATATATATATAATTACACTATTACCAAAGGAATCAGAAGACTATATATATATATATATATATATATATATGTGTAGAAGTTCTATTTAAACTGTTGGGATAGAACAAGCTAAAATATTTTTATAACTGATATAAAGCACTCAAGTAATTATTGGAGTAAAAATACGATATATTAACAAATGGAAACTATATTTATAAAACCATATTTATTTCATTATACATATTTCAAGGACACCAAGTTAAATTATGGTGTGCTTTCATCAGATAAAATATAATATATAATATATATATATAATGGTCGCATTCTTTAAGGGTATGTCAATATTTATTTATAAAACTGATCTATATTATATTTTATCTGATGAAAGCACACCATAATTTAACTTGGTGTCCTTGAAATATGTATAATGAAATAAATATGGTTTTATAAATATAGTTTCCATTTGTTAATATATCGTATATATATATATATATATATATATATATATATATGTGTGTGTGTGTGTGTGTGTGTGTGTGTGTGTGTGTGTGTGTGTGTGTGTGTGTGTGTGTGTGTGTGTGTGTGTGTGTGTGTGTGTGTGTAATGTTGGCATATAAACCCAAATATGACCTCAGATAGTTTTCAGTTGGCAGCAATTCAAGGCACATCGAATTTATTAGAACTGAATGGACAAATGCACATACTGACATCTGAAAACACACACACACGCGTATATATATATATATATATATATATATATATATATATATATATATATATATATATATATAATATATAACGAAGGCTTGAGCTCTGCAGACGGGGTTAAACATTTTCCTATATATATATATATATATATATATATATATATATATATATATATATATATATATATATATATATATATATATATATATATATATATATATAATACATATATATATGTAAATACATATATATATGTAATACATATATATATGTAATACATATATATATGTAAAACATACATATTATGTATGTATGTATGCATGTATGTATGTATGTATGTATATGTATATATATATATATATATATATATATATATATATATATATATATATATATATATATATATATATATATATATATAGACACACACATACTTATGTCTGTATGTATGTGTATCTAAATATATATATATATATATATACAAACACGGAGAAAGAGAAAATTTGTGTTTTTACAATAATTAGATAACGAAAGATTAGAATTCCGTAGACGATGTCGTTAATGAAGTCACTAGAAGATTGCAAGCAGCTCTGAACAGAAGAGAGAAGCACGATTTCCCCTCTAAAAATGAGATTAGATGAATGTAACTGGATAAGAAGAAATATGTGGACAACAATGGTAGTAGTTGAAGGATGGAGAAAAATATAGCCACCGAAAATGGTAGAATATGGTAAAGAAATAAAAATATTAATATTAATACACAGTTCAAGAGTAACCAATCTTAAAGAGAGAGATGGAGATAGGAGAGGAGAGATATGAGAGGAGAGATTGGTGAATTAGTTAGAAGCCAAAGCGTAAAGGCATGTGCTCAATGTGCAATATGCAGTAGAAAGCAGCTAGGTGGCTGGGTTCATGCAGAAGTTAGGTGCGCAGAGCTGGAAATATTCATTAGTTAAGCCAAACAAGACCACAAATTTCACAAGGAAGACATTAGTAAAAGATTGTCAACATTTTAGTTTTAATATTAATATATATTTTACGATAGAGAAACATTTTCTAAATTAACTTAAAACACTAACGTAGAATAAATAAATGGATTTAAAACACAGAAAACAGTCAAACGCAGGTATAGAAATGGCATTAATGTTATGTGTGTGCGTTTGTGTGTGTGTGTGTCTGTGTGTATGTATGTGTGTGTGTGTGTGTATGTCTGTGTGTGTGTATGTGTTTGTGTGTGTATATATATATATATATGTCTGTGTGTGTGTGTGTGTGTGTGTGCGTGTGTGTGTGTCTGTGTCTGTGTCAGTGAGCATGTGGGAATTTTATTGAATTACTATATTTTATCAGGCTTTCTTAAGTGTATGTGTGTGTATAGGTGTGAGTGTGGGTGTGTTTGTGTCAGTGAGAATATTTGTATGTGAACATTTGAGTGTGTGCGTGCGTTAATGATTGGCATTGGATGAAATTATGGATGGGTGTGTAAGTATGTGTATGTGCATAAGTGCATGTATGCACGTGTGTGTGTGTGTGTGTGTGTGTGTGTGTGTGTGTGTGTGTGAGAGAGAGCGTGCATGTGTCATTGCGATGTTTTTAAATTTCATATTTTTCTCACCAAATATAGAAATATTATGCTCAGTCGTGCTTATATAGAAATGGATGGGCAGACACTCTCACACATACTTAGACTACATATACATACATGTACAAGAACATAAATCCACACACACACACACACACACACACACACACACACACACATACACACACACACACACACACACACACACACACACACACACACACACACACACACACACACACACACGTAGATATATAAACTATATATACATATTTATATTTATATATATATATATATATAAATATGTATATATATATATATATATATATATATATAAATATATATATATATATATATATATGTATCATGTTTAATGGAGTTGTGTGGGGTACCGTTACCTCATTTCTTTCTTAGCTTTGTTCACATTCAAGTTTTCCATTCAATCTTCAATGTTTTTACTTTGTCTCACTTTATTTGATTTTATCGTTTCTTGTTGCTATTGTTGTTGCTGTTGGTGTTGGTGGTGGTGTTTGTGGTGGTGATGGTGGCGGTGGTGTTGTTGAGAATGTTTCATGTATTTATGATTCCAAGAGAGTCTGATCACAATTCAGTAGCCGATGTATATATTGTAGTTCCTTGGAAGGAACGAAAGGAAAAACACCATTACATCCCGAAGGAGTTGCAGTGCCGTTGTCTTGACACTCAGCAAATTTTGGCCATTTTATACCTGGTAGAGCCCATCACTCTTGCAGAGAGAAATTGAGAAAGAGAGAGACAGAGAGAGAGAGAAAACGAGAGAGAGAGAGAGAGAGAGAGAGAGAGAGAGAGAGAGAGAGAGAGAGAGAGAGAGAGAGAGAGAGAGAGAGAGAGAGAGAGAGAGAAAATGAGAGAGAGAGAGAGAGAGAGAGAGAGAGAGAGAGAGAGAGAGAGAGAGAGAGAGAGAGAGAGAGAGAGAGAGAGAGAGAGAGAGAGAGAGAGAGATGACAACTCGACCTCAGGACTGAACTGGAACTTTATTTATCGACCTCGAACCGAGGAAAGGCAAAGTTGACTTGAGCCGAATTTGGTAAAATAAATGATTTCCCACTTGCTGTCATAATTCTTGCTCTTCGATTTCAGGCTCCAAATATATTATATGAGTTGGTAATAGTGAGTTTTTAAAGAGCATTCTATCAATCAAATATATGATTTAGAGACTGAGTTAATATTAACATAAGCTGTGTAAATAATATTTACGATCGGGTTAGTA
>OZ024746.1:84179242-84201742 GCA_964016885.1 Eledone cirrhosa | reverse complement strand
GTCCAGCACTATGTGTCAATAATTGTCACAAGTGTAGTGTTTGTACCAGAGTTTTCAAGTCGCTGGCTGGACTAAAAAGTCACACTTGTTCAGCGCCTCGGTAGGGGTTCTCCTACATGGATATAAAGTAGTGGCCGTATTCGATAACGAGTTGGCAGCCACCATGTATATATATAAAACCTGCGGCTCAGTATTT
Organism: Eledone cirrhosa; assembly: GCA_964016885.1. Classification (NCBI taxonomy): domain Eukaryota; kingdom Metazoa; phylum Mollusca; class Cephalopoda; order Octopoda; family Eledonidae; genus Eledone; species Eledone cirrhosa. The sequence goes on along the minus strand of OZ024746.1, from coordinate 84,201,546 downwards.
ACGGATGATGTTGATCTTTTCTTCTGTGCGGGTTATAGCTACTGTTCCTCAGAGAGTGGGATTGGCCCAGTGCACAGTCTTTCCTCATTTAAAAAAAAAAATCTTCACGCACAGGCATTGCACGATAACATTAAATAATTGTTTCTACCTTTGGCAAAGGCCAGCAATTACCCAGTACATTACTGATACTTTATTTTATCAACGCCGTAAGGATGAAAGGCAAAGTTAACCTCGGCGGGATTTGAACTCAGATCATAAAGGGACGTAACTCTATGCTTAAATAATAACTATTAATAATGTTATATCGTGCAATGGCCATACTCGATATCGAGGGAGCAGCCATCATATATATATATATATATATATATATATATATATATATATATATATATATATATATATATATATATATATATATATATATATATATATATATATATATATATATATATATATATATATATATATATATATATATATATATATATATATATATATATAAATAGGTTGCTCGCCACAATACTGTAATAACTGTTTCTATTTTTGCCACAAAGCCAGCAATTATCCCAGTACATTACTGGTACTTTATTTTATCGACCCCGTAAGGATGAAAGGCAAAGTCAACCTCGGCGGGATTTGAACTCAGATGTAATAATAGTTGATAACTAAAAGTAATAGAATAAATTGGGTTTTAAAAGAAGCCGTGAAACAGGAAAAGTTGGACAAATACGCCTGCGGGGATTCGAACAAAACACCTCTTATGGTTCACATATATGTATGTATGTATGTATGTATGTATGTATGTATGTATGTATGTATGTGTGCATGTATGTATGTGTGACTATGTGTATGTGTGTGTGCATGATATATTTGTAAACAATATTTTTTTTCAGAACATTGATAACCGGTTGCTTAAAGACGAACGGGAACAAATATGCCCTTGTTACGTTTTTTAAAGAATCAAGCATACATGGAATCACATAAACAATAACACACATATACACATATACTCATATATACATACACACATATACACTCATGAATAAACTCATACACACACACATGCACAGATGCATACGCAGACACAAAGATACACATGCAGTCATATAGAAACCTAAAAATACACACACATACACACCACACAATAGTGCATAGGCTATTTGGCGGGAATACATAAACACACAGATGTGCACACATACATGCGTGCATACACACACATACACACACAATACACACACAAATATACGCACACACACACACATACACATATACACACACAGATATATACATACATACATATTTAGATAATCACATACACACACAGATATACACATATACATTTAGATATAACATACACACACACACACACACACAGCTATACACATACGCACACAGATACACACATACACACAGAGATATACACATACACATTTAGATAAACACATACACTCACAGATATACACACATAGACACATAGACATATACACATATATACACATATACACACACACACATACACACACACACATATATATATACACATACACATACACACACATACACACACATACACATATACATATACACACATAGACATACACATACACAGACACACACGGGTGAGCATATAAACACACACTTGACTATTATATAATACTTAATGAATAAAGAAAGTATATCAACAGAGCCTCGTGAGATGGAATGGCTCTTCCAGCGCATCTCCCTTACCATCCCCCGGGGAAACGCCTTCTCCATCCTGTCCCCCGGGGCTGTGGGGAGGCCAGCACGTGGGACCCCATTTGCTCACCATACGGATTAAGACGTACAACCTCTCTTTTTTTTTTATTTACTATTTTACAACTGGTGTTGTATTATATTACGTCATTATGTGGAGGGAGGTGGATTGGCAGTATCGGTAGCGGCTCTGACGTCATGCTTTTCAGCAAAGAGTTACGGCCCTTTATGGTCTGAGTTCAAATCCCACCGAGGTTAACTTTGCCTTTCATCCTTACGGGGTCGATAAAATAAAGTACCAGTAATGCACTGGGACAATTGCTGGCCTTGTGCCAAAAGTAGAAACAATTACGTGGAGCGATGAGAACGATTTCTTGCAAAGACAAAACCACGTTTATGGTATAAAGGGAGTCGTTAGACTAATATTCTATTTAGAATAACCGAATGATTCTCAGCTCCGGAGTTTAAGAATAATGTAAATAAAGTTGTTAAACGAAAAAAAAATAACCAAAAGAAAACTAATACTATTTAAACAAATAAGTAATTAAACAGTTTTAACGTCTTTCGTCTTATTCCTTTTCAAAGTACAACCATTTTGGCAGACATTGATTTTTTAACGAAAGTCATTTTTCAGAAGAATGCTTCCACCATTCCCTATTGATTACTGTTTTCGACACTGTTGATTCCGGTGAAATATTCTAACATTTAAATGGCCGTTACAGCAAGCATTGTTTTACCCCCTTCCTCTCCCGTCCCATATATATATATGCAGCATAGTTATTCTTAGCCTGCTTCTTTAACCTAATAGGTGTTTTTTTTTTAATTCTTATCAACAAATAGCTAGTAAATATCCGGATTAGTTCAGTTCTTCATGTTGGTATTTCTGTGTGTGTATATATATATATATATATATATATATATATATATATATATATATATATATATATGTATATATATATATATGTGTGTGTGTGGTGTGTGTGTGGGGGGGGGGGGGGGTTGTGTGGGTGTGTGTGTGTGTGTGTGTGCGGGTGTGTGTGTGTGCGGGTGTGGGTGTGTGTGTGTGTGTGTTATATAATCTCTGCTATGGTATTGAGTACTTATTCTCACGTTCGTCAATACTAACGGATATATATATATATATATATATATATATATATATATATATATTGGTGTGTGTGTGTGTGTGTGTGTATATATATATATATATGTATAACTAGATGTTTTGTTATCGTATTCACCTATTTCGCCAATTTCTTCCCCGGATGACTTGTAGATGTTGATATGAACAAAAAATATGTTCCACAAATACATTCCGCTCATGACCATCAAGTCTTTGTGTAGCAAATGTAAGGCGGCGTATTTGGCAGATTTATTTCTACGTACTTATCTAAATAGGTTGGTTCTGTTTTTCAGTTCCTTATTCATTTTCTTACTATCAGTTTCTGTAAGTCTTATCGGTTCTAAATATTTTGATAATTCAGGAAGGAGCAATGATAATCATGTCACACAACACTGTAAAATTATATATTCAATATACAATGTATTTATTAAGTGAAGGCGTGTGGCTGAGTGGTTAGAGACCAGGTGATGCGTTATGTCCTTGAGCAAGACACTTTATTTCACGTTTCTCCTTCTACCTGGAGTTGCGACCGATAGATAGTATTAGCAATTGGAAAGACCAACGGAAACATTGTTCCCTCGGTCCGATTTGACGAAAGTCGATCGTTTCTTTCTTATATATAATAAATATACATATATTATTTTTGTGGGTATTTTAAGCCGTGTTTATATCACAACTACCCTAGTACCAGTAGAGGAGTGTTGAATATATGTTGACGAAAGCTTACTTACATATAGTGAAAGCTTTATTAGTTAGTATTAATTAGCGATAACGCTAGCAGAGCGTAATTCATAATAAAGGCGTATAGGGACCCGTATACAATATGTTTATATATAATTGTTTCTACTTATGCACAAGGCCAGCAATTAACCAGTGTATTACTGGTACTTTATTTTATCGACCCCGTAAGGATGAAAGGCAAAGTTAACTTCGGCGGGATTTGAACTCAGAATGTTTATATATAATAAACATACGTATAGTCTCGCTGTACTATGTGAAACATATCTTTAAGACTTTCAAGTACCTACTGATAATGAACAAAGATTCTGAAATATATGTATACAACACTCTTTCGCCGGTATCTAGGAAGCAGTGATATAATCAGAGTTTAATATACTTCCAACGAGACTATATGTATGTTTAGTATATGTAAAAAGTATTCTGCATGAATCAATATACGCTTTTATTATAAATTTCTTTATTGCTTTTATTATAAATATAGTTAGCTATACAGATGGGTGAGTTATTATACAATGCCATTTCTGACATGTCATGGCACATTGCTAAGTATACCCAACTGTAGGTGGTGTCATAGTTAACCAGGAACTCGGGCTAAACTCCAATGAAATTACTCATGTCTGTGATTTGAGATGTTCGTTTCTTTTCTTTAGCCTTCCATCACACCATAAGATTTTTATGACATTCTCAGAAGCAGAGCAGCTTTTGTCACGTACTTACTTCTCTCTAAAATCTCATACCAAGTATGAAAGTATGCAATATGTACTTAAATGAATTCTTAAATAAATACTTGAAATGCGGACATGTTGCGGATCACCTTTGACAGTGTAGTCGATCATATCGACCGTGGTTTGGTTCTTAGTTTATCGATTTCTATTTGCCGAATGTTAAACTGCAAAAATACGGTAATAAAGGGACACAAGACAAAACAAATACAACATTGTTTTGGGATCAGTGTAAGCATAAACACACACATTCACATAGACACATCTATACACACTCATACAGACACACACTCATGCACCCACACACACACACACATACACATATATATATATATATATATATATATATATACACACACACACATACACGCACACACTCACGTGTATATATACGAATCAGGCATCTGCACAGTTTCCGTCTTCAAAATTCCACTCCCAAGACATTAATCAAGACGAGGCTATTGTAGAAGACATATGTCCTAGGTGACACGCAATGGGGATGACGGAGTTGACAAGAGAGATTCTTAACCACACACCCTTGTTTCTGCCTATATTACAATAGCTATTTATTAAAAATCACGCGATTCCTTGGTTTCAGATAAATCAATGATTTCTAATTAAGGCACATGGCCAGCAATTTGTGGGGAGGGGAAAGTCGAATACACCGACTCCAGTGCATTACTGGCACTTTATTTTATCGACCCCGTTAGTATGAAAAGCAAAGCTAACCTCGACGGTATTTGAACTCTGAAGATTATGACGGGGAGAGGCGACACACTTGGCATATTATTATAGTTGATAAATAATCCCGGCCAAGAGTGGATATTGTTGCTTCTAGACTACATAAGTATATAGAACGGAGACGAGTTAGATATAGAAGGTGGGAAATTTAATGATCGAGTAGGAATACAATTTGTGGTTGGCGTGAAAGTAGCAGGTTGTTGGAGCAAAATCCATGGATGTTGTGTTCCAGTAGGTGGACTATTGATCTTTTTATTAGACCACTATAAGGCATTGAATTCAGAAATAAAAAAGCCTACAAAATCCTCCAACAAATGAACAAAAAAAAAAATGGGAATTAAAAGAAAGGTGTAAAAATATCAGCAACGATATATGCTAAATGTGTAAATAATTAAACGAAAGGAAGATGGGCCAACTGGATATTGTTACTAAGTATGGAAACCGGTTTTCTCCATAAATGTACATGTGTTGTTATAAACCAGGCAACGCTAATGTAACTATACTGGCACATAACACATGTAATTTAAGTCTGCTGCAGGTATTTACTGAAATATTCTTTTAAAAAAACAAATCATGAAAAAAACAAACAAAAAAAAAACATCTGTAATCTCTAGAGATACACAACACTGACTATTCAGAACACGGAAAATATTTACTGCTGCTGTTGCTGCTACTACTACTACTACTGCTACTGCTACTATTGCTACTACTACTACTACTGCTACTGCTACTGCTGCTGCTGCTGCTGCTGCTGCTGACTTTCTCGCATTGATAACAAAGCCTCAAATTGTAGGACTGGCATTATTGACCGAATCCATTCATGATGATGATGATGATGATGGTGATGATGATGATAATGATGATGATGATGATGATGATGATGACGACGATGATGATGATGATGATGATGATGATAACGGTGATGATGATGATGATGATGATGAGGAGGAGGAGGAGGAGCATGGATGGATGGATCCTCCGTTGACTTCGAAGATGAACATTCAGTTGCTTGATCAACCTTCTCTTTAAATTGAAGTGGCTGAGTATTCCTAACGATGCATGAACTGTTAATGTAATTCTCTGGCTGATTCAGTGTGACATAATGTGTAGCCTGAGTGGATCTTTGAATTACAGGTACAATCCATTTGATGAGCTTCCACACAGTTTCTCTCTATCTGAATACACTCACAATGTTTGGGTCGACATAAGGATCGAACACGTAACATCATGTTTGCGAAGCGCACTTCTTAACCACTTGGCCGGACTCACTTCCAAAGAGCACAAAGGGTTGGAACAAACACTGAAAACGTTCTGATTCACTAACGACTGTCAAATCACACCCTACCATCTTAAATAAGGAAAGGAAATAACACCAAATACTTATTTTTAAAAATAGGATGGTCATGGCTGCAAATCCTTTCATCATAGGCCTGCTTGATCAGGGCTGACCTGGGGCTAAACAATAACAGCAACAAGAACTTTTCCCAGGAAGAGCCAAAATGTGAACACCTGCGCGATTGCTCAGTTTTCATCAAATCTCAAAATATTTGAAAACAGGCAAAGAACATATTAAATCATGCACGCTGTCTAGAAAAACAAACAAACAGGATAGTTACTGTTGGAAAATATTTGATTATAGCTCAACTAAATCAGGGCTGACCTGAAGCTCAACAGCAATCACAATGACAACGATAATATCAACTGTCTATCCCTGGCAATGTTATTGAATTAGCCACATCTGAATAGGAAATGTGTTTCGACTTATATGCCTATCTTAGAAAAAGCATAGAAACAAAACTATAGAATTATTCCTGTACAAAAAGGATTCAGACGTAGATGAATAACCCGGATCTGAAAACAGGTTTGTCGAGTGAGCAGGTTCTGTGAAGGACAAAATCCTCACCATATCGAGTGTAATATCATTTCTGGCATGTAAGTTTACCTGAAAAATTATGGGCATTGGGCTATGTGTCTATCAGTGTCTATTGTTCCATCTTCCCAGATCAATTCTAGTCGGGTGAAATATTTTTAGCAAGTCAAGCGACATTCTTAGGAAACCAAGGAATCATTTACATTATCGTAATAAGAAAAAGAACGGACAGCCCATTAGGTAATGTAATCGTAGATTTAGAAAAAAAAACAGGATGGTCACGGCTGGAACTTTTTTGCATTTTATCCTTTCAATATCGTTGGTACCAGGTGTATACCAAATCTGATTTGATCGACTATGTACCTCAATCCAACCAATTATATATATATACTAAAAAAATCATTATTACAAGGATATCATTGTCTGAAGAATACACAATGTAAATCACGCGAAGAATAAATAGCACGGGAAACGGATACAGAAATATTGATAGCTGAAAATCGATATATATGAACTGAAGAATGGATACAGAGGAAGTAGATAACGCTGCCCGTTATTGATATGATCCAATAAGTTATTAAAACAACCATCGGGTATTTAATGCCATGCAGTGTGTGGGCATTAGCAAAGATGTATCGTAAAGTTGTTCGGTTGGAAACTACATAGTCCTATGTTCGATCCCGTTGCATGGTACTTTGGGCAGGTATCTTCTACGATAGTCTCGTGTAAGCAAAATTTGTTAAAGGAAACAATACACACACGCACCAAAAGCATTGGAAGCTTTACGCAGCCGGTGTCTTGCCTTTTCATTAAGGGTGTTGCTGTTGGAGAGAATACGACCCATGTAGACAAACTTATCCACAACCCTCAGTATTTTTTCTTTGACATATATATATGGCTTTCCGAGTGCATGTTGGTATATCAACACTGTCTTTTTCAGGCTGATTGTCAGCCCAAACTCATCACATGCTGCCGAGAAGCAATTCATCAGGAGTTGAAGGTCTTCTTCTGTGTGGCTAACAAGATCACAGTCGTCTGCGTGAAGAATATCACGTATCAGTGTGATATAAACATTTCTATTTACACTTTTCAAGATTATGCTTGGATCCGCGTAAAAATGTATCTATTTCTTTTGGGGGTCTTACAAGTGTTGGAGTATACACACTGACCAAAGTCATAAAACTATTAAATTGGAGCAGTAACTGAAGTCTTTTGTACTCCCGACTTCTATCAACTACTCTCACACAGTCCCAATGTGCGTCTAAGACGCCGTTCTAGTCCACCTCTAACAGTAAATGGCGAGATGTTGCAAAAAAATATTTTCCTAAACAGTACTGTAGATACGTAGATCTCAAATGTATCTCAAATATGCATTGTGCCCATAACTTCTAATGGGGTTGTAGAAGTGCCGTCGTGATATACAGTAACTCTCAGGAATTTTAAACCTAGCAGAGCCCATCCTTCTCCTCGTCTGAACACAGCCGATTTCTTCCAGAGAAGAAGAGACAGTGGTTGAGAGAAAGTGAGAAAGAGACAGAGAAAGAATGGAACCCAAACCTTGACTGGTACTATTTTATCGACTCCGAAAGGATGAAAAACAAAGTTAACATCGCTGAAACTTGAAATCAGAACGAAGAGAGCCTAGCAAATACTGCAAAGCATTTTATCCGATGTTCTGAAGACTGCCAATTTGCTGCCTTTAAGCATAGCAATACGTTAATAAATAGGCAATCAGAGCGCAGAGAACCGGAACGAATACTGCAAAGCATTCACCTCCTACCATTTTATGATTGCGTAACTGATTTAGTTTAGTTCTCTAAAATAGTGAGCTATAAAGTATTAATGTATACTACAATACAATGCTTATAATACCTTCCTTATTGTAGACGTACAATGTCCACTGCTGATTACGAAATCTAGATAACGTAATCAGATTACGTTACGTTAGTAATCACTACTAACGAACATTCTGAGTAGTTGAAAGATTTCATTTCATGGCTACAAAACAACTAAATTAAAATATTAAACTAATTACCGAATTTTTTAATGATTTTTCTTTTCGAAAATTTGAAGTATTACGCATTTAATTTTTTTTCCACTGGGATTGTGTTCTACTCTTCATTATAAACATGGGGATCTATCCGTGGCGTGTTTTGTCCTGGAGGTATGGTAGTTCTAAATTGGATTTGTCCCTGGCGAGTTTCATCCGAGTGAGTTATGTCCTATGTCGGAATGGTTTTGTTCAAGGGGCTTTTATCTTACACTCCTCCATTAATCCATGTTTTGTAAACATTCTAATTCTTGAAATGGTGTCTCTTCGTATTTACCTTATATATGAATTTATAAGGTGTTGGGTGGCAGAATCATTATAGCCCTTTGTGGAGTTTCTTTTCCTGTATATTACTCTGTTAATGGACCACGGTTGGGGTTACATAAACGCATAATCAGAGGCGACAATTTTATAGAATGATTTCTCGTATAAGCACAAGGCCAGAAATTTGGGGGAAGGGGAAAGTCGATTAAATCGACCCCAGTATGTTACTGGTGCTTTATTTTATCGACCCCGTAAGGATGAAAGGCAAAGTTAACTTCGGCGGGATTTGAACTCAGACCGTAAAGGACCGTAACTCAATGCTGCAAAGCATGGTGTTCGACTCTCTACCGATACTGCGAATCCACCGTAGAATGCGAACGATATGTGCCAAGAATTAAACTCGAACGTTCTTCCATTCACACACACCGCTGCCATTCACACACACCGCTGCCATTCACACACACCGCTGCCATTCACACACACCGCTGCCATTCACACATACCGCTGCCATTCACACACACCGCTGCCATTCACACATACCGCTGCCATTCACACACATCGCTGCCATTCAAACACACCGCTGCCATTCACACTCACCGCTGCCATTCACATGTACCGCTGCCATTCACATGTACCGCTGTCATTCACATGTACCGCTGCCATTCACATGTACCGCTGTCATTCACATGTACTGCTGCCATTCACATGTACCGCTGCTATTCACATTTACTGCTGCCATTCACATTTACCGCTGCCATTCATACGTACGTAATTACAGCTTTCAGTTTCATTGGCTTTCACAAATAGTCACTAAATATCAATGAAAATTATTGAATGAAATTCTCCATACTGATCTATTTACAAAGAACTGCACAAAGTGTTGAAGGTTTAGTCATATATAGACACAAAGTTGAAAAAAGGCCATCGGCACTGTGTACATTGATGTTTTCCACCATTAAAACTTTCTGTACGTTTAAATATCATTTACATATACTTTAATTATAGACATTTATATATGTTTCAGAGCTTATCTAATCTTCATTCTTTATTATTTTATCATGATTAACAACAGTGTGTGTGTGTTCTCCCTGTATGTGTGTGAGTGTGTATATATATATATATATATATAAGAAGCAAAGAAAATTTTAAAGATACGAAAGATTTCCTGGTGGAAGTTCAGGTGTACTCCGGGTTGGTATCCAGTTTCGAGGTGAAAGTCCAATAAAAAAAATCCAACGAATTTTGAGAGGTCCACGTGAGCGTTGATATATATATACTGTATATGTATGTAAAAGGTAAACAGAAATAACAACACAATCGGTACAGTATATGGAAGGTAGCGTTAACCTAATATATACCTTCCATATACTGTACCTATTGTGTTGTTATTTCTGTTTACCTTTTACACACACACACACACACACACACACACACACATATATATATATATATATATATATGTGTGTGTGTTTACAATAAGAGGCAAAATTAGATTCAAGATTATAAACACCTATAAAATAAATATATTAAATAGAATTGAATACATAAATGTTTAGTACGTATCAATGGTTTGCATCATTTTCTGGGTTTCTTGATACAAACCAGCGTAACCAATGACATCTGGATCCCAGAAGAATCAGGGTTTCAGTCGTAATTGACAATGTACAACCAGCACCATAACTACAATAATTAAGGGTTTCTGATTTTAGGCACAAGGCCAACAATTTTGTGGGGAGGGGAAAGTCGATTAAATCGACTCCAGTACGTTACTGGTGCTTTATTTTATTGACCCCGCAAGGAGAAAAGGCAAAGCTAACCTCGGCGGGATTTTAACTCAGAATGTAAAGGGCCGTAACTCTATGCGACGAAGCATGGTGTCCGACACTCTACCGATTCTGCCAAAGCGCTACACAATAATTAATTGTTTCTACTTTCGGCACAAGGCCAGCAATTACCCCAGTGCATTACTGGTGCTTTATTTTATCGACCCCGTAAAGATGAAAGGCAAAGTTAATCTCGGCGGGATTTGAACTCAGATCATAAAGGGCCGTAACTCTATGCTGCAAAGCATGACGTCCGACCCTCTACCGATACTGCCAATTCGCGACGCTCATACTGTCAATCGGTTCAGTCGTAGCTGGCACTATGCACCCTCCCACCCATACACACGATTTACAATCACCAAAGAGACGATTAAAATGGTTAAAGAGATTACGATACTTTCAATATTTTGAAAGGATTTTAAAAGATATTCTGTGAAGAGTAGTCGGGAGAGGCGTGGACAACATACCCCTATATCAGGCATGTCAAACTGAGGGTCGCCCGAGGGGAACATGGGTCGCATATGTGTTGTCTGAGGGCCCCATACGACAACTAATTGCGCACATTATAACACATTTAAAAAAATTTTGTATCACGAAGATAAAACATGCTCACGCTGTAAAAACCTTTGTCCGGGCCGCAGGTGTGCTTGTAAAGACTTCATGCAGCCCGCGGGCCGCAGGTGTGCTTGTAAAGACTTCATGCAGCCAGCGGGCCGCATGTTTGACATGCCTGTCCTATACAATCCAAGACCGCCTAGCAAATATTTGCGATTGACGAAAGGACGACAATAATGTGTAAAAACAGACAAAGGGAAGAAGCTGATCAGACCAATAAAACTGTTTCCACCGCTGAAATTATCTACCTGGCGCAACTCCCAGGAGAAAAAGGTGGGATTTGAACTCAGAACGCATAGTGTCAAATCATTTATTGCAAAGCATCTTATCCAACTCTTTAACAACTCTTCCAATACATTGTCCCTGGACTGATACTTTATTTATCCGCCTCGAAGTGGGATTTGAACTCATAGCGCCGGAAAAATACCAAGATATTTAAACCGACGTTCTAACGACACCGCCAATTTGCAATACACGTATATGAAGGAATTACACGAGCTTATGTCTATGAAACTGCCGGTAATACACAAATAATTCAAACAGTCAACATAAATATTCTCAACTTCTACATTGTGTATAATTGCTCATTTCTTTCATGTGTAACCTGTCATGTACATACATACACATACAGACATACATAAATACTCACACACACACACACACACACACACACACACACACACACACACACACACATATATATATATATATATATATATACACGTGTGTGTGAATTCGGTGAAATAATGACATACAATCTTCCATAAATGACATTTTCTTTTGATTGTTTCATTATATAGTTTAAGATTCCAAATTAAACGTGATAGTTTTTTTCACATACGTGTAATATAAGCTGTTGTAAATATGTTCAAGTCATGTATTGTCAGTTAACAGGATCTTAAAATATTACTTCTTTAATTGCTTTGACTATTATTTGTGATATCTATAAATATCCATGACACTAAAGTGTCTATGTTTAATACCCAGCATTGTGACTTATTTTTCTGTGAACTTTTCTGCGTTTACCATATGTATGTATGTATGTATGTATGTATGTATGTATGTATGTATGTATGTATGTATGTATGTATGTATATAATTGTTTCTACTTTAGGCACAAGGCCAGCAATTATCCAGTGCATTACTGGTACTTTATTTTATCGACCCCGTAAGGATGAAAGGCAAAGTCAACCTCGGCGGGATTTGAACTCAGATCGTAAAGGGACGTAACTATGCTGGAAAGCGTGGCGTCCGACCCTCTACCGATACTGCCAATCCACAGCACAATGTGTATGTATATAATGGGAGAGATGACCCCTTAGCCTTTGTCAAGGCAGAATTCTATGGGAGAGATGACCCCTTAGCCTTTGTCAAGGCAGAATTCTATGGGAGAGATGACCCCTTAGCCTTTGTCAAGGCAGAATTCTAGGAGAAGGAAAACTCTGATATAACACCTGCAACTCTGATGGTATCCAATGATGTTGAGATGTTCTTCTTTTTGGTAAATATCATCTTGGTTAAGAGAGTGGGACTGGCTTTGTGCAGTGCCTTTGCTCACTATAAAAGCTTCACGGCACAGGCATTGCTTTATATCTGGAGATCTCTCTGCACTTGTCGTCACATGGTACCATGGGCCCAGCACTATGTGTCAATAATTGTCACAAGTGTAGTGTTTGTACCAGAGTTTTCAAGTAGCTGGCTGGACTAAAAAGTCACACTCGTTCAGCGCATCGGTAGGGGTTCTCCTACATGGATATAAAGTAGTGGCCGTACTCGAAAACGAGTTGGCAGCCACCATGTATGTATGTATGTATGTATGTATGTATGTATGTATGTATGTATGTATGTATGTATGTATGTATGTATGTATGTAATATGCATGGATATATATGCATACACACAATCACACATACACTCCCACACACAAACCATATATATATATACTGTATATATATATATAATTATATAGGAAAAAGTATGACCCCGACGGCAGAGCTCAAGTCGTTTCGACGGCTATTTCGACGGCTATTTCTGAGTCCAGAAATAGCCGTCGAAACGGCTTGAGCTCTGCCGTCGGGGTCATACCTTTTCCTATTACCCACTCTACTACCCTAAGTATTGAGTACTCTGGTGCGTTATGGTCCATCTGGTTCCTTACTACAATTCCTTTGTTGTAATTATATATATATATAGTGACGAAACATAAGTCAATTGCATGAACTCATAATCCTTTATTTACTGCTATATATATTTCGATGATAGCCATTGAGTGGCTATGACCTCATCAGGCAGTTAGCCAGTTCTTAGATATGCCAGCTCTGTGTTTATGGTGTTGATGGTATAAGAGTCTTGGGACATATGTATATATATATATATATTTGTGTGTGTGTGTGTGTGTGTGTGTGTGTGTGTGTGTGTGTGTGTGTGTGTGTGTGTGTGTGTGTGTGTGTGTGTGTGTGTGTGTGTGTGTGTGTGTGTGTGTGTGTGTGTGTGTGTGTGTGTGTGTGTGTGTCTATCTGTGGACGAATGTGTGTGTTTACTATTCATGCAGTAAAACAAACACAACAGATGGTGTAGGAGATTTAAGGAATGAAATTAAACGGGACAATAAGAATAAAAATCAATATTCAGATAAACAATAGAGAAACACTGAGTGTAATTACACGCGTAATTACAGCTGTTGTATCGTGTAGAACAGTTCGAGGTATCAGACAAGTCTATCATGTAGATCATCTGTCCCATTCCTTTGGTCGGAAAGGACAGTTTTCCTCTCTGATGGCTATAGGTAAAGAGATTGTGCAGAGGACAAAATTAAAAGGACTGGAGACAGATATCTTTCTCGCTTCAGTCAAGCATTCAGCAAGGTTTCCAAGAGAAAGGTAAGTATAGAGAATGAGGCACTTCACTGCAGTGTCCACAGAAGAGATCGCGGAGAATGCACACGGCCTTAGTAGTAAGATTTATTCAAGGTCTTTTAGGTTCTTTGATTGGACTTAGGAGGAGGGTTCGTGTTTCTATTATTTCATTCATTTAGAGCGCAGACGTCAGAGATGCGCATTGCTGAAGCTTAGAGAATGAAAGTTTTATAAAGATTTGTATAATTAAAATAGATATATGATAATTTCCTGCGATCAATAAATAACTAGTTAAATATCTTTACCGTGGAGTAGCATTGTGGAAATATCTAAAATGAAGAGGAGTATATGATGTTATGATTAGTAACATGATTTTGCGTGAATGAGTGTGAACTGTGTAATATAAAATGCAATCTTAATAATTTTCTTAGTACGATCAAAGCAAGAAGAGTAAAAAAAAACCCCAGATGTGTCAGTTTGCCATGCAGTTTAAATTATTTCATTTGAGAGAATGGGGCGCATAATATGTGACTAAGCTAGGGCTCTAAATACCCAGGCGCTGGCCCTGTCAAGAAGGCTGTATTTCTATTGGGCCATCTTATTTCATACCTTATGTATATTGTTTGTATACTTTTAAATCCCTGTTTATTTAAGTCTGCGCAAATCATCAGCGCAAAGTATTGGGTCTCCTTCATAAAACCTGACGGTGACTTCTAAAACTGCTTATTCTTTGGACACCGTTTTTTTTTTGTTTTTGTTTTATTTCTGCATTACCAGTACTTTCGTTAGACCTACACACGTCAAATCCTTCTGATGCTTTCTGTACAGTCAACTTTTCAACTCTCATAACGTTAAGACTAGGTATTCGTGCCTAGATTGTATAGCTTCCAGCATCACATACTACAACAAACGAAAATGTATCTACACAGGCCCCATTACATGCACCAGCTTGCAAATGCTCAAACCTTACTATTTGCTCCCTGGTCGTGGGAAACTTGCCCTTTAAAGGCTGTGATCTGCACAGCTTGCCATACTTCACCAAATGATATCCTGAAGAACTACATAGGCTTAATATTTTAAAGACTCATTTATTCAGCGTATGAGCTTCTTCAGATGCAGGAACAGGGGAAATTACACTTCCCGATTCCGTTTCATCTGGACGCTTCGAGGCCACAGGAACATCTCCAAAATCCCATATCACGTCCTTGTCTGGAATTACAAATGTTCATTTTATAAGTGTTCAGTCTGGTAGCTAATCCAATTTTACCTTAAATTGTGCGCTTAAGAGCTGAGGTATACTATAAATACATATACAGGCTGTCCCCCTAAAATTGTATAAACACTTTTATTAGAATGATGTTGAAGTGTGTATACATTTTTTTAGGGCATGCAGGAAGAATACAAAATTTAATATATAATTAAATCCGTTACAAATAATATGCAAATTTGTAGTTCCAGTTCGCTGTTACTGCTATATTTGGTGAGTTTATGAAATCATTAGTTGCGTGTTTCTCTGTGGGTTGTGAGAGATTCGTATATATTCTGAATGTTGCTCCAGCAAGAACTGAAACTCAGGCCAAGCTGTTCATCTTTTTCATTCTATGGAGTAATAATACGTAAATAAGGGTAATCTATATGTTTACATATATGAATATTTATGTTTACAGACACATTCTTGCAGCTTCACTTAAATCATCTACTGTTCCTGTACAGATATGTGACTATATATATCATATAAGGGCCTGAAGATATGTCACAATTTTGATTCCTCTTGTATTCTGGATTTTGGTCAATATTGGGCCTTGAAACCCTGAGTAGCCCTTTTGTTCCGTGTATGAACATAAATGAATGATTTATTCAATGTTTATATAGAGAGTAGAAAATGATGTGAGGTGGCTAGAAATAGCATGAATGTCTATTTACAGCTCACTCTGAATATACGCCACTTCATCTCTCTCTCTCTCTCTCTCTCTCTCTCTCTCTCAGTTAACTTTTATTTAACTCTTTGATAATATACATCCATTCGCGATGAATTCCCCCAACCAGCATGTAATCGTAAGGGTGCCGTCGTAACATATTGAGCAAAACCTTGGAGAGCCTATAGCTTGAGCAAAACCTCGGAGGCCCACAACCTATTTCTTTTAGGGAGTGAGAGGGATAGAGAAAGAGTGTGTGAGAGATAGAAAGAAAAATCGAAAGAGAGAGATTGGGCGGGGGAAATAGAGCGAAAAAGACAACGAGGAAGAGAAATACAGGAATTATCGACCAATGCACTGAAATGGTAGTTTATTTATCGATCTTGAAATAATGAAAAGAAAAGTTGGACGAACATCGTCTGCTGTCGTAACGACTCTGTCAAATTGCCGCCTTTAACATACAGCGTAATAGCACGTATACATAGATATTATGTATGTATGTATGTATGTATGTATGTATGTATGTATGTATGTATGTATGTATGTATGTATGTATGTATGTATGTATGTATGTATGTATGTGTGTACGTATGTATGTACGTACGTATGTATGTACGTACGTATGTATGTATGTATGTATGTTCTTCTGGTTTTATAATTTCACAAATTATTGCCAATAGAGAGAGAATCGGTCTCTAACATAGATACAAGACTCTCTCATTGGCATTTACACAACATCAACTAGGTAGATATGTATGCATCTCTGCATGCATGTGTGTGCAGGTATGGATGTTATTGTATGTGTGCATGTACATATGCTTTGTATCTGTATATGTAGTTATTAGATGCAGAATTTTTGGAATGTTTTACATATTTTTACTGCTCCATTAATGGATTGTACTTGTAATTTCCTAACTAGTTGTGTTCTTTCTGTTTTTTGTGAAGCCCAGCTTCTCAAGATTTGTATTGAGGCAGTTTCTAACATATCCCAGTGCCCCAATAATCACAGGCATAAATCTGAAGGTATGTATGTATGTATGTATGTATGTATGTATGTATGTATGTATGTATGTATGTATGTATGTTCTGGTTTTATTATTTCAGAAACGGATTGGCAGTATCGGTAGAGAGTCGGATGCCATGCTTTCCAGCATAGTTACGTCCCTTTGCCGTCTGAGTTCAAATCCCGCCGAGGTTCACTTTGCCTTTCATCCTTACGGGGTCGATAAAATAAAGTACCAGTAATGTACTGGGGTAATTACTGGCCTTGTGCCAAAAGTAGAAACAATTATTTCAGAAACCATTATTTTAGTCTTAGAAAATTATTGTTTATTGTTAGTGTTGTATTTAACATTTTACTCGTTATTTTTTTTTTTTTTTTGTAAACCCCCATGTCCCTGTCTTTTTGTGTTGTCCCCTCTATGTATGACCTTGTGGCCAATAAAGAAAGAATTATTTCATAAATTTTCACTAATATATATATAGAGAGAGAGAGACAGTGTTTAACATATACACATGATTCTTTCATAGGAATTTATACATCAACAAGATAAATATGTATATATATATATATATATGTATGTCTGCGTGTATATATATATATATATATATATATATATATATATGTGTGTGTGTGTGTGTGTGTGTGTGTGTGTGTGTGTGTGTGTGTGTGTGTGTGTGTGTATATATATATTTGTGCGTGTGTGTGTGCAGGTATGGATGTTATTGTGTGTGTGGATCTGCATGTTTTGAGTTATATGTGTACACGTGCGTATGTTTCTGTATCTATACATGTGTATACGCAGAATTTCTTAAATGGTTTACATATTTTTACACTTTCATTAATAGACTGTACTTGCAATTTCATAACTAGCCGCGCTCCTTCTAGTTCTGTGAAGCCTAGCTTCTCTAGATTTGCGCTAAGTAACATATCCAAGAGTCCCAATGATCACAGGGATAAATATAAAGGTATAGTCAGAGTGGAGTATCTGCAGATTCCTCATTAGTTCAGCATAAATGTTCTCCTTTTCACTATCTTTAGCATTATATTGACATCTGCTGGACAGCTGCCTTCAACTACTCTGCATGCCTTCTTTTCTCTGTCTCATATCACTATGTCTGGTTTGTTGTGTTTGCATTTTATTGGTTTGACTGGAATATTCCACCAGTACTCTTTTATCTTGTGCATGTATATGTCTTCTACATTGTTGTAACATTTTATATGTTTATTCTCGGAGCAATCTTTTCAACGAATTGCATTGTATATTGTTTTGGCCATTACATCATGCCTCATTGGTAGATAGTACCGTGATATCTTTGGACAGCTGCTTACGATGTAGGTGACATCTGCGATGTGTATTCCACAGAGTCTACATCTATTGCTACATCCAGGTGTTTTGCCTGCATCTCTATCTCTTTTGTGACCCAGGTATTTTGTAGTTATTTCCTGTTCTTGAATTGTAAAAGCATATCCTTCAAAGTGAGAGCCAATATAGCGGTTGTTGGTTCAGGATAGACTACTTTGTTTATCTATATTACTCTCAACTTGAAGATTACTAGCAACATAGACATGCATGAATTTTTGCTGATAAGCATGCAGTTTTTCATTACGGTATTGCTGTGTAATTTCCCCGTGAGTAAAGTTTTGGTTATCATCCAAGGAGCTCCTTCCCAACTCTCATGATGTTATCTTCCTCGTGTAGGCAGATATGTTTAATAGATGGGCTCCCATGCTTGGTGGCTCGTAGATGTTGTTGGGGAGATATGATACAACACTCAAATGCTGTCTGGACTGATGTTAGGCCTCTGCCTCGCTATTTACGTTTCAGGTAGAGGCGGCCTAAGCCACTGTTGATGTGGAAATTTCCGGTGTTTTTCGGGTTTTAATTGCGATGGCTCAAATTTCACCCAGTGTCCAATCAAGTATTCCAGATGCCGTAACCACGTCAAAGTTTTTCTTCTTCCCATTAATGTTCTTGGCATAGTTTCAGGTCACCCACAAAAAAATTATGGGGTAGGTTGGTATTCCTGTCCTCCTGCGAACCAATTATGTATTCGTCATATTTCTTGATCAGAAAGGCCCAGGGGTTTAATGACAGTATAAATAGTAACAGAAATATACCCCTGCGATATCCTATTTTATCAGTGAAAATAGACACCTCCTTCTCTGTATTTAACTTTAGGATATTAGCCTCGGAAGAACATAGGTTCTCCGTGGCTCTGATAACGGTGACTGAGACTTCATCCAAGATGGGGAACAGAATCGAATGTTTTCTTGTAATCCAGGCAAACTGTTCCTCCTATGTCGCCGCACCTCAGACATCGCGGTTATGTATGTATATATATATGTTTATATGTATCTACATATGTATGTTCTTCTGGTTTTATAATTTCACAAATGTTTGCCAATAGAGAGAGAGTCGGTTTCTAACATAGACACAAGACTCTCTCATTGGAATTTATACAACATCAACTAGGTAGATATGTATGCATGCATGTGTATAAATGGATGTTATTGTATGTATGGATGTGGATGTTTTGAGTTGTATGTGTGCATGTGTATATGTTTTGTATCTGTACATGTCTATATGCAGTTATTAGATGCAACATTTTTGGAATGTTTTACATGTATGTATGTATGTAGGCGGAAGAACTCATAAGAGTCAACGGTCATCCCAAAGTGTGTAAATATGTATATACACATGTACCGCGCGGTTAATCCACTGGGAGTGAAGGACCCCTAGCCTTTGTCAGGGCATTCGTCTAGGAGAAGGTAACTCAGGAAACTGGGATAACTCCCATATAAAACCTGCGGCTCAGTAGTTACCGATGATGTTGATCTTTTCTTCTTTTCAGGTTATAGCTACTGTCGCTCAGAGGGTGGGATTGGCTCAGTGCACAGTCTTTCTTCACTTTAAAAAATATCTTCATGCACAGGCATTGCACGATAGAATTAACTAATATCTTTTAATAATGGTATATCGTGCAATGGCCATACTCGATAACGAGGGGGCAACCATCATGTATGTATGTATGTATGTATGTATGTATGTATGTATGTATGTATGTATGTATGTATGTATGTATGTATGTACGTACGTACGTACGTATGTATGTGTGTATGTGTGAGCATACATGTAAAATGTGTATGACAATATTTGTGTAATTATATCACGTACTTTATAAGCATATTTGTACGTGTGTGTATGTATAAATGTGTATGTATGTGTGTGTGTTTATGCATGCATGCGTAGATATATTGACATTTATACACCTTAATTCTCATTAATCTTCTCTAAAATAACACCAACGCAGATAGATAGACAAACAAGAGGATAAAAGTAAACAGATAAACACCAGATAGATAGAGTGTTATATATATATATATATATATATATATATATATATATAGAGAGAGAGAGAGAGAGAGAGAGATATCGGTGAACAGATACATAAAGGTATATATATGTAGTGAATAAATGTATTCCTTTTCGGGATGAATGATAAAAAAGAATAATGCCAGAAATGTGATGTTGACAATGTTTATTTTACAATAACAATATTCGCTTGTTGGTACGTTGAACATCAAGTAATAAACTTTTGGCAGCAGTTATCACTACATTATTTTCTGGCTAGCTACTTCGAGCTAGCGTGTATGTTTGTATCAATACAACTATATAATAGACGTGAAATAACAGGAAGACGAAAGATTAGTGAAAATATAAGTAAACCTACTGCGTGAAGTTAAAATAGGTATGGCTTGACGTGCGGGGTCGCTCTCGATGTGTAATTCGTATGATATTTCGCAGTGAGTCGGGGAAGTTGTTGGCGAGACCGTTGGAGAAACGGTGGGAACTGTTGGCAGAGCCTGTCAAATGAATGCTTTCCCAGTGAGTCGAGGAAGCCGTGGCTGGATTGAGGTTTATGCTATATGAAGATGAGTGTGTACAATGAGATGCGAGCCTGTGTGAATCCAGGTGAGTTGAGCAATCTCGCGTTGCGTCCTCAGTGAGTCCAGGCGAGTCGAGCTTCATATATCGATAGCATGTTTCCGTACCTCAACCAGGTGAAAAGTGATCTTGCAGTATCCTCACACGAATCAAAAACATGTGAAAAGTGATTTCGCAGAATCCCTACACGAATCAAGAACATACACTATAGATAACAACATGTTGGTGGGTAACAAAGAAATGTGTGTGTGCATGCAGGCATATAATACAGTTTTTTAAAATGTGTGCATGCAGGCATATAATACAGTAAAAAAAAAATGAACGTTCAAATATAACCTGTAAAATGAAAGAAATAATTGTTTTTAACAAAAAGTTCAGTTTTTCTTTTTATTGAGTGTCTGCGTTCCTTTTTCTTTTAAATTTCTTTTAAATGTTATCGTTTCTTGCTAGGAAACTAGTAGAGTTGTCTGTTGTCGTTGTTGTTGCTGCTGCTGTCGAAGACGTTGACGAAGTGATTTCTCGGGTGTGTAGCATTTTCGCAGTGAAGTGTTTGGAACTGAATTGAAGAACATCGAAGCGAAGTCGCAGTAAATCTTTTGTAGAATCGAAGTTTGGTATATGTTTTGTTTTGCTTGTGTCGGTCACGTCGGACGTTAGAGACATCGATGAGTCGTGAAGTTTTCTAATGCTATGAAGAATAGGATTTGCAAGCGTCCTGTTCACCATTATGTGGGGGGTCACCATTTGTAGTGGATAAGTTGTACAGGGTGGACCCGTGATTGTAAATTTTTCAGTTAGGGATCGAAAACACTGACGGCCACAGTTGTTTTGCTCGTCCACACATATACAATTACTAAAGGGAGTTTTCTCAAATATTTCAACAGTTAATGCATATATTCCA
>OZ024746.1:84171742-84174242 GCA_964016885.1 Eledone cirrhosa | reverse complement strand
GAAATCAGGAAGACGATATTTTGGTTCGTGAAGACGTTCTCTGGCGATGGTCGAAAAAATGCAGCTCTTTGCTTGAACTTTAATCTGTTCTTATATATATATACTAGCCGAATTACCTGCGCCTTGCTGCGTTTCACACATTTTTTTTTGTAAGAAAATGATGATTGATTTTAAATCAGTGATATAATTTATGGAGAAACTCTGCATTTCAATATTACTCCATGTAAAATGTAATGCATGAAAAATTGGAAAACATTATTTTTTGTAATATATCAAAATCAAAATTACATTATTAAATCTTATTCTTATTTTGTTTCTTGTAAATAATTTTTTTCAAAATATCAATTCCAAACTTTTGTGAATAGGCATTATATCTTGTCATGTACCTAGGTTTAAATTTCATATAAATCGAAGGGAAAAAATGTTGCCTCCGGGGAACCCTAATAGGGGGTTTAACCCCCATTATGGTGTCTTAATATTATTGAAATTTGCTGAAATTTTGTGAATAAGCATCATATCTTGTCATTTACCTATGATTTAAATTTCATATAAATCGAAGGGAGAAAAGTTTCAGCGGGAGTTTTCAGCGGGCGTTTGTTTCCCCCCCCCCCCCCGGGAACCCTTTGATTAAAATGAAATATACTTATCCAAGTACCCTGGGCAATTTAGTTTCAGAATATATATGGTTATGAAGGTCTATCTCCAAAACCATAGGAGGAGTTCATGAAATCTTGTTCCATTTATAGACCAGAATTTTCACTATAGGGCCTTTAACCTCCATTAAGGTGTCTTAATATTATTGAAATTTGCTGAAATTTTGGGAATAGGCATCATATCTTGTCATTTACCTATGGTTTAAATTTCATATAAATTGAAGAGGAAACATTTTCCGCGGGAGTTCGTGCCTCCGGGGAACCCTTATAGGGGCTTTATATATATAGGAAAAGAGTCAGGACCCCGACGGCAGAGCTCAAGCCGTTTCGACGGCTATGGCTATTTCTGGACATTATGGTCCACCTGGTTCCTTACCCACACTTCCTTCGTTATTTATATATATATATATATATATATATATATATATATATATATATATATATAGAGAGAGAGAGAGAGAGAGAGAGAGAGAGAGAGAGAGAGACAGTGAGAGAGAGAGTGAGAGAGAGAGAATGTGTGTGTGTTTGTATGTGGGGTCAATTATAAGAACTGAGAGATTCACTATAAATATAGAAAATATATACATTTAGACGGTAGAATGAATTTATAGTTAAAATGAAGAGAGACAGAGATAGTGATAGACAGACAGACAGACAGACGGTGGCCGGGGGACGGTGAATGTATACCTGCGATCTTCGTTACTTTTATTATATATATATGTGTATATATATATATATATATATATATATATATATAATGTAATAAACAACAATAATTAAATAGCTCTGTTCTATACATAGAGCACTCTTCTTTCCTTTACCTTTTCTATGTAAATATTTAACACACACACTCACACACACACACACACACACACACACACACACACACACACACACACACACACACACACACACATATATATTTATATATATATATATATATATATATATATATATAGGTACGTTATTCCGGGTTGAATCGGAGGTAAGCACAGTAAGTAGGGTACTCAATACATTGCAGAGTATAAAAGTTTTAATATAGATGAGATTCTACAGGACTAGAACTGTTTCATTCTTTAGAAATCATCAGGAATTCCTGATGATTTCTAAAGAATGAAACAGTTCTTGTCCTGTAGAATCTCATCTATATTAAAACTATATATAATATATATATATATATTTCCTCCATATACTGTACCAATTGTGTTGTTATTTCTGTTTATCTTTTGCACACACACACACACACGCGCACATATATACATATATATATTCATATATATATATATATATATATATATATATATATATATATATATATATATATATATATATATATATATATATATATATATATATGTATATATATATATGTATATATATATATGTATATATATATATATAGAAAGAGAGAGAGAAATATATAGATAGATAGATATGTTTCTTTATTAGCCACAGGGGCACAAAAGAAGGGGATAAATACAAAAGGGGGAAGTTTACATACTATAAAAACGTGTAAAATACTATCACAAATGCAATTTAAAAATTAATCGATTTTCCCCAATAGGGGGAGACATTACATATGGGTAACACATACCCCTGAAAAAAATGTGCAACCCTCAACTCCAGGAGTACGAAGAGTTTGTACCCCTTTCCTCTCTTCCCCCTTTCCCTCAACCTACAGGCTGATATAGAGAGAAGGCCCATTCACTCGGGCCATTCTCGCCACTTTCACCCACCTTTCATAAAACTTGCTGGGGTACAGCACCTCTCTCTCCATCCTGATTCTTCTTCCAAAGTGGTATTTGAAAAAAAGAATAGATAGATAGATTTCTAAGAATAGATAGATA
>OZ024746.1:84016742-84166742 GCA_964016885.1 Eledone cirrhosa | reverse complement strand
TAACGTTTGAACCAAGAAAGTTTTATCAAATGTAGATTATCAAACCTAGAATTACATGTTGGCTATTGTAAGGAGACCATGAAACGTAAACTTGAAATTCTGTCATCTATTGCTTAGCTCCAATTTTATCTTAGTTGAGGGCGCCTGTGATAAAAAATATTCTACCCGCAATTATCTCACCTTTTAAAGTGTCAGGGGAAATGTCTAGGTTTACATCATCTATGTGTTCTTTCCTTTTTAAATGCAGAAGTGAGATTGGAAAGCTATTTGTTCTATAGCAAGTCGAGAGACCACGTACAGGCTCCCTCGCTGATTCGTTTGAATTCAGGTTTTACCAAGAATATAAAAATAATTGTTTCTATTTTAGGCACAAGGCCAGCAATTACCCAGTACATTACTGGTACTTTATTTTATCGACCCCGTAAGGATGAAAGGCAAAGTTAACCTCGGCCGGATTTGAACTCAAATCGTAAAGGGACGTAACTATGCTGGAAAGCATGTCCGACTCTCTACCGATACTGCCAATTCACCGCCAAGAATATAAAAATAATGCAAGCAGAATATATCTCCATTATATGTAATAGCTTCACAGAAGCTAGGAACTCTTCATAAAATCAGGAACAAGTTCCATACAGAACGAAGAGCAAACCCCCAATAAAGCACAAGTCCGGAGTAATGTAGAACACGTCTGTCTCGCCTGCATGAAAGTTCAACAGTGCATACTCAGAAAACTCAACTCAGTTTAAAGAAAGCTTTTAGGATTATAGCAGTTAGTGGGGTTGTAGCTGCCAAAAGTTTGCTTCCAATAGCCGCAAAAATGTCTTTGTGGTTGAGACATTCGCTTCATAGCCACATGATTTCGGGTACATCATGGCCCATCTCTTACCTATCCCTAAACCTCTATAGAATACACGAGTTGACATGCCACCACTAACATTTTCGCCCTAAAATGTCTGTCAACACATCTTGGGTTTTGGTTGACCCATGACTGCAGCTCCAAAAAGAAGTAGAGACTGCTCAACCGTACTACATGGGAAGGTTCTAGAAATGGTGACCTAAACAAAGACTGTTCAGTCATCAAACTGGCCAGCACTCTGCAGTTGGCGGTGGTTCATAATAGCAGGTAATTAGTTGAAAAGATGACCGTCTTCTGTAAAGAAGTGGCAGTTATCACATATATACACACACTTACATACAGAGAGAGAGAAGGGAGGGGGGATAGAGAGAGAGAGAGAAAGAGAGAGAGAGTCTGCGGTGCTGAGACCGGGGAGACCCCCTAATCAAGAGGTTTCGGCGCATGGTGCCGCGGTCGGGATTTTACTTCTCTCTCTCTCTCTCTCTCTCTCTCTCTCTCTCTCTCTCTCTCTCTCTCTCTCTCTATATATATATATATATATATATATATATATATATATATATATATATATATATATATACATATTTGTGTGACCGTTTGTGTATGTGTTCGTGTGTATATATATATATAGTATAAAGAAAACCCAAAATCAGTGATGCATCTGGACATAATTTATCAGACACGGGTATTTCGTTCGGAGCAAATTTTTTCACTGAGTGATAAAACGTGCTCCGAACGAAATACCCGTGTCTGAAAAAAACCTGCTGCCGTAGAATCAACCAGATCCATACAGGGACCATGTCTCGAGCTACCTGCCGGCGAAACAATTGTAACACGCAATAAATTAAGTCCAGATGCATCACTGATTTTTCGTTTTCTTTATACTATCTACACTCTACTCTGCTGAATATCGAGTGCTAATTTTGGCATACCGCCTATGGAAGCACCATAGCTACCATTATACACAAATATATATATATATATATAATAATATATAAGATCAAAAGATGGTTAAAAGAGTTCCATGTATTTTATTATGCGCATTTCAAAAACAAATATCATCATGCAATACCATTTGCGTTTTCGTCAGATATTTGATCTTATATATTATTATTTATACTCCAGTCCTACAAACTGTAGAGTGCTACTTATCCAATATCTGCATTGCTTTATTGTACTACAATAAAGCAATAAAACTCACCTCCTACATATATATATATATATATATATATATATATATATATATATATATATAAACGTTAGAATATGTGTAATAAGGCCAAGACAATGCAGATATGGACATAGAAAAAAGAATGCAATAGTGAGAGATATTGATGAGAATTCGTCTTTCACCTTGAATTTATTTAAATGTCCTTAATTTTCGAGATAATATCTCTTCTTCGGAGGGAAGTAAAAGTCTCAGACCAGCGTCTTAAATTTCCAATGAAGCCATGCTGACCGGAAATAGTATAGAGTTCTAACTTTAATATCAAAGAATTAAAATTAGGTGGGTAAAGAGTAGTCTCCCTTTAAGAGGGGTTTGTTTATGTTTTTGTTGTGTTTTTTTAAATTTTATATGCGTGCCTGTATATGTGTGTGGGAGAAAGCATGAAGGTGTAGGTATGTGGGTGTGTGTGTGTGAGTGTGGGAAGATAGGTCTAATCGTAAAAGTGGGGGGTAGGTGTTATCTGGTGTTAGAACTGGTTTTGTGTGTGTATGTGTGAGAGAGAATAAGTGGAGGTGTGCGCGTGCGTATGTGTGGGGTGTGTAAAGTGGGGCTAGAGGCCCTATCAGGTTATAAATTGGGTGTTGAGCTCTAGTCTATTATTGATTGGTGGATGTGTTCTATCTATAATGAGTGCTTCCTTGATTCTAAGATTGCCGAGGTTTCTTTCCTTAGTTTCTATCGTAACTGTTATGTTTTTATCAGTGTTTTTTCATTTAACTAGGTGTTTCTTAAATGAGGAAGCGTTAGTATTGAGGTGTTCTTTTATTCTTATGTGGAGTGGTCTGGTGGTGCTACCTACGTAGAAGTTGTTGCATTTGTCACACTCTAGTCTGTAAACTACGTAAGCCTGGTGGCATAGGTCTGTGTCGTTGATGGGGCAGTTGGCTAGTCTGCAGCAGTTGTCATGTCTGGTGGAGTGTCTCTTAGCTAGCCGTCCACGCAAAGAAGGACCCGAATGGGCCAGTTGAATATCCAGACCTTCTCGTCTGATGGCTCTGCGGATGGCTGTTGTTGTTTCTTCACTGAAGTGTGGGAGCTTCAGGAAGCAAGTGTTAGTGCCTCGGGTGTGGTGTCCTCTGTTCTTTCTGGCACGGTTTGTGGTGGATGTCGTGTATCCGTTCAGTTTGAGTACTTCCAGGAAATGTGTGGTGTGTGTGTCTCGGTCTCTGGCGTCGGTGCATTTGTTCTTGATACGTGCCAGTTCGTTCTTTATGTATCCGAACTTGGCACCGAGTGGGAGGGCCGATCTGAAATGTACGAACAGGTCCCTGCTGGCGGATTTTTTATAGAAGCAGGTGTGGATGTTGCCTTCCTCTGTTACCCTGAGTTGGAAGTCCAGTAGGGATAGGGATCCGCGGTCATCGGGGTGTTCTATGCTGAACTTTATACTGGCGTCCATGCTGGAGAATGTTGTGTATATTTTCTCTGCCTCCTCACGGGATGATGTAAGGATGAGTATGTCATCTACATATCGGGTGAAGAAGGCATGGGAATGGCAGGTGTTGAGGGCTCGGCATTCTAGCTGGTTCATGTAAGTGATGGCCAGCAGGCCAGAGAGGCTGGATCCCATGGGTAATCCTGTTGTCTGTCTGTATGTGTGGTGGTGGAAGGTGAAGTACGTGTTGTCTACTGTGAAGGACAAAAGTTGGTGTATGTCCGTCGGGTGGAGGCCGTAGCAGTGGATGTTCTCCGCGACCACGCAGTCCGTCAATAAATCGACAGCTGGGTGAGCGGGGACTGTAGTGTAGAGGGAGACAACGTCGAGGCTAAAAGCGTATTTATTAAGTTTAAGTTGTTCTGGCTGGAGTTGGTGTAATCTACGTATAACTTCGTCGGAGCTACTGACATGCCCGGGGAAGGTGGAGAGTAGAGGCTTGAGGACCTGGGAGAGAAGCCAGGAAATTTTGTATAGGGGTCCTTCTATGCTAGAAACGATGGATCTTATATGCGTCTTAGTGCTATTCTTGTGGGTCTTGATGAGGTGGTAGAAAGTGGGCAGTCTGCTATTTCTAGTGGTGTAGTTGAGTTTAATTTTATTCGGGAGTTGTCTTCTCCTACAGATATCGAACCAAATGGAGTTGGTCTGTTTTTCGATTTGGGCTGCGGTCATGTCCGGGATCACTGTGTACAGTTCACTGTCGCTTAGGTGTTCGAAGGCTAGGTTATTGTATGTGGCTTGAGAGATGACGCAGAACTCTTTACCTTTGTCGGATGGTAAGTAAATAAGTTCCTTATTCCGTAGGTTCTTCAGGGCGAGTTGTTGTGTCCTGGAGAGGTTAGGGGCCAACTTCTTCTGTTTCCGTAAGATGTTAAATACGGAATGTTTTAGTCTCGAGAGTTTTTCTTCCAGCTCGCGGTTGGCGGGCGGTGGATAGAGTGGGCGATCTAGTTGGTATATCGGGAATCTGGGTGTGGTGGATTCCGTGGTGTTGTTGTCGAGAGTCGATATCCATTTCAGTTGCTTATTCACTTTCAGCCACACCTTAATCTTACTTTACTAACGACTAGCCCTGGCACAAACATCCACTATTATCAGCCATCCCCCGCCCCCCGTCAACAATTCCTACCACCACCATTGCATAGATTAACAACAACACGTCTATTAACAATATAGCGCTATCGTTCTCGTTGTTCCCTCCACCACCCTCATTACAAACAGATCATCATCAACATCATCACCATCCTCACCATCAGTTTCATCATCATCATCATCACCATCATCAACATCCTCACCACCAGTTTCATCATCATTATCCTCACCATCATCAACATCATCACCATCCTCACCATCAGTTTCATCATCATCATCATCATCATCATCATTATCACTACCATCACCAAAGTTTGAAACACTTTATTCCATTCTGTTTGCGGAAACATTTCTCTCTCACCATTCTAGTCTGGGTGTTGCTGCTTTCGTTGTTGTTATCTAGTTGCCAATCGGTCTGGCTGAAGAACTAAACGGTAAGGTGTATTTTTTTTATTATTTAAGAATTTTGCCAGCTATGTTTTCTCAAATCTAGATTGTTTGCGTTGGTTCCGGGAGGGTGTAGTTGAATTTTGTTGCTGAGAATGTTCTTGTAAAACCTTATTCACGTAGCCATATAAAATATTGATTTCTAAATTTAAGCACAAGCTTAGTAAATTTTGGGTAAATAGCAAAGTTGAATAAATCAACCCCAGTATTTGATTGGAACTTTATTTTATCGCTCCCTGGAGAGATGAAAAACAAAGTTGACTTCAGCGGGATTTGATTCGTAAAGAACCAAAACAAATACCACGACCGCGACTGCGAGTCGACCAAACCCCTATAAGCAAAACATGGGAGATGGAAACTATACAGAGGCTCACTGGATGGATTTAATTACTTTTGGATGGGAGATTTAATCTGTTGTTTTTGGTTACACTTAACAATGCCCACCCCATTGCAAACATCCAAACCGGGGATAAATAGGGATAAAGATAGAGGCGGAAAGAGGGTGAAAAAAGAAGGAACTGGAGGAAGATGAAGAAGGGTAGGAAAATAAAGAAGGGAGAGAAGACATTGAAAGTGGGATAAATAGGGGTAAAGAGGGTTGAAGTAGGGGAAAGGTAGCAAAATTAAATTGTGGTGGATATTGTACTGAATGCAGTAAAGAACAGAAATGGTTCAACTCAGAGTTTGTTCTCTTTTCTTAAAGACAAATTAAATGGTGATCACAGATAAAGTAAGAAAACAAAAATATATCAACAGAAATAAAATTCGTAGCAATAAAATGGCTCTGTTTCTAGACGAGATATTCTCAAACTTGTTGGGCCACCGCTCCCCTCACGGCCACGTAGTATCTTCAGCGTCCCGCAACCCTATTTCCAGGGACCTGCCTACACGCAAATTGTAAATAACATATAATAAATAATATAATATATACTATGTATAAATGAATATATATTTTGTATTTTACTATATTTATATATACTATCATATCATCTCTAACGTCCCATCCCACCCCCACCCCATTGCCCCATTAAGTCCCAGCAACCCCTGGACGTTCTCACCCCCCCCCCCCCCCGAGGTCGGTAACGACCACTTTGAGAACCTCTGCACTAGATAAGGAAATCCACAGAATATAACAAACCCTACTCAATACCTTCTATTCCATACATGTAATCAGGCACACAGTTGCGAGTGTACTTTTATAGAGTTTTATTGCTTGTTTCCCTCACTTCACTGTGGGCGACAACCTTGATGAGCTACAACAGTGCCAGTGTGTGTCCATAAAGCATATACATATACACCAGGTCTGAGCACAAAGTAACCAAACTCCCACTGCCAGTGCCTCCATTTCTACCGCTCTTCCCATCTCTCACTATTATTAGCAAATGGGGGCCCACTCACTGGCCGCCCCGCGTGAGTAGATGAAATCATAAAGCCCCAATACAATCATAAAGCCCCTACAGAGTAGATGAAATCATAAAGCCCCAATACAATCATAAAGCCCCTACAGAGTAGATGAAATCATAAAGCCCCAATACAATCATAAAGCCCCTACAGAGTAGATGAAATCATAAAGCTCCAATACAACGCAACATATAATATCAGACAACAGAACAATTAATAATACACAAACTGCACAAAAATTATATTATATACATTAAATGCATAATAACTATAGAATAGACGACGACGTTGTGAAAAACCACATAAAATAGAACATAAAATATATTACATCAAATCATAAATTTACGCCGACAATACATTAAAAATTATACACTCTATCAATAACAAACTACAAGCATGTAAACACGCAAACAAGCTATTAATAAACAATATGATTTATAAGTTCGATTGCAAATTTGAAATTTGTAAACAGGTATATTGGCCATAAAACTATGGTACTTCTCTACCAGTTCGCCAAGCACTTACAATAGGGAGCAAAACATAAAACTTAATTACACAGAAAAACATGTGAACACATATCGTATATACTTGAGTATAACTCTTGATAGAAGTATAGAGGCATTTTAAACCTGGTGCAGTCCATCCTTCTAAAGGTTTCAACACAGTCGCTTTCTTCCAGAGACGGAAGGAGAGAGAGAGTGTGTGTGTGTGTGTGAAAGAGGGAGTGAGTGAGAGAGAGAGAGAGAGAGAGAGAGAGAGAGAGAGAGAGAGAGAGAGAGAGAGTGTGTGTGTGTGTGTGTGTGTGTGTGTGTGTGTGTGTGTGTGTGTGTGTGTGTGTGTGTGTGTGTGTGTGTGAGTGGAAAATAAGTGTACGGGGATGAGACAATGTCACGCTCATGGGTTTTCGAGTGGCACAAAAGGTTAAAAGAGGGACTCAAAACGTGGAAAACGACCCCAAGAGTGGAAGGTCTTCAATAAGCAGGAACAACGTTGAGCTCGTGAGGCATGTGGTGCGTGACGATCGTCACCTGACTGTTCGACTGATCGCAAGTGAGCTGAGTATGAACCGCGAGTGTTTTGGAGATTATCACCGAAGATTATCAAAACGCTCTGAGCATCCGCCAGCTCGTGACCGAGACGAACAATGCCGTGCCGGAGCAACTTCCTCACTCATCTGACCAGGCTCAAGAGGATCATCAAGGGGACCCAGTTTCTGGACGTGGAAGCCATCAGGAGGGCCATGACGATGGAGCTATGGAGAATCCCGGGAGAATCCTTCCTTGAGTGCATTGAGGCGTGACGGAGAAGGATGGGAAAGTGCGTTAGACTCGAGGGGGCTTATTTCGAAGGGAAAAACTTGTAGTTTGTAGTTTGGATTTGAAATATTGTTTTTACGACCCCAGTCCTGTTTCTTTTCTGAGAGAGAGAGAGCAGAGGTAGAGCGAGGGAGGGAGAGAGAGAGAGAGAGAGAGAGAGAGAGAGAGAGAGAGAGAGAGAGAGAGAGAGAGAGAAGGAAAGGAGAGAGAGGGAGAAGTTATTTGCTTCAAAGTATCGCTGTTTTGAGAAACCAGAGTTGGCGAAATATCAATAATAAAATTAATAATAAATATTACTTTAACTTTAGAAACGGCATCGAGTCCTTCATTCAATGCATGACTAGCGTTTTATGGTTACCTCGACAACATTTTAACACCCCCCCCCCCTCTCTCTCCCCCCCCCCTCTCTTTCTTTTTCTCTCTCTCTTTCTGCTACTCCGACAAGATTATCTATCTTTTCTTCCTCCTCTCACTTCCCCTGTCCTTAGGTTCCTGCACGTACGAGTTATTTATAATGGTCTAGAAATCTTCTTATTCTCCTTTAAGCAGAAACGAAAATTGACATGTGACACACACACACACACACACACACACACACACACACACACACACACACACACACACACACACACACACACACACTTAATGACTTAGTCGGAAAGTAAAGAACAAGTCCATAACTATTTTCAGGGCTTCCCAAATTGGTATGAGGAAAGGAAGAAGAGTGGGGATTAGCCCCAGATCAAAGGCATGAACCTAATGCTTAAACTAAGTGGATGGACTCCGCTAACAGACCCCAAGAGTCAAATCGTAGTGTGAAACCAAGCAACAGATTAAATCTACAACAAAATAATAAATAAAAAGAAACAAAAAAAATCCACCCGACAGTCTTCTACACAGTTTCCGCCTATCAAGTTTCTCTCGCAAGATTTTGGTTAAATTGAAGCTATGGTAAAAGACATTTACCAAGGGTGCCACGCAGAGGAATTGAACTCGAAAAGACGTACTTGCAAAGTGAACTTCATAGCCACGAAACTATAAACATATGGAACAGAAACAAACTAATCAACTAACTCACTAACTAAATAAATAAGAAAGCCATACCTGGTCAGAATTCTTCAACAATTTGCTACGCTATAGCTAGAAGCCATTGTATGGTTTTGTCTCTAATTCAGTTATATTTGCAATTCAGAATCTCGCAAAACTTCTTCCTTGCAGCGTTTCTCTATCTTTATAGAATATTCAA
This sequence comes from Eledone cirrhosa, assembly GCA_964016885.1. Taxonomy (NCBI): domain Eukaryota; kingdom Metazoa; phylum Mollusca; class Cephalopoda; order Octopoda; family Eledonidae; genus Eledone; species Eledone cirrhosa. The sequence continues at coordinate 84,157,718 of OZ024746.1, read as the reverse complement.
ATTTGACTGAGATAATAAAGTGCTAAAGTAAATGCATTGTATGATAGTTGGTGTGTAATGTTTGGTATGTGATGGTTTCTATGTAATGATTAGTGTGCGGTCACTGAAGTGTGATGCATTGTGATGACTGTTCCGTGATAGCAGTAAAGATTTGTGTGAGATGGTCGATGGATATTGACCCTATATATATATATAACGATAGCGGTAAATTGGCAGAGTCTTTAGACCGCCTGATAGAATGCTTTGCTGTATTTGTTCCAGCTCTCTGCACTCTGAGTTCAAATCCTGTTGAGGTCAAGTTTGCCTTTCATCCATTTGAGGTCTATAAAACGTTCAGTACTAGACGATTCTTACTTAATATATCTTTCTCACTCCTCCTCCTCTCTCTCTCTCTCTCTCTCTCTCTCTCTCTCTCTCTCTCTCTCTCTCTCTCTCTCTCTCTCTCTCTCTCTCTCTTTGGAAGAAATCGGCTGCGTCCAGACTTGGAGAGGAATAGGCTCCGTCAGGTTTAAAATTCCCTCGCGACTCCATCAGGAGGTACGAGTCCAGGTGTTCAATATATCATTCTGCAAGTGCCGATAGCTACAATATAGATAAGCTCTTGGCAAGTTAAATTTTCAATGGTATTTCGCTTCCTTGTTGATCTCCTTCTCCTCACTCACTTCTTGCATTCGTGGTTTCCAGAAATCTGAAAAGAAATTGGTTCGTTTTAGACTGCTTATCCTTGACACACTCGAGAGAGTCTAAACTGTGAGTATTCTGAAGCCATGGTAAGCAGCAGACTTGTTGAATCTGCTATCCAGTTTCCTCGTTGGGGAGAGCCATTTCAATACTCTTTCATTTCGTAGTGTGTGATTTTCAATTGTAGTCAGTAACATGAAGAGAGATTAATTCTGCTATAGTCACTAGGCCTTGTTACCCAACAATCGACGGAGGATTACATGTTTTTATTCATATAGGGAAGTAGGTATTACCAATACTTGATGTATTAAAATTACACCTTGAGTGATGAGAACAACTCTTATTTTTTGCTATGTTCACTCCATCTCCTTCTGGGTGTTGACGTATCGATTTCTCTCAAGTCAAACGATTGTTCTAATCCCTGCTTATTATATTCTCACTACTTTTGATTTTTTTCTTATATTTCATTTCTCATTTTTTTTTCATTTCCAACACATTTAACATTTGAGACGTTCAGGAGGAAATAACTCATTGCTATAATCTAATAGCTGGACACCTTCACATATGTGTGTGTGTGTGGGTGTGTGTGTGTGTGTGTGTGTGTGTGTGTGTGTGTGTGTGTGTGTGTGTGTGTGTGTGTAAACGTCGTATACGATGCTCGTATTTTCGAACTTACTAAACGCCGAGGAAATAAATTTCTATGTAGGAAGCTCACTCAGAAAATAAGTTATTTATGTATGTTATATATGTATGTATGTATGTATGTATGTATGTATGTATGTATGTATGGTTTTATAATTTCACAATTTTTTTTTTTTCCCAAAAAGAGAGAGTCGGTTTCTAACATAGACACAAGACTCTCTCATTGGAATCAATTAGGTAGATTATGTATGCATGCATGTGTAGATATGGATGTTATTGTATGTGTGGATGTGGATGTTTTGAGTTGTATGTGTGCATGTGTATATGCTTTGCATCTGTACATGTGTATAAGCAGTTATTAGATAGATGCAAAATGTTTGGAATGTTTTACATATTTTTACTGTTCCATTAATGGATTGTACTTGTAATTTCCTATGTATGTATGTATGTATGTATGTATGTATGTATGTATGTATGTATGTATGTATACAACCTGTCTCATGGTCGGGTCGTTGGCGACTAAACTGGCAACCCCACCAAGGTTTCTTGGTGAGGAAGGTGACTTTGGACATCCTGCAGGACTAAAAACAAAACCTGTCAAAGGGCAAAGGAACTCTTAAGAGTCAATGGCCATCCCCTTAGCCTTTGTCAAGGCAGAATTCTAGGAGAAAGAAAACTCTGATATAACACCTGCAACCCTGATGGTATCCAATGATGTTGACTTGTTCTTCTTTTTGGTAAATATCATCTTGGTTAAGAGAGTGGGACTGGCTTTGTGCAGTGCCTTTGCTCACTATAAAAGCTTCACGGCACAGGCATTGCTTTATATCTGAAGATCTCTCTGCACTTGTCGTCACATGGTACCATGGGCCTAGCACTATGTGTCAGTAATTGTCACAAGTGTAGTGTTTGTACCAGAGTTTTCAAGTCGCTGGCTGGACTAAAAAGTCACACTCGTTCAGCACATCAGTAGGGGTTCTCCTACATGGATATAAACTAGTGGCCGTATTCGAAAACGAGTTGGCAGCCACCATGTATGTATGTATACTCTATCTATCTATCTATCTATCTATCTATCTATCTATCTATCTATCTATCTATCTATCTATCTATCTATCTATCTATCTATCTATTTATCTATCTATCTTTCAATCTATGTTTGGACTTTCTTTATTCACTCGTTACCATGAAACAAGTCTATAGAACTGTTTACATTGCTACAGTTCAGATGCAAGAGAGGATCAATCAATGACTGTGCTAGCTACTTGCAGAGACCACCTGCAAGGGAAACACTAAATATAGGAGCTGTCTCTTTTCTTCGCTTCTTCTTCTTCGCCCTCTTTCTCTTTCTCTGCCCCCCCCCCCCCCCACCCCTCTCTATCTCTATATCTCTCTCTTTGTATATGAATATATTTGTGTGTGTATATATAAAATAAGTAAGTCAAACATGTAAAATTTGGCTTCGTTTATTATAAATTCTCTGCTATATATATTTCGGTGACAGCTATTATTGGCTGTGACCTCTTCAGGCAGTCCGAATTGGTGTGGAAAAGACAGGTACACATGTTGTTGAAGTGTGTTCCACTCTGTTAATACATCGATATGTCCAGCTCCTGGTTGGGTTGTTAGTCCTCCGAGTGTTCCCATCTGCATACTGAGGTGTCGGTAAACAACCAACATATACTCAAAATTTATATATATATATATATATATATATATATATATATATATATATATATATATATATATATATATGTGTGTGTGTGTGTGAGATAGATAGATATGTATATATGTTAGAGTTCAACTGAAAAAAAGTCTTCTTTCTTTCTAATCTTTTCATAACATTTCGTAAACTGTACTTGTTTTACTGAAAATACTCACTTTCTGTGTGTCTTAACAGCTATCCCATAATATATTGATATTATGTCTGCTACATTTTATTTTGCTTACAGTTCGGATTTCAGAAAGATGAAACGATATTCTTTCTGATCTTCAATTACGATATAGTTTGACATTGCAAAACAAGTATAATGAAAAAATATATAATAATAATAATAATAATAATAATAATAATAATAATAATAATAATAATAATAATAATAATAATAATAATAATAATAAATAATATAAAATATTGAAGAAAATACAAGCTTCGATGTTTACTGTACACCAGCCTTGAACTATTTCCTATCAACTGCAAAATTTAAACGTCTTTGTTACAGCGGGTCATGCTACAGCAGGTCATGCTACAGCAGGTCATGCTGAACGCATAACTTAAACGGACGTGCCTATTTAAGAGATTTATTTAGCACTTGTTAGTCTGAAGGCGGCGAATTGGTAGAATTGTTACTATATCTAATAAAATACTTCGCAGCTCTTTGCACTCTGGGTTCAAATCCTGCTGGAGTCAACTTTTCCTTTCATCCTTCGAGATCGATAAATAAAGTACCAGAACTGAGGTGGGTTCTTCATTTATAGCTCTCCCCCTCTCTCTCTCTCTCTCTCTCTCTCTCTCACTCGAGAGAGAGAGAGAGAGAGAGAGAGAGAGAAATCAGCTGTGTTCAGACATAGGTGGAGATGAGCTCGGCTAGATATATGTGCCCAAGACATTTCGTGCATCATAATGTCATCCCTACGAGTACGATAATATCTATGCTTCGTTGATGAGGTCATAATAAGACCAACACTTATCTTCAGTTGTCTCCCGTACATGCCGAAATAATTAGAATTATATTAGACAATGGCTACTATTGATATTCCTCGTCGCACAATTATTTCTCCTTATTTTTTAATTGTCTTTACATTGAATATATTTACAATAACTTAACTATTGTAGAATCCAACACTGGTTTGGATGAACAAATCCAGCTCGAATGAAGCAGCAGAAGCAAGAACATTGGAGATACAAGAACAAGCCATCACCACGTGACATAATGAAAGTAGTGTATTTTATGAAATAATACAGCTCCCTGTATCAGAATGTTTTACACTAGTTCCTACAAAGCGTAGACACAACAACGTTGCGAATATGTTCTACGCACATCTAGTGATACATTTGTAACATATTAGATAAGATCTTGCACGGAAGCCACTTGAAAAGCTAAGAAATTATACCATCTTGATTATTAAATTAAAAGATTTATGGCAGCTAAGCAATATGATTCCAATGTAATAATACAATAATTCTGAAAAAACATTGCTGGATTATGTTCAAAGATAAATATATGCACGTTCCAGAAAATACCAATAAAAAAGATCTATAAATATTTTAGGGCATTGTTACACAGCATTTGTGAGTCTAGAATAATTTAAAGCATATTTTTGAAGTTCCATCTAATTTACATAGAAATCGAATAAAGGAAATAAAAAAATAGAAAATGTGACAAAACGTTATAGGCAGCATACAAATGTGTGATATAAGAGCTGCTACCTATGGTTAGTTGCAGAATTTCCCAGATACACAAATAACCGGACCATGAAAGGCAAGTGCCTTCTTTCACCTGTCAGGCTATTTTCACAACTCTCGTTCACTTTTTAAGAACTTTAATGGAGGAGAGCACTTTTGTCTTTACTCTCACATTCCTTTCAAAGAAAGGAATGAATTGTTGAAAACATGGCTGAAGAAAAAGGTGTTTATCTTCAGTCGTTTCAGTAGCTTCCACCACAAACCTATTTTACTATAGCCATCAGACACAAGGAAGCTGTTTGCCCTTCCAGTTTAAAGGAATTCAGCTTAGTGATCTCGATTAACTTGGTCGATAGTTAGATCCGTCTCAGCTGTTAGACAAGATTCCACATCAGTTATGCTGGGACACTTTAGTGTGTGTGGAACGGTTTTGTCTTTCAATATATTGGTCATGTCCGGCTGGTGGCGCTTCTGCGCCTGTCAAGATTATACTTATTCATAGTTCCCCGAGAACGGCATCAGTCTTCTTCATTACAGTCTTCTAGAGATAGCTAAGTAGAAATTCCACCGAACGCATTGCCCAACAGGTAAATGGCTATGAGCGCCTGACAACATTCCAGATGCCAGTCGCAGAGTCTTGGCCTTTGCTTGATCAAGGACAGCAGCTTAGGTAAAACGTACCCAACGAAAGGACTACAACACCTGCATACCGTCTAGGAATCTCTGCAGATTCCACAACCTTAAAACATGTTTGCATATCATCAACCAAGGTATACCGAGCCATCTGAGCAGAGGGTGTTGGTAGTAGACGGATCTCATAATAAGTGGAATGTGAGAATGTGACCCTTCTACAAAAAGTAAAAGCACAGACGCTCCAATTTGGTCTGACGAAATCTGGAGAAAGGCACAATATTATGCGGCAATATACGATGGAAGTGATGTTTGTATTTTCACCTCTTCTTGATCTTTCACAGAGAGTTTCTGTTCAGTTAATTTCTTGTGAAGATTGCTTGTAACCGCATCCCAGTTCATATCTAACTGGAATTCTGAACCATGCCAGGTCCTAAACTGGTTCGTCTGTCCAGAGTCTTACGAAGCTATCCGACGATATGGACTTGCCTTTCTCGGTACCGAGTTGCAAACTCACCGACTTCAGAAAATCTATGCCTGACTATAAAGAACTGGATGCAAGCATGGTTATGTGATTAAAGATTTCACTTAGCAATCACATAGTTCCGAAATCTACCATAACTTTGGGTTGACGAGTATCTTGGGAATGAAGCTCGTTGTGTATGTTTGTTCGTGTCTGTGCATATATATGTGTGCGTATGTCTATGTGTGTCTTCGAATATGTGTATATATGTGTGTATGTGTACATCTATACATGTTTATGTGTCTACATGCGCGCGCACGCGTATGTGTAAGGGCATGTGTATGCGTGTGCTTATGGGTGTGTGCGTGTGTTTATGGGTGTGTGTGTGTGTGTGCGTGTGCAGGTGTATGTGTGTGTAGGTGCATGTATGTGTATCATTTTCGCCGATTATACCGGTGTAGAGTATATACATCGTCGAGAAACAAAACAAAACAAACCAAAATAAAATAAAACAAGAAGAAAAAAATTGGTGCATTTCGAACGAAATCCTTTGCATCAAGTTATGCAGTCCCTTGTCACTGTCGCTGTCGGAAATAAAGAGAACCAGTAATTGGTCTGTCGGAAACCTCCAGCCAATGATGCTATTGTTCCCAAATTCTGATATAAAAGTGAGATATAAAGTAACTGCTGCAATAAAGTAATTAAACAATAAGCTAATGTTAGCTGCAGACAATACTGTCAAAACCAAGGAACAATAGACAACACATTTTCTGGTTATTCAGTTGTTGTTTTATTTTTTATCTATTTCAATGTTTATTTATTTATCTATCTATCTATTATTATTATTATTATTATTATTATTATTATTATTATTATTATTATTATTATTATTATTTTGATATGAGAAACTTTATTCAGACATGAGAGGCTATGTATCCATCTTGTTTGGGCAAGATGCCGACACTTTCATAACAAAACAGAGAATAGCTATTACAAACACACTAAATTTGGTTGTGCTTGTTTTTGTTGTCGTTATTGTCGTTGTCCTTGTCGTTGGTGTTGTTGTTTAACTCCAGGTCAGTCTTCACTGAGCAGCCCTATGATTAAAAGCATTCAAGCAATGTCCATCGTTTATTTCTCATTTACATAGTGTATGTAGGGCGGCCTTATTATCATCTGTATTTCGCCATTTTTAAAAGGCGTTACCGTGTAATATAAAGGAGATTTGGTTGTTATAACTAGCAATTAGAGCGACAACACAGAGTATGTGACAAGAGTGAAAACCACAATACTTGTCTCATATCTGTCTAGATAGATAAAGAGATCAGAGCAAATTGATCTGATATCATAAACTGAGATTTGGATAGATAGATAGATAAATAGATAAATAGATAGATAGATAGATAGATAGATAGATAGATAGACAAAGAGAGATATAGAGAGAGTGAGAGAGAGTGAGGGGGAGACCTGTACCTTTTAATAAAGCGCTAGCAGTGTATATAAGAATCTTGAAATGAAATGACGAAGACGTGAGGTACAAGGAAAATGCAACACTGCCGATATTAAATGACCCATAATTGTGAAAAACAAAAACACCCACAAAACCTATATAATATATTAGGTCTAGAAATTGAGTGGCACTGCTTCTAGTGTTCAGCAATTTTTAGACAACTTAATCAGAGAAACAATTGTTAGACTGTAAATAAATCCCCTTTTTTGTACTATTGACCATGTTATCCTCTATTTTCTTTCTCTCCTACGTTATTTCTCCTTATGCTTGTCTCTCCTCTTTCTACCAACTCCATATATTTTCTTCTCTCTATATTTTTCTCTGTATTCATTTCTCCTTTTTCTTTTTCTTTTTCTTTTTCTTTTTCTTTCTTCTTTTTCCTTTTCCTTTCTTTCTTCCCTGTATCTATCTCACTTTCTTTCTTTCTTTTTCTCTCTCTATCTTTATTATTAATATTATTATTGATGATGTAATTTGAATTTGTAAATTTGCCGGTTATATTTATTTTTTGTAACAGTTTCTGAAGATCTGATCGAGCTAGCATCGTATTTGAAATTGAGTGGCACTGCTTCTAGTGTTCAGCAATTTTTAGACAACTTAATCAGAGAAACAATTGTTAGACTGTCGTTTATATAGTATTCATTATGAAAACGATAATTACTAGAATATAGACAGCAGTAACACCACAACCACCACCACCACCACCACCACCACCACCAACACCACAAACACCACCATCATTACCACAACCACCACCATCAACACCACCAATACCAACACCAACACCACCACCACCAACAACAACACCACCAACACCACCACCACCACCAACACAACCACCACAAACACCACCAACAACACCACCACAAACACCACCACCACCACCAACACCACCAACACCACAACCACCACCATCATTACCACAACCACCACCATCAACACCACCAACACCAACACCAACACCACCACCACCAACACCACCAACACCAACACCAACACCACCAACACCACCACCACCAACACAACCACCACCACAATCAACACCAACACCACCACCACCAACACCACCAACACAACCACCACCAACACCAACACCACCAACACCAACACCAACACCAACACCATCACCAAAACAACAGCAACAATAGAAACAACAACAATAGTAGCAACAACAGAAACTAATAAAAGTGAGAAATAGAATTCGATCAAGTCAGATTAAGTTATACATAGCACGTGTTTTTTGTTAAAATATTGTCTAATTATTCTAGTTATGCTTACATTTGGTGTCTGTTCGACCCCTCTACCATTACAATACTTTTACTTTGGCACACCACCTGTCACATATTCACATTTATTTGATCTGCGCCAAACATTCGATCTCTCTCTCTCTCTCTCTCTCTCTCTCTCTCTCTCTCTCTCTCTCTCTCTCTCTCTCTCTCTCTCTCTCCCTCTCTCTCTCCCCCTCTCTCTCACTCTCTCTCTCTCCACGGAAATATTTCATTTATATATATATATATATACACACACACATACACACGTATATATATATATATATGTATATATACATATATATATATATATATACATACATACATACATACATATATATATATATATATATATATATATATATATATATATATATATATATGTGTGTGTGTGTGTGTGTGTGTGTATATATATATATAGTTATGTAATGAATAACATAAGATAATTATTTCATTTACCAATGGTTTCTTGAAGACAGAAACCATTGGTAGATGAAATAATTATCTTATGTTGTTTATTACATAACTAATAAGCTCTGTAGCCTACATAGAGCACTCTCTTTTCCTTTACCGTTCCTACGGAAATACTTCATTTATATATATATATATATATATATATATATATATAGGAAAATAGTCAGGACCCCGACGGCTGAGCTCCGGCCGTTTCGACAGCTAGATCTGAACTAACAATAGATCTAGCTGTCGAAACGGCCGGAGCTCAGCCGTCGGGGTCCTGACTCTTTTCCTACTACCCACTCTACTACCCTAAGTATCGAGTACTCTGGTGCGTTATGGTCCACTTGGTTCCTTACCCCACTTCCTTCGTTATGTATATATCACTCACTCTATCTATCTATTTCTCTCTCTCTCTCTCTCTCTCTCTCTCTCTCTCTCTCTCTCTCTCTCTCTCTCTCTCTCTCTCTCTCTCTCTCTCTCTCTCTTTCTCTCTCTCTCTCTCTCTCTCTCTATATATATATATATATATATATATATATATATATATATATATCTCACATACACACACACACACATACACACACGCACACATACACACACACACACCATATCAATCCTCTCTTTCAACAATATTATTATTATTGTTGTTTTCTCGTCTGAGCCCTATGAAATTTAACTTCTTCTTAACTAAGTTTGATCATACTATTACTGTTAGGGATTTGTAGCTCAGCACTTTGCTATGAAAGAAGCCAGGAGTAGATGTGAACGGGTCCCTTTACAAAGGACCGAATTCGTTGAAAGTCTTTTTGAAAATTTGTCGTGAAAAATTAAACATCGCCTCTCCGATAATTATGGTCTGCAAAGAAGAAAGGAAAAAAAAGAGGAAAATGAAAGAAAAACAGAAAAACAAAACGAGGAGCACGTACTAGAGAAAAAATATCCACTCACTAAAAGCACTGAGGAACTGTTATAACGTGTTTTGCTGTTTCCTTGAAAGTATTAACCAACAGTAATAACAAAAGCAACAAAAAAAAAACAGCTACCATCCTTATAATCACCAATACTGTTAATGCTAGTAACAACAGCAACAGCAATGCCTCCACCAATAATAACTTCATGGCTCTCATTGAAAAGACTGCGAGACAATTGAACGAAATATCTATTAGAAGAAACGTACTTTACATTAGCAACGTAAATATTGAAAAGGCAGAAGAAACAGTAGCCACGTCAACTTCCGCGAGCGTCACTGAAGACTAGCAATATTTGGCTCTATCGAAAAATCTTGAAAATGAGAGAAACATGGACGATGTTTGTCACCAAATGCCACACTGTAGCGATTTTTTAATTGTAGGGATAGAAAGAATTGGTTTGAGTTTGTTGTTGTTCCTTTGAGTTTGTAGTAGTGATTGTTGTTGTCTTGCTGGGGGATAATGCATGAGGTAAAAAGTGTCCTATATTAAGCGCTGAGTGAAGTGCCGTTGAATGAACAAATAAAACATGATCGCTATTTATAGAATTTTTATTAAGAAAATAGCTTACGCCGAAGCTATTCTTGGTAAAATCGGAAAACAACAAAGAACCAAGTGAATTGTGTGTTATATTAGATTGCGTGTGATTTGCGTAGTCTGACCAGATGCATTGAATTAACCTTTATCGAAGTAGCACAGCCCTGTCGATAGGGTTGGAGTGTTTGACTAAGTGTTACATCTCTCTACTGCTTGAACAACTCGAAGTGATGCCCTTCTCTTTCGAGAAAACAGGGTGGAACCTCTTTAAGAAAATCTTATCTCATTTAACCCCAAGTTGGCCAATTTCTCCAAACAACAGACGCCAATTCGAGATAAAGTAAAAACAGCTCCCCCGAGTCGTTTGGGGGTCAGAATGTGTGGAGAAATTTCGCTACAACACTACCTCAGGAGTTTATAGAAGAGAAGCGTAGTAGGATGCGATAACTCAGCATTTCAATGGACAATGAAGGGTTCAATAACACAGTGCAGAAAAATTTTTCTGGTAGGCGGGAGGGAGGGGAGAGCAATGTAATTCTTCTTCAGTTGTTGTAGTCACCCAGGCTTACATTTTTTTAGAAGCTTCACAATGAACTCTCTTTTCCAATTGACCAGGACTTGCTGCTGTTTCCGCTCAAGCAAGGTGTCCAAAATTCGCCTCCTTCATCAGGTAGGTTTTGTGCCGTTGCCATTTAGTCGAAAACCCGAACATGCAACAGGTTGTAATAGCTTACATGTTACCAGTAGTGCTGAGAAGCACTCCTCACACACACATATTGTTATTTAATTACAGCATAATTATAACTAGATACTTATATAATGCTTCGGGCATTAATTATGTTAACACTAACATAATTATGTTAATACTAACATAATTATGTTAACACTAACATAACTCTTGGTCTGTGTATGCCTCAGCGTGTGAGAATGAATGAGCGTATGTGTATGTGTGCGTATGTATGTTTGTGTGTGTATGTACATATGCATGTATGTATGTATCCATGTACCAAAAATGCATTATAACGTGTGTATGTTTTCATATTCGTATTTATCTCTTTCTCTCTCCCTCTCTCACTATCTTAGCCTTATCTATATTTCCCTCTTTTTTTACCCCCACCACTCTCATAAACCTCTCATAAACCTCTCACTCTTATAAACTTTCTATCTTTTCCATAAGCCATAGACTTCCCTTTTCTGTAAGTGTGCAGAAATATTTGTCTAAACATATGTTTGTGAGCGTATGAAGCTGCTTCTTATCTATCTACATCTTACCTACCTACCTGCATACATACATACGTACATATATAAATATCTACATACATACATACATACACACGTACATGTCTATCTATCTCAAATCCGCAAAGCAGGAATATATATATATATATATATATATATATATATATATATATATATATATATATATATATATATATATATATATATAAATATATATATAAATATATATATAAATATGTATATATATATTATATATAAATATATGTATATGTTATATATATATAAATGTTTCGTATATATATATATATATATATATATATATATATATATATATATATATATATATATATATATAGGTATATATACACGAAACATTTCTCGAGCTTGTTGAATGTTCACGTCAATGGTGGAGCTTAATCGGCGCCCTACTCTTTCTCATCGTGCTTCACGCTGGTCCGGTCATTTTTAAACTTCTCGATTCACTGCTACACACTTCTACTATATATATATATAATATGTTTATATACAAGAAACATATATGTAGCCACGCTGTCGAAGAAAAATATGTTTCGTAACGAAAGGGAACCGGTAACACTAAGGCAACGTTTAAGCAGTGTAAATAAAACATATAATACGCCAATGTAATTGGCAATATATATTTATTTGTGTGTGTGAATGTGTATACACATTAATACACATGTATATAATAAGAATTCTTTCTGTTTGAGGTCTGCAAAATTGATATTCAAAATGAGCAAAACCGGATAAATAATACTCCGAGTGAATAACCGCACTCACGCGACTCTACACTACCGCATCACAAGTCTAAGATTGAAAATGAAACTTTGAAAAGCTATTCATAGTTAAAACCAGTCAGTACAAAAACGATTTAAATAGCCAAGATACATTTTGCAAGCCCCCCCCCCCCCCCCCCCTTCTTGTAAATAAAACTATCATTTATTTTGTATGAATTAATTTATTTTCATTGTGTCCTGTTGTCAACTGGAAATGTGCATCTATATATAAACAAACACTAAGTGCATCTTGAAAACACCTACTTGTATAGAATTGAATTCGTTTTCTTTAATTTCCTAAACTTTATATCTTTTCATTATATATATATCCACCTCCCACTCTCAAGCGTGAAAAAAAACCATATCATTTGTACTGCCTCTTTGTTTTTTGTTCTCCGTTCATTTATTAAACTATATATATATATATATATATATATATATATATATATATATATATATATATATATATATATATATATATATTAAAGTGTTAAACAATATTCGATGAGTATCTCAAAGAATGAGTTTTACAGTAGATTGGAAGCACTCTACGAAAAAATAATTTTCCGGGGTTATTAATATTAAAATATAAATATTAATCAAATAGATGTTCTTTTGATCAATTACATTTTATTATACATATTTCGGATATACAACAGTACGTCCTCATCAGACAAAATATAATGATACATGACATACCCTGAGATGTTAAATGGTTAAGATTTATATATATATATATATTTATTAAAATAACAGATTAAAGTTTAAGCAAAGAATATATATACGTGTATATATATATATATTTAATAAATATTTGCTCTACGGTTCTTATATATTTGATATATATTTATCCTTATCGAGCCCTCTTTGGATTTTAGTTTTCAAATTTATTATTATTACTATATATGTAGCGGTTGTCTCCCTTGTTTTGATTGGGATCTAGACGGGAAGTAGAACCCTTTCTGCAACTTCCGGTCAGAGCCCTATAAAACTAACAACTTTAAGCTTTCTAACTCTCTTTGCCTTTTCGGCACCAGGTCAAGAGCCTCTCATTTGGCTCTGCCATTAATTTGGCCAACAGGCGCCTGGCCTTAGCCAGGCGTCCTCTGCCAGCCGCGTTTGCCTGGCAATCAAAACGGTAACTACTAACTTTGTTTCATTCTAACATCTATCTTTGACATGTCAAGTATACTATCTACCATTGTTAATTAAATATTATACACACAAACAATGTATTCCTTGTTACATTCATACAACCCAGTAACCTCGCTATATTGGTAACCCTGATGTGATACGAACACGCAGCCGTTCATCGCTATAAGTGGTCACCCCAAAAAAAGAAAAAAATAGCACATCTGGTTTCGTGTGAGTAACATTACGAATACACAGTAAATTTATCGACAAACTATGAAAATACTCAGTAAAAGAAACAAACGCACACACGCACATGTGGAATTCGCGTTCAGACAGACTTTTTTCTCTCACGCATCAACTAACTGTCGCATTTCACGATATATATACATGTTTCTCGTTTCTTACAACGAACTCTTTCAAAACACACACAAAAAAAAAAATAAGAAATTTGATATTCTTTAAAAAAACATTTCAACAGGAACATTTATTTTCGATGAACCATTGCCTTTTTGTTCATCGTTTTCTTCATCGTTCAAGTTTTTTTTTTTTTTTTTTTTCCCAAAGTTCACACCAATAATTATGCTGAGTGAAGCCTTTCTTTTTCATCATTGTCACTTTCAAAATTGCACTATCATTTTCTCGCGCGTTAGAAATATTATTTTTTTCAACCTTGTATTGGCACGTGTAGGCAGCACAAATTCTCGATTCACAGAGATGTCTCTACTCACAGACAGCCGCACGCCAGAGATAACATTTCTCACCAGGGATTCTTCAGCCTTAAGCTATATTCTTCTATTTGCCGGTTTATAAATTTACAATGTAAATTTACCGTTGATAACCGCGCATTTATTAAGAATGCTTATTTCTCTGGTCGCTGGCCTCTTGACCCTTCCAGGTCAACGCATTCTCAACATCGACCATCAACTTCGGCTGCTATTTCTAGCACTTTGCGCAACTCATTTTTTCTAAAAAAAAAAAAAGATTTTTTTTTTTTACTGTGAATTTAAACACCGAATACGCCCACTCAGCGAGACAACAGCAGCAGCAGCAATACATCAACACAGCTTCACCAACAACCAGCAGAACGCCAGAGAATTTATTTTTGCAGCACTCTCCCTGTGAGAAAATCCATTCGGAGGTTGGAAATTTCACGATATACCACAGCACAGAGACCACCTGCATTCATTCTCTGGAACACACTTTCTTTCCTGCTGTCATGTGATTGCACACCTGTGAACTATATTTTGTACATTTGAACTTTGAGCTCTTCTATTACTTTTACTTTATTACATTGTATCTTTGGGTGATGGATAGATGGATGTCCAGTCGTTCTCTGGCCAAGAGCGGTTGACTACCTTGATATCTATCATTGATTTTTCCAAACATTCTTTTGTCGTAATTTTCATGCCTGTTACAACATTCTCGCCAACTTGCTACATATTTTCATTTCGATTTTTATACACTAAAATTCTGGCGGGAGGTTATGTAGCGGTTGTCTCCCTTGTTTTGATTGGGAAGTAGAACCCTTTCTGCAACTTCCGGTCAGAGCCCTATAAAACTAACAACTTTAAGCTTTCTAACTCTCTTTGCCTTTTCGGCACCAGGTCAAGAGCCTCTCATTTGGCTCTGCCATTAATTTGGCCAACAGGCGTCCTCTGCCAGCCGCGTTTGCCTGGCTATCAAAACGGTAACTACTAACTTTATTTCATTCTAACATCTATCTTTGACATGTCAAGTATACTATCTACCATTGGTAATTAAATATTATACACACAAACAATGTATTCCTTGTTACATTCATACAACCCAGTTTCCTCGCTATATATATATATATATATATATATATATATATATATATATATATAAGTATGTATACGTACATACATATATGTATACAGACGTACAGTAGTATGTATATATATATACATGCCCACACATATATATATGTACGTATTGGTGCATGTATGTACGTATACATACTTATATTTAAGTATCAGCCGTACTAAGAGTGAGAAATGAAATTTCATTTCATTCTTTTCCATATATATATATATATACATATGCACACAGAGAGAGAGAGAGAGAGAGAGAGAGAGATGAATAAAGGGATATAACTATATATCTAACCTTCTATCCATTTCTATTTTTCCTTCCATCCAAATCTGTCTGTCTCTGTCCTTTTTTCTCTATGTATATATATATACGCATATATTTATATATATATATATATATATACGGAATAACAAATTATTGTTATAGGTAGTCCACTTAGATGTAGTCCAGTTAGGGTACTCCGAGTAGTGGATAGTATTAACGCTTGGCTAAGTTTGACTCAAGACGTTTCAATAGTGATGCTGCGAGTACGCGGTGATTTCTATGTTGTTTACACTTGGAGTAATGATAAATCAAGAAAGAAGAGTGACATGGTTTGCTATACAATAAGGGCTTTATTCACATTTCTGACAATTGTTTCTCTGAACTGGTAGGTCTAGAGATCGGTACCCGCCTGTTTTTGCGTCAATCGATCACCAATACTTTGTTATAACCAGTCAATTCATCAGAGCGTGCGAGAATGAAGGGAATACACAGGCATGGCTTCTATATATAGTAGTGGCATTAAATCAGAACAATAATAACAATACTACAGTAAATTAGCTAGACCGTAAATATTTAAAATAATCACATCAATATAAGTAAGACATAGAGTATATATATATATATATATATATATATATATATATATATATATATATATATATATATATATATATTATATATATTATATATATATATATATATATATTATATATATTATATATATATATATATTATATATATTATATATATATATATATATATTATATATATATTATATATATTATATATATATATATATTATATATATATATATATATATATATTATATATATATATTATATATATTATATATATATATATACTTTTATGTGTGAAGACACGCGGCTTTGTGGTTAAGGTATTCGGCTCACAACCGTAAGGTCGTGGGTTCGATTTCCGGCGACGCGTTATGTCCTTGGTCAAGACATTTTATTTCACGTTGCTCCAGTCCACTCAGATGGCAAAAATCAGTTTGGTGACAAAAATGCGCCTTGTCACGTTCGATGTCACGCTGAATCTCCCAAAGAACTACGTTAAGGGTACACGTGTCTGTGGAATGCTCAGCCACTTGCACGTTAATTTCACGAGAGCAGACTGTTCCGTTTATCGGATCAATTGGAACACTCGTCGTCGTGACCGACGGAGTGCCAGTATATTTTTATGTAACCCAACAAATATACTATTTGTTAGATGGCAATTTGGGTAGTATAGAGAGGGGGAACAGAAGCATTGAGAGATAGACATACAGTCAAATATATACTACATACATACTTATATACATATAAAGACATACAAATGTACATACATGTTAATAAACTCCGATCAATGATAATGATTAGTTATTTTTGGATCAAAGGAGACTAGGAGTTCTGGAAATATTGATTCCACTTTGCTCAGAATGACCAAGATATAACCGAACATACATGTACGTGTGCCGATCAGTCATTGAACTATATCAATGACTAATATACAAATATTGAATGGAAGTGAATATTTTGGTAATATTTCTCTTAGAAACAAAATGAAATATTTTTTTTCCTATTTAGCCAGAAACACGATATTATTTGCAAGCTGTAAGGGCGGCGAGTTGTCATTATAGGTGGAGCATCGGACAAAATGATTTGCGGTGTTTAATTGCAATTCTCTGCGTTTTGAAATCAAATCCCAGCAAGGTCAACTTTGCCGATCATCATTCCAAGATCAATAAAATCAAGTACCAGTTAAGAACTGGGGTTGGATGTAATCGAGTTTCTTCATCACTCAAATGACTGGCCTTGTGCCATAATTAAAAGTGATTATTTTCAAGCTGTTGGGGGTAGTAGCTTTAATAAATCGTATACAAGTTAAATAGTAGAATCATCGGTAAAGGGTAAATACAAAAAGTTTAAATAGTGAAACATTTTGTGTTAATAAATCATGTTATATTTTAAGTTGCTCTTCCAGAACAGAACAGCATTTTTAGTCTTAAAATAAGGAAAAGAAGGAAAAGAGATAAATATAAGGCAGCAGAAACAAATAAAACAAAATATCAATACTATTATTGTTTTTTTTTATTTGTCACAAGCCTCATTCATAACATAGATATTACAAATCAATGAAAACCCATCAGTGCAATGCTGCATAGTAAGATACCATACAAATAGACGGGCATATATATATATATATATATATATATATATATATATATATGTATATATGTATGTTTTGGCTAGGTCGCTTGTTAATGCTACTGGTATCATGCGGCCCTGCACAACCTGTTGCACGGTCGAGTCCTCGGTGACTAAACCGGCAACCTGTCCAAGCCTACTTAATGAGGAGTGTGGAGTGATTTGGGGTCTCCGCCCGCGCAGGATGAAAAACAGAGCCCCATCAAATGGCGAAGAAACTCGTGGGAGCCAACGGCCATCTAATAGTGTGTATACATTCGTGTGCATATGTAAAAGTGTATACAAGATTCTGCTGAGAACGTACCACCGTGATGCGTTTAGCTCGAATAGTAATCGAAACTGACTAAAAACTTCAGTTGGCAAGGAGTTTGTCACATATCCTGCATACTTACCAACACTGTGTTGCCACTGGTGATTTTCAATTTACATAGTACTTCTTCGTTTTATAGAAGTAGGAAATATGAGTTTGTGACGTGCGTATCTTGTTAACATACTTTTTTTATCATATCTTTTCTAAAATCTTTCCTTGGCTTTTTAAAAAACACTTCTGTTTTTGTATTAAGTCAGGAAATTAATTTTTATACGAATTTGACACTCGTTTTGCTGATTAAATCGTGAAGCATTCTTCAACATCTGTACCAATTTTAAAAATCGATTAGCAGTCATTCTACTAGCCTTGAGCTTAGCTGTTGATAACTATCAATATAAATAACTTATGAAAAACAGTAGTTCAGTTACTGTTTAGAAAGTTTTAATGACAGGAGAATTGAATATCAGAAATAATTATGCGGTGAAGAAAACAATATCAATCATTGACTAATATTATTTCTAAATTTTTTCGGCAAGTACGGGTGATAATTTGAAACATGTTTCGATCGTGACACCATGCTTTCCAGCATAATTACGTCCCTTTACAGTCTGAGTTCAAATCCCGCCGAGGTTAACTTTGCCTTTCATCCTTACGTGGTCGATAAAATAAAGTACCAGTAATGTACTGGGTAATTGCTGGCCTTGTGCCTAAAGTAGAAACAATTATGAACTGATCAGATCCCACCGCACAATCATTTTTAGTTAGGGTTATAAATGCTTTCTGCATTAAATAGGTTAGTGTGGACATCTGTTGGTTGCAATGACGAGTGTTCCTATTGTTCGTAATAGCCTGCTCGTGAAATTAATGTGCAAGTGATTGAGTATTCTGCTGACAGGTAAACACTTAAAACCCGTCTGAGAAATTCAGCCTGACACAATATGTAACAAGACTGGCCTTTTGAATTACAAATACAACTCATTTATGCCAGCTGAGTTTACTGGAGAAACATGAAATATTGTCTTGCTCAAGAACATAATACACCACTTGTAATTGAACTCACTACCTTGCGATTAAGAGCTTATAACGGAATACTCCTACGTTTTACCGGCGAAGATTCGAAACCGAATCTGAGCTTTCTCGCCTCTGGGACTATCTATCGTTGGGGAGACAATAACACCACATGGCTGATAATAAATTAACCTCATATATCCATCCTTCCAACTTTAGCACTTATTATAAATACAAGGAGTTAAAGAACCCAAAGGACAGACTCGAAGCAGCAGTCAGCGAGCAATAGTGATGCAGACCTTTCCCTCTATCTTTCTCCTGGCCCTTACTGGCTTCTACCTTACCGACCAGCCAGACATGAAGTAGTATCCTTGAGAAGAATAACATATTCTAAGAGTAGGTACACACACACACATAGTAAGTTCATATTGTTTACATTTTACGTTCATCCTATTCTTCCTGTCATATTGTATCTGCTAGACACAACACAACTTTTACATCATCGTCTTCTCTGATACATGCATTCACATTAGCTCGTAGCAGCTAACAATTTAATGTATGGATATTTCAGGTCATAAATAATTGTTTCTACTTTAGACACAAGGCCAGCAATTACCCAGTGCATTACTGGTACTTTATTTTATCGACTCCGTAAGGATGAAAGGCAAAGTCAACCTCGGCAGGATTTGAACTCAGATCGTAAAGGGACGTAACTATGCTGGAAAGCATGGCGTCCGACTCTCTACCGATACTGCCAATCCACCGCCCTTTCATGTCATAAATAATATTACTCGATGTGCAAAGGGAATATTGTTATTAATAAATAAATGTTGTTAACAACTCAATCATGGCATACTTTTCATCAAACTACCATACAAAGAATACCACTTATCCGCTACAGGCTTAAGTTGTGTCCTTCAGAAAGATACTTTATTTCACACTGCACCAGTCCACTGATATAGGAAATGCATTATATACATGTGTATGTGTTTGCGTAGATTCTAAAAAGTTACTGATGGTGATATATTAATATATAAACATACGTGGTGTATTATTTTGGTTGATAAGAGTGAGTTTCTATATGTGTGTGATATGTGTGACAGCTGCAGTTTTACACTCGAGTAATTGGAATTTTGTACAGCGGTACAGCTATGTGACTAACTGTAATTTGTTCTTTTTTTTACACATAAAAAAACTATGAATATTGTATACTCCAAACACATCAGTTATCAGCAAACCGTTCCATTGATCGAATAACTGGTGTACATGTGTGTGTGTGATTGATTTAATAGTAATTTTTTTCCTTTTATATATTACAATAATAGTATACTGGAACACACATCATTGGAATCTATGGAGGTCCATTCCTTCCCATTCCATATATCAGATATTAATAAACTTGCTCAAGGTCTTTTATCCAAATATGTTTTTAAAGTAAATGTTTAGTTGACTAAAATATTATATATATATTACTGGTAGTTAACCGATCAACTGAACTCTCGACTCGTATATATTAATGCCTACGTGTCTGAATATTCTACAGACAAATGTACTCTTAATTCCCTATCAGTATCAACTTTACAAAATATGTGACATGGTTAGGTCTTTGAATTGCAGGTATAACTTATCTAATGACCAAGGAAAAGGTAAAGGCTGGTTACGCTTGGCCACACTGTCATGGCAACTCATTTTCCCCGGTTGAATGAATTGGAACAATGAGAAATAGAGTATCTTTCTCTGGAACACAACAAGTCAGATCACGATCGTAAGCCATAAATTCAATTCCTTGTTGTGCATTATCTCCTTGAGCAAGACTCTTTATTTGAAAAATGAGTTGTAGTTGTTTCTGTCTACCCAATTTCGCAGACAACCCAATGATTTGGTTAAAGATATCCAAGCTATCATGCTGTGGGATCGAATCCAGGCCCTCATGATTGGGGAGCGAACTCCTTAAAAACTCAGTTATTCCTTCATCCACAAGTATTGATTTCTATCATTATCACATAGCAGCCTAGATTACAACACTATGGAACTGAGAACTTTCAACCGGAATACTCACTCTCCTTATAGATCTGTCCTCATAGATTTATAGAGTAAAGGGTGAACTTAATTGACAAGCTGTGCTAATAAATTACAAACCCCAGATGTAAAATATATAATACAGGAAAAGATAGACGGCGAATTGGCAGAGTTGTTAGAATGCTTTACGGTATTTGTTCCCACTTTCTGTGCTCTGGGCTCAGATCCCAACGAGGTCAACTTTGCCTTTTATCCTGTTGAAGTTCATAAAAAAAAAGTACCAGTGCTGGATTCAATTCTCCTCTGGAAGAAATCGGCTGTGTTCAAACCTTCAGAAGGATTGGCTCTACCAGGTTTTCATGCTCAGACACACCGTATTAATCACCACAGTGACCGTATGATTCAATAATGAATGAAAGGAGCCATGTGATATCAAAGTGAAAAAAGACAGGGTGGACACTTGTCAGGAATATATTATAATTCAGGGCATTCTTCAGAATACATAAATACAAAAAGAGCCACCAATAAAAATCAAGTCACACCCAAATTTAATAATACAATAAAGAAAAGAAAAAGTTTTCTTTTCTATTCTTTATTCATTTTATTCATTTTATTAATAAAGATGGAGGTTTTCGTTTTGGGGTTTTCATATTCCCTTAAAAAACAGGAAATTCTTTCAATGGAATTTCAGAATTAATTTATAATAATAAAGACTGAAAAAAAAAAAATGAAATGATAATACGATGTAGAAAGAATTTACAAGTAGGTTCCTTTCAAAATAAAAGATTCTCTGTAGCGGCTGCTGGCCACCTTTTCCCTTTGTAGCGGTATCTTACCCAATTTCATAAGTTGTGTTCACAGCTATTTTCCTGTATTCAAGAGGTTCTACGTTTCAAAAGCATTAATATATGGATAAATTAGTAATTATCCATTGTGCCAAATCAAAATCTCCTCCAGCTCAAACCAAATAACAACAAAATCCAAATAATAGAGAAGGAATAAAAATATATTCTTAAAATAATGAAGCAATTCATACGGAATATTTGAATACCCAAAATGTATTTCAAATTAATTGATACACTCATCCATAAAACTAGCATATATATATATATATATATATATATATGCACACACATATATATGAATATACATATATACGTATATATATTTATATATATATATTTATATATATATATGTATATACATATCTATACATATATATATATACATATCTATACATATATATATACATATATGTATTTACTTACATATACATATCTATACATAAATTTACACATATATATGCATATATGTATATACTTATATATACATATATATATACACGTATATATATACATATACATTTATATATATATATATTTATATATATATATAGATACATATATATACTTATACATACATATCTATACATACATATATATACACTTATATATACATACATACATATATATATACACTTATATATACATATATATATATATACACATATATACATATCTATACATACATATATATATACACTTATATATACATATATATATAGACTTATATATACACACATATATACATATATATATACATATATATACTTACATATATATATACATATATATACATACATATATATATACTTATATATACATATCTATACATACATATATATATACTTATATATATATATATGTATGCATAGATATGTATATATAAGTATATATATATATATGTATAGATATGTATATATATATGTATATACTTATATATACATATCTATACATACACATATATACACTTATATTGATACACACACACATATATATATATATATATACATACATCTACATACATATCTATACATATATATATATAAACATACACATACATATCTATATATATTATATAACTCCCCCCTCGTTATCGAGTATGGCCATTGCACGATATACCATTATTAATAATTATTAATTAATTCTATCGTGCAATTCCTGTGCGGGAAGATATTTTTTTTTAAGTGAGGAAAGACTGTGCACTGAGCCAATCCCACTCTCTGAGCGACAGTAGCTATAACCCGAAAAGAAGAAAAGATCAACATCATCGGTAACTACTGAGCAGCAGGTTTTATATCGGAGTTATACATATCTATACACATGCATACATATACATACATATCTATACACATACCTCTATACATATACATATACATACATATCTATACACATGAATACATATCTATATACATACATACATACATATATATATATATATATAATATATGAACCAGTAAGACCCCGACGGCTGAGCTCAAGCCGTTTCGACGGCTAATTCAGTCCAGAATTAGCCGTTGAAACGGCTTGAGCTCAGCTGTCGGGGTCTTACTGGTTCCTATTACCCACTCGACTACCTCAAGTATTGAGTACTTTGGTGCGTTGTGGTCCACCTGGTTCCTTACCACATTTCCTTCGTTATATATAATATATATATATAAACATACATATATAATATATATATATAAACATACATATATAATATATATATACATACATATACATATAATATATATACATACATATATATATAATATATATACATACATATATATATAATATATATACATACATATATATATAATATATATACATACATATATATATAATATATATGCATGCATATATATATATATGCATATATATATAATATATATATATATGCATATATATATAATATATATACATACATATATATATAATATATATACATACATATATATATATATACATATATATATAATATATATATATATAATATATATACATACATATATAATATATATATATATGCATATATATATAATATATATATATATGCATATATATATAATGTATATATATATATATCTTTATATACACATATATAAATATATATGTATAGATACATATATACATATATATATATATATATACATATATATATATATATATACATATATATACATATATAAATATATACATATAGATATAGATATACATACACATATATATATATATATACATATATAAATATATACGTATAGATATATATAGATATATATATAGATACATATTTTTAATGTGATGAAATACCAATGATGGTTGGAAAATCTCTGACGAAGGACTATTTTTATCATATGTAACCCATGTGCAAACCATGCAGTATTCTTCTTTCTTCTCATCTTTTTTTTATATATATATATATATATATACATACATATAGATATACATACATATAGATATATATAGATATATATATAGATACATACACACATATATATATATATATATATATATATATACATATATATAAATTTACATATATATATATACATATATATACATACATATATATACTTACATATATATACATTTAGATATATATATATATTCATACATATATACATTTAGATATATATAAATATCTACATTTAGATATATATATAAATATCTACATGTCTATATATACATACACACACACATATATATATATATATCTTTATATATATATATATCTTTATATATATATCTTTATATATATATATATCTTTATATATATATATATATCTTTATATATATATATATCTTTATATATATATCTTTATATATATATATCTTTATATATATATATATCTTTATATATATATATATCTTTATATATATATATATATCTTTATATATATATATATCTTTATATATATATATATATCTTTATATATATATATATATCTTTATATATATATATATATCTTTATATATATATATATCTTTATATATATATATATATCTTTATATATATATATCTTTATATATATATATATCTTTATATATATATATATCTTTATATATATATATATCTTTATATATCTTTATATATATATATATCTTTATATATATATATATCTTTATATATATATCTTTATATTTATATATATATCTTTATATATATATATATATCTTTATATATATATATATCTTTATATATATATATATATATCTTTATATATATATATATCTTTATATATATATATATATATCTTTATATATATATATATATCTTTATATATATATATATATCTTTATATATCTTTATATATATATATATCTTTATATATATATATATATCTTTATATATATATATATCTTTATATATATATATCTTTATATATATATATCTTTATATATATATATCTTTATATATATCTTTATATATATATATCTTTATATATATCTTTATATATATATATCTTTATATATATATATATATCTTTATATATATATATATCTTTATATATATATCTTTATATATATATATATATATCTTTATATATATATATATATCTTTATATATATATATATATCTTTATATATATATATATATCTTTATATATATATATATATATATATCTTTATATATATATATATATCTTTATATATTCATATCTATATATATATATATATCTTTATATATTCATATCTATATATATATCTTTATATATTCATATCTATATATATATATCTTTATATATTCATATCTATATATATATATATCTCTATATAACATATATACATATATAGAATGAGATATAGATTCCCGAGTTGTGTCAGGGGGTAACCACATTTAGAAAAGGGTACTCAATATATTGGTAAAGTATAGGTAGTTTAATCTTATATAGAGATGTTTTCTACTAGACTAGAACTGTTTTGTAGGAAATCATCAGAAACATTCTGACACTTTCATATAAATGACACAGTTCTAGTCCTGTAGAAATCATTTGTATGTATATATGTGTGTGTATATATATATATACGCAGATGATATATACGCAGATGATCTAACGCTCATAGCTGAATCAATGACCGAACTAGAGAAGAAATTCCAAACGTGGAAGCACGGCCTAGAATCAAAAGGCCTTAAAATTAACCTGGCTAAGACTAAAGTTCTAGTTTGTAGGAAAGAAAATAAGGCGGCGGTCCCATCGGGGAAATGGCCATGCTCAGTGTGTAGGAAAGGCGTAGGTAGAAACTCCATTTTATGTCCCAAATGCAAAGTATGGGTGCATAAAAGATGTAGTGGGATCACAGGTAAGCTAACTAAGAACATAGATTTTACATGTGGCCGGTGCTCTGGTGCAATAAGTAGCAGCAAGTGCCCACAAAATACTAGCTCCTTCAACTGCGCAGAGGGTTCTATAGAAATAGTGGACAGCTTCCGTTATCTAGGTGACAAAATCAGCAGTGGGGGAGGGTGCTCTGAAAGTACAGTAGCTAGAGTCAGAACTGGATGGAAAAAGTTCAGAGAGCTTATACCACTATTAGCCGCTAGAGGGTTCTCCCTAAAAATGAAAGGCAGGTTATACGATGCCTGCATACGAACAGCAATGCTGCATGGCAGTGAGACCTGGGCATTGTGTGCAGAGGATATACGCAGACTAGAGAGGAACGAAGCTTGCATGCTCCGCTGGATGTGCAATAGTAATATACGTGAACGGCAAAGCATAAACGAACTAAGGAAAAAATTAGAAATAAGAGGGATCAGATGTTGTTTACTCGAGAGAAGGCTACGTTGGTACGGTCACGTGATGCGCATGAAAGACGACAGCTGTATAACAAAGTGCAGGGCAATAAAGATAGACGGTAGCCACGGAGTAGGCAGACCCAGAAAAACATGGGACGAGCTGATAAATTCCGACCTCACACGCTTACACCTCTCCAAGACAATGTCACTGGACCGAGACCTTTGGCGGTACTCAGTAATAGAGAAGACCCGCCTTACCTAAATACAAAGTAAAAACCTACTACAGTCAGTAGGCACCTCTATCAAAACACACCCCCGTCCCACCACCTCCACCCCACCCACACCGCCCCTTTCAATGTAAAGTTATGTTGGTCCCACAACATCCAGGCCGAAACAAATGAGATCGTGTAGGTGTCACGACAAAAAACACACAGTCCACGCTGTAAATGTGGCCGTGTAGGCAACACGGTAAAAACCTCCCAGCCCCACACTGTAAATGTGGTTGGTGTTAGGAAGGGCATCCAGCTGTAGAAAACCCGCCAGACAGTCCACGCTGTAATGTGGCCGTGTAGGCAACACGGTAAAAACCTCCCAGCCCCACACTGTAAATGTGGTTGGTGTTAGGAAGGGCATCCAACTGTAGAAAACCCGCCAGACAGTCCTATGCGAGCAAGACAACCACTCTTGCCTCAAGTGGGTAAACCCCCGTCCAAACCCATGCAAGCGTGGAACACGGACGCTAAACCTGATGATGATGATGATGATGATATGTGTGTGTGTATATATATATATATATCGACCGGCTGAGGTTGAAGGAACAGAATAGCGGTCACCCTCGGGTCCTCGATTTTCAGCCCCATGGATTTTACCTATTACATTCACGTATTATATTTCGAATACCTGATGATATCACCGGATTCATACGGAACCCGGTCATTGAAATGATCATAGTATATATATATATATATATATATATACACATATATACATCTACATACATACATAGTCAGGTTCGATCCACAAATATATGTGTGTGTGTGTGTATATATATAATATATATATATATATATATATATATATATATACATATATACATAGACATATATACATCTACATACATACATAGTCAGGTTCGATCCACAAATAGATTGCACCTCAAGTTGTTCTCCGGAGAAACAATTGTAATACATTAATAAATTGTGTTTCGATGGATCACTGATTCTTCGTTTTCCATATATTATATTTTTTTTTTTGAAACGATAGACTTTCGTCAAATCGGACCGAGGGAACAATGTTTCCGTTGGTCTTTCCAATTGCTAATACTATCTATCGGCCGCAACTCCAGGTAGAAGGAGCAACATGAAATAAAGTGTCTTGCTCAAGGACATAATGCATCGCCTGGTCCAGGAATCGAACTCACAACCTTACGATTGTGAATCCAATTCTCTAACCACTCGGCCACACGCCTTCACTATTATATATATATATATATATATAACGAAGGAAATGTGGTAAGGAACCAGATGGACCATAACGCACCAAAGTACTCAATACTTAGGGTAGTAGAGTGGGTAATAGGAAAAAGTATGACGCCGACGGCTGAGCTCAAGCCGTTTTGACGGCTAATTCTTAGTCCAGAATTAGCCGTCGAAACGGCTCCAGCTCAGCCGTCGGGGTCCTACTTGTTCCTATATATATATATATATATATATATTAAAATAACAGATTAAAGTTTAAGCAAAGAATCGCTGCTTTCACCCTTAACGGGATCTTCTGAAACATTTAAAAAGGATGAGTATTAACAATACTCATCCTTTTTTCATCATTGAGGGGTTTTTAAATCCCAACTAACAGACTAATTCTATTTAGTCAAATACGCCGTAAACACATGTTACTACCTTATTTTATATATATATATATAAATATTTATCAGGATGGATTCAGTTTGAAACTGGTTAGACCATTATTCACCAGAGTACTCAATACTTGGGTTAGTAGAGTATGATTATGTTATAAAGAATTGGGACCCCGACGGCTGAGCTTTTGCTGTCAGAACCAACTGTTGAAACGGCAATAGCTCACCACTTTTTAGAATATATATATTACATATATATATACATATCTATATATATATATATATATAGAGAGAGAGAGAGAGAGATATGCACATACATACATAGACATATATATATGTATATATAGATATATATAAATATGTATATATTTGTATATACAAATATATATATATATATAGAAATTATAGAAATTATATATATATATATAAATATGTATATATTTGTATATACAAATATATATATATATATGTGTGTGTGTGTGTTTGTATATGTGTATATATATATATATATATATATATATACATATGTTTCTCTGTGTGTCAGTGTGTGTGTCTCGTTTCATCATAAGGAGGGGACAAGAAATTACGTGTAGGGGACAAGAAATTACGCCACATGGGCAAGGGGGCAAGTCAATATATATATATTATTTTTTAAGTTGGGTGAAAGGATTAAGAGTCATGAGGGGCCCAAAATAATTGGAACTTTAGGCTTTAACCTCCATTAATATGATCAATATTATTATATACATATAATACACTCTCACACACACACATATATATGTATATGTACATATATATATAGACATATATACATATATATATACACATATAGACGTATATATACACATATAGACATATATATACACATATATACCTATACATATATATATACACATATAGACTTATATATGCACATATATAGACATATATAGACATATATATAGACATATATAGACATTTATATATATACATATATAGACATATATATATATATACACATATATAGACATATATGTATACAACACATATATAGACATATATATATATATATATATATACACACATAGACATACATATATATACACATATATAGACATATATTTATATATATACACATATATAGACATACATATATACACACATATATAGACATATATATACACATAGACATATATACACATATATAGACATATATATACACATATATACATATATACACACATATACACATATATACACATATATACACATAAATATACATATATATATATACATATATATGTACATATACATATCATCATCATCACCGTTTTACGTCCGTTCTTCCACGCTAGCATGGGTTAGATGGGTTGTCCTGTTGTGGGCAGTGTCTGGTCGGCTGACCATGCCTTGCTCATACAGGAACTGATCTGGCTTGATTTCTACAGCTGGATGCCCTTCCTAACACCAACCTCATTTACAGTGAGTGCTGGGTGCTTTTTCGTGGCGCCTACACGTCCACTTTACAGTGTGGGCTGGGTGCTTTTTTGCCGTGGCACCTCCACGACCACCTTGCGGTGGGGGGGGGGGGGCATATTGTTTATATGCTTCAGCATGTACCCATGGGAGGTCGGGTACCCTGTATTACTGCGTGACGCCAGAAGTCACGGTCGTGTGTCATTGACTTTGAGAGGTGTAGTTGGGTAAGGTCGGCTCTTATCACCTCATCCCAAGTCATCTTGGGTCTCCCCACTCCGCGGTTTCCATCAACTTCTAGTGCTCTGCACCTTTTTATGCAGCTGTCATCCTTCATACGCATCACATGTCCATACCAGCGTAACCGCCTCTCCTGCACGCAGCATTTGATTCCTCTTATGCTCAGTCTCTCTCTCAATTCATTTATGCTTTGTCGTTCACGTATATTACTGTTACACATCCATCGGAGCATGCAGGCTTCGTTTCTCTCTAATCTACGTAAGTCTTCCACCTTCAGCGCCCAGGTCTCACTACCATGCAACATCGCTGTTCGGATACACGCATCATACAGTCTGCCTTTCATTCTGAGGGAGAAGCCTTTTGCAGCTAGCAGTGGTAGTAGTTCCCTAAACTTCTTCCATCCCGTTCTTACCCTAGTTATTGTACTTTCTGAGCACCCACCTCCGTTGCTAATTCGGTCACCTAGGTAGCAGAAGCTGTCTACTGTTTCTACAGGGCCCTCCCAGAGATTGGTGGTACTTGTTTCCTGTGGCTGTTTGCTTGCTGTTTCAGCACAGCTGCTGCATGTGAATCCTACATTCTTAATTAAGCTTCCTGAGATCCCGCTACATCTCTTGTGTACCCATTGTTTGCATTTGGGGCAAAGAATGGAGTTCCTACCTACACCTTTCCTACATACTGAGCAAGGCCATTTCCCTGAGGGGATCTGGGTTCTGTTTTCTCGTCTACTTATAAGGACCTTAGTCTTTGTCATGTTGACTTTGAGGCCCTTTCTCTCTAGTCCCTGCTTCCAGGTTTGGAATTTATTCTCTAGTTCTACCATAGATTCAGCTATGAGTATATATATACATATACATATACATATACATATATATATACATATACATATATATATATACATACATGGAGGCACATGGCTTAGTGGTTAGAGCATTGGCCTTGCAATCGAAAGGTTGTGAGTTCAATTCTCAGACCGGGTGATGTGTTGTTTCCTTGAGCAAGACACTTTATTTCACATTGCTCCAGTTTACTCAGCTGTAGAAATGAGATGATAGGGACTTGGGTCCTTATCATTCCACTACAAAGTGGTCGTGGAGGTGCCACGGCAAAAAAGCACCCAGCACTCACTGTAAATGAGGTTGGTGTTAGGAAGGGCATCCAGCTGTAAAAATCAAGCCAGAATCAGTTCCCGTCTCACCCTTGCAAGCAGGGAAAAGTGGACGTAAAATGAAATGATGATATATATATACATATACATATATATATACATATATATATACATATATACATATATACATATATACACATATATATATACATATACATATATATATACATATATATATACATATATACATTTATACACATATATATACATTTATACGCATATACATATACACACATATATATACATATACACATATATATACATTTATACACATATATATACATATACACATACATATATACATATATATACACATATATATATATACATATAAATACATATATATATACATATAAATACATATACATATACACATACAATTATATATAAATACACACATATACGTATACACATATATATATACACACACATATATACACACACATATATATATATATATACACACACGTGTGTGTGTGGTACTTTTTTTCATTTGGCCACGTATTTGATAAGCCTTGAATGTGGGGTCATTTTTAATGTGTTCAATCCTTACCCCTGATATGTACGGTTCGAGATGTTCTTTTTTTTTTAAATGTTACTTCTTTGTTTTGTGTCCGGTATCTTTGGTTATAAAAATGATTTTTTATGAAATGCATACATATACCTATATACATATATTTGTCTGTGTGTTGTGTTATCTGTGTGTCTGTATGTGTATGTGTGCGCATGCGTGTGCTTGTGTGTGTCTGTAAGTAAATAATCTATTTTTAGAAGCATTGAACGAGTTACAAATTGGAAAATTACATTAACCGAGAGGAATTAACCTAATTTTCAAATTCGTAACTATATATGTCAGATATATCTTTTCTACACACAAGCTCTTGTCAAGGATCTTATTGTTTAGAAGGCATTTTTCAGTATATCTGTAGGCACAAAGGTGGTGATGCAGACATTTGAATTTCTAATTTCTTTATTAGTGCTTAAGATGTGGGATCCTATATTACTTAGGCAGCTGTGGTTTGTATTATATTGCGTTCCTATTAAAAATTTTATTGCAGCTATGACTTGCAGGGAAATGGGTGCCCATTAGCTACGTTCAGGGTGAACGGTGGATTAGACCACCTATTTTGTCATTATGCTTGCTAGTTTGTTTGCAGGTTGGATCAGAATAACTATTTTTTTTCCCAGAAGACTCATCACTTTAACATATTGTTATAATACGAGATGGTTTTCTCCTAAGTATTCCAGATCAGACAGAGCCAAAGAATTCATATTCCACTTCCACCAAAGTCTGTATATAGTTGAACATGGCTCTTGTACAAAGATTGAATTTCATTAGACTATCAAACAAAAGTACTTTGTCAGAACACGAAACAAACATTTCAAATCCCTTACTATACGAGACCTATTTTTGCCAGGGTTAATTGCTAACAACCTCATTATTTATAATAAAATTTTAGACCAGCTGACATATGATGGTAGATCTGTTTTATTAGTAGAAAACCCAGGGTGTTGGAAAGACGTACTGACAGCATATATATATATATATATGACAAGTATATATTTATATAATTTGATATAATATATATTTATAGTATATAATACCCACTATATATATTTATACAATAACACACATGCACATATACACACATTATGAAAAACAAAATTTTTATAACCAAGTTACAAGCCACAACATTTTTCAACAACTTCTCTGTCTAACAACTTCACTCAGCTGGAGTTCATTACCATAAAATTTGGTGATTCATATAAACTATTAAGGAAACTCTCACTCTCGGGTGATACTGCTTCATTTTTCCGTTTGATGATGTAATATGGAATCAATGCTAACACTAGCAACAACACTGGAACGACTAAACATATAGCAACTATTTCTACTGTGGTCACTCCTCCTTTCTTTTCTGAAAAAGATAATAATAATAATAGTAATAATAATAAGGATATCTAGTATAGGCACATGGCCAGTAATTTGCAGGGAGAGAAAAGTCGATTAAATCGCCCCCAGTATGTTACCGGTGCTTTATTTTATTGACTCCGTAGGGATGAAAGGCAAAGTTAACCATGGCGGGATTTGAACTCAGACCGTAAAGTGGCGTAACTCTATGCTGCTAGGCATGGCATCTGACCCTCTGTCATTACTGCCAATCCACTGCCCTTAATAATCATAATAATAATGGTTTCATTATTAGCCACACAGGGCTTACATTGAGGACATTAAGAGTGTTACAGTGTGGGTGTTTTTTGTGAGAGAAAGGTTTATAAATATGACTAAAATTAAATTGAATAAATTCCCCAAAAGTGGGGATACCTCTGAGGGTCACTCATGGAAAAAGCCTGCAAAAGGCCACAGTAACCTTAACCACCAGGGCAAGTCTCCTCTCTCAGAAATTCTCCTCCAATTTGCAGGTGCATACTCAGAGCAAGCCCATTTACTTGAACCATGCTCACCTGTCTCACCCACCTTTCAACAAACTGGTTGGAAGGCAACATTTCCCTCTCCCCCCATTATTTTTCTCTTCAGGTGAAACCTGAAACAGTTAATAAACCTGAAACAGTTAATAAGGGTTTCGCTGCGTCCACCACCTCTTTTGCCATGTCCGGCATTCAGATAAAAACTGCCTGTCCTTCTCCTCTAAAGGAAGATGGTAGAGTGATCTTCATAATGGACTTAGTTGGTATTCAAATCCATCTCACACATGACAGCAGGTGTTCGACATAAATACACAAGTCAACAATACTCAAACACTCGAGTGTGTGCAGGATGCTTTTGTTGTCCTGTGCACATCTCAATCATGCCTGGCTGATGGCACTTCCATGCCTTCAGAGTCTATCTCAAACTGACAATGCTCCTCGGTAGCACTGCCAGGCGAGATGTTTCTGGAAGTTATGCATAGGCCCTGAACTGAGAGTCCTCTGGAAAAGAGTGGCTAATTGATTTTTGTTGACCCCTAGAGTCTCTGCAAGAATGTTGTCGTTTTTGATAATAATAACAACAACAAAAACAACAATAATAAAAATTGTCATCTAATGTCTTTGACACGGCTGAATAATAATCTTAATATTATTATTGAATAACCATAATGTAAATTACCTGGTGTAGGTGTCTTTGTAGTACAGTTTAGACATATTTCTGAGTGATCTGTTGTTGAAAGTAAAACTGGAAGCAGAAAAGAAATTATTTGAGATTAATTTTACATTTGTTATTAGTCTCAGTCATTAGTAGGCGAACAATTGGGCATATTGTCAAGGAAGACTTGAATTATAAATCTTATGTGCTTAAGAGGTGCCATTGCTTACTGAAGTGCAGAAGGAGGGGAGGAAGCTGAAGGTGTCAGCCCTAATCAATGACATCAAGCACACAAGCACGTCCAGGACATGAAACTGAAGTGATAAAGTGCCTATCATCATGCACTCGAAGTATCCAGCACATATTATGGTGCTTGGCATTATTAGCAGCAAGGGGGACATCATGGAGCTTGTCTTCATCCCCTGTGTTTTTATTATCTATTAATTATTTTCTGGATTTATCTGCACCACACTGTGTGTGTATATATATATATATATATATATATATATATATATATGGTGGCTGCCAACTCGTTTTCGAGTACGGCCACTACTTTATATCCATGTAAGAGAACCCCTACCGAAGCGCTGAACGAGTGTGACTTTTTAGTCCAGCCAGCGACTTGAAAACTCTAGTACAAAGACTACACTTGTGACAATTATTGACACATAGTGCTGGGCCCATGGTACCATGTGAGGACAAGTGCAGAGAGATCTCCAGATATAAAGCAATGCCTGTGCCGTGAAGCTTTTATAGTGAGCAAAGGCACTGCACAAAGCCAGTCCCACTCTCTTAACCAAGATGATATTTACCAAAAAGAAGAACAAGTCAACATCATTGGATACCATCAGGGTTGCAGGTGTTATATCAGAGTTTTCCTTCTCCTAGAATTCTGCCTTGACAAAGGCTAAGGGGTCATCTCTCCCGGTGATTTTGGATGGCCATTGACTCTTAAGAGCTCCTTTGCCCTTTGACAGGTTTTGTTTTTAGTCCTGCAGGATGTCCAAAGTCACCCTCCTCACCAAGAAACCTTGGTGGGGTTGCCAGTTTAGTCGCCAACGACCCGACCATGAGACAGGTTGTACTGGGATACATGTTACCAGTAGCACCAACTATATATATATACACACAGACATATATATATATATATACACACAGACATATATATATACACACAGACATACATATATATATACACACAGACATACATATATATACACATGTTTATATATGTGTATATACACACTTGTATATATATATGTATATTATAGACATGTATATATATACACGTGTCATCATCATCATCATTTCATTTAACGTCCACTTTTTCCCTGCTTGCAAGGGTGGGACGGGAACTGATTCTGGCTTGATTTCTACAGCTGGATGCCCTTCCTAACACCAACCTCATTTACAGTGAGTGCTGGGTGCTTTTTTGCCGTGGCACCTCCACGACCACTTTGTAGTGGAATGATAGGGACCCCAGTCCCTATCATCTCATTTCTACAGCTGAGTAAACTGAGCAATGTGAAATAAAGTGTCTTGCTCAAGGAAACAACACATCACCCGGTCTGAGAATTGAACTCACAACCTTTCGATTGCAAGGCCAATGCTCTAACCACTAAGCCATGTGCCTAAAGGTGTGTATATATATATATATATATCAAATGAAGCAACGGAGTAAAGGACTCGCGGTGTTCCCTGTAATGAAAGAGCATGTTCTTTTCATGTATTCTCTCCTATATATATATATATATATATACTATTTTAGATTCTGTTTCAATAAGCAATACTATCATTAGTAAGATTAAGGAACTAAAATACTAATTCCTAGATCGTATAGGCATAATATTGTTCACAGGAATAAATATCAATTTTTTGTTTTACATTCTATAAGAAAAATAGCTACACTATTTCTAAATGTATATTGTCTATTAAACATACAACATTTGTCTATTGTATGCTACTAATTGCATCATAAAAATAATAGCACAATTTCTGTAATTTATTTACTGTAGCCTAACATAATAACATAACAGCTATTCTCATTTCTTAGCAGAACACTTACCATTGACATATCAATCCAAATGTATGAATACTTGGCTCCAATTATTCACAACTGAATTTATCTACTAAATATTTCTCCTACTAAATGGCATCAGATTTAAAAAATATGTTGCTCATAACAACATATCTGATTGTAGTCAATATAAACGAAGATATTTATAGTTTTCAGTTCCTTTTGAGAGCTAATTTCACAAAAATATACTAGTTTGTGTCAAGAATATATTGACTAACTGCAGTATATTATTGCTTATTATCATATCACAAGGACACAACTTTAGATTATGCATCTTAAAGTTATGTGATGGGTTACAAGTTTATGAAGATGCACACTCTAGCAGTAAGGGTTTTGAGCTTCCAATCTTAAAATTAGATTATTTAATCTCCAGACCAGGTGGCATGTTATGTCTTTGAGCAAGGCATTTTATTTCACATTATTCCAGTCCATTCAGTTGAGAAAGTAAGTAACAGTTGGTGGTTTATCTTCTAATAGAACGGTGTCCTGCCTTTTAGTTGCTTAATGCTTCGTGAAATTAAGATAAACTTTGACCTGCTGAGTATTTGCATTACTCTATATTAACTTGTATTTTTGCAGTAAAGGCCTTTACCACACATAATTGTCTCACATAATACCAAATCTATGAGATTTTGATATTTATTTTGAGAACAATACTTTAACATAAGTATGAGCAGCCAATTATGACCAGTTTCAACAGAAAAAGGTGAGAGAATGCAGGCTAGATATGGCTAAAGGGTTAACCCAGTGTTTAACTGGTAGTTATATTGAAGGCAGAGTTGACTGTGGCAGGATTTCAATTCCTAAAACTGACTATCAAAGTATTTTGTCTGAACCTGTACTAATTTGGTCAATCCACCAGTATAGTATCATTGATACTTATTTTATTTGTACATCATACCTCTGCCCACTAGAGGGAAAACGTTGTTGTATCATACACTACACTTAAGACAACAATTGCTTATATGTATGAAGTTTTACAAGGGAAGTTGAGCTTCTGCTGAACTTACCATCAGTGAATAAACTAGATTTAGTTTATAGTGATGTTGGTTGTAATAATCTCTATTGCAGACAGACCCACTTAATGTGCAAAAAGTCATTCTTTGATTAATTGTCTAGATGTCTAAAAAATGTCATTCTCAATAACTTTTCAGGCTATTAAACATATTTTTAAAATATGTAAATATTTTACAATATTTACATATTTATATGTCCTCAAGTTTT
Source organism: Eledone cirrhosa (assembly GCA_964016885.1). NCBI lineage: Eukaryota > Metazoa > Mollusca > Cephalopoda > Octopoda > Eledonidae > Eledone > Eledone cirrhosa. The sequence goes on along the minus strand of OZ024746.1, from coordinate 84,119,683 downwards.
TAAAACTTTAAAGATAAGGCTAATAGTTTGAAAAATTATAATCTCAACTTTCTTTGATTTTTATACTGAACTAAAAACTTCTCTAATGTATAGCAACAACTATTTGTTGCCAATAATCAATACCACTATAAAGATTATATAATGAAAATAATTCAAAGCTAAGATAGATTCACTTACAAGGTTCTTTCACACATAAGAATGGAGACTTTTCGAAACAAGAAACTCTTCTCCAAATTCCAGTTTGAAGGTCCATTATAAAACAGTTACGATTAATCTTATGTACACTGAAATAACTGGCATGATCCTCAGCAGAGGATTCACCATTCATGAAATTCAAGAAGTCGACATTACTGCCATCCATCCAGGTCAGAACTCCTATAATTTTGAGAAGAAAAATATTTTAATTAATTACAACAAATAACCACTGCAACATATGTGTGTGCATGCATGTGCTTGTTAGTGTGTGTATATGCATGCTTCTGTGTATGTGTTTGTGTGTGTGCAGTATTTGGCCAATTGGTTAAGAAGTTTGCCTCAAATTGTCTCCAAGAACAACCATTGACACACAACAACTTAACTGTGCCTGTGACCAGAAAGATTTGACTGGAGTATCAGATGTTGTTCAAGGGTTATTATCATGTTAACATTTACACAAACATACACATACACATACACACATAATATTATACTTGTTATCTGCCAGACAACTCCATCACATGTCGAAAGGCCAAGTTGAACTTGACTGGATTTGAACTCAGTGTGCAGAGATTCAGAGCAATACATCAACTCATTTAATCAATGCTTTAACAACTCTGCCAATTTATCACCTGGTTATATATATATATATATATATATATATATATATATACATATACATATATATATATATATATATATATATATATACATATACATATATATATATACATATACATACATATATATATATATATATATATATATATACATACATATATATATATATATATATATATATATATATATATATATACATACATACATATATATATATATATATATATATATATATATATACATACATACATATATATATATATATATATATATATATATATATACATACATACATATATATATATATATATATATATATATATATATACATACATATATATATATATATATATATATATATATATACATACATATATATATATATATATATATATATATATATATATATATATACATATATATATATATATATATATATATATATATATATATATATATATATATATATATATATATATATATATATATATATATATATATATATATATATATATATATATATATATATATATATATATATATATATATATATAGGAGGTATATGGCTTAGTGGTTAGAGCATTGGCCTTGCAATCGAAAGGTTGTGAGTTCAATTCTCAGACCGGGTGATGTGTTGTTTCCTTGAGCAAGACACTTTATTTCACATTGCTCCAGTTTACTCAGCTGTAGAAATGAGATGATAGGGACTGGGGTCCATATCATTGGTCCATATCATAAAGTGGTCGTGGAGGTGCCACGGAAAAAAAGCACCCAGCACTCACGAGGTTGGGTTGGCTGAAAAGTTCATAGGCTGACTATGAAAGAGTGGTGTGAAGTCATGCATGCATATTAATTTCAACTCTTCTTATCAATAACTGAACTTTTTCTTTTTAGGGACTATGTTGAAAAATAGACCTCATTTTATTATTCCATGAGGGTATAATTGGTCAGTCGATGAACCTTTCAGCCAACCCTTGTGTGTATATATAATTGTTTCTACTTTTGGCACAAGGCCAGCAATTATCCCAGTGTATTACTGGTACTTTATTTCATCAACTCCGTAAGGATGAAAGGCAAAGTTAATCTCAGTGGGATTTGAACTCAGACCGTAAAGGGCCGTAACTCTATACTGCATAGCATGGCGTCCGACTCTACCGATACTGCCAATCCACCATGTTTTGTCTTGTCTCTTACTACACTGGACAGCACTTTGGCTTGTGTCAGATGCTGTGAGCCCAGGTGGAACAGCAGTACCATTGGTAGGGGTTGAAACTACCAAAGTCCATCTCAACGGCTGATGACCTTGAAGTTTGAAGTTTGCATTTTTTTTTTTTTAAATAATTTTTTAAGGTTTGCCCTTTAAAAGATTGTTTTGCATTTTGCCTTGTTTTTGTTCATTGGCTTGTCATCCCTTTGATAATTTTCCTAAGTTTATATATATGTAATTCATTTTTAAGCTAGCCATAAGCAATGTAATATTGCACTCATGAGTTATATCACTAATTCAAATATCCTGCTTTTTTATGACTGATGTTAAGATCTGTTATCTATCTTTGTCTTGATACTTACAATGTGATATGCTTAGGTACTCACCTGATTCCAGAAACAGTCCAATCCAAATGCTATTTAAAGAAGTAGGGGTTAAAAATTTCCAAACATTTTTGATAGCTATAACATCTTCAACTGAATGAAGACTTGTAAGTGTGGCACCAATTTGTTCACAAACATAGTTAGCATCAGGCCATGAACCTTTCATTGTCTTAACAAGGTAACATTTGTTTTTCATTTTATACCAATTCTCTGGACATTTCCCTGTCTCAACTGGAGTTTTTGTAGTAACTGGATTTTTTCCAACTGGTGGTTCTGTATTAGAAATATATGAAATTATAATTCTTATACTGTAGCAGGGAAATGAATAGTAGAATATAAATTCATGAAATAAAAGCAAAAATGAGATAAGTTTAAATATCTAATAGAAGAGATTTGTCTCCATAGATATTTCACCTTGTGAACTCTACTTCAAATTTTGTAGTAGCTTTTCAAGTAAAAGTTAGCATTGTTGGTCTAATTATATAAGTTATTAGACAGACAACAAACCAAAATAATAGAAGTTCATATCCAGTCACTGGCACAACAATACATCCATGGGTAAGACTTTAATATTAGCCAACACACCCATTAATTGTCAGTCTGTTATGTTTCTTTTTATTTTGAATCATTTTCTCTCTCTCTCTACTTTTTTCCTTCTCTGTTCAGGTATATACATGAGGCAGATAAGTTTCAGTCCCTGATGTAGCATATTGTAAAGTGACAATTGTTCCAATACAACTCTATAACCTGGGCTATATTAATACAGTAATCACTACTATACTATATACCTTTTAAAAAGATTTAACTTTAATCTAGTAAAACAAAAAAGATTGAAATCAAAATGAGGAAGACTGTATGTGATTAATTGCTTTACCTAGTAGCCAAATCTCCCTTAAATCATATTCTACTGTTATAAATATAGAAAGACCCATTAGATAACGTACTTCTAGAAATATCAAAAAAGATAGAATGATAATGGCTACAATGCTTTTGATCATAAGTCAACTTAATCCAGGATGAGCAGCAACAACAAAATCAAAATTTATTATACACAAGATTATCATACCAATTGTCATTTTACATATAAAAGGATATTCTTTATTGCATTCGACCATGGTCCACACATTTTTGGGTTGATATAAACCACATGCATATTTTTTAAACATTAACACTGGCCATTGTGTATATTGCATTGGCAAAGAATCTGTCCAAATCATCTTATTCTGTAGTGACAAAAAAAGAGAAGAAAACATCTATTAGAGTGATAATAAGGAATGGGAGAATAGAGAAGTTACATTCAGATTTAGGATTGCACAAATAGCATGTGTTGAACACATGTTTCCTAGCTGTTCCAAACATGACACATTCAGACGAGTAAGTACACATTCATTTACAGAAAAATCTATATAAAGCAATAAGGAAATGAAAAATAGAAGGAAAAGAAAAGAAATAAAATGAAAGAAGATATTAAACTAAGAAGTAAAAGGAGGAGGGAGTGACAGACTTTACACTCCAGTCTGAGTGGTATCTCTCAGCTATGTCCTGCTGACAAAATAGCAAACACACTGCCAAGGAGAATGGCATCCTCTGCATCCTCTGAATGGCCAGTGGCATCCTCTGCAGCAGCCACTCCACTGCATATGGCTCTTTCCTTAGGCAAGTGGCCATTTTTCCAATTTTGCAAAGCAAAATGGCAGTTTGAGACCTAGGATACCTGAAGTTCCAATGGCAACTGGTGTGAAAAGGAAGCGGTCTGTCAAACCCCAGTGTTTAACAATTTTCCTCTCCTTTGCACTGCAAGCAGTAGTGCTTGGTTAGCAGCTGAAGTGATACGGCTGGAGGGAGAGAATGAGTCGCATCATGTGACATCCCAGATTAAGGATTTAGCTCTCTCAAATGGGAAGAAAGTTATTCAGTCTGAACATTTATTATCACCACAATTGAGGCCAGCTGGCTTCAGTTGTGGTGGAAAAAAAGATGCATAGAGGCTCCTTTGGATTGTGTCATTCAGAGCTGCATGTCAAGGGCACCCTCTTACATTAAGGTGGCAGGATAGCAGGTGCAGACCAAACTCATCAACAATAGTTCTACAACAGAATTTGTGTGGCTCACAACACATATACAGAGTCCGAGGCACTGGTCCATATCGATGCAAGTGCATGTTCATTAAGTAAGATACTAATACTATAGTAATAATGAAATAATTCATAATTTTAGAAAATCCCTTCAAATTCTTCATTAATTAATTCAACTATAGCAAACTTCATGAGAAATATGCTAATCTTACGTTATGTTCTTTAGCTCCAATCCAAAATTTCTCTTGGATATCTTTACTCATCAATCGAAGAGCTGCATCTTCAAATGCATCAGATATTGATGTCACATGAGCACCCTCTGACTGGCAAAAACCTTCAGCTTCGAGCCATGTTTTGTTTGTTTGTACTACTTTATAGTAAGCATTTCCATGTTTTTTGTAGCCATTTCTCAATATGACATCTTTCTTTTTTACGATTGGTAAGTCGAAATCTGAATAAAAAATAAAGAAATGACACTACTCATATTAGAATAGAAATTTCAAATTTCAAGTCAACAGATATATAAATAGTAAGAGAGATAAATGTATAGAGGTATAAGCATACACATAGATGCAGGCAAATTGTATGGTTAAGAAGTTCACTTTGCAACTACTTGGTTTCAGATTCAATTGATGCAGACATGACTATGTGGATAAAAGGTTTGTTTTGCAACTTTATAGTTCTTGTGTTAGATGTGACCTACAAGATAAACATAGCCAGTACACTCTTTAAAGTGGTTGGAGATAGGAAGAACATCCAGCTATAGAAAGCTTGCTAGACGAAAGGTCAAGAGGTCCCTTCAGCCCTATCAAGGACATGATTTCCTCCCTAGCATTAGTGATCTACACAATAAATGCACCCAGTACATCTTGCCAAACAAAGAGTTGGGAGGACCCTCAGTTGTGTCAAAGACATGACAACTTCACCTGAGTACTCGGAGTGTTGACCATACATAAATTGAGACACAGATCTCTTGTCTGCCTTGGACATCAATGGCTCTGCTTCAGTACTGATTTGGTCTATGTAGACCCATCCAACCCTTGCTAGCAGAGAAAGCGGATGTTAAAACAATGACGGTAATATATAATATATAATATTTAATATAGAAATGGCTTCTACAGGACTAGAACTGTTTCATTTAAATGATGATTTCCTTCAAATGAAACAGTTCTAGTCCTGTAGAAGCCATTTCTATATTAAATATTGTTTATACACTACTATGTGGTTACCCCGGGATACATATACACACACACACATATATATATAATAATTGCTTCTACTTTAGGCACAAGGCCAGCAAATACCCAGTGCATTACTGGTACTTTATTTTATCGACCCCGTAAGGATGAAAGGCAAAGTCAACCTTGGCGGGATTTGAACTCAGATCGTAAAGGGACATAACTATGCTGGAAAGCATGGCGTCCGACCCTCTACCGATACTACCAATCCACCGCATATAATAATATTATTAAATAACGCTTCATTGGAAATACAAACAGGGAATCACACAAATATATTAAAAGGAAAAAAAAATGATGGATGTTTAGACGAACAGATACAATACCTTTATATGCTTGACAAATATAACCAGCTAATTTATAACAGTTAGAACCAAACCATAGTCCAGCTGAAAGTGGTTCTGTGTGAGCAGCAACGCAGCTCTGTATTGAAAGAAAAGAATCAGTAGAAAAGATGTCTGACATTAGATATATTCCATGTTAGCCCTAATTTAACAGATCAATGATTAAAAATATTACAACTGCTGTGATCATTCTGTCAATTGTCCCCTTCCCCACCAACCATATTGTAATAAAACAGTATGAGTGGAAGAGTGAGCCTCACAGTGGGTGAACAAACTGCTAGAAATAGTAACGAAATCTCCCTCAAACATTATACTTCACTGCTATAGCAGGAAAAGATGATGTGTACGAAGGATGATCCGCCGTCTCATAAGTTGAGATGGTCACAAGTGAGAAACACTTGATAGATCAGCTCAATTAAGGCTAACATGAAGCTAAACAACATCGCCACTACTTAACACTTTAACAATTATGTCAATTCTCTGGTCTATACAAATACATATATACAGTCATATATGCATGTATCCTGGTTTTTAGCATAGATATTCTGTGTCCCTGAGTGTCCTAAGAGGCAAAAAAAGGGTTGGCATCAGAAAGGGCATTTGGTCTTAAAACACTACCATAAAATGTTCTGTACAACCCATACTAGCTTGGAAAACAGACATAAATACATGCACACACACACAAGCATATATACCTGTAAACAGAAACATATATAGAAACACACAAACAAGCAAACACACTCTCACTCATACAGACACAAACACACATGTACACCTTGTTAACAATTTGATGCACCATTGATTTATGCAACATAACATATATTTGCAGTTTTACATTTATATATTCTCTGCTAATGATGATCTAGTTAATATTTTCTCTGCTAAGGGTGATTTAGTTAATGTTGGACCACTTGAAGTTATGGGAGGATAACTCTACAAATTGTAAACTGATCAACCATATAAGTATAGGAACTTGATTTTGAACAATATAGATGATGGGGAAAATACCTCAGGTGTAAAATTCTGCATACTAAATAAAAATACAGCAGAGTACTATACAGGAAGATATATTATGTAATTTACAAACACATGTTAGTTTTACACACACAAGTTCATTCCTGGTGATAAGCCTACCTCAGCATCCACATTAACACCACCATCACCACCTGGTCATTAAATACTTATAACAAAGTTACATTTGTTGCAGATATTTGAACAAGATCCCCTTTTTCTCAGTTTCCTCCCACCTGCAAACATCTTGCATATAATTGTTTCAGACTCTCTACCGTTACCGATAATTGTTTCTATTTTTAGGCACAAGGCCAGCAATTACCCAGTATATTACTGGTATTTTATTTTATCGACCCCCGTAAGGATGAAAGGCAAAGTTGACCTCAACGGGATTTGAACTCAGATCGTAAAGGGACGTAACTATGCTGGAAAGCATGGCATCTGACCCTCTACCAATACTGCCAATCCACTGCCCTCTTGCATATAATGTCTTCTAAAAGTTCTGGCCATGCATTGGTCAGAACCAATTTCACAAGTATGCAAATGCATACAAATGTCATGAGTAGTAAACATTCTACCTTGATAAAATTATCTTAAAAAAATAATAAAATCGACTGAAAGAATATGATCATGAATACAAACAGTCGAAATGCAGTTCCTCCAAAGAGTTTTTGGAGTAATGTTACTATGATATAGTGTGTAGCTTGAAGATCAGAGAGTCACTTCAAGTAGAGCCACTACTTGAGAGATCACAGCTATGATACAACAGGAATCTGGTTAGGATGTCTCAGGAAAGAATTGTTGGACAGATTTTGTGGCCAAAACCAACTGGGTAGTGGATTGATAGCATCAATAGAGTATCAGACAACATGCTTTGCAGCATATTGTTACTGCCTTTTACATTCTGAGTTCAAATCCTGCCGAGGTTAGCTTTGTCTTTCATCCTTACTGGGTTGATAAAATAAAGTACCAGTAATGCACTGGGGTTGATTTAATCAACTTTCCATTCTCACAAAATTGTTGGCCTTGAGCATAAATCAGAAACTATTATTAAGTTGATGTTTTCAGTTTTATATAACAAAAGGTTCTTACATGAAATTATGATGGAAGGTTATATTATGAACATTTCAAAACAGGCAGTATTGTATCATAGAACCAAGGGCAATTTCAGTGAATTGATACCAATAGGGTCAACTGTTGCCTAAATCCAGGACTGGTGACAAACAGTAAATAAATAAAAAAAGAAAGAAATGTCTAAAAGTACTTACAGGACCCCTATTTCTTAGCAATTCATTAACTCCAAGTGTATTGAAGTGGACAAACATCAACGAAGAATTGTCTACCCAAGCGAAGTTAGCATTAACTCTATGCAGACCAATCCATAAAGAAATGTTAAGAGATTTCATCATAACTGTGACAAAAGCTGGAAAAAACACAAAACATATATATATATATATATGGCTTCGCACAGAATAAAAGAGAGAAAAGTTTGTTTTTGTTTTGATAGCGAGGTTCCCATATGTTTTTTGTATATAGACAAATAGTATATGCTTTCATATATACCCCATTATATATATATATATATATGTGTGTGTGTACAGATATTATTATTGATGATGTAATTTGAATTTGTAAATTTGCCGGTTATATATATTTTGTATTTTTTATAACAGTTTCCGAACATCTTATCGAGCTAACATCGTATTTAAAATTGAGTGGCACTGCTTCTAGTGTTCAGCAATTTTTAGACATCTTTATCAGTGAAACAATTGTCAGACTGTAAATAAATTCCCTTTTTTGTACTGTTGACCATGTTATTCTCCACTTTTTCAATTTTATATATATATATATATATATACATACACATGAGTAAATAATTGTTTCTACTTTAGGCACAAGGCCAGCAATTACCCAGTGCATTACTGGTACTTTATTTTATCGACCCCGTAAGGATGAAAGGCAAAGTCAACCTCGGCGGGATTTGAACTCAGATCGTAAAGGGACGTAACTATGCTGGAAAGCATGGCGCCCGACCCTCTACCGATACTGCCACATGAGTAAATAATGCTTGATAATTTGATAAATAGCTCTTATTGATTATTAAAATTCTTTTGACTATTTTAACGCTTTTGGTCATTAAGGAAAATTGGGCAAGGCAGGCACCACACACACATATACCTATATATTTGTGTGTGTATCTCATTACTATTTTGTCCCAAACTCACATATGCATCATCCACCGACAATATGACACATGTACGCTTCAGTATTGCTTTGACCATTGACTATTATTTTATATTAGTGGTCTGCAGGATTCAAAATTATAACTTTTAGTGGTCTGTGAGGGCGTAAAGGTTGGTGACCGTTCAGCTAGACAATGAATTGTGATTGCTGAAGAGAAGCAGTTGTAAATTTGACCAAAATATTTTAAGACCATTTAATAAAATTGTGATGCTTAGATCAGGAACTTGCTGCATACACTTTTGTGGAGTATATCACTGTGTACAATGTTTTGTTTTTTTTATTATGGTTTTTCCTTCTTTTTTTTTTCTCCTCTCTCAGATCGTTTCCCCTATCCCTACAACACTTGTTAGGCCTTCTCTCACTCTTGCTGTTTTAGTGTTGGCCTGCCCGACTAAAACAAATACGAATAACAATCGAGGGCTAGACGAGGTTATTTCTCTTTGAAAGTGTAACGTAATATTCAAACAAACTTCATGACAAGCAAAATAATTGTTTCTACTTTTGGCACAAGGCCAGCAATTATCCCAGTATATTACTGGTACTTTATTTTATCGACCCCGTAAGGATGAAAGGCAAAGTTAACCTTGGCGGGATTTGAACTCAGTCCGTAAAGGGACGTAACTGTGCTGCAAAGCATGGCGTCCGACCCTCTACCAATACTGCCAATTCACCGCCGTCATGACAAGCAAAATAATGATTTCAAAATAATATCATAAATAATGATGAAAATGATAATGGGATGATGATGGTGATGATGTTTACCTTGCTCAAATCTGTCATGTATCGATGCGAGCCCATATTGTTTTCCATAGCTCTGGCATTTTTTTTGTGCTTCTTGCCAATTAAGCTGTTGATGATAGCCTGTACCCCCGATCATAAAACACTTGTCATCTGTAATCAGAAAACAACAAATAAAACAAACAGCCCACAAAAATGAAAAACAATTGTTTCTACTTTTGGTACAAGGCCAGCAATTATCCCAGTGCATTATTGGTGCTTTATTTTATTGACCCCGTAAGAATGAAAGGCAAAGCTAACTGTGGTGTGATTTGAACTCAGAACGTAAAGGGCCATAACTATGCTGCAAAGCATGTTGTCAGACGCTCTACCGATACTGCCAATCCACCAATTTCTACTTTAGGCACAAGGCCAATAATTTTGGAGGAGGGGAAAGTCAATTAAATCAACCCCAGTACATCACTGGTGCTTGTTTTATCGACCCCGTTAGGATGAAAGACAAAACTAACCTCGGCGGGATTTGAACTCAGAACGTAAAGGGCCGTAACTTCATGCCAATAATAATTCATTGTGTAAATGACTGAGAATAATTAATCATCCTTAATATTTCATTGACAGGCATGTTTGTTTTAAAGATTGTGTTTCTATGTAGGTATGAGACCTGATATTTAAAATCTTTGTTAAGATGATCACAATATTTTTCACAAAATTTGATATATGCGAATTGGCAGATATGCTGGAGTATCAGATAAAATACATTGCAGTATTTGTACTGGTTCTCTGTGCTCTGAGTTTAAATCCTGCTGAAGTCAACTTTTTCTTTCGTCCTTCCGGAGAGTCAATTAACATGTATCAGTATTAGAATGTGCTATGTTGTGTTATGAGAAGGTTTTGGGGGAACCATATGGCAAATTGGCAGTGCTGTTAGGAAGCCAGATCAAATGTTTTGCAGTACTCTCAGTGCTTTGAGGTCAAATCCCACTGAGGTAAAACTTTGCCTTTCAAGCTTTATAAATATTGGAGTTGATTCTTCCTCTATATCTCTTTCTCACTCTCTCTTTCCTTCTCTGGAAGAAATTGGCTACATTCAGATATAAAAAGGGAATGGGCTCTGCCATTCTTAACATGCCCAAGACACACTATATAAATCTATCAGAAGTTATGCATCCACCATCATCACTGTTTAACATCCATTTTCCATGCTTGCATAGGTTGCCATATTATGAGGCTAGCCAGGTCAGGTAACCATGTCTTGCTCATACAGATCTGTTTGGGGCTTGATTTTCTATGGCTGGATGCCTATCTTAATGCCAACCACATTACAGCATATCCTGGGAGCTTTTCTCATGACATCACCACACTTTACATGGTAGAGTGGGTGCTTTTTGTCATGGCACTTCTATGACCACCTTACAGGGTGGACCAGGTGTTTTTCGTTGTGGTGCCAGTGCTGTGGGAGTGTAGGTGTGAAGCATGTCTGGCTTTTCATGCATGCACAGGTTGAACAAGAACTTGATTGCAATTAGAATAAAAACATCCTAACTATTAAATCTGTCCTGATATATTTTGATATCGGATGTTACCAGTAATGTTGAGGAAAACAAAATCAAACTTTTATATGTATTTTCCTTTTCACACAACAAATGAGATTTCCATGCTGTATGCACTGGGGCACTGGGAATATTGTATAATGGATGTATTTTTTGTTTGTTTTCAGTATTGAGCTCCAGTGTTCACATGGCCTAAAGTCAAGCAACTAGTAAAAATATTGACTCATGTTAGATTTGAACAGAAAACAGGGCAATCTTAAATAATGTAACACATTTATAGATGTAGGCATAGATGAAGAGTTAAAACATTTGCTTTTCAATCATGAGGTCCCAGGTTGACCCCATTGCTTGGCAACAGTCTCAGATCATTGAAACTTGTGAGTGAAATCAGGTAGACAAAACCCCATTGGATAGGATGTACCTATAATTCAAAGATTCAGCTTTATCACACTCTGTGTTATACTGTTTCTGCTTGAGTATTACATGAAGAGTATACACATATGCAGAATATTCAGCCACCTACACACTCATATCGCACACTAGCAGATCATACATAGCTCACAAGTTTTCCATGGTATCATGGCTGAAAATGTTTGCTGTAGAAGAAATAAATAGAAATCAATACTCACTATATGGTAGAAATCCTGGAGCACAACCTCCTATTATAACAGTTTCCTCATGTTTATCTGATATTTCAGAGTTGTCTTTTCCTTTGCAAAGAGCAGGAAATAGTGTGTAGCAGTTGAAATTGTGCCATTTTCCTATAGGAAGATAAAGAAAGATAAACTGAAAAAGTTTGTGAAACAGGGTTATTTCATTTGTTTTAACATACAAATACACATAAATTTCTTGCATAGGTACAGAGCCACAAATCTATAGTCGCTGCTGTGATTGTTTAGTCCCAGATCATCCCTGATTAAGTAAGCCTATGGTGAAAGATAATTTAACTGTAAATATCTTATCTTATTTTCAAACAGTATATTTAGGAATGCAATTGTTTAATGGCTTGGCCAGAAGGGAAGATGCAATGTCATTCACCCTTTTCAGGGCCTCTGTGAATGATGGGAGACATATAGGTTATCCCCAGACCAGACTCAAGAGCCATGTGGTGGGGGTGTTAATCTGACTAGGCAATAGATTAAGCTACCAGGCAAGCACAAGTATAACCTCTTCAACAGCATATATTAAAAGACTTAAGCTAAATCTAATGGAGATATAATTTCTTTTTTATATTAAGAGCTTTGCATTGAAAAAAAATGAAGCATAAACACATATTCTAATATTCCCTCTGAATATAGGCAGACCTGTCAACTCTCCCTGTCCGATTGGGAGATCTCCCACCCACTTTGGGGTGGGGAAGAGATGTCTTCTTTTGTGAAAATGAGTATAGCTTTCATTATGTAAAATCTCCCCATTATGCCTCATTTCTCCCAGTTTGGGGGCAGTTTTTTCATGGTATTCCCCATTTGTGTATTAGAGGTTGGCAAGTCTGATATAGGAATACATAAGAAATTGCCTTTATGCATTGCCAAGATTGTTGTTGAACAACTGGATCATTCTAGTAACCATATCTAGTAAACATATTACAGTAACATCAAATATCACAAAACTCACTGAATGCAGAAGATTGTTTTCATTGATATGTGTATTAGACAATTACTGTTACACACACATGCACAAATATACCTACCGCTTATAAATGTTCCAGTTGCTCGATTAATGGAACAGCGTGCTTGTGAAATTAATGTGCAAGTAAATGAAAATTCCACTGAAACATGTACCCTTAATGTAATTCTCTGGAAAATTCAGTATGAAACTGTGTAGCAAGGCTGGCTAGCACTTTGAAAGGCTTCTAAACAGTTTCTGCCTATCTAATTTTACTCACAAGACGTTGGTTGACCAAAGGCTATGATAAAAATGACCAAACTACCATGGGGCCCAACTTCGTTATGAGGTCATGAAGTAAAAAATGGTAATATATCTTATAAGGCCTGCTGCTAGAAAATAGTTATAACATGACTAATCAACATTGGACTCATTAGTCTGGGAAGGGCTACAAATGTTATGGGTCCTGTTACAGTTCTTCAGACAAAATAATAGGAGTAAAACAAGAATAATATAGGAAAACATTTTAAAAGGAAACATGATAGTACAGTGTAGAGAACATTGCTGATATGGTGACTGACCTGAGATTGTATCAAGTGCAATACATGGTTTCTTGTTAAAGTTAGATGAATTGTCTTCCCAGTTCGTATAATCAATTTCAGTACCATCAGCCCATCTTAAGAGAAAAAATAATGGGAGAAATTTCAGATGTTAGCAGTAGAACAGTGAAATAGAATGGTAAAATAGAATAATGGAGTTTCTACTTTTGGCACAAGGCCAACGATTACTCCAGTGCATCACTAGTACTTTATTTTATCAACCCCGTAAGGATAAAAGGCAAAGTTAACCTCGGTGGATTTGAACTCAGAACACAAAGGGCCATAACTCTATGCTGCAAAGCATGGTGTCTGACGCTCTACCGATACTGCCAAACCACTGCCCTACAATAGAATAATAGGCTAATACAGTAAAGTAGTAGATAACATTAGCATAGTAAAATAAACCAGAGATAATTGTTTCTACTTTTGGCACAAGGCCAGCAATTACCCAGTGCATTACTGGTACTTTATTTTATCGATCCCATAAGGATGAAATGTAAAGTTAACCTCGGTGGGATTTGAACTCAGAACGTAAAGGGCCATAACTATGACACAAAGCATGGTGTTTAATGCTCTACCAATACTGCCAATCCACCAAATCTCTCTGCCAAACCAGAGAAATAATTGTTTCTACGTTTGGCACAAGGCCAGCAATTACCCAGTGCATTACTGGTACTTTATTTTATCGACCCCGTAAGGATGAAAGGCAAAGTTAACCTGGGCGAGATTTGAAATCAGAATGGCAAGGGTCGTAACTCTATACGTCAAACCATGGCGTCCGACCCTCTGCCGATACTGCCAATCCAACACCCAAACCAGAGAAATAATTGTTTCTACTTTTGGCACAAGGCCAGCAAATACCCAGTGCATTACTGGTACTTTATTTTATCGACCCCGTAAGGATGAAACCAGAGAAATAATAACAGCAAATTAGTAACAGAGTACAGTTTAAATTTCTGAGACCTAAATGAAATGAGGATTATAAATTTAAGTTTTTCTGCTTATTAGCAGAGTGTAAAAGCAAAAGTATAGCTAATTAAAAATACAGAAAAAATATTTGTATTTCCTTCTTTAGTCAATAAATGAAGCAAAGTTATGAATGAGAAACATGCACTTGGTATTTTTTTGGCAACGATTATGTGACAGTTATTTTTTATTTATTTGCTTTTCAATGTATTTATATTTATTTATACCTATATATTGATTATGTGAGGTGACATAGGGTAATGTGTCCTGTAAGTAACAGAACAACTCAGTATTGCTACCCGAGTGATGCAGGCCCAGATAGAGTGGGGGAGCTCTTGTGCATGGGATCTCATGTGTAGGCCACCTTGTGGTCTCAGTGGACAGAATGGAGAAAACATTGCCCTAGCAAGTAGAGTGGTGAGGGAGATAGATGCCTTGGAAAAGCCATTCCAATTAAAGAGGCTTGCTCCTACAGGTAGCCAACTCCACCCTGATAGTAGTAAGTAGGGATATGGTCCAGGTTGCTAAGAATGCTGAAAGTTTCTACTGCTACAACCTCAACCACAAACCTATCAGAGAATGACTGATATTTCAATAGTCTTTCCCTCATCAGCCTGTCGAGCAATGAAGCCTGGGATGGTCACCAAATGCACCAGATTGCTATTGGAAAACAACCAAGATGAGGGTCTTACCACCACGGAATCAGAAAATTGTTATACTGTCTAGCCTTTTGCCATCCTCTTAGTCTAGCCCTGCTGGCTCAAGTTTGGAAGGGAAGCCTGTGATGTTAAAGTCATGTTTTATGATCTCATTGTGAGCAGTATGGCATAGGAGGAGGAGGCACAATAACATGATGACAGTGGGTGAAGCTCAAAAGAGTCCAGAATGGATCTGCAGTGGCGTGTGTGGGACTCACAAGTTCAGAAGCTAAGCCTCAAGGAAATGCCAATGCACAGACAGTTGCTATCCAGCTGAGTGCTTGTAAAAAGTGATGGCACAACATAAGCCAGGCACTACTATGGGGTTGGGAAGCTAAGCAAAAACATATCAGATGGTGCTGGTCAAGCTGGTGCAGTGGCCTGTTTGGCAGAGACCATGTCACACTGGAGGATGTCCCATTTGCTTTTTCGGTACTGGATATCTACAGAGAAGAGATGTCTCCAGTGTGGAAGCCAAGCTGGTTCTAAGTTGTGCAGGCCACCTCACGTTCCACAATTATAGTAGGTTCTATTGTGTTGAGGAAAACCTTTCTGCTTAAATACATAATGCAACAATTACAGTAGAATATAACTCATTATTTAAGGGTGGTGGATTGGCAGTATCGGTGGAGGGTCGGACGCCATGCTTTCCAGCATAGTTACGTCCCTTTACGATCTGAGTTCAAATCCCACCGAGGTTGACTTTGCCTTTCATCCTTACGGGGTCGATAAAATAAAGTACCAGTAATGCACTGGGTATTTGCTGGTCTTGTGCCTAAAGTAGAAACAATTATTTATGGGCTGATTGTCCAATATTGTATTTACACAATCTTTTTATTATACTTTAAATATAATACTCTACTGACTAAACCACCAACAACAATAATACAACAATATAAAAATTTAGTCTTACTTATTCTGATTAACCAAAAGGCTATGTCCGTGGATTCCAATCCATAAGTATCTTTGGGCAGAAAACTAAATTAAAACAGAAAGACAAATTAAAGAAATCCTGGGAAAAACCATTTATTTTTTTTTTGTTTTATCAGTTTTTTTAATAATATATTTTCTTTCATATTGTTGTTAGTTTGCCACCCCACTTGCAGTTGGTCAGTATTGTATGCTTGTTTGCTTATGTTTGTCCCTCAAATTTGAGAATGACCATCTTCTTCAATAGTGGATCCTTCTATGATTGTACTTCTTAAAACTTTTGATACAAAACCATCTGAAACTGTTCCAGGTTTTATAATATAAAACTGTTTATTTTAAAGTGCATATATCTACCTAAAAATCTTCCATCAAAATTCTATGTAAGAACATTCAATGTGGGAGTCAGACTCCGCCAAGGGTGCATACTGTCACCTCTCCAGTTCATTATTTTCATAAACAGGATTTACGCATGCAGCCAGGCTGCAAGTGGTATCACAACTGTCATGTGTAAAATCAGTTGGCTGGAATTTGCAGGAGACATAGTGTTACTATTAAAAAGGTTTTTTTTAAATTAAGTAATAAAATTCTATACTCCCCACACCAAATATATTTTTTGATATATGTGGATCACCGAATGTTGTTGCTGTCTCTCTCCAGATCAATTCTGATCAAATATGCTTATGGTGAAAGGCATTTGAGTAGCGACCATTTTGTTTATTTTATTTAAGCAATCGGCTTTATATAAAATACCTTTTTCTTAACCCTTTTTAATACCAAACCACCTGAAAATTAGTTATTTTACTAAATCCCTCCTAATTATTTTTATTATTTTTAAAATGATCAAAATTAAAGGCAGTAATTTTATTAAAACTTTGGTAAAAAAAAGGGTTAAAGATGGTAGTCTATAATTAGATGAAAATCTACCAGCTATTTCAAGTAGGTTGAATAACTGCAGAAGTTATCTCACTGGCCAGTCTACCACCATATTGGTTATAGTTGTTATAAGGAAATTATGATATATTCTTTGCATCTGAACAATTCTTTAGATGCTTATATTATCATTGTTATTTAACTCTAGGTCAGCTTTCATTGAGCAGATGATTGACAGCATCCCAGCTATGAACTTCTTTTTCTTTATTTCTGACATATTGCATTTAAGACTACCCCTTCTTTTTAAAGATGATGGATTTCAGAAAGTTCTTATTTTTAACAGGTCAAATAACTGCATAGAGGTAATCTAGCATGGGTGTCTTTGCATAGTCATTTGACCTGCTAGAAATAGTAACCAAAGCAACTTCATATCCCAATCTCCCATCTAGAATGCCTTTAATCAGAGTTCTAGGCTAAACAACATTGACATAACTAGGTAGTTACAAAGCAATGAGTCAAAACATAAAAAGTGTCTATCACTTACGGCTGATGCCAGATATGTATTCTCGCCTTCACTATGGATTGAAGCAAGTCTTTTATTGTTTAGCTCACAAACAGTCTTACTCGTATGCCATGTGTCTTTCTTATAGTCAAATGGACTAACATAACATGATTCATTATAAGAAATTCCTTCTAAAATCAGAGTGTTACAGTGTGTATATATTTTTCCTAAAGAGAGACAAAGGAACAAATGAGAGAAACAAACAAAAACCATCCTTAAATTTTTTTTTTTTAATTTATGTAAATGTTTATTTTCAATATAGAAATAATAAAAAAACAATGGGAAACAAAAGGAAAGAAAGAATAGGGAAATATAGAAAAAAAGGGAGAGAAAGAAAGAAGAAAAAGAACGGGAAGGAGAGGGGATGGCAAGAGCTCGGGTGTCGCAGAAAAGAGGGGAGGGATGTAGTGGGAGGGTGATTGGGCTTTGGACCTAGGGCAAGAGGGCAGAAGTACTGTGCCCCGCTGACAAGACGGCAAAAGCATTCCCCCAGACGATGGCCAGTGACACCCTCTGCAACAGCCACCCAACCTCGCAGGGCTCCCTCCTCAGATGGGCCGCCGACACTCCGATCTTGTGGAGGAGCTCGGCAGTACGGGGTCCAAGTACGCCTTACAAATATCAGCCAACTATACATACTAGCACCCCCCTCCCTATCCATACATTTTTTACCTTATTGCTAATAGAAGTATTGACAGTTATTATTATCCTTGTTCCATCATTGTAAACCAGGTCTTTGGATTAAATCAGAGGTTTTCAAAGTGAGCGTTACCTAGTCATTGTCTTCTTAGATTAGCTAGAAAGTTGTTTCATTATAAGATTTGCTAGCTAGTTGTTGTATTGTTAAGAGATAAGCTAGCTAGCCATTGTTTCATTAAAAGATCAGCTAGCTAGCCATTGTCTCATTAAGAAATAATAGTCAGCTACAGGAAAATTGAACCACCATCTCCCATATGTTGGGTGTCCATCCAATTTTTCTGTTTCCAAGGCTACTTTAACAGATTTATTCAACTATTATCTATAGTAGTCAACTATTATTATAGTTATCTGCAACTTCCAAATTTCCCAATGCTTTGAAAGTTAACCAAATGTTATTTACACTGCTGATTCGACCACTTAAAACTTCTAAACAGTTGGTAATCAACAGCTTTTTTTTTGCAATGGTTAACTGCACTCACCTGGCATATGAGAACTGTGGAGTTTGATTCCCCACAGAAGTTGTTGTCCACTTTTTCTATATCTAGGGGTACTTTTGCTGATTTAATTTATTCTGAGTTCAAATCCCGCCGAGGGTAACTTTGCCTTTCATCCTTACAGGGTCGATAAAATAAAGTACCAGTAATGCACTGGGTATTTGCTGGCCTTGTGCCAAACGTAGAAACAATTATTAGTTATTATATATAAGGGCAGTGGACTGGCAGTATTGGTGGAGGGTCGGACACCATGCTTTGCGGCGTAGAGTTACAGAATTTTATGTTCTATGTTCAAATCCCGTTGATGTTAACTTCACCTTTCATCCTTACAGGGTCGATAAAATAAAGCACCAGTAATGCACTGGGGGTTGATTTAATCGACTCCCCCTCCCCACCAAATTTCTGGCCTTGTGCCTAAATCAGAAACCATTATTAGTTATAGCTATTATAATTATTATTATTATTATTATTATTATTAAATACTATTATTATAGTTATCTATTATTATAGTTATAAAATCTTTACATCATAATTTTATGTAAAAACCTTTGTTAAGTTGTTTCCAACACAAACTTAATACCTCCAAACTTATTTTCAAAGTTGTTTGGAAAACACAGGTAGTGATTTTCATTAGGAATATGATGACAAAAGGGTTAATAAAATTAGATGCTACACTTACCTGTATTCTCAGTTGTTTCAAGGGAAACTAAAATTGAAAATAAAGCAATATATTAAACTTCAACCAATTCTGTTCAATTATCATGTCATAAAAACATTCAGTTCAATTTTATCATCTTCACTGATGTCATCATTTCACATCTGTTTTCCATGCAGATATAAATTGGATGTGTCTTCAGGGAGTATGTCAGTACTTAAATTATGATGATCTATTCAACTCAGACCAACATTTTATATCTATAATATAATTGAAAGCCTGAGTGTATGGTCTCCTGTTTTAAATATGGCTTGTCTAGAGTATCCCATTTTCTCAGCCAGTTTTTATGTACCGTATATACTCGAATATAAGCAGAGGAATATATGACCAAAAATTGATGGTAAAAGAGAGATCGGCTTATATTCAAGGTCAATATTTTGACGATTTTCATGAACTTCAAATATCTGGAGGGATTATTTCACAAAGAAACACTGTTTTTCTACATTTACTATATTGTCATGATTTATTTATGCATTGCCTTGAGAAGTTACATGATGCAAAACCCTGCTATAATGTACATATATTTAAACATATTTAATTCAAAGCCTTCCATTATAATTTAATGTAAGAACCTTTTGTTAAATCATGTTCCAAACTAAAGTTTGTTAATGTAAAAGTTTAGTTATTTTTCTAAATCTCTCGAAATTCTTAATTATTTTCAAAATTAATTGGAACACATAGACAATATATTTCATTTGAAATACTTACAACAAGAGATAGGGGAAACAAAAAATGTATTAGTGGATAGGAGATTGAAATTAAAGTTATGGATGCTGGCAATGATAAAAATAGAACAAATAAGAAATTCCTTACGAGATGTAATTTTGCATATCCAGTCAGCAAGTAGATCACAATGTTGGGCATATATGTTAGGACGCCATTTAGAGATGACAGGACATGAATTGTGGAAATAAAAGCGACTCGGACCACTGCCTATGTTAACTTTATATTTAGAATTCAACCATGTAATATTACCTGCAATGATAAGAAAATATAATCTGTAACATTATTCCACTTTTCACAACATGGATTTGAGTGTTATGTTTTAAACAAACTTAACTATGAAATGAAGTAGAAGATATGATCGAAAGCTTTAACATAATGAAACAATGTTATGAAAATCTATAAATTCATACATCAAAATAGAAATTATTTAGTAGTCTTTGTTCTGGATGTTTACATCCTGCATTCACATCCTACAGAGGTCAACTTTGCTTTTCATCTTTTCAAGGTCAATAAAATAATGTACCAGTAACATACTGGAGTTAATGCAATCGAATTTGCTCTCCCAAAAAATTGCTGGCCTTGTCCCTAAATTAGAAATCATTATTATTATTATTAGAGTGGCAGATTCGTCAGAGAATAACAGTAATTTGAACTGATGTTAGCAAAATAGGTCAGTGTAACCACACAAGCTGAGCTCTGAGCAACACGTATGCTCATTTTCTTTTGTTTCAAGATCTGGTACCACCCAGTCTGGAGAAAGCACCCAACTAAGATCATTGGCTGTTAATCAGAGATTAACTAGCTTCTTCATACATTCTGTTCTCGTCTCTCAAAGGAGACACACTAAAAAGCAGCTTGTTCCAGCAAGCAGAGAACGATGAAGTCGTCAATAGATTCTTGCTTCGGCCAACAGCCACTTCAACAAAGGTCAGTCCACACACAACTGTAAATATCATTTTTCAAATTATTGCACACATGCAAAGGCAACAACAACATAGCCTTGTTTTCTTATATTGTCAACAATAAATAGCCTTGTAGCAGGTTATCAAATTAATAAATATATTCAAGTAACAATTTGGTTTTTATTTCATTACCTATGTCATCAGGGTAAATCACTTAGCTTTGCCTTTCATCCTTATGGGGTTGATGAAATAAAGTACCAGTCATGCACTGGGGTCGATTGAATCGACTGCAGAATGTTTGAAGAGAGATGTCTCAACCATGAAAGACTTAAGTGTCAGCTTTGAATAGGCCACAGTATGAATCTCATTAAGAACATAGAGACTTGGAGATGTGAAGTGTGTGGTCGTCTAATGCTCTCTAGGTACATCACTCATCTAAAATCACATGAAAGACCAACTGTATGATACCCCACCCAACTGAAAAGCAAGGTTGATATCAGGAGGTTTCAAACTCAAATAGTAGACATCTAGAACAAATGCCCCAAAAAACTATCTGACTCTCTAATAACACAGCTTATTCTCTGCCTTTATATTTCAGGTTGTGTCTATTTATATTTTTGTTTTGAATCCAATAAATATTTTCTTTTTTAACCTTATGGAATTCTAAAATATTGAACTTACCCCATTCATCCAACTTCCCACCAAGCCAATAAGCATTGTGGTTTTTTCTGAAACAAAACAAAATATATCTCATGTTTACAATCAAATTATTGTTGTTTATTTTCAGGTCAACCTTGATTGAGTAGACCTATGTTAAAAGGTATCTCAGCCATAGCCATCCCATCATTTTGTATATCTGGCTTATTGGTATGAGAGATGGAAAGAGAAAAAAAAAGAATGGACTACAGTACTCAAAGGAATTTTATTTATCAACCCCAGAGTAATGAAAGGCAAAGCTACTCTCACTGAAATTCAAACTCAAACTATAATGAGCTGGAAGAGTGACGGCAAGGTATTATTTGTTCTGTGGTCTAATGATTCTGTTTATCAACTACCTTATTCAAGAAAGTTAAACAATATGTCAAGTTAAATGATATAGGGACTAATTTAAGAAGTCCTCTCTTCCCTACATTGTCTTCATTCCCTTCTTTCCAACACAACTATGTTAGTGCTACTGTTATATATATCAACATCATCACATCATCACTGAATAGCATCTATTTTCCATGCTTGTATGTGTTTAATGGCTGTTGTGCACTGAGACCAGACTGGTCAGGTGACTAGGTCATATGCTTTGTTTTGGCTTTGTTTCTATAGCTGGATGTCCTTCTTAACAGCAACCACTTTACAGAGTGTACTGGGAGCATGGTTTCTATGGCTGGATGCCCTCTGTAAGGTCAACTGCTTTACAGAATGTACTGGGAATATGGTTTCTATGGCTTGATACCCTTCCTAGCACCACTTTACAGGAAGCATTTTATTATGATTCCAACACTACCACCTTGCAGGGTAGACTGGGTGCTTCTTGTTGAGGCACCAGTACTACTTTTTTAAATTTACATATATATCAGAGATGTGTCATCTGGATAGACAAGAAAAGCAGTCCCTAACCAAATTAAAACTATATCATCATCATATTTTTATGCCTATTTTCCATGCTGGTAGGAGTTGGACAGGTCATCACAGTCTAAGACAAGGCATGGATAGATAATCAGATGTAGCTCATATGTTTCATATTTTGGCTTGGTTTTTACAGCTGGATGCCTTTCTTAATACCAACCACTTTACAGAGTATATTGGGTGCATTTTATCAAAGCACAATTATATATATCATCATATATATATGTATATATATATATATATATATATATACATACATACATACAAAAGGCACATAAGTAAATAATTTACGATTCAACAAATTCAATGTAAGATTCAGTAAATCTATAAGTGTATGTGTGTGTAAAATGTCAAAGAAATCAGGTGGTCAGGGCTATGCTGGTTTCATCAGATACAATGCATAAATTAGGTCATCAAACAAATGGGGGACCCTTGAAGTGGTCACTGAACTGATAGAAATAGAAGCCAAATTTCCCTCATCTTTCACCAAACTACCTTAAAAATTGGAAAGACATTGTATAATGTTGTCTTAAATATATGGTCTAAATAAAACGCATTTATTACTAGGATGATCTTGATTATATATTTGCTTGATTTAGAGTTGATCTGGGATTAAATAACAATGACAAGTTAAGATATGGAATTAAAGAAAACTGTGCCTAGCCTCCAGATCACAAGGCTGTCAAGAGAGAGAGAGAGGGGGGGGGGGAATAAAAAGTGAATGGATGTAGAGAACGGAGAGACATAAAGAGATAGACAGAGGAGAGGGAGAGAGAGAGACAAAGGATATATATATATAGAGAGAGAGAGGGGGAGACTGGTAAACAAATTTCATAAACCAAAAGAAAATGAAAGAAAATATTTGTGATTGGTTTACTTCATTACATTGGTCCGAAGAAAATTCAACTCTTCCTCTGATTCCAAGCTAACGAGAATGCCTGAATATTCTTGGCAGGAATGTAGTGCATCAATCCAGCTTATTCCATGTTGACTACTGTTAAACTCCTGAAAATAGTGAGAAAATATTTAGACAAGTTATACAGGTATATAACATTGAGGAAGAGAGAGGGGGAGAAGGGAGGGCTAATAGGTAATAGTCATGCTGTTAAGTAGTTTACTTTGTAACAATAGTATTCCAGGTCCAATCTCTTACATAATTTCCTTTAAAAATTCTAATTTACCTTGTAACAGGCATTTTGGAAATACAACCAATTTTCTGGGCATTCCAAAATAGTTTCTGTTGTTTCCACAGTTGGTTCTGAAGTTGTTGTAGTAGTTGCTATTGTTGTTGATGAAACTGTAGTTACAGGAGGTGGAGACAAAGAGGTGTTTCGTGCCTCATCATCTAGATTTATGGCACAAATGAAATAGGCAAGATATTCACAGTTGATTCCTATCCATTTTGCCACTGGACCAGTTCCAATAGCAAGGCATTTTCCATTATTTAAATCAGCTGTGTTAATTTTAGAAAAAAAAAAGAAAATGAAAGAAATAATCTCGTCAAAAAATGTTGAATTACATCTATTGATGCATCTTTAAAATTGAGATTTGTTACTTAAAACTTGGGTTACATTTCAAAGAAAGCTATCTACTTGAGTAACAAACATTCCCTCATATTGCTGACTACATGAGTTGTACATGAGTTGCCAACCACAAAACTGCAAATACATGCTGCTCTTGTACCACCTATACTCAGTTCTTCTGTTCTAGGATATTGGCTCAAGAGGAGTATTAACCATATCGGTCTAGGTGGACTTACAAAGGCTATGGGCACAAATCCTTCTACCAGATCAAACTAAAAAAAAAACAAGCCAAACATACACATTTATTACTATAAGAACAAACTCAAATTTGTTAAATGTAAAAATTATTTAGACCACCTAGATATGTTAGGCAACTATTTCATGGTTATGATGCATACTAGAGAATATACAGATGCAAGTATGATCTGTAATTGTTACACAAGTAATTGTTACACAACTCTAGAAATAATTGTTTCTACTTTTGGCACAAGGCCAGCAATTACCCAGAGCATTACTGGTACTTTATTTTATCGACCCCGTAAGGATGAAAGGCAAAGTTAACCTCGGCGGGATTTGAAATCAGAATGGCAGAAATAATAACAATACATTAGAAGGCTACAATATTGCCCTTCAAAATTTGTTGTTTTCATCTGGTTCAGGTAAACATAAAACTCTAAGGTTTTTACAACAACAGTTTCTCCATTACATTCAAACTCTATGCTGGGTTACAAAACCCCTTGGATAACACCCAAGGTATGAAGCCAATATGTGACCATTTACATGGTAATTTGAACTATTAGAAATAGCATCCAATTCTCCCTCAACTCACACCTTATCATTTTATACATTAATTCACAAGTCAGATGTTTAATTAATCAAATGATTTATGCTCATTGTCAAATGAACAGAAGATCTATCACATGTCCTACATTTACATAAAAATTGAAAGATTTGACAGTGTTTTATCATAGAAATTATATATATTTACAAACAAAAGAAGGATTGAAATCACATCTCATTAAAAGAAAATAATATATATATGTATGAGAGCAGCAGTAGTCACTTTACCTTTTTGATCATCCTTCCAGTTCTGAAATGATCCTTGACTGGATTTTGGGGATATCCAATAAGGTGGATCATCAGACAGTATTCCTTGATTAGCATCCTGCTGTTGCTTACTGAAACAAGGATAATATATAACTGGTTATTATTTTTTTGTTTGATAAACATTCAGTATATATTAATAACTTTTTTCCTTCCTAGAGACAAAGCTAGTTTTTGTAATAGATGAATAGAAGATTGGATTGACCTTATATACTTGGACTTATATTCATTGACTTCTGGAGAGGATCTAAGATAATGT
The DNA here is from genome assembly GCA_964016885.1 of Eledone cirrhosa. Lineage (NCBI taxonomy): Eukaryota > Metazoa > Mollusca > Cephalopoda > Octopoda > Eledonidae > Eledone > Eledone cirrhosa. The sequence goes on along the minus strand of OZ024746.1, from coordinate 84,093,805 downwards.
TGACTCCTGTAGTATTTGAAATCAGGAAATAGATAACTGAACCAACTACTATATAGTATAAAGTATTTAGTCTAATACTCTATTGTTTCTGTCATAAGGAAATTATTATTTTTTTGTGGTTAGACCTTATTTTAATTTACTAGAGAGGAAGAATATAATTTGACTATATCAATCACAAATTAGTGTTCTAAGATACTACCTATAACTTTCAAATAATTTGGAAAATAATCAAGGGTTTGGACAGGCTTAGTAATGTAACTAACTTTCTTATTTTTAGCTGATCTTTGGAACATAACTTAACACAAAGTTTTAACATAAAACTATGTTGGAAGGATTTTATATAAATATAAACACTTTAAAATAAGCAACTTAGCATTGTATAACCACTAAATTAAGTGGTTTGATATCAAAGGGATAAACAAAAATGTCAACTTCAGTAAAGATTGTTGCTGATGTTTAGCTCCATATTAATCCTGGTGTAGCAAACCTTTGATTAAAGCATTCCAGCTAATACTATTCCATCATATATTAAAAAACTACATTATCTAATATATCCTTTTATATATTTTAAAGTAAGTAGAGTGTTATTTGAGGTAGATTTGGTTGCTCTTGCTGTTATGTAGGTCCCAGAATAGGTTTAACCCTTTATCATTTAAATCGGCTGTATCTAGCCAGAATTCTCTCACCTCTTTCTGCTAAAACCGGCCGTAACCAGCCACTCATATCAATGTTAAGGTATTATTCTCAAAATAAATAATATCAAAATCTCATAGATTCTATATTATGTGAAATAATTATGTTAGATAAAACCTTTTATGTGAAAATACAATAGTAAATATAGAATAATGTAAATGCTAAAGGGTTAACTGAATAGTTTTATGATCAAAGATATTTCTGCATGTCACTTAAATGATATAGTATGTGAGTAAGCCTCAAAGAAAGTTCAATGAAACTCAACAATAAACAATATTTACTGACAGACTAAATATACTTCAATACATATTATATCTTGGGTGATATGTTGGCATATTTTACACCACTAGTTAGCCCTTGAATGCTTTTACTACAGTTCATTCTGTTACACAATTTCAAACAGGTTTGTCTGAGCATAATATATTGATGAATGGTGTTTCTTTTCCATTTTTTCACCTCAGCAGTCTAGAAAAAAACACATTGCTATTCCACCTCTGACTAACCCATACAAAATAACAATATAAGGCCTTTCACTTACTAATTGGAAATGGTCATTAAATCTCCATTAAAACCTTTCTTACAAAAGTCCTTTGCATCATCCCAGCTGCGCAGGATCCTCATGTGCAGGAGACAAATGGAATTTGATCGGAGATTGCTCTGATAGTAGGTGAATTTAAATAATTAACATGTTTAAAAATGGGAAAGAAAAGATATACATCATCATCATCATCATCATCACCGTTTTACGTCCGTTCTTCCACGCTAGCATGGGTTAGACGGGTTGTCCTGTTGTGGGCAGTGTCTGGTCGGCTGACCATGCCTTGCTCATACAGGAACTGATCTGGCTTGATTTCTACAGCTGGATGCCCTTCCTAACACCAACCTCATTTACAGTGAGTGCTGGGTGCTTTTTCGTGGCGCCTACACGTCCACTTTACAGTGTGGGCTGGGTGCTTTTTTTGCCGTGGCACCTCCACGACCACCTTGCGGTGGGGGGGGGGGGCATATTGTTTATATGCTTCAGCATGTACCCATGGGAGGTCGGGTACCCTGTATTACTGCGTGACGCCAGAAGTCACGGTCGTGTGTCATTGACTTTGAGAGGTGTAGTTGGGTAAGGTCGGCTTTTATCACCTCATCCCAAGTCATCCTGGGTCTCCCCACTCCGCGGTCTCCATCAACTTCTAGTGCTCTGCACCTTTTTTACATGCTGGATACAATAAAGAACATTCAATCAAATAGTAAACTAAAACATGCAAAATAGCCGAATGCCTTTCCTAGAATGTACTGGATGCAGCTTATTGTGGCACCAACACTACTTCTTTATTATATGTGTATGTGAGAGAAAGAGAGAGAGAGAGGGAGTAAAGAATAGTGGTTTGAAACATTTGATTGACCTATTCTGGGAAACAAGATATTCCAGAAAATTTCAAAAATGCTAATATAGTAACATTCTTCAGGAAGAGAAATAGAACTCTCTGTGGAAATTACCATGACATATCTCTGTTGAGCTCTGCATCGACAGGCTACTCACACTGGTAGAGGATGTTCTTCCTGAATCTCAATGTGGTTTTAAACCCTTCAGAGGTACTATTGACAATGTTTTCTGTGCATGATAACATCAGGTAAAAAACAAAGAAGTAGTAATGTGGTTTTTTTTCTAGGACCTACAAAAGCCTTTGACAAAATGTTAAGATCAGCAATGTGGGCCAACTGACAAGCATTGAACAATTTGTCTCTCTTGTTAACTCCTAGCATGATAGCATGTTTGGAAAAGTTTGTCATTGAGATATTGTGTCAGATCTTTATTAATAATGATTTGAAAAAATGTTGTTTGTTGGCACCAAGAGTATTTACTTAATTTACTTTATCACCCTGCTATGATCAATGAGTTACCTCCTGATAGCTCTGGTGTGAACATCTGTTACAGGTTAGATTGTTGGTTGTTCAGTCATCCCCCAATTCTCCCTCAAGACAAAATTTATTGTCAAACAGATTATCTAAGCTACAATATACAACAAAATACTGACAAACAGTGAAACTGATCTTCAAAGGACAGAAGCTATATGCATAGCATTTTGGAATGCAAGTCAATGTTGACAAGAAAAAGTTTCTAATCTAGCTAAGACCATGGTTATGTCCATATAAGAGACCACTCAGTGGTCACATATTGTTAAAGGAAGATACTTCTGCAAAAGACATCAATAATACAATTAAAGCTGTCCATAATGTATATGGCAGTCTTAGCAAATCATCGTCTCACTCTTAATATGAAAGTCATGGTCTTCAAAGTAATTTATCTCTCAACTCTGCTTTACACTTGTGAAACTTGGACTAAATATACAAACATACAGAAATGCATTCACACACACGCACAGACTCACACACACACACACACACACACACACACATACATATATATATATATACCATGCCTACTTGAATATATACATCTATGGTTACAGATATTCACATGCAAATATATCTACACTTGCTAGGGAAATATACATACATGTATAAACATATATAGGAACATTCAAATACCAAGAATTATTCATTTGAAAAAGTAAACAATCCATAAAGATACATGAATATTTCTAGATTTAAATACACACAGACATGCACATACATATACCAATATCTATAAATATATGAATATTAATGCAGACGTATGAGCACAGATATATATAAATATATTTCAACATATACATGTACACACATACAAACAAGTAAATATAAATATCAACTGCATAAACAAGGTTTACATATTTACAAGTGGATATTAATGGTGTATGAAGTGTAAGTTTTATAGCTGTATAAGGCAACTGGTTATCTATTAATGAAATTTATGAGCTGATAGTATTTCAAAGTTCTGTATGCCCAGTGTTTGCAAGAAGATATCACCATCATCATCATCATCATCATCATTTAACATCTATTTTCCATGTTTGCATGCATTAGATGGCTGTCACTTGCTGAGGTCAGATGACTAAGTCTTGCTCATACGCTTTATTTTGGCTTGGTTTCTACAGCTAGATGCCCTTCCTAATGCCAACCACTTTACAGCATGTACTGGGATCATGGTTTCTAAGATTGGATGCCCTTCCTAATGCCAACTACATTACAGTATATAGATATAATGTTTATTACTTAATTTTAATTTCAAGAAAACGATTTCAGAAGTTTCAGAGGTGCAGAATTAGCCTGATTTTTTCCTATAATTGTATAGTTTGGAATATGTTAGTATTTTCCAAGTAATGTCATGTTGGATCTTTAAAGATTTTAGGGAACTTATATACTACGATAAAGATATTGCTGTTTTCTTGTTATAAATGGATATTCACATAGGATAAAACCTGTTTTAAAGGACAATTAATAAACCAATACAGTGGAATCTCAGTTCATGAACGCCTCTCAATATGACCAAATCGGTTCATGAACAATTTTTCCAAACATAAAACGTCTTGGTTTATGGATGGTATCTCGAGTAACGAACATGCAAGCCAGCAACAATGGTTACCAACAAGCTAGCAGTGTCAGTGCGAAAGCATCACTTGCTGTATAGTTAGTTACTTTGGTGATATCTGTCTTTCACATACAGTCTCTCACTCTCAACATTTCGTATCGGAAAAATAATTTCGGTTTACGAATATTTCAGATGACAAATGGCCTTTAGGAATGAATTAAGTTCCTGGACTGAGGTTCCACTGTATATGAAAAAGACGAACTAGGTGAATTAGTAAAGAAAATAGGGAAAAGGTGGAATTTTACTGTTGCTTTTATTAAACATTTCTTTGTTGAGGACAGTTGTTTCTATAAGAGCAATTGCAATGAGGAGAATTTTGGTCATCTTGTTGGTGATTGAGTTTTGATTGATTTCAGGCAATGATAATTCATGAAGAGTTGGAAGTAATAGAATAGAATATTCTGAGAACACAATAGCCAGAGTGAGGACTGGCTGGAAATCTGAGAACAAAACTTACCAAACATTGGTCTGTTGTTATCTGGTCAGCTTCTCTCATGCATATTGACCCCTCTTTACTGCTACATTTGTAGTCACTCCATCTTTCCTCCTGAAGAACAATATAATTTATTGATTCAGTTTGTTTGTTTTTTGTTTTTTTTTTGTAAATTTTTTCTTTGAAATCTGATAATTGGTTGAATACAGGCAGTGGTAGTAGCAGCAGCAGCAGCAACAACATCAGCAGTAACAGTCATGTTTTAACAGAAACAATTAAGTTAAAGAATTTTGATTTGATACTTGTCATGAACAATAACAATATCTCAAGCAAAATCAACAACATACTAATTTCTTTGTAATGTCTTCTCAGAGGGCCAGGTATTAACAAAAACAATAAAAATCTTAATATCATGTGCCCCTTCAGGCTAGACTATGTCCCAAGTAGGTAAATACACAGAATAACTGCTGAGTACTTCATTTGTATTATGAGTTAAAAAAACAACTTTAACTAAGATTAAACTTAATCTGTTATTCATCTAAGCCATGGAATGGCTTTAACAGAGACCTCTCTATTACAAGCATCTGGGCCAACTCTTCAGACAGTGGAGCTCTCAATATTTTGATCTGCTGTTTTCTGCTATAGCAAGCTATCAGTCATGGTTTCTTCCTCTATTGCCGTCATTAATCTTGGTAACCTTGCAAAATGTTTGTGATCATTGACTAAGCCATAAACATAACTTTGAGCTTTTCCTGCACATTTACTAATTTATGATGGTGAAAATATTTGGAATGTATGCCTACTGACTATTTCAGCTCTACAAACTAGAAATGTTGGGGGAAAATAAATTTGCTCTTAAAAGAAATAGGATTTTTGGTTCCACTTTTGATAATAAACAAACTGCATTAAACATAACCCAGTGGATAGAAAAAAAATCAGCTTCAGCCCTGCTTTAGAAAACAGGACTGCTGGTCAAGGTGCTGTTCATTGCTGAAAGTAACCAGGGTATTATTTAATGCTTGATTGTATCATCATGCTACAATACCTGGAATGAAATACTTGCAAAAGAAGTTTGACATTATTTTTGGCAGTATCGGTAGAGGTTCGGACGCCATGCTTTGACGCATAGAGTTACGGCCCTTGCCATTCTGAGTTCAAATCCCGCCGAGGTTAACTTTGCCTTTCATCCTTACGGGGTCGATAAAATAAAGTACCAGTAATGTACTGGGTAATTTTCTGGCCTTGTGCCAATAGTAGAAACAATTATTTCTAAAGATGCTGTATGAAAAGCTATTATGTTTTAGCAGTTAAACAACAACAACAAACAAAAACAATAACATCAACATAAATGGGAAATACCTACTTGAGCCAATGAAAAATCCTTTGCTTTGTTACTCACTTTGTTAAAAATAAAAGCAAAATCTACTTCAAATTATATACTACTGATTCAAATAATTGTTTCTACGTTAGGCACAAGGCCAGCAATTACCCAGTGTATTACTGGTACTTTATTTTATCGACCCCGTAAGGATGAAAGGCAAAGTTAACCTCGGCGGGATTTGAACTCAGAATGGTAAGGGCCGTAACTCTATGCGTCAAAGCATGGCGTCCGACCCTCTACCAATACTGCCAAGCCACCGCCCTGATTCAAATAATGATACACCGCTACTGATTCAAATAATGATACATTAAATTATATATTTCTATGAGTGAATAAAGTAAAAGACTGATTGGTTACAGTTTGAACACCATCATTCATAAGTTGGTTAAATCTGAACAGACTTGGGGCTACACAATGACAACATGATCATCTTGTAGTAAGATGTCTCAGTTGAGGACATGAGGGAAGATTCTATGCAGTCGTTTCACCTCAAATCATACCTTAATACCTTAATAAAAAGAAAAACATTGAATAATATAGTTCCTGGCATGAGAAAAGATAGCATTGTCCACTTGGAAATATCTTTTATTAGATGACAATTCAATTAGGGCTTATTTGAGACAAAAAAAGCATAAATTATCAACAACATACCCTTGATGAATATAAAATGCAGTTTTCAGTTGGAAAATTGTTTGGTTCAAAAACATTCCAGTTAGTATAGGTGACTTTGTCCCCATTATTCCATGTGTAGCTACCTTCATGGTGAGCATCAGTCAGTCCGATCCAAAATATTTTGCCACGTTTTGCTAGAGAAAAACACAAATAGTGACATTCAAAAATAACACAAACTAAAATCTGTTCTTTCTGTATGTATACATGTCTGTGTGCATGCGTGTATTTATACATATATATATATACAGGAAAACTCTGATATAACACCTGCAACCCTGATGGTATCCAATGATGTTGACTTGTTCTTCTTTTTGGTAAATATCATCTTGGTTAAGAGAGTGGGACTGGCTTTGTGCAGTGCCTTTGCTCACTATAAAAGCTTCACGGCACAGGCATTGCTTTATATCTGGAGATCTCTCTGCACTTGTCATCACATGGTACCATGGGCCCAGCACTATGTGTCAATAATTGTCACAAGTGTGGTGTTTGTACCAGAGTTTTCAAGTCGCTGGCTGGACTAAAAAGTCACACTCGTTCAGCGTATCGGTAGGGGTTCTCCTACATGGATATAAAGTAGTGGCCGTACTCGAAAACCAGTTGGCAGCCACCATGTATATATATATATATATATATATATATATATATATATATCATCATTTAACGTCCATTTTCCACATTTGCATGAGTTAGATGGGTTGTCACCTTCTGAGACAAGTCAGGTCTGGAGACCACGTCATGCTCATATAGAACTGTATTTTGGCTTGGTTTCTGTGGCTGCATGCCCTTCCTAACACCAACCATGTTACAGTGTGGACTAGGTGTTTTTTATCATCGCACCCAAACAACCACCTTACAATGTTGACAGGGTGCTTTTTCTCATGTCTCTAACATGACCAGCATGACCATCTTATAGGATGAACTGAATGCATTTGTTGTTGTGGTACCAGATTTGCATACATGGTGGACATTGTAGTTTTGTCATGGCAATGGCATTGTGGGAGCTCAGATGTCGAGAGGATTGGTGCAGATCAGTGTATCATCCCCTCTCTTTGTCTTTCTCTTTCTCTCACATTATATACATATATATGTACACACACACATATATACACACACATATATATACACATATATGCACACGCACACACACACACACACACAATATAAATAGCAAAGACTTATTTTATGCTTACATCCAGAAGTATGCATAATGTTGCGTACATATATATCAGAAATTTATTTTAATAGAGACCAGAGGCTAAACATAGAAGTCAAAATAGATAGGTCAGATAGCATAGATAGGAAGCAATACAAATTTCAGAATATTTAGTGTGTGTAAGTGTGTGTGTCTATGTGTGTGTGTCTATGTGTGTGTGTGTGTGTGCGTGTGTGTATACAACCATACAATTGGTCTAAATGACATTCTGACTGAATCCATTCAAGATGTGTACAGCACTTAAGTAAAGCTCTTTTTAAATCCATTAGCTTTTATTTTAAAATTCTCATATGCAGACATGACTAAATTTGTAAACCATAGGAAAATATGTTTATTAGTAAACAGAGATGACATAAGTAACCAACAATAAATATGATAGAATATTTATTTTTATATATATATCATCATTATTTTATGTCTGTGAAACAATGGACGTAAAATGATGATGATGAAGATATATATATATAAAACTTAATATTCTATCATAGTTATTGTTGCTTATATAGATATGTGTGTATGTGTATATATATATATATATATATATATATATATATATATATATATATATATACAAATGTATAAGTATGTATGTGTATGTTCGCATATATATATATATATATATATATATATATATATACCCCTTTCGATGTAAAGTTATGTTGGTACCACAACATCCAGTCCGAAATAAATGAGGTCATGTAGGTGTCACGAAAAAAAAACCAAGTCCACACTGTAATGTGGCCATGTAGGTCACACGGTAATAACCTCCCAGTCCACACTGTAAACGTGGTTGGTGTTAGGAAGGGCATCCAGCCGTAGAAAACCCGCCAGACAGTCTTATGCGAGCAAGACAACCAATCTTGCCTCAAGTGGGAAAACGTCTGTCCAAACCCATGCAAGCGTGGAAGATGGACGTTAAACGATGATGATGATGATGATGATGATATATATGTAAAAGAAACCAAAGAATGCTTACATACTCAAACAGTTTTTATTTGCTTACAATGTTTCATCCATACCGTTTGGTAGGAATCCTCAGAGCTTAATAAACACAGTGATGAGTATAAGCTCCACAGAGCCTAGTCACACGAACAATCGGAATGCAATAGAGGGTAAAGATAGGGAGATCGGAGATGGCGAACAAGGAGGGGGTACATGTTGGGGTTGTTACGCACCACAGCTAAATGCCAGGGCACATATATATATATATATATCTCTCTCTATATATATATATATATAATTACACACACACATAGTGTTAGTGGAATATATACAAATAGTTCCTGGATAAAGTTTTTCCATTTCCCTTTACCAATCAAGGTTTTGAGTGCTGGTTGTGTTTTATCCCTGGATTATCTACAATCTGAAAAACCTAAATACTTGCATTCACTCTGTTGTTGAGTGCTTATGGTGGATTAGCCAAAGAATTGGGAAATTCCTCATCAATATGTCATTAAAGAACATTTCTATTCAAAGAAAAAAAAACAAACAACCAAACATTTGATACAAAAAGCTAACTCATTCATATGGAAGATATGATGGAGGTCACTCCACCTAAGGTTGCACAGAACGAATCCCATAACACACAATCTAGATATATTTGAACAAGAACTTATAATAATTAAGAACATTAACGTGTGTGTGTATGTGTGTGTATGTATGCACACACACATATATATATAGGCAAAATGTTAATGTACAACCCTTGCTAGCAGGAAAAGTGGATGTTAAAACGTCAATGATGATGGTGATGGTATATATAGATAATTGAGTAAAATGACAGAAGGCCTGACTGGTGAAATCACCAATCTAGCCTCCTGCCATTTTACTCAATAATAATTAACTCCATTCTCGCATCACCAACACGATTCAGCATAAACAAAGATGGATGAGTTGCATAACATCAAGTGCTTTTCTTAATATTACATCATGGCATGATGGTTGACTATACGGAATGACCAGTTCTATCCAGTGGTGAACAAACAAACCTAAATGAATATATACATATATATCATCATCACCGTCATCACCGTTTTACGTCCGTTCTTCCACGCTAGCATGGGTTAGACGGGTTGTCCTGTTGTGGGCAGTGTCTGGTCGGCTGACCATGCCTTGCTCATACAGGAACTGATCTGGCTTGATTTCTACAGCTGGATGCCCTTCCTAACACCAACCTCATTTACAGTGAGTGCTGGGTGCTTTTTCGTGGCGCCTACACGTCCACTTTACAGTGTGGGCTGGGTGCTTTTTTGCCGTGGCACCTCCACGACCACCTTGCGGTGGGGGGGGGGCATATTGTTTATATGCTTCAGCATGTACCCATGGGAGGTCGGGTACCCTGTATTACTGCGTGACGCCAGAAGTCACGGTCGTGTGTCATTGACTTTGAGAGGTGTAGTTGGGTAAGGTCGGCTTTTATCACCTCATCCCAAGTCATCTTGGGTCTCCCCACTCCGCGGTTTCCATCAACTTCTAGTGCTCTGCACCTTTTTATGCAGCTGTCATCCTTCATACGCATCACATGTCCATACCAGCGTAACCGCCTCTCCTGCACGCAGCATTTGATTCCTCTTATGCTCAGTCTCTCTCTCAATTCATTTATGCTTTGTCGTTCACGTATATTACTGTTACACATCCATCGGAGCATGCAGGCTTCGTTTCTCTCTAATCTACGTAAGTCTTCCACCTTCAGCGCCCAGGTCTCACTACCATGCAACATCGCTGTTCGGATACACGCATCATACAGTCTGCCTTTCATTCTGAGGGAGAAGCCTTTTGCAGCTAGCAGTGGTAGTAGTTCCCTAAACTTCTTCCATCCCGTTCTTACCCATATATATATATAAGGAAAAAAGATGAAATCGAAAATGCAACAGGAGTTTTTTTTTTTTTTAATATATATTTATTTGGTTCCTTTACCAGTTTCGCAGTTCTTCTGCTTTTCAAAAGTAAAATTGAGATGGAGGGTTTTTCTCACATCATATATATATATATATATATATATACATATATGTATATGTATATATATGTATATATATATATTTGTATGTATATGTATGTGTATATATATATATATATATATGTATCTATTTGTATATGTGTATGTGTATATATATATATGTGTGTGTGTATGTGCATATGTGCATGCATATATATGTATATATGTGTATATATGTATGTATATATATATATTTGTATGTATGTATGTATATATATGTGTATACACACACATATATATATATATATATATATATATATATATATATATATGTATGTATATGTGTATATATATATGTGTGTGTATATATATGTATGTATGTGTGTATATATGTGTGTGTATGTGTATATGTATATATGTATGTATATATATATTTATATTTATATATACATCAGATGTGAGAAAAACCATAAACCCTCCATCTCGATTCTACTTTTGAAAAGCAGAAGAACTGGTAAAGGAACCAAATAAATATATATTTAAAAAAAAAAAGACTAGTTGCATTTTCGATTTCATCTTTTTCCTTATACTTTCACTCGTGTAGGACACCTCGTTTTTTTTTCCATTTTGTAAAAAACCTCACTTATATATAAAATTATGCTTGGTTTTGGAGCTAGATGGGAGTTGTGTTGTGAGGGAACAACAAAAAGGGGTGATATCCAAACATTTCCAAAGAATATTCTAGAATATCACTAAAATGAAGTGAAATTGATTTGGTTGGGAACCAAAATTATGTTACAGTCACTGGTCATTGGTATATTTCATTCAATATAAAATTGTTAAGAATACAAACCAATTTTTTTTTCTTTGTCAGAAGAAGTGAAGTACCCATGACAGTTTTCAGGATCTTTAAAACTTTTGAGAGGAAGGGAAAAAGTTATTTTCAGATCAGAGTCCTAGCAAAAATATTTGCAATAGAATGGTCTTCAATAAAAATTCCCAAGAGGCAGTAAGTTTGGAAAGGTAATATCTAAAATATCCTTGATTATATGTCTGTTCAACCATTGTTTACCTGGGACTAATTAACAACAATAAAGAATATAAAACATTTCTTACCATTAGCAACTATTTTCTGTATGAAGTTCTGTTCTGCTTTACTATTGATTGATACCAAATCAGCTCCTTGGAGATGACAGTTCTTTAAGGAATCATCCCAGCTGTAAAGTTCTGTGACAACTTTGTAGCATTTTCCTCTGTTAAGTTCCCAGTAATTTGGGCAGTTGAATTGTGAGTCATCTTGATGGCGATATCGATTGTGAGAGTGATGAGAGCGAAAGTGATGGTGACAGCAATGGGAATATGACGATTGGTGGAGTGTCATTAAAAAAAAACAAGAACACATCGTAATGTTATAATGGTCACCAATTTCAGGGAAAGGGTGTGTCAATTAAATTAACCATATTACTTAACTAATACTTGTTTTATTGACCTTATAGGGATAAAATGCAAATTTGAACTCAGAAAACCTACTTTTTAAAATTATAATTTCAGTCACATTAACTATGTTTTATACAAATATTAACTTGGCTCCACTACTTAACTGGTATTTGTTTTATCAACATGGGAAAGAAGAAGGGCTAATCTGAACTTAGAACACAAGGTATATCTTTATATACAAAGAATTCTGTCCCTCTTTTTACTTATCTTTCGAATGTACAACCCTCACAATGTTATGATGAATACAAGTTCAATTAGCATGATTAACAGACATTCAGTATTAGTCATATGATAATTTTTACATAAGTATAAGTATAAAGGAGATAATGAAAAAATTTAACTGATGTGGCCTCTTCTGCCACAATAAAGCTGAACATCATAAGGAAAAGCAGCTTCATTAGTTTTCAATGAGGTTCAAATTTTACAGGTCTCTAGTGGCGTCAACCTTTTTGTGTGGGTGTAAGAACTGGACTCTTACAGCTAACATGAAACTAAGAATCTAGGTATTTAGAAGGCTACTATGCATCCTGTACACAGAGCACAAGACAACTTTGTAAGGCAGCAAGTCAACAAATATGCTGGCAAACAGGAACCTCACCTTGGAATGGTAACAAGATGGAAGCTTGTCTAGTATGGTCATATATCCCATTACGAATCCCTAAAATTACCTTTTCGGGCACAGTTGAAGGATGAAGAAAAGGAAAACAAGAAAAATCATGGTCAGACAACATCAAGGACTGGATAGGTTACATTCTAAACCTTCTATGCAGGAGGATAGAGGCCAGTGGCAACTGCTGGCTGCAAAAACGTCTAGAATGGCACCCCAATGACTAGCTCCATCAGTAGCAGGAACTTGATTACTGATTAATAAAACTACAAATTTAGGGTATGGGAACAATCAATTATATCAACTCCAATACATTACTGAAACTTGATTTTATTGATGTTGGAAGGATAAAAGGAAAAGGTGGGATTTGAACTGAGAATGTAAAAAGCCAGAACAAATATTGCAAGGCATTTTGTTCAATGCTATGGAAATTCTGCAAATCCACTACTCTTAACAAGTTATAATATTGATCTTTAACATAAGTAGCAGGCTGTAGTGGATTATGTTGATTTCAGTACTTGGCTGCTACTTTATATTATCCAACTTGGCCATGACAAGATTTGAACACAGAATGTAAAAGACTGTAATGAAATACTACAAGGCATTTTGTTTGATGTTCTAATGATTCAGCCATCAGATAACCCATGAAGGATTTGAGCTTAGAGTATAAGATATTAAGAGCTATGTAAACTCACCTGGTTGTGTTGTTGGTATTACAGTTGCAGTCGGTTCAGATAATGCTAGAACAGAAACAAATAATATTTTTTTCATTTATTTACTACTCAGATAAATTGCCATCATGAGGTATTTGCTTTAGATTAATTGTAATTCCAATCAGTTAGACAGATCTGTAGGTCATAAACTGAATAACAGCGTGTTTGGATATGAAATGAAAATAAATGTGTGTGTGTGTCTGTGTGTTGGTATGGAGGGTGTGAGATATCGATGGAAGGAAAAACACATAAAAAATATCAACTTGTCATTTATGCTGTAAACATTTATCACCTCAATAAATCATCTGAAGGAAACTCGACGCAGCTGGTTTTCCTTTACAATTGGAGTTGGCTAGTCTCGACTGTGGTTGCGGCAAACATATTAACCCTCTTCCCTTCAGTGTGTGGGGGTGGGGAGTGGGGGGCAAATTCCTAATTTGGGACACAAAGTGCAATAATGCGTTTTTTCTGCCTCCAACATTGTCGCTTTGGCCACAAACCTGGGCTCTGTTGTCCACAATGTGGTAGCGGAGAGGAAGATAGACAAATACTGGGGCCTTTTTGCACCTGTCCCCTTTGAGACTTCTGGGGCCCTTGGTCCCAGCACTGTTGATTTCCTCTGTAAATCTGGAAAGCTCACTTAAAGAGGGAGTCCTATGAGGGGGGGGGGGGCTGCTGCAGGTGTCTCTGGCCATTCTCTGTATCCCCCCACCACACACACACACACTAAAAAAAAAATATATATATATATGATTGCTTCAAATCATAATGTCAATGGGTGATGTTCTAGATTGTTCATACAAGATACATGTGTTTGTGTATGTGTGTTGGCCATCAACCTTTTCCATCTGAGATGTGCCATCTAGTCACTTTAGGCTTCCTAGCATCTATATATCCTAGTGATGAATTATCTATAACTAGTTCTGTACAACATATTTCCATTGAGTGATCAATCCCTATTTTTACAATCAGCAAAACAACTGTAGTTTACTCCTAGCAAGATATGTTTATTTTGTGGCAGTTCACTGGCTGATATTAGATGTTTCTTTTTTCCTCTTTGGTTCCACGAGGAAACAAATGAAAAGTCCCTGGTTTTGAATTCATATTGAAACCTGTTACAATTATAACAATAGTAATAGTGGATTGCTGCTTGGTGTGTTATCCAGAATTGCTGCTATAAATGATAGCTTTAATTTTTCTTTATTAACATGGAAGACTAATAAAAAAAATATATATATTTTATTGACCCTCAAAAGGATGAAAGGCAAAGTTGACTTCAGTGGGTTTTGAACTCACAGTACAGAGAGACATAACAAATATTGCAAGACATTTTTCCCTAATCTCTAACAATTCTGCCAATTTGCCCCTCTTGTCTTTTATTATAATTCAATTCACATCTAGGATGTGGTATAGGAATCAACAGCAGTACTTGACAAGTATTTTAGTTTTCTGAGCTTGTGAAGATGATCTCGAAATTTGAACTCAGTGTGTAAAATGTTAATTAAGTCCTGAAGGTATATTGTCTGCTTCTCAAATGATTCCACTAACCCACTTAACATTTCTTAAATCTAATTTATAGAACAATGTCTTATCATATAACATGACAAGAGTAGTAATGTTTATATCTGTATAAATTCCTTTTTTTTTTATATAACTCTCTAAATTGCTTGATCACAAGTTTCCTGTATTTTTCCTGTATTACATCTACAATGTATATCTTCCCATAAATTTTCACACAGCTTGTATCAATCTTTTGCACTATAATTCTAAACTAGAACCATCATCTATCTTTCCTATATACATCTATTGATATAGATATATTTTGATGTACAGTCATTTTCATAAATCATCTGTTATAATTTATTATTCTTACAAGTTAATATGCCTAGACAACCACATCATAAACAGCATCTTTGTTATTCTTCTGCTCTAATTTGTCTGTATTTATAGCTTATATACCTCTAACATACAATTTCAGAGTCTCTTAGAGAAAACATTTTCATGATTACTTAAAAGACCTGTTACTTATACTCTACACTACTCTGGTCCTTCTTGCAACTACTTGTATCACATACTACGGTACTTATTTACAGCTAGCTAGGAAGTGGGTACTGGGATTTAAGTATATTGACAATAATGGCAACATATAGGAAAAGAAAAACTGAACAACACAGAAAATATATAAAAAATAAGGCAAACTGCACTACATACCAAAAAGTTAAAGTTAGAAAAAGAAAAAGGCCTGCTAGATAAGAATTGAGCTAAACAACAGGTTAAACAACAATAATAACAACAACTGCACAATACAAAAAGTACATTTAAGAGAAAATCTAATTTACCTATTTTCTTACATATAAAACCATTCCGAATGTAACAAATATTATCAATCCACAGAGAATCATTGCGATTAACCATGGCACAATCGTTCTTTAACTGATCATAGTTGGGGTGACCTGTTAAATGAAAGAATTAGATTGTAGTCAAGAATTATATAAACATCAAAATTTAAATAAGCACATGTGTTAGTATTGAGAACTTAAAATATTACAGTGTACTGAAGTTGTTTAAGAGCCTGAACAAAAGGAATTCATTAATTCTATGTTTACTTTATTTTTTTGACTGTCTAATCTAGTCAAGCAGAGGACAGTTCCCATAACCCTTTTCAGGGCCATGGAGTTGGGTGAAAAGAAGCGAGGAAGGTGTTTTCAAATAGGAAGCTTGGTTCAAATGCTTACAACAGAGTGAACTTTGGTAAAGGCACTGAAGTAACCAAGTAGTGATGTTAAACTGGGTGATAGATTGAATCTATCACTCATTTGTGCATGTCTGAGAGATTAAGAAGTTTGCTTTGCAAATACATGGTTTTAGG
The DNA here is from genome assembly GCA_964016885.1 of Eledone cirrhosa. Classification (NCBI taxonomy): domain Eukaryota; kingdom Metazoa; phylum Mollusca; class Cephalopoda; order Octopoda; family Eledonidae; genus Eledone; species Eledone cirrhosa. The sequence goes on along the minus strand of OZ024746.1, from coordinate 84,077,266 downwards.
TTCAATCACACTTAAAAGTACACAGTACTGAGATCTCTGACGTTATGCAGTAATACAGAAGACCCGACTTCCCATGGGCACAGGCCGCAGCTGAAGCATATATACAGTATGCCCTGCCCCTACCTTATAGACTATGGAAGTGACTAGTGTGTCATACTTTATCAGCTAGTTTCAGCATCTTAGCAACTATAACTGATAGCCAACTTATGTTCCCTAATCTTCATATCCATAATCATGCTTTTGACCATATAGATGCCAATTTCAATAGCTGCTCTCTCTGTTTTCTCTTTCATGTTATGTCTTTATTCAGCAACTTCTTGTCAAAGCATTTCCATGCTGCTTTCTCCTTGGCATCAGTGATGACTAATGTATCAATGACGCCTTGATTTGCAATAAATCTGATCTGTTAAATAAAAATTCCTGGTTGTCTTTTATTTTATAAATCTCTATTTCCTTCCTATCATAGCTGTTAGCTAGTACATATTTAAAAGTAATACATCTGATAAACAGATCTTCATTCTTCTATACTTTATTTCTCCAGATTATATTGTGTCTGAGTTTATCTAGCTCTTATTCTGAGACTGCTGATCACTAGTCTATGTTTAGTGGTAGATCCTTCAAGAAGAACTTTATAACTACTCCTTTCCTGATGAACTCTTGTCTGTCTGGTTTGGGAGATTTGGCTACAATTTCTAGCAAATTGAGCAACACCATAAAAGCACTTACATTATGTATGAATGTGAGAGTCCTTGTGTGTGAATCTATGGTTAGAAAGTTTTACATATAGAAAAGTAGTAATAATAAATGCTACAATACATACCTGTTTTCCAGTTAAAATAATTCATTGGACTTTTATCACTCCAAGTCCACAATCCTTCTTCCCTGAGATCATGAGCCCCAATCCAGAAGGTAATTGATTTCATATTTCGGATTCGACCTGTGAAATAGCAATAAGGAAGGTTAAAATTAAGCAAGCAAACATTTTCACTATATATCAATGAAAGTAAGTAGCACATAAGGTCATGTTGTTAGGACTTCATAAAATCAAATGAGATTAATCGCTTATATTCTGTTACTGTGCAGTAGCTCAAACCAAGGCTGTAATGAGAAATCTTACTAGGCCAAACAAGACTGCTTTCAGGTCTTGTATGGTGGGAGCTCTATTCAAAATTCAAGAAGTTAGAGAGGTTTCTTTTAGTTGATGGGAGGTCCGTGACAGATATTCATTCACAGAGACCCTCCTAGGTTTACCAGGTCCTGAACTACTGATGTACTGATTAAAAACATTTTCTTATAGGCCCTGGCTTAGACAAGTAAGTATCACAGTCACTGTTGTCAGCAATAATCATACTATAACATGTCTTTATAAAAATCACAAAAGGTTTAAATATATTTTCATTATCATAAAACTTCAACATTTTTTGTCGTGGGGTTGTTTAAATGTTTGCTTTGTTCTTTCTGTCCATTGGTTTGTTTGGTAAAATGAAATATTGAGTTTGATTCCTCCATAGTAAATGTTATCTGTGATAGACTGGTATTCTATCTAATCTTTTGTCTCTTATCCAATTAAGTCTTTTGTTTTAAGACTTTTGTTATATTTCTAATTTTAACATTTTAACACTTGAAATAAACACTATTTTAATTAATTAATTAAGAATTTTGAGCCATTTACTAAACTTATTATTTCATTGCTAAAATAGTATCTTAACATATGGTACTTAAATAAAATTATGTTGGAAGATTTGAAATAGGTGGTTTTGTTTCATAGAATCAGAGGTTGGTTTTAGCCAGGCTGGTACCAAAAGAAAGTGGTATGTGAAACATAACTGGACAAAATTTTCTTACATAAAATTATAATGGAAAAATTAAATAAAATATGCTGATACTCATTTTCAGCTGAGTATACTGGAGCAACGTGAAATGAAGAATTTTGCTCAAGAACACAACATACAACCCAGCCCAGGAATCAAACCCATTATGATCATAAGTCCAACACTCTTAACAATAAGCCATCTGCCTCCACAGTGCTACTGCCATGCTAAAATGCACCCAGTACACACTGTAAAGTGGTAGTCCTACTGCTGCAGTAAAAGGCATTTAATATCCTCTGTGAAGGTTATTATTGCTATTATGATAAAATACACCTAATGCACTTGTTAGAGTAGTTGCTGTTAAGAAGAGTATCCAACCATAGAAACTAAAACAAATGTGCAGGAGCAAGATGTGCTTCTCCAGTCAGTCTAGACAAGGATGATGATGATTTATCACGTCCAAGCCAGCATGGAAAGTAAACATATCATAATGATGATACTGATGAAGATGTAGAAATGAGTTTTTGAATTTTAAAATTTTAACATACCTGCAATATAGAATTGTTCCTGTAAACCAGATATGCTTGCCAGATATCCACCATGTTGGCCACATGTGATTTCAGCATCAAACCAAGTCAATTGTTCATCAGAGAAATGGAAACAGGAGGTACCAGTGGGATCAATCTCCCACTCAGCACCACAGGCAGGATTTATACCTATTAAAGAATTCAAGAAAAAAAGTTGAAAAAAAAAACAAGCATATATATGTGTGTGTGTGTGTGTGTGTGTGTGTAAGATGATAATAATAATTGTTTCTACTTTAGGCACAAGGCCAGCAATTACCCAGTGCATTACTGGTACTTTATTTTATCGACCCCATAAGGATGAAAGGCAAAGTCAACCTCGGCAGAATTTGAACTCAGATTGTAAAGGGACGTAACTATGCTGGAAAGCATGGTGTCCAACCCTCTACCGATACTGCCAATTCACCGCCCGTGTGTAAGATGATAATAATAATATTGATTTATTATATAGGCACAAGGCCAGCAATTTTGGGGGAGAGGAAAGTCGATTAAATCGACCCCAGTGCATGACTGGTGCTTTATTTTATCAACCCCGTAAGGATGAAAGGCAAAGCTAACCTCGGCAGGATTTGAACTGAGTGTAAAGGGCCACAACTCTATGTCACAAAGCATATTGTCCGACACTCTACCGAATCTGGCAAACCACTGCCCTAGTTTGTTTTAATAATTGTTTCTACTTTTGGCACAAGGCCGGCAATTACCCAGTGCATTACTGGTACTTTATTTTATCGACCCCGTAAGGATGAAAGGCAAAGTTAACCTTGGTGGGATTTGAGCTCAAAATCGCAAGGGCCGTAACTCTATGCGTCAAAGCATGGTGTCCGACCCTCTACCAATACTCCAATCCACCGTCCCTGTTTGTTTTAAATAATTGTTTCTACTTTAGGCACAAGGCCAGCAATTACCCAGTGCATTACTGGTTCTTTATTTTATCGACCCCGTAAGGATGAAAGGCAAAGTCAACCTCGGCGGGATTTGAACTCAGATCGTAAAGGGACGTAACTATGCTGGAAAGCATGGCGTCCGACCCTCTACCGATACTGCCAATCCACCACCTGTTTGTTTTAAATAATACCACTTGATATTATTGAATAAATATTGCTGAAAGTCTTAAAGATTTCCAATCACATTTCTTCAGCCCCACCACCAAAGTCATCCCACCCAGCCTGTTAATACATAAGAGAAATTAACTAGAAATATTAGTACTTACTAATAGGTCTTGTTGTTGCTACTGATGTTGGCAGAGGTATGTTATCTAAAAATGAAAAAGCCAACAGAGAAACCTTGTTAATTGTTACCACATATCAACAGCAAATATCACATTATATAATGCATGTGAGAGAGAGAGAGAGTGAGAGAGTGAGTGAGTGAGTGTGAGAGAGTTACGCTCATTAAATCTTGAATAACATTTACTGATAGAAGGATTGAATAGTAGATGTAGAGTCAAATTTGTTGTATACAAAAAAGACTGATTATGGCTTTCAAACAATGAACACCAAACATAATGTTATATTTCATTGAACTCTTGTGTTTGAATCTCATTGAAATCAGATTTGCCTTATATTCTTGTAGAATTACCTTATATTCTTGTAGAATTACCTTATATTCTTGTAGAATTACCTTATATTCTTGTAGAATTACCTTATATTCTTGTAGAATTACCTTATATTCTTGTAGAATTACCTTATATTCTTGTAGAATTACCTTATATTCTTGTAGAATTACCTTATATTCTTGTAGAATTACCTTATATTCTTGTAGAATTACCTTATATTCTTGTAGAATTACCTTATATTCTTGTAGAATTACCTTATATTCTTGTAGAATTACCTTATATTCTTGTAGAATTACCTTATATTCTTGTAGAATTACCTTATATTCATGTAGAATTACCTTATATTCTTGTAGAATTACCTTATATTCTTGTAGAATTACCTTATATTCTTGTAGAATTAATAATTGTTTCTACTTTAGGCACAAGGCCAGCAATTACCCAGTACATTACTGGTACTTTATTTTATCGACCCCGTAAGGATGAAAGGCAAAGTTAACCTCGGCGGGATTTGAACTCAGATTGTAAAGGGACGTAACTATGCTGGAAAGCATGGCGTCCAACCCTCTACCGATACTGCCATTAATAATGTGGCCTTGTGGTAAGGGTTTTGGACTTACAATCATAATGCTGTGGGTTCGATTTCTCCGTGGCATGTTGTGTTCTTGAGCAAAACACTTCATTTCACGTTGCCCCAGTATACTCTGCTGAAAATGAGTACCAGCAATAGCTGGGAATTTAACCCTGCGTTGGACTGGCGTCCTGTCCAGGGGGAAGTCTTGCACTCTCAGTCGCTTCACGCCATGAAACCGGGATAAGCACCGGCCAAATGAGCCTTCTGGCTTAAGACAGACTATATATATATATCATCATCATTTAATGTCTATTTTTCCATGCTTGCATGGGTTAGACAGGTTGTCACATTATGAGATAAGTCAGGCCCAGAGACCACTACAGAGTGAACTGGGTGCTTTTTTCTTGTGTCACCAACACAACCACCTTACAGAGTGGACTGAGTGTTCATTTTTTTCGTGTCACCAAATTAAAATCTTTTCAATTACAATTAATCATATCTTTTGTCACTTAACTCTTTTGATACCAACTTAACCCCAACGACCTCTGGTTTTATGAAACACAACCACTCTTTTTAAAAGATTCCAATTTAAATTATAATCTTCCAACATAATATTATATAAAAACCATATGTTAAATTACTATCAGTAAAACAATATATATATATATATATATATATATATATATATATATATATATATATATATATATATATATAGTTCGTACGTGCATAACAATTTAAACATGTTGGAGTTTATGTTGACAAAATAATTGTTTTGAAATATTTTTTCTAATTTTGAAAATATGTATTTGGAAATATACGTAAATCTATATGTAAGAGTCTTTGTAAATAGTCTATATGTATTTTAACTACGCATGCGCTTAATAATCTGTTGAAATATTTTTAAATGCAAAAAGCCATCTTAAAATATTTTATTTAATTCAGTGTAAAAGTAACTGTTTTATTATGTATTTGTAAGCAGTGAAATATCTATGCAAGCATATTGGGGCTTTAACTACATACCCATATATTTATAATTAACTGTGCGTCTACTTTAGTACAAAACTGCCTGGATATATTTTTTCAGTATATGTGGGACACATATATATATATTATTCAAAATATGATCGACTGAAAACGATTGAAAGCTGTGTTCCAGCATGGCCACAGTTTATTGCCCGAAATCAGTTAAAAAATAAGCAAAAATACAAAAAGATTGTTGCGGAGAGTTATTGTGAATTATAATGATTTATGTATCATCCTCATCATCATCATCGTTTAACGTCCATATTCCACGCTTGCATGGGTTTGGATGGGAGTTTTCCCACTTGATGCAAGATTGGTTGTCTTGCTCGTATAGGACTGTCTGGCGGGTTTTCTACGGCTGGATGCCCTTCCTAACACCAACCACGTTTACGGTGTGGAACTGGGAGGTTTTTACCGTGTTACCTACACGGCCACATTACAGCGTGGACTGTGTGTTTTTTTTTTGTCGAGACACCTACACGACCTCATTTGTTTCGGCCTGGATGTTGTGGTACCAACATAACTTTACATTGAAAGGGGTAGTGTGGATGGGGTGTGGGACGGGGGTGTATTTTGTTAGAGGTGCCTACTTACTGTAGTAGGTTTCACTTTGTACTAAGGCGGGTCTTCTCTATTACTGTGTAGCGCCAAAGCTCTCGGTCCAGTGACATTGTCTTGGAGAGGTGTAAGTGTGTGAGGTCGGAATTTATCAAGTCGTCCCAGGTTTTTCTGGGTCTGCCTACTCCGTGGCTACCGTCTGTATTCCGAATTTAATAAATTAAACGACCGGTATGTTATTTCTATAGTTTCTAACATAGACACAATACCAGAAATTGGGAACGGGGTGGTTAAGTCGATTAGACCCCAATACTTCACTGGTGACTTTATTTCAACAAAATCGGAAGGATGAAAGGCAACGTTGATTTGAGCAGGATTTGAACTCAGAACGTAAAGAGCTGGAATAAACACCGTGAGGTATTTTGTTTGATGCTATAACGATTCTGCCCATCCGCCACTGTTTTACTGCAGTAATAATACCCCTTATAGAACTTTAGTTGCAAGCATTCTAATATCATGAAAGTTTATATTACCAGCCAACCTTTGACACACGTACGGGAACGTTCTTTGGCAATTGAAATCTGACCAAAAGCCATATGTAGGCGCTAGTGAACTAGCTACACAGTTTTCATAGTTTTCCAGATTGTCTGGTTCCCCTGGATACCAGTGAGCAAAAGTTGAATCAAGCTATGGATTACAAAAAAAATTACATTTATTAAAACAAAATGCCCTGTAGAAGTCATTCTATTTATAATAAAGGTACTTATACTCAACCAATGTATTGAGTACCTTTTTTAACAGCGGTTACCCCCGACACAACTCCGGAATCTACACATACACACGTATCTATATCTATCTATCTCTCTCTATATATATATATGATAAAACACCTTCCCTATTTGTCTTCTACATCTATCAATATATATTAATTTTAAAAAGAGGACATGCACTAAAAACATCGTATACATAAGCCAGATAGCGACACACCAGTTAAAAAGATATGCTCCCTCTGGGTTCATTCTACTTGTAAAAAGGTTCTACACTAAATATAATTAATCATTGTAAACAGTGTACCATTAACGAATGTTTCGTTAATCTGCATGGGGGATTTCAAATGTCACTCTCGTCAAGTCAAGAATCCTCAAGTGTTTAACTCAGCAATTGGACCCATACTAGTTTGATTACAGACTGTAACTCTAAGTCATTAATGATTTGCAACAGTGAATCGTATAATTACCCCCCCCCCCCCCCCTCCCTCCCTCTAACATCGTGTACAGTCATCGAATTACACAACCACCAGGAATTCCACGAATATATATACAAAAAATCGTTATTTGATAGAACTTGAATATCCTAATTACTTGACACATATTTTGGAAGAAATTGTAAGTTAACAAAGTTATTTGATACAGTTTCTAATCAGCACTTATTTGATAACAAGCAAAAAGATAACCCCAGAAGCATATTAAAGATCAAAATATGGTTTTAAAATACATTTAAAAAGGAATTCTCAAAATTTACTCTAAGAAACTTGTAAATGAATATACTTTGCTAGAGTTATTTAAATACTAGTTAAAATCTGTTAAATATTGACGTCGGTAATAAACAGCAACAAACGCTTGAAAATACCAACAGAGCTTTATGTGGTTGCTAGACATACGTATAGAAATTGTTGCCAAATCTCTCTCAAACCAAACGCTTCCATTTTAAAAACAAGGAAGGCTATATTGGATAACGTAATCCTGACTATTCCAGAAGGCAAACTAGTAGAGTCGTTCGAGGGCGGATAAAACACTCTCGTTCAAATCTCGTCAAGGTCAATTTTGACTTTCAGCTTTTCGGAGATGATAAACCACCAGTCCATGACGGTGGATTGTTACAATTGCTAGAGCTCTAGACGACAAGCTTTGCGTTAACTGTTCTGATTTTTTTTTTTTTTTTGCATTCTGTGTGTGAAGGCTTGGTTGCATGGTTAAGTTCCCTTTGTAATCACGTAGTTTCCGGTTCAGGTCCATTGCGTGGTACCTTAGGCAAGTGTCTTCTACTGTAACCTTAGGAGTGAAATCTGGAAAACACAAACTGTGCAAAAACCCGTCGTAATACATACATATGTGTGTGTGTGTGTGTGTGTGTCATTTTTTATGTCCCGTAATTTTGTAGTTCAACAAAAAGAAATCGATAAAATATATACCAGACTTGAAAGAAATAGATTATCAAGGTAGTGCTCTAGCGTGTACGCAGGCTAATAAGTAAAACTAGTAAAAATAAATAAAAGAATGTACCTGAGATCCATCGTTCTCCCAGACCATTTTACCTTCTTTAGATCGATCGTTTAATCCAATCCATATATATTTTTTATTTTTCGATGTTGGAACTAGAAATACAAAAAAAAAAACACATTTTTTTGTTGTAAGAAAATATTAACAAAATAACATTGAAAATAAATTAAAATAAATTAAGAATAAATGCAATCCGGAAGTAAGATTTGCACCAGTATAGTAGAAACTTTCTCTTCTTTCTTCATAACCGCGTCAAATATATTTCCTTGCACCTAGCCATAATAATTGTTGTCGTTTTTGTTTAGTCCTAGATCAGCCCTAATAAGTAATAGATCCCCTTCGATCACGACCATGGGTTTGCACCTAGAAAGTTCCCTTTTCAGACAACATTGGGCAAGGTATGTCTGTGGAAAACCAGCAGTCGCTCATGTATACCAGCCTCCCCTCTCCAGGTCACCGACGTCGCAACTCAGTTTTTCCAGCTGATTGAACATGAAATAAAGTGTCTTGCTCAAGGACACAACACACCTTCCGGTCCTGGAATCGAACTCACAACTTCGCGATCAATTGTGAACTCAACGTTCTGATTATTTAGCTACCCATCTTCACTTCTGATTAAGTAGGCTGATGATTAAAGGTAGTCCAGTTATGATCACTTATTCTTTTTCAGGCAAAATTTAAACCGTGCGTCCTTTTCAAAGATCGCGTATTAGAAGGAAGGAGATACGGCTGATATATTTAGAAATGTCAGTCATCATGCAGGGGATCAGCGTTCGTGAGTCTTTGATAGAAAGAGAGGAAAATTAACATTCAAAGAAATTATCGATAGTCATCAATATACTCACCTTTTAAAACTGATTGTGCTGTATAGCTGGAAACTTTGATAAGATGAGCATTGCGTTTTTTACATTCAATTTTGGCTGTAATCCAAGGTACAGATGTCCAAAAGTATCTGTAACAGTATATACCCATAGCAAACCACCCCGCCGAACAACTGTAGTGTTCTACAAGAGCAAAAGAAAAACACAAACAACAGTAGTATATTAAACGTCTTTCGATATTATAAAACATTAGTCGTCTCCTCGAACTAATGAGAGAAAATCTCTACATCAATTGCTCGACTTGCTTGAAATGTCGGCTGAATCTCCCTCAAATCCCCCAAGACACGTTGGATATTTTAGTTCTAAATACACAAAACAAAGGTGTGGTGGTCATGGTCGAAATGCGTTTCCTCATAGGTCAGTTTGATTAGAGCTGACTGGATAAACAACAGCAGCCCAAATCTCCCCCCACCCACCCACACACACACACACACACCATCTTAAAATGGAGGAAGCATTGGATAATGTAGTCATAGATCTAACTTAGAGCAAAACAACAACTAGTTATCCCTTTAGGTAAAAAAATGTGCAACTATTTCAATTCAAATATGTTTTTTATTGTTATTTTACTGGTTTCGGCCATGCTGGGGCACTACCTTAAAAATATTTTAGTCGATTATATCGACTCTAGTACTTTTTGAAGTCTGGTACAAAGTTTGTCGATATCTTTTTGTCGAACAACTAAGTTTCGGGTCTCTGTCTCTCTCACACACATGCACGCACGCACACACTCTCTCTCACACACATGCACGCACGCACATACTCTCTCTCACACACATGCACGCACGCACACACATTCCAATCACTATACTCTCTACATTCAAAACTGCATAAATATATATTTACCTTGGGGCTTCGCGACTTCTTTTACGGCGACACCTGCTGCAATTTTACATACAAAAGCCATTCGGATGGTGCAAACCAACGCAAGTGTCCATTTACCGTCAATAGTATCTGGAATAAAAAGTAAAATATGTTGTAGGGGAAACTATATATATTCAAAGAAACATTCTTATACAAAATTTGTTCTAATCAGTTTCGTACAAGATATGAACCAGCAAAATATATCCAATTAATCACTTGACTAACTAAAAGTAGCAGCTAAATCTCTGAGTACAATCAACTGACTCAAAAAGAAAAAAAAAAGTGGTGATATGTTGGATAAATGAAGTTCTAGATACAATGTCTGAAATAGAGACTGAATGCTCGTAGCAGGAATGCCTTTCATCATAAGTCTACTTAATCAGAGCTGACATGGGACTTAACAACGATGGCGGAACTACTCACTAACGTCAACACTGCCATAAATCCACCTCTCTCTGTTCTGTTTGTTCTGATTGCCAGACCACAGTCCTCAGACAGTAATGCTAGATACCAACCCACCATATTATGCACCATTGTGCCCTGTCACTCCAGTAAACATCTTCGATCAAAATCTGATCCCGAAATTTACTCTGCATGTGATATTGATTTATAGTATAATAGCTGAGGTACTAGAGTTCACCCGGGAGAACAGTTAAGAGAAGACGGATAAAAGAGAAAACGACTATATTGGATGTGTTGTCTGGTATGTGAGAGAGAGAGAGAGAGAGAGAGAGAGAGAGAGAGAGAGAGAGAGAGAGAGAGACATAAAAAAAACAATAATAAAACTTCCTTATTAGGCTGGGGGAGTAAACTGCCGATTAAATGGTAGCATTGGCCTTGGATTTTAAATGTTGTGAAATAACCATAGTCAATATGATCTTTTTCAGCTCGAAAGGAAACGCAGCAATATACTGCATAACATTGCTTCTGAAGTGTTGCTTCACTAGTACGGACAGTATATGGATAAAAGCTGAAGGGTAGATTAATCTCAAATAGTATCAATTTTTCTTTGTTCTGTAAAATCAAAGACTGTAAAACGCCTTTATAAAAGCTAACGCAATATTGTTAAACCTTCCTATAGATCAAAGGATCTATAGTTTAAGCTGATTCTTTTGTGGGACGTCACTCTCTCTCTCTCTCTCTCTCTCTCTCTCTCTATCTATCTATCTATCTATCTCTCTCTCTCTGAATATCTAACATTTTAATTCTCTCTCTCTCTCTCTCTCTCTGTGTATTTGTGTGAAGTTTTCATGTGATTCAACTAACCAACCAATAAACATTTTTCTTTTATATTATATATAGATATAGATGTAATATGGACACAAAGTCTTTAACTGTAGAGAGGTTATAGAGTGGTACATAAACACAGATGTAATAAGGTAAAGTGAAATCAAAACAATCAGTATTCGAAATGGCGTCGCAGATCATGCTTCCCATATTAATAAGTTTAACAAGCCAAATATGCTATCGTAAATATAGCATGTACGCACTAGTATATGTATATAAGAACGTTGTTGTTGAGGCCTAGGTGAACGCTGATCGAGTAAAACTATGATCAAAGGTGTTCCAGACGTGAACATTCCGTCTTTTATTTAAACAGCATTATCCAATGTATCCTTTCTACCTTTCCTTAAGGCGACATGGCATTTTAGGAAGGTTTCATGCAGGTCGAGCGAATATGTAGAAGAGCAATCGTTAGTTATGTAATGGGTGTGTAATCTATTTATGCAATGTACGTACAATTAAATGAATTAACGACAACAAATGATGTGGTTTTGGAAACATCAGAACAGTATGGTGGGCGAAATCTGCTCGGTAATATATGTCATATTAAAAATAAAACAAGAAAACGAAACATATGTAGACTTACTTGTTTTGATGTAAACACATTGAGAGCCTCGCTTTTTTCCTGGACCTTTTCTAAGAGGCCAATTGGTAAAAGTAGCGTTCTCCCCAGTATCCCATTCTGGAATTCCTTCGGGATCAACTTTATGACATAACAAAACAAAGATAGAAAGAAACAATTATCATTGAGCAAAAAAAAAAAAAAAAAAAAAAAGACATACCGGGTGGAAAACTTGTGGTGGTATGCGTCGATATAAACCATTTAGTAATGTTTGCAAATTTCATTAAGTTTGTATACTGTGAGAGCGCTAAAATACTGATGTCTCGGCGTCTCAAATAAACCCCTGTTTCTTTGATGTATGGCTTTGCTCGAAAAATTAAAATTCTCGACCCCCTGTGGAATATCAACTTATTCAAATTTGTAAATTTTAATTAAAATTCCTAAGATAAAACTGCTCGTAGAGCGGTGTTTCTGACAATTCAACACCCTCAGTAATAATAATAATGAGAAATCATCCTAATCTTTTAGAATAAAGATACAACGAACCCAAGAGACTACAGGTCCACAACTTTCAAAACTTTAACTTCAATAATACAGCAGAGACTGAGTAAAACACCTGGAAAAACAATCTGCTTCTAGAAGAACAGAAGAGTTGCTGATCAACAAAGTCATAAACGAAGAGAAAGGGTTTTAGGACAGCGTGGATTTATTAAAATAAGGTTTTTGACTTTAGCCCCAATATGTTGAACCCAGAAAGACAAGCCATGAATAAAGTAGTAACAACAATAAAAAAAAAATACATCAAGTATGTCCTGAGTAAGTGGCAAAAATAGAATTATAAGAAGTGAACCCATTGCAGTCCTCAGCAGAATACTCTAAGGGGATTTCACTCTCGCCACTCTTCTTATCTAGTACAGATGCTTTTAACTGATATGCTTAACAGGACTGGACTTAGATAGAAAAGCTACGGCAGGGAAATCAATCATTTCTTGTATATGGACAGATACAGATGATAGGCAACTGAAAACACTACTGCAAACAATATACAGATTTACAAGAGAAATAGATGCATTTTTTGGTTTATACCAAGGCAAATGTGAATGCTAGATAATGAAACTGAGATACGAGAATTAGATGACGCACAGAAATACAAATATTTAGAAATCAATGAAATGGACTGTGTACAACACACACAAATAAAAGAAATTAATAGAAATGAATAATATGGGCACATTAGCTTGCTACTTAAAATAGAACTAAATCCAAACATGAAAATAATAGGCATCAATATTTTAGCTGTTTCATAATACGTTGCAGTTTTAATATTCTGAAATGAACTCTAAACTAACTAGCAAGACAAAAAAAAACCAACTTATATTTACTATCGGGACATGAGGCAACTAGAAAACTATAATAACATATCAACAGTTGGATTACAAACATACTTAATGGAGAGTGAATACGAATAGCTCGAAGCAGGAACAAAACAAAGAATTGTTTTCAAGGAAAGGAGCAAATATTAAACAGAACTAGAGTAACTGACAGTTACGAAGAAAATGAAAAGAAAATGAGAAACGACAGCAGAAATTGCGAAAAGGTTAAATCAGGTCTCCAGAAAGCCACGGTAAAAAGGATGGCAAGAAAAAGCCCTACACGACTTATACCTGAAAGGCTGAATAGAAAGGAAGTAGATAAGGAACATTCACAAGATTCAAAACCGAAACTGAAAGATTCCTAATTGCAGCACAAGATCAAAGCCCTAACGCCATAATGCAGAGGCAGTATGCAATAATAATTAATGTTTCTGCATCTGGCACAGTTAGAAGGCAAGGGAAAAGTCGATTAAATCGACCCCAGCTAGTAACTGGTGCTTTATTTCATCGACCTCGTAAGGATGAAAGGCATAGATAACCTCGGTGGTATTTGAACTCAGAACGTAAAGGGCAGTAACTGTATGCCACAAAGCATGTTGCCCGACGCTCTATCGGCACTACCAATCCATCGCCCTTAAAATTCTTTCTAAAATTTTACTCAAGGCCAGCAATTTGAAGGTAGGAGAAAGTCGATTACATCGACCCCAGTACTTAACTGGTACTCTATTTTATCGAACCTGGAAGGATGAAAATCAAAGTTTACCTCGGCGGGATTTGAACTCAGAAAGTAAAGAGCCAAAACTGCTAAACATTTGTCCTATGTTCTGTGTCTGCCAATAAATCAGTTTACTGGAAATATTTAAAGTTTTAGGCTGAGCCCTTCATTGGCGAATATATATTGTTCCTTGAAACATTAAATAATTCTCATCCCCAAGAGAAAGAAATAGATTTCGTTTGTACTCTTTCTGTTTTTGCTTTTCTTACATTGATGGCTGCTTACACAAAACACTGCTAGTCTCGTTGAACACATTATATTTGTTTATTGATCACTGGTGAAATTATTAAAAGGTTGCATTACTAACCTGTTAAACCGATCCAGAACCGTTCAATGCCAGCATCCTTTAATTCTTTTAGTTTGCTGTTGAAAAAATTCTGGTCTTGTGCACTGTGAAGGTAAAGTGCGTTTAAGTACAAAAGGTGTGGTGATGAAGGTGATGGTGATAGTGTTATTCTGCTTTGTTTGAGAAGGGATGGTGGTGATGGTGATTTTGCTAACGGTGTTGGTAATAGTGATGGTAGTAGAATTTTCAAAAGCATTAGAAGTTACAATTTTAAAAATAATAAAGTTAATGTAGTAGTAGTAGTAGTAGTAGTAGTAGTTAGAGTTAGTGTTAGTAATATCTTACAAAAATGAACTAAGAGAAATAACTGAAATTGGCGAATGGAATAAATTTAGATGATTCGAGGAGGTGGTGAATGCTGTACGCAAAACTTAGTTAATTGAATATTTCTCCTTATTTAGATAAGAAAAACTAAAGCCTAGCAGCAACTGTTAACGACTCTTAGAGAAAAGAGGAAATAATTTCTAGAAATTAAGAATGAAGTTCATAGAAAATTGAATTTCCATGCTTAAGAGTTGAATCTAATTCTTATTAGTTGGCAAGGTGGCAGTTACAGATATATTTCAGTTCCATTAGACCTCATCAATATTGCATTTTTCTCAAATGTGCTTTCACCAACTTTGTCTTTCATCCTTCCAGATCAATTCTCTCTCTCTCTCTCTCTCTGGATTGTACTTGTAATTCAAAAGTCCAGACCTGTCATATTATGTCACACAGATTTGTCCTGAAAATTCTGTTAACCCTTTTGAAACCAAATTGCCCGTGTTCTGCGATACAAAACTACTTATTTTAAAGTGATGATATTTATCTAAAAACCTTCGATTATAATTTTATGTAAGAACGTTTGTTACGTTATGATCCAAATACTAGATTAAAAAATTGGAAAGTCACAATCAATATATTTCATTCTCACCAAGAATTTAACGTTTTTGATAATTGTTTCTACTTTTGGCACAAAGCCAACAATTATCCCAGTGTATTACTGGTACTTTATTCTATCGACCCCGTAAGGATGAAAGGCAAAGTTAACCTCGGCGGGATTTGAACTCTGACCATAAAGGACCGTAACTCTTTGCTGCAAAGCATGGCGTCAAACCTTCTACCGACACTGCCAATCCACCGCCCAATTAAGGTTTTTGATAATGACGGTCAGTACTCAACTCGAAAGTTAATTATTAATAAGCAGTCTTAATGATGTTTAAATTAGTTGTATATGGAGCTGTCTATAGAATGTTATTACTAACTGGCATGGAATGCAATTTAGTATGTTTAGGATTCACGCTAGTGCAATACAATACAGTATTTCCCTAATTTTTCAATAAGCTGCATGCTTTTACAAACCTGTTTATATCTGCCAAACTGCCGCCTTGATCCTCGCAGTATTGTTTTGATTTCGAATAAGATAGACGATATAAGAAACTGAATTGGTAGCAGTTTTCTTGGTGTTGCTCCCAACCGTCAACACAAGATCCTGAAAATAATGGCTATACTTCAGAGCCGATTTATACAGTTACTTTTACATATTCAAATAAATGTTTGTCTAACAGAAATCTTAGTAGCTTTAACACTGGGGCGGGACGGTGAGAGAGAGAGAGAGAGAGAGAGAGGAAAAGATCAATACTATTTATTGTATAGTACATTTTTTTGAACAAGTGTGTTGTTGTTTATAGGTTTCCAACAAACAGAAATGTGCAAAAAAACAAGAAAATAGTCATTTTGTTGATCCTGTGGATACACAGGTGAAACTCCAGAGTAATCAGACTCATCACTTAGACATAAAAAAAGAATAATGTTAATTCTACTTCAGTATTGAATACTCATTCTTGCATTCGTCATCATCACACGGATATATATAAATATAGGCTAAAAGAGTAAAGACTCCCTTTGGTCACGAAGACCAATACAGCTTGGCACCAATGGCGTCGCAACTCATTTCTACAGCTGAGTGAACTGGAGCAACGTGAAATAAAGTGTCTTGCTCAAGAACAAAACGCAAAGCCCGGGCCGAGAATCGAACTCACAACCTCGCAATATATATATATATATATATATATATATATATATAGGAAAAAGTATGACCCCGACGGCAGAGCTCAAGCCATTTCGACGGCTATTTCTGGTCAATTTAATCCAGAAATAGCGGTCGAAACGGCTTGAGCTCTGCCGTCGGGATCATACTTTTTCCTATTTCCCACTCTACTACCCTAAGTATTGAGTACTCTGGTGCGTTATGGTCCATCTGGTTCCTTACCACAATTCCTTTGTTATATATATATATATATATATATATATATATATATATAAGTGGTTACACAACTAAGGTGAAACAATTGTTCTCGGTATGGTGAACTAACTGTTGTGTAACCACTTCTACCTAACTCGTCCCATGGACTGAGTGCTCTACCACTACGGATATTACCTTCCAGTGTTCTACCACTATATATATATATATACATATATATATATATATATATATATATATATATATATATATATATATAGTTTTTAAAAAGCCTATGTGGTTAAGGTTTTCGAATATGAATTTTAAACCAGGGATGCGTACAGAACAAAGACAGCGGGAAAAAAAGGAAAAATGGAGAGTCCCATCTCCTCAATCCACCTAGAAATCCCTACAGTTCCAATGCATTACTCGAATCGATAAGGAATCAGCTTGTCGACTGAATAAATGAATTGACAATTCATGTGGTGGTTTAACCGGTACTAGGCTATTCTCGCCAAAGACACTCAACGCACATATGTCTCAGTCCACGTACCTGTGATTAGGTACCCCAGACGTTGATATTCATTAAATGATTAGCGTTATGTTGGCTTGTTGTGTTGAGTTGAAATCCTGCTATGAGTTTTATTCGGAGAAGGAGGTTGTTGAGCTCGTTCCAGATACACTACAGTTCTTCGATGGTGTGCTTACAATACATTAAGTTACAGAAAATGTCTTCCTGGTTGTTAACTATAACTGAATTATTGATGTCTTCAGTGTGTGGGTGGGGCTAAATCGATTGAGTATTGGACAAATAACTTTAGAACTTAGCAATTTAGATTATCTGCACGCTACATTTTGTTTTGCGTGTCTGTGACCAAGACACTTAGCTTAATGGTCGAGTTAACAAGCTGCAATTAAAGGAAGCTAGTGAATTATAACACCTTCATATCATGAGAGTTATGTGAACTCATTGGCAACAGTATGGTAGAAATAACAAAAAATATTTTGTGTGCCTAGAGAAAGTTATGGAAAACCATTCGAGTGTATTTCTCGATAACCTTGACGGCTGGAAGCTGAGTTAAATTTAAACAAACCTCACCCAGTATGCAAGCCACATTTCACTTTCAGGTGACGTGCATAAAAATCTGATACAGAAAAGTCTGATCTAGTTCTTTTTTTTTTAATGCTGTTTCCTGAAAGCTTATCTATAATGCCTCAGACCTAATATGACATTTCCCTTGACATCCCAGATATTATTTATGGTTGAAACGGAGGAGGAAGGATAACAGCATCCATTACCTTTTGCAGAGCCTCAAATACTGGTGGAGTAGAAATGTATTTAGACAGTCTTTAGTGGCCATATTTTTAACGAAATAATTGTCCGCGTGTTTCGAACAATATTGAAAATAATCAGGGATTTGAGGAATTTATTAAAATAATTTCTCCACTATACGGTGTTTGAAACATAAAGGCAAGTTATTGTATGTTTTTTGAGTAGGTTTAAACTGAAATAAAATACTTTAAATTGACAATGTTGTACCATACAACTTGGGGTTCTTAAGCGGGTTAGTAACAAAAGGGTTACATGATATAGTTGCAGCTTTGGGAAAAAACACCAATAACAAAAACGGTCCTTCATAGTTGAACAACAAAGTGGAGGTTTAATAGATAATTATTAAATAAGTTCTTTAAAAAACAACAACTATGTATCAGTTTAATAGTCATTTGTTATCTCTCCTTTGAAGTAATGTAAATACACATACCAGCTTTCTTCTGGCACACAAATGGTTTCAGTAACTGACACACTCCTGGTAACCATATGTTGACTGTCTTAATATAGGGGTCAGCAAATGCGCAGGTGTTGTTTTTTAGTTGTCTATATAAAATTGTATTAATGAGAAGGAAGAAAAAAGAAACGAAATAATTCTCATAAATTCTGAAACCATGAAATATTAAAATTTATTCAAGTGATACAAAGGTCTTTCAGAGGCAAGCTTAAAAAACAAATAATTGTTTCTACTTTAGGCACAAGGCCAGCAATTACCAGTGCATTACTGGTACTTTATTTTATCGACCCCGTAAGGATGAAAAGCAAAGTCAACCTCGGCGGGATTTGAACTCAGATCGTAAAGGGACGTAACTATGCTAGAAAGCATGGCGTCCGACTCTCTACCGATACTGCCAATCCACAAAAAAAAATAATATGGATGAAAGGCAAAGTTAATTTCGACAGGATTGAACTCAGAACGTAAAGTACCTTACGTAAATGCAGCAAAACATTTTGTCCAATGCCCTAACGATTATCCCATCCACCGTTTTTATATAGGTACATTCCATCCATTCGGGTACAGAATAGATTTATTTGTTATACTCCCTAAGATATATAATTATTACCGGAAAGGTGTAGAGGACTTAAAATTTATCAATCTATTTAGCTCCTCTGTTTTCCCAATGCTAGTGAACTCACATTGTATGTATGTATACTCTACTGTCCCAAGTATAGAGTACTCTGTTGAGTAATGGTCTAACTAGTTTTTAACTGCTTCTGTCCTGATATATATATATATATATATATATATATATATATACTAAGAGTGAGAAATGAAATTTCGTTTTCATTTTATTTCAACTTATATATATATATATATATATATATATATATATATATATATATATATATTAAACAAGCCAAAACCGTCTAGATCGGCTAAAATTCTTCCAATATTGGTTATTCCAATGTCTTGGAATTACCGATGTTGTTTCTTGAGTTCCAGAAACCATGATCGAGGAACTATATAAGTAAAAAAACAACTTACTTTAGCCGATCTAGTTTATATTCCCCAAATTGAGATTTTGACTGAAGTTTAATATATTTTATTACTTCTCAGAGTAGATAATTTATTGATATATCTTATCCTTTCATTGAGATGTTTAGATATTGAGATAGTTAACTTTATAAAGTGATAAATTAATATTGACTGCTCCATCTTTGTTGAGCAGACTTAGATGGTTTTGGCTGCTATTTTCAGCCTCAGTATAAGCCCGTCATATTGTCCTAATACATTAAGTGGGATATATTCATATAATAATTCAGTGATGCAACACGTCATTCGCCATGTGGTCTGGAAACGACATGCTATGTGTGATATCAAAATAGATATGTCATTACAACATCGTGACACTGAGGGAATCTCTACGTTGTGAAAAACATGCTAACATTAACTGTAAAACCTACCTCAAATAACACTATGCCTGAAAAAAGGCGGGATGGTCACTAATGGAATGATGTTGGTCTGTTTAATCAGGGCTGACATGGATTGTACAACAAGAACAATTTGCTCTATTGTGCTCTTTACGTTATTATATATAAATATGATATTTGAAAATTTGATGTTTTTTGTTGCAGGGAACAAACAAATGAGTATCTGTGGGTTGTAATGCAGAATTCAAATATGCTAATGGTATGTAACTGAGAGGCAGATAGGCTTCGTCAGTTCACGTAAAGACATTCTTCTTTCTGTTTTGCCTGATAGCAGTACTGATCGAGTAGACGTATCATCAACGACGTTCCAGCCATGATCATCCATAAATAGCAGGCAATTTTTCCTTAAATCACAGGAAAGACACATTGGATGATGTAGTCTTAAAATATGACTGATTGCAGATGAAATGTCTTCGATCTTAAGTCTGATGGCTCAGGATCGCCCAGAACTAAACACAAGCAACAACAAAAGGAAATAAATTTACTTACTCTTTAATGAATGGAAATCGTCCTTCATTCCAAAAATGAAGAGACACTTCCTTTCCGTCTACCCACTGCCATTCGTAACTGTCTTCATCTTCCTAGAATTAAGATAATATAAAACATAGCACTAGAAATACCACTACTTATACATGTGTATATACATGACTATAACACACATGTGTATAAATATACATGACTTTAATACACGTGTATACATGACTATAACATACATGTGTGTAAGGATACATGACTATAACACACATGTGTGTAAGTATACATGACTATAACACACATGTGTGTAAGTATACATGACTATAACATACATGTGTGTAAGGATACATGACTATAACACATGTGTGTAAGGGTACATGACTATAACACACATGTGTGTAAGGATACATGACTATAACACATGTGTGTAAGGGTACATGACTATAACACACATGTGTGTAAGGATACATGACTTTAATACACATGTGTATAAGTATACATGACTATAACACACATGTGTGTAAGGGTACATGACTATAACATACATGTGTGTAAGGGTACATGACTATAACACACATGTGTGTAAGGGTACATGACTATAACATATATGTGTATAAGTATACATGACTATAACATACATGTGTGTAAGGGTACATGACTATAACACACATGTGTGTAAGGGTACATGACTATAACATACATGTGTGTAAGTATACATGACTATAACACACATGTGTGTAAGTATACATGACTATAACATACATGTGTGTAAGTATACATGACTATAACACACATGTGTGTAAGTATACATGACTATAACATACATGTGTATAAGTATACATGACTATAACACACATGTGTGTAAGGGTACATGACTATAACACACATGTGTGTAAGGGTACATGACTATAACACACATGTGTGTAAGTATACATGACTATAACATACATGTGTGTAAGTATACATGACTATAACATACATGTGTGTAAGTATACATGATTATAACATACATGTGTGTAAGGGTACATGACTATAACATACATGTGTATAAGTATACATGACTATAACACACATGTGTGTAAGGGTACATGACTATAACATACATGTGTGTAAGGGTACATGACTATAACATACATGTGTGTAAGGGTACATGACTATAACATACATCTGTGTAAGGGTACATGACTATAACATACATGTGTATAAGTATACATGACTATAACATACATGTGTGTAAGTATACATGACTATAACACACATGTGTGTAAGGGTACATGACTATAACATACATGTGTAAGTATACATGACTATAACATACATGTGTGTAAGTATACATGACTATAACACACACGTGTGTAAGTATACATGACTATAACACACATGTGTGTAAGGGTACATGACTATAACATACATGTGTGTAAGGGTACATGACTATAACACATGTGTGTAAGGGTACATGACTATAACATACATGTGTGTAAGTATACATGACTTTAATACACATGTGTGTAAGGTTACATGACTATAACATACATGTGTGTAAGGGTACATGACTATAACATACATGTGTGTAAGGGTACATGACTATAACATACATGTGTGTAAGGGTACATGACTATAACATACATGTGTGTAAGTATACATGACTATAACATACATGTGTGTAAGGGTACATGACTATAACATACATGTGTAAGTATACATGACTATAACATACATGTGTGTAAGGGTACATGACTATAACATACATGTGTGTAAGGGTACATGACTATAACACATGTGTGTAAGGGTACATGACTATAACATACATGTGTGTAAGTATACATGACTTTAATACACATGTGTGTAAGGTTACATGACTATAACATACATGTGTGTAAGGGTACATGACTATAACATACATGTGTGTAAGGGTACATGACTATAACACATGTGTGTAAGGGTACATGACTATAACATACATGTGTGTAAGTATACATGACTTTAATACACATGTGTGTAAGGTTACATGACTATAACATACATGTGTGTAAGGGTACATGACTATAACATACATGTGTGTAAGGGTACATGACTATAACATACATGTGTGTAAGTATACATGACTTTAATACACATGTGTGTAAGGTTACATGACTATAACATACATGTGTAAGGGTACATGACTATAACATACATGTGTAAGTATACATGACTATAACATACATGTGTGTAAGGGTACATGACTATAACATACATGTGTGTAAGGGTACATGACTATAACACATGTGTGTAAGGGTACATGACTATAACATACATGTGTGTAAGTATACATGACTTTAATACACATGTGTGTAAGGTTACATGACTATAACATACATGTGTGTAAGGGTACATGACTATAACATACATGTGTGTAAGGGTACATGACTATAACATACATGTGTGTAAGTATACATGACTTTAATACACATGTGTGTAAGGTTACATGACTATAACATACATGTGTGTAAGGGTACATGACTATAACATACATGTGTGTAAGTATACATGACTTTAATACACATGTGTGTAAGGGTACATGACTATAACATACATGTGTGTAACAACGTTTAAAACTATGAAATGGATAAGACAACAACAAAAAACTAACAAAATGACATTGTCAAATTAATATAATCATTGAAATAGAAATAGGTTTGACACTTCCAGAGAATGAATGACAACACATGTACGAAAACACGGATAGACCAGATTCAAGAGGTGTCACCGAAAAAGATGGGGCTTCAACTGGATAGATTTGACAAAAGCTCGGATATCCAAACCCAAGCGTTGTAGAGAAACAAATAAAAAATATTATTCGGACGCCATGCTTTGACGCATAGAGTTACGTCTCTTTACGGTCTGAGTTCAAATCCCGCCGAGGTTAACTTCGCCTTTCATCCTTACGGGGTCGATAACATAAAGTACCAGTAATGCACTAGGGTAATTGCTGGCCTTGTGCCTAAAGTAGAAACAATTATTATTACAGACGGAATGTGGAAAAGCAATGGTTGATGTAACTGGTTGATGTGAATAAGCCGGTAACTCCTGGAGGAAATGTAGAGACGCCGTAGTAACATACGGCGTTTCCAGGGCAAACTTGGCGGAGCGCATGTCCTCTTTAAATCTGAACACAGCCGATTTCTTAGAGAGAATGAGAGAGAAAGAGAGAGTGTGTGTGTGATAGAAGGGGAATGAGAAAGAAATATAGAGAAAGAATCGGCCCAGTACTAAACTGGTACTTTATTTTATCGACCTCGGAGAGACGAAAGGCAAAGTTGACCTCGGTGAAATTTGAACACGGGATGCTAAGCATTCTATCCAACGTTTTAACAACCGTGCCAATTAGCAGGGGTGGGAGAGTCGATTATTTCGTCCCCACCCCCAGTATTTGATCGGTATTTTATTTTATCGATCTCGACAGGATGAAATACAAAGTTGCCCTCGGTGGGATTTGAACTCAGAAAGCAAATACTGTTAAGCATTTGTCCGACTCTCTAATGATTCGGAACAATGTATCTCGTAATTAACACACAACGCATAATTATCTACCATCAAGCGGATTATTTTACGAGCTTAAAATATTTCCCATTGGTGAGATTAAATTCATCATGTAAATGTGGACCTGAAAAGAAAATCAACACATTAAATCTCTTACCCCTTCTATATAGTGGAGTCCAATCCACATTGATTTGAGATACTTCATCGCATTGTCGTTGACAAAAAACTGGACTGTGCGGTCATGAATTGTTATCAACTCACTGTCGTCCTGTTCACAAGTCAATCTAATGTTGAAAAATATATATTTTATTTAAATCCATTATCATTCAAAAATATACACTGTATGGAAAAAATACGGTAGTTATCTTATTTGTTAGGACCTTCGCCATTTCGTTAACGTTCTGGCAATGTCGAAAAAAACCAGTTATTGTTATCGTTGCTGTTTGGTCGCTGATTAGTACTAACAAAGCAGACCATGTAGTCGAAAACGTTCTAATCTATACGGCTGCACTGCGTAATGGCAATAGTAATCAAATCTCCGACATATTAGATAATATAATTGTAATCGTGATCATACCGTCTTTTTATTTAGATATAGAGGTATCTAGGACTACATTATCTAATGTCTACTTACTTTTTCTAAAGATGGTAGGGAGCGATTTCAGGAAGATTCGTCTGAGAGAGAGAAAAAGAGAGAAATCGACCTCCGTTTTTGAATAGCATTATTTTCACGTGGATTGGCAGTATCGGTAGAGGGTCGGACGCCATGCTTTGACGCATAGAGTTACGGCCCTTGCCATTGTGAGTTCAAATCCCGCCGAGGTTGACTTTGCCTTTCATCCTTACGGGGTCGATAAAATAAAGTACCAGTAATGTACTGGGTAATTGCTGGCCTTGTGCCTAAAGTAGAAACAATTATTTTCACAAGTCCCGGAAGGGTGTAAATCAAAGCTGATCTTGGTGGGAATTACACTCAGAAAGCAAGAACTAGAACAAATGCCCCAGGTATAGAGTTTGACGATATCATAATTCTGACAATAATAGACGACCTTTAAAAACAATTGCATTAATCTCACAAGTCTGTTTGGATCCGCAAAGGTCATGGTTTGATGTAAGACCATATTTGCAGGCTATGAATTATGTGACTATTTATATATTATAGACGTTTGCAAGCAACTTCATAATGTCTTCTGTAAAAATATTTATGTCATTTAAATTCGATGAAATAACATGCCTTGTCTTAATAAAAAAAAAAATATGTCAGTCTGTGAAGATCAGATTCTATCCTTAAGTGAACAAAATGGAAGAAAAAAGAAAGAAGCAATAGTTGTAGACACAGAAATAGCAGCCAGTAAAAATAAATCTATCCTGAATTTCATTAAAAAGAAAAATAATGGTAAAAACTTGAGAACCAAAAATTAATTCCTTTTTGAATAGTTTCATTATATTATGTATCATATTGCTGCACAGAATTTTATATAATAAAAAAACACCAGTGACAAAAAATAGTGAGACAGTCCTGATAAATATTTTTAAAATTTGCACAGGCTTTAATTACGCAAATATTGGAGAGACTGTTTTTTTTTTTTTTTTTTTCTAATTGGGGTTTGTGTTTGGGTGTGTGTTTAGTTTGTTGTTTTAAACTCCGCGTATGAATATTCTCTATTGCATAAACTTGTGCAGGTCAATGAGGAAGAGATGGAAAATTAGGACGTTTTCGTAAACTAGTTCATGCAGAGAAAAATGATGTTTTCATTTCCGTGGGAATATTACTGAACGATAGAGAGGGCGGGGGGAACAATAGTTCTATAGAACGAGATAGAGAATGAGGGATAAACTAAAAGGGATAAAAATAAGGAAAAAGAAAGAAATACTAAGGGAATAAGAAACGAGTAAAAGGAAAGGCGAGTTACATTTTTTAAAATAATGATTCTCAAAAAAAAAAAAAAAGATAAATTTATTATTTGTGTTTAGAAGCTTTTATGTTCACTTCGAAGACATTCTCTGTGTACGTGAAGTGTAGCAAGTCGATTATACACATTAGTTTATCGAGAATGAAAGGCAAAGCTGACATCAGCGGGATTTGAACTCGGAAAGTTAAAAGCTGGAACAAATACTGCTAAACATTTGTCTGACCTGCACCTGTTGATGGCAGTGTGCGAGAGGTGTTAATAATATCAAACGATGCTTTATTTAATTTGTGCGAATGTTAAGAATATTAACGCATATGACATTTCTTTGTTGTTTGATTTGAATAAATAGTTTGAAGACATCAGAGAAAGTTTCACTTCACCTTGTCTGGAACGTTAATGCAGATCGTGATATGAAATAAGCACTTTACTTAATAAGAGTGAATGTTAAGTTTTTCAGGGTATATGAGAGTTCACAATCAATTTGATTTGAAGAAAATCTATGGATATAAGAATATATGAAATGAATAGAACATTGTATTTCATTTGTATGAAGGGGTGTATGATAAATATGAATAATAATGCAAACATGAACAGACTAACCACTCCAAACTCAGTGAAATATCAGAAAGAATCCGTAACATTAAAACTCTAATGAAAATTTATTGAAGGAATGCGGTAGAAATATTTGTCATCTTTTTAGCAATATATATATATATATATATATATATATATTATATTATATTATATTATATTATATTTCATAGGCCAAATATAGTTTCATATGATTTTCCAGTTATGAAATACTTGTCATTTTAAGTAAAGGATATACTTTATAACTTTCCCAGTAATAGATTAGAAAGAGGGAGACACTAGAGTGTAATGTAAACGTGTACGAAGACAAACGTATGTGGAACAAAACGAATGCGTATATATTCATTGCCAGGGAACATCTTCACGAACCAAAGCATCGTCTTCCCGTTTTCCTTCGGTTGTAGCGTTTTTCGAAATATTTACTTCTGCGTTCACAGATTATTTTTTTTAGTTTCAGACGATCCCGTTAAGGGTGAAAGCAGCGATTCTTTGCTTAAACTTTAATCTGTTATTTTAATAAATATTTGCTAAATGTTTTTTTATATATTTGATATATATTTATCCTTATCGAGCCCTCTTTGGATTTTAGTCTTCACATTTATTATTATTACTATATGTGTGTGTGTGTGTGTGTGTGTGTGTGTTCTTCTTTTAGTCCCGTAACTCCTGATGGACGTTTGCTCAGAGCATCAATAATTCAAATTAAAATATATATATATATATATAGAAAGAAAGAAAGAAAGAAAGAGCCATATAACATGAGAAACACAGTATTTTGTACATATATAAAGCACATAATATTTAGGAAAAAATATAAGTACAAAACATATATATATATATATATATATATATATATATATACTGATTTATTGTGCGCAGAGAGTTCAGAAGACCATATTTTTCTTATTCGAGTGTTATATTCCCTAGGTTACTCGTTCCTTGTTACAAATTCCATGTGTGCATGCATGTATGTATACTTGGAATTCTTATTTTGGTATAATATTATGAAAACGAAAAGAATCCTATGTTATTTGTATGTATATATTTTCGTGCAAAAATTAGAAGAAAGTAAAAAAAACAATAGAGAAAACTTGCAAGTTATTTTAAAGGAATATATAAGAAAACGAAATGAAAGTCATGTCATAGCTCATGTCAAATAAGTGAGGCATTAGGTTTCAATTTTATTTTTTATTGTTACGAAATCTTGAATGTCTAGACGTGACATTTGCTTTTCTTCTATGTTGAAAGATTTTCCATATGTTGAAACCGATGAGATAGTATTTTTGTGTGTCTATGTGAACAAAAATTGGTTTGTTGTTGTTGATGATGATGTTTATTCCAAGGTCAGCCTTGATCGTACAGACGTAAGATTAAAGGCAATCCAGCCTTAACGATCTCAGCTTTTTTGTTTTTTCTAGGACGGCATATGATCTGCCTTTTCTGAGATGGTTTGATTAATTCGAGGGTGGCTGCTATTACTAGCTGGTTGAGCGACCACATAGAAGTTCCCACGTATGTGTATACTTATTCTTTTTAAATTTGAGAACAAAGAAAAGGGGAGTCTCTCTCTCTTTCTTTCTCTCTCTCTCTCTTTGCACGTATGTGTATGAGTGTGTGTGGTGAAATGTCTGGCAAATTGTAAGAACATCTCGTTGACATTTGTCGATGTAAACTAAGTCGTCCTTGAGGAAGAGGCGAGAAAGGTAGAAGAGAGTGAGATGAGATAAGCGTATTCTAGGGATAAGCAGAATATTAGAGATGACTGATGGGAGTTAGGTTAAAGGTTTAAAGTATATTAGAACAAAGAAGTAAGTGTTTCCTCGATTTTGTTGAGGTTTTGACATATGATAGAACATAAGATAACTTAATTCAATGCATCTGGTGGGGTGAGAGGGGCTTCTTAACCATTTCCATACCAAGCTGCCCGAAACTTCCCCCTGGTTCTATGATACAGAACTGTTTGTTTTACAATGTTTATATTTATCTAAAAACCTTCCATCATCATTTTATGTAAACACTTTTAAGTTATGCTCCAAACGTCAGCTTAATAATAACAAATTTAGGTGTATTACCATTCTTTTTCATTTCTTGATTATTTTCAGAAGAATTTGAAAATGATAAGCAGTATCATTCATTAAAAACAGAGTAACGAAAGGATACATGTATCAGGTGAAGATTTAGCTACTGCTTCTAGCAGTTTGAGCGACCCCGCGTACAGTCTCCCCTGTTAAGTACTTGATAATACTAACTTTGTTCTCCGCGATGAGTAAAACAAACTAAAGAACTAAAGCTAAGAGAGAACTATTCAACTATATGTATATTTCTCTGACAGCTGCAGATATCAGTACATGGTTAACTAAACAAATTGTTCAACTAACTAAACGAATTAGATTTACATAGACCACTGTTTCCTAAGCTTATTTTCTGTGGATGGGTTTCCCCTCTACCAGTTCACCCGCACGCTCCCAAGTAGGATAAGAAAAAAAAAGGTAATCTTAAATACGATTGATTGCATCACGTTAACAACGTTATATTAGTTTAACATTTCTATCCTTATAATCAACATTAAGGAAAGTACATCTAGCAAAAACAATGCAAATAATTATAAATGTTAAAAAGTTTTTCAACCATAAAACTATTTACCCACTAGAATCCTAATATTTCGCATTGGAATCTTGAAATTTTTTCTCGGGTAAAAAAGTCCATTTCCACCCCAATGCCACCCGCCGGTTAAGTACTGCTAGTATAGAAGTTGATGGGTTAGGGTTAGAACAACGATTCATTTCATATCAGGACACATATTTCTGTTCCATATGTTCTACGTGTCTACTATGTCACTAATGGAGAAGGGTTGAGCTAGGAGTTAAAAGTTGCTAGGCTTAAGGAGACAGTTATACCGTACGGCACGGAAAGCTAGAAAAGATAAACACATAAACACTCACTGCTATTCATCATTCGATTAATTAAACATACGGCAGTTGGGACAAAAGGATTATCAGTTACAAAATATTTCGAGGATATTTTAGTTTAAAAGGCCCTAGGACAGCCATGACTCAGCAGGCCTGTTATCAAAAGTGTTCCAACCACGATCATCTTACTTTTTCTGTATGTAAGATGACATAGGCATAGAATTGGTAGGGTCGTTCAAGCGTTAGGTAAAATATCTTGCGGTATTTGCTCTGGCTCTCCGCGTTCCAATCCTGTCGAGGTCAACTGTGCTTTGCATCCTTTTGGGGTCGATAAAAAATATAATACCAGCTCAGGGTGGTGGATTGGTGGAATTGTTGGAGCATCGGACAAGATACCTTGCGGTATTTGTTACAGATCTTTGCGTTCTGAGTTCAAATCTTCCTGTGACTTTCTTGAGTAGCAGACTTAATTTGCCAACCAGTTTAACACCACCACCTGGTACTTTAGGGGATTTAAGTTGCTGCAAGCATTTGGACCAGACCTACAGTTTGAGGCTACCTTTCTTCTTCCCTCTCACCAGTTTCAGAAGCCCTGAAAAGTATTATGGCCACTGTCCTTCCCTCTCTAATTAAAGTGTAAAAAACAAAGACATGATCTAAATCGCGTAGAGGCTTTTTGCATGTTGTTCAAGAAGAAACGTATGTATTAACTTTACTTTGCTTTACATAGTAAAATAAATTAATCTATTTAGCAACGAAACATCCGGACAAGATTTCAAATATACGCTTCTTGGTTTTCATAGGCTATTGTTAAAAACCTCCCTTGTCAAATGAAAGAAGCGTGCTCCAGCATCCGAGTCTTAAGTGTTTTACACAAGAGCTGTTTATATCCCTTACCAGGAACATGCATCAATAAAAGTTCTAGTAAAAATTCATTCGTCACCTCTTTGATTCATTTTTCAGCATTGAGTGCATTGCATGATAGGAACCTATATATATCTCACTTACAACAGGCAATAACAGATATCCAGTCGAGCTACTATTTTTATCATGAAAACGAATCTCCAATATAGCTTTTTGTTACCATCTCACTACACGCAAACGGAGAAAACAATAACAAAAATAAAATAAAATGTAGTTAGTAATACTCCTCGATATATATAGTTTTATTTATTGATTAATGGTCAAAATACTATTTATAGAAAAACACTTTCTCTCATTTTTCTTTTGGAAATATTTATTTCGTTTTTTTGTTTTTAATAAACATGAGAGAATGACAACGGATTTAATAACAACACAATGGATACACTTAAGAGTGAAATCAAGAAACACTAAAAATATATGAAGCAAAACAGAAACAATGAATAAACGATACCCTATAATATTAAAATACCCTTAACAAATCTAGGATAGAATGCAAAGGATAATCAAATTTCTCTCCGCTTTTACAAAAGCCATTAGTTAGAAGTCTTCGTTACTTCTCTCTCTCTCTCGCTCGCGCACACACGCGCGCGCGCACGCACGCACGCACGCACGTACGTACGTGTGTGTGTGTGAATGTTTGCATAACTTTGTTCTTGTGTATGTTAGTGTGTGGGAATGTCTGTTTGGATGCATGAAATTGTTTCTGCATGAATATGTGTATGTGTTTAATTATGGTCGAATGTTTACGAAGTTCCCTTTGCAATCATCTAGTTCTGTGTACGAACTCCTAAATATGCGGTACTTGGGGCGGTATTTGAAGGCAGAGCGCAGTGAGCAGCAACAAATACCAAGGAACGTTTGATCCGACGCCTTCACGACTCTACATTTCGCCTTTTTATACTGTATCTCGAACGACATCTAATGTGTTCTCCTTTTTTCAAGTTGGTAGGAAACACTTTGGTGAGGAGATTTGGCTTCTTGTCTCGTGTACAGCTAGGAAAGTATTAGCCATTGTTGAACTCCTTCATATGACCCTTCCATCGAATATGACAACAAAAAATTATTATTTGCCAATAGAGTGCACATCCATCGGTTTCGACGGTGAGTGTTCTAGTTGTTAGATCAACAGAACTGCTTGCTCGTAAAATTGACGTGTAAGTGACTGAGCATTTCTCTAACGCATGTATCCATAACATAATACTCAAAGAAATTCAGCATAACACAGTATATGACAAGGCTGACATTTTGGATTACAGATACAGAAACCTGAGTTTATGGTAAACGACGCATGCTTAAGATGCCATGTATTAGGTTCGAACCCAAGAACTTATGATTGCTAAGCGAACTCTTTAACCATCTACAAATATAGCATATTAGCATATTGGTTTTCAGTCTTTAACCGGAACTGAGAATAAATGTAAGAGTCTAGAGAAAATGAAGTCATACAATCCTATTCTCAACTCACTTTTAGCTTTTAGCTAAATACAGTTTCTGACGATTTCTATTTCGGGTCAACTTTATCTTTAGATCTTTTCCATCATAACTCCATCATAATTCTCTCCCCTCTCTCTCTCTCTCTCACAGTGGGGAGGAAAAGACGGGGGTGGGAGAAAAACAGAGAGGAAAGAACAAGAGAAAGAGAGAAAAAGAAGAGAAAGAAAAAAGGATAGAAAAGAAAGAAAGAAAAAGATGAAGAATTATTGACTGGAAAGGTAGTTGCCTTTCTCGAGCTACAAATAAATATCAGACGACCTAAAATGACATTTCCCCTAATATATATTTTTATGAAATACATCAATGCTTACATTTTCTCAGAAATCTAAGAAAGAAAAACATTTATCCATTGAGCTGTGAAGCACTGAATAAACGTTTACATTTGGAAGCAAGATCATTTGAATGTCGGAGGAAAATGGCTACGATATTTAAATACTGGTCGTTATGTTCAGATTTTATTTCCCGTCCAAGTTAGCTTTGCCTTTCATTTTTCCAGACTCGATAAAATAACGTAGTTATGTACTAGAGGCCAACTAAATATTCTTATTAAGCATTCCAGAATTATGATTAATTCACTCGAGCCTTGTTCGACCACCTAAAAATAATTTCATTCCAATGATTTTATACTGTTGTCTTTAAAAATTGGATTAAACGTTGGGCGTAGTTCTAGGTATACAAAATAGGACTGGAACGATTTGGGTCATAGGTTGACTAAATTTGGTTTCATCAAGTGATAAACATAATCAAAGGTATTCCAACTGTGGTCATCATTCTTTTTAAAAGTATAACTACATATGTGTTCTTCCCTTATCCAAAATTGTATGATGTGTGATTTCAGGGTGATTTGGCTGTTATTTTTAGCACTTTTGTTGTTGATACTGTTGTTTAATTCCATGTTAATCTTAATTAAGCAAACCTATGATCATTGCGTCTTTTTAGGAGTGTTTAAAACAACATTATCGAATCGGGGGTCGATAAAATAAAGTACCAGTAATGCACTGGGTAATTGCTGGCCTTGTGCCTAAAGTAGAAACAATTATCGAATTTGATTATTTGGTTAAAGTGATAAGATTTATGTGATTATACCCCATATAGAAAACTTGACACCAGCTAATTAGAATAATTGTTGTTACTTTTTCCTCAAGAAGAAAATAATGAAATACTTCATATGTAAATATACTTTAGTTATTGAAGGGACGTCCGAACGAGTATCCTCCACCAATAGAATTGTTTCTACTTTTGGCACAAAGCCAGCAATTACCCCAGTGTATTACTGGTACTTTATTTTAACGACCCCGTAAGGATGAAAGGCAAAGCTAACCTCGGCGGGATTTGAACTCAGAACGTAAAGGGCCGTATCAGGATATATTTTTAACAAATTGGGTGTCTGCATAAAAGCCCCGTCATTATCTCGCATTTTGTCAAGTTTTCAGGTTTGCTAAGCAAAATATCAACGTTTATGTAATTCTATTGAAAATGACAATAAAACAATTCCGCTCTGGTGTAAATCCATTTTAGTAGTGTTTTTTATAATCATGTTTTATAATCATGTTTCGGGATGTTTCATGTGAGTTTTATAATGCATGGTGTTATATGGAGCACTTCTGACTACTTCGTCTGAGGAGTAGATCCCATCCCTCCCCAAGCAAAACATAAAGGAACAGTTGAGCTCCGCTCTACAAACTAACAGAACTCTTGTCTTGTTTGCAGTTATGGATATAGTTTGAGGAATTTTATACAGTGTCTCTTACTTCGTATTCTACTTAAAATAAGAGAAAATGTTTCCATGTGATAGTGATACACAGGGACCTTCTTTGACATTAATTAGTGACAGAAATAAAACAAGTAACAGAAAGAAAACAAGAAGCAACTGATACATTAGACAGCTTTTCCTGTATACACTCCTTATAATGTACTGAATGCGACATCTGGTATTGGTTTTGCTAGAGGTTTCTAAATTATATATCAGTATGTAAATATTTGTATGATACTATATAGTCATATAACAACAAAGAAATAGCTGCCGAGAGCTGACATGAAGTAGACATAGAAACGAACATGTGATTAGAAGAAAAATAATAATAAGGATATTTACAAAATGTCTAAATTATATAAATAATGGCCTAATGACTTCAAGATTGACTGAGAATACTTTTCTTAATCATAACATTGTATTGATAATTGTAGAGAGAAAAATCTACTATCATCAGTAATCCATGAAGTCAGTAGTTAGTTCCTGTATCTGAAATGTTAAGCAAGAGAGAGACAATCTTTCTTCTGAATAAAACGTTAGTCTATTATAAGTGATATTGCCATAAGTCCTGACAGCCAGATTATCTAAGACATGGTATTAAGAGCCTCCATTCAGAAATTTATTTGTAAAGCTATTTTCAACATTTATTTTCTAATAAAGAAGAATAAGAATAGAAACGTACTTTTTCGTCATATATACATACACGTGTGTATGCGCGCGTGCGTCAGCTTTTATAGGCGTGTGTCGGTGTTTTATTCAACTATCTTCTTCTTAAGAGGTTCGTGGGAGCAGTCTTCAAAAACGTCTTCCAGCGAGTTCTGTCGGAAGTAACCGTCTCCAATTGATCCAGTTGAATCCCCTAGCGAAACTAGCAGAGTTCATAGATATTATCCAACTATTCTGCTCATGGTCTACCCCTGGGTATCCTGTCACCCGGTGCCACATTAAGCCTCTTTCGTTCGCAGCATTTAACAGCTAAAGCAAAGACTATTGAGCTAAAGGGTCTCCACTCCGTTTTAACGACCTCAGAGAGTTCTCTGAATTTGGCATACTGGTTCTAACTGCCTTGTCTGCCAACGCTTCCCACTTTATCATGTAGGTCGACCTGAACCTGCCAGTTATATGGGCTTCTTTGGTTTTAAGTAGTCCTAAGTTACAGGTAACTAGAGTGTCATCAGTTGACAGCTTACCCCTGCTCTTAACACGAACATCCAGCACAAAATCGAAGGGTTCAGAGATAATAACAAAATCAGTCCCTGATTACACCATGTATATTAATGGATGTCTTTGTACTGGAAGAAGGTATTCATAATAGAGAGCCCATTACTAGAACAGAAGTCTAATAAGGCCTCTCCATTCGTATTTAGATCGGGATCACCTTTCGTTCCAATCACTCCTTTCCATGTCAGGTGGTCATTGCCAACATGTGCATTGAAGTCTCCCGTTAGGATATATGACTCAGTCTTAATTACATCTAACGCTGCAGTGACTTCATCAAGCAAGGCTCTAAATTTAGACTCTTTGTTTGGTGCATAAACTTGCACGACCCACAGAGACCAATCGTTCAGCCTAATGTTCAAGAGCTCAGTCGTCGGGCCCCGATGCTCTAATATATATATGTGACTGTGTTTGTTAAACATGAAGAAAAACGACAGATTGATGTAAGCAAGCAAACACTGAATTATTGAAATTTGCCAAGCAATAAGAAAATAGTTTGACAAATAAATACATTTCGGAATATTACTGCTATAACAGGGGCGGTGAAACTGGGGATGGGGGAATAGGGGGACGTGGTTCCCCCCAATAATTATATTTTCCTCTCCATACTACAAAGACACATCTATTTTTATATGCGTTACAATTTATGTACATGTGCAAATAATGAATAAATAAAAAAGGAGATTGTCAACCTTTAATCTTTTTTCTGTCTTTCAGATCTGGTCTGATTTCAATTTTAGATTTTGTTGCCTAATCTTAGGGAGAAAGATATCAAAACTATATCTTTTCTCATTCTGTGGAGCTGTTCAAAATATGGCGAGTATATACCCAACAACATAATATGCTCTACATATAACTAATAATGCAAGATTTCCTTTCTATAGTTCTTCCCTTAAGGGATAAAATCTTTTGAATCATTCCTTCTCTCTTTTTAGAATTCAAAGCTAAATTAATGCTTCCCGCCTTCTTTGATTACAGAATTAAAAGCTGAACTTTTATATCTCTAGGCCACTATTTTTTACCATTTTTGCATTCACCGAATGTCCTCTGATCGAGCATTGTAATTTGAACTCAGAACGCAAAGAATCTCCTCTGACGCTCAAATAATTCCACCAGCCCAGAATGTTAAGTTATTTATCAAACCTGGAAGGATGTAAGGCACAGTTGACCTTGGTGGGATTTGAACTCCAAATTCAAGATGACGAAATATATATTGCATTATATATATATATACATATTTCGTTAACTACTCTAAGTCTTTTGTCAATTCACTGTTTACATAACTAAAATCGAAAAGCATTTTTCCGCCTTTGTACCCATTCCGCCAATCCAATACTCACCTATTTATAGCAGCAGTTTATATCGCCTCCCCCCCCCCTCTCTCTCTCTCTATATATATATATATATATATATATATATATATATATATATATATATATATATATATATATATATTTCTTTCTCTTCGAGTTGCTCACACACATATGCTTCGGGTTTCCCTCTTCGGTTTGGTGTTTCCCGTTTTTTCACTCTTTTTTTCCCTTTTCTTCCCTTTTCCCTTCTGTTATATATATTTTTTCTCTTTCTCCCCCATTTTTTCCCAATAACTTCCTTTAGTTATTGACGCACTGGGGTTAGATATCTTGTCTTTAATGAGTAGAAATATCCATGATCCCCAGACAACTGATGAAGGAAAATTTTCTCCCGTTCGTGCTTTCCTCTTATTTATAAGTACACCTTTTCCAGCAACTACACAGCCCCCGTTTCTTCCTATATATATATATATATATATATATATGTGTGTGTGTGCAGAACGGCATCGACGTTATTCTACGGAACTTCAACTACGGTTAGTCCCCCTAAAAGCCAAAAATTCTTAATTGCTTGTCAGAATATTAATTTAAAACAATGTCAAATAAAACAAAATTGCAAAGTGTATCTTCATAACCACACTGCCATATCTATGTCTTCTATTTAACCTCTGTCATTTTATAGGGAAATAAAAACCGCAATAAAGCGTTTGCCACACATGTTTTTCTCTGTTAAATCTGGCGTATGATTGTTTGTTTTTTTTACATGATTTTTTTTTTCTTTTTACATTTTTTTATTCAATACCGCATTTGCAATGCGTTTATTCATTTTTTTTTTTTTTTTTTTTTTCCATCGTTTCTTGGCCAAATTTTGTGTCGTGTCAGAAAAACGGAATCTAACGACATCTCTTAATATTTTGTTGTTTTTTATTTTTGTTTGTTTTTTCGCCTGATTTTCTAAGTTGCTTTGGTTGCATAGAAAGTTTGCTTACATCGACTGTTTCACCAGATGGGTTTCATATCACATCACCCCCCCCCCAACTAACGTCAGCACCTCTATCATCCATAACATGTCATCACCACTAGTACATCCATACTTGACACAACCAACTTCACCACCGACTCTACACCACCTCCACGGCCATCATCAACACCACTACGTCCACTAATAGCTATCACACACCGCTATGCAACCCAATATAGGTGCCTCTCTCTACGTTAGTCGCTCGCCTGCTAGAAACAGCTACCAAATCCCTCCGACACACACACACACACACCACACACCACACACCACACACCACACTCTCTCTCTCTCTCTCTCTCTCTCTGAAAAGAGATATCCTTATAGCTGGAATGTGTTTTTTTTATCAACCAGGACTGGTTGTTACTAAACAACAACACACTACTACTACCATCATCCTCACCACCACCATACCGCCGCCGCCACTGTTATCATCGTTGTCGTTACTATAATTAACGCCCCTGCTATCATTTCCACTAATTTACACTCTATTCTGGTCAGCTAAACATGCAGTTGGAGGATGGATGGTAATGTTAAGAATAAAACAAATAAAAATCCTCCTTTCACCAGACATCCATCTAGCGTTACTTTCTAAACGTGACGAGTAAGGTTACTCTATAGTCAGCATTCTCTTGCTACTTGTTGTCTTAACATTCATTCTTCATATTCCCCAAAGACAAACTCGTAGAATTTCGGCGCCATTTGATTTGGGCACTAGCGGGGATATCCAAGCCAAACCAAGCTCCTTTGTTATTCAATATACGTAAAAACATTAGGTGTCATCATTTAATGTTGTTTTGTGTTTCAATATACTGTGTTTCTATGTGTGAGAGATAGGCGCAGGCATAGCTGTGTGGTTAAGGATATCGCTTCACCACCATACGGCTCTAGCTTCAGTCCCGTGGGGCTGCACCTTGGGCAAATATCGTCCACGATAGCTTTAGGTTGACCAATGTTTTGTGAATAGAATATGTTGACTGTCTAGTTTGTGCGTGCGCGTTCGCTATAAGATGTACATATGTTTGATATGTACGTCTATGTGTCCAAGTTTTGCGTTTGTACACATGCTGGAATGACTCTTCCAGCGCGTCTCCCTTGCCGTCCTCTGGGGAAACGCCTTCTCCATTCTGTCTGGCGGGGCTGTAGGGAGGCCTTCAATATGATTGACTGACTTGTCATTTTATCATGTACATCCGTGGCGGTTCTCTGTCT
This sequence comes from Eledone cirrhosa, assembly GCA_964016885.1. Lineage (NCBI taxonomy): Eukaryota > Metazoa > Mollusca > Cephalopoda > Octopoda > Eledonidae > Eledone > Eledone cirrhosa. The sequence goes on along the minus strand of OZ024746.1, from coordinate 84,038,973 downwards.
GTCTCTCTCTGTATTGTATGTCTAATCTCATATATCTACATCTCTCACTATTGTGGGCAAATGGGAGCCGCTTACAAACTTATTTCAATTGCAAGGAAATTTTAAAATCCTGCTTTTGTATTCGTATGTGCGTGTTTGTTTGTTTGTTTTCGTATGCGTGACTGTGCGTTTGTTTGTGCGCGCATACATTACATTCTAATGTTTTTCTTCCAGGCATGGGAGAAATGTTGTTTTTTTTTGTTTTGTTTTTTTTTTGTGTGTGTGTGTTAATAAAATAAGTTTTTGAGGGTTCCGGAGCCTAGAAATACACAGCATGTTATTTTAGGCTTGAGTTTATGACTACACTAGTTAAAACATAAATGAACAGTTTTTGCTAAATTTGCCGTACACACAAGTACAGGTACAGACTCCTAACATTCATTGTATATATATACGTATGTCAGGTCACCAGTTGGTGCTACTGGTAACATGTATCCCAGTACAACCTGTCCCATGGTCGGGTCGTTGGCGACTAAACTGGCAACCCCACCAAGGTTTCTCGGTGAGGAGGGTGACTTTGGACATCCTGCAGGACTAAAAACAAAACCTGTCAAAGGGCAAAGGAGCTCTTAAGAGTCAATGGCCATCCAAAATCACCAGGAGAGATGACCCCTTAGCCTTTGTCAAGGCAGAATTCTAGGAGAAGGAAAACTCTGATATAACACCTGCAACCCTGATGGTTTCCAATGATGTTGACTTGTTCTTCTTTTTGGTAAATATCATCTTGGTTAAGAGAGTGGGACTGGCTTTGTGCAGTGCCTTTGCTCACTATAAAAGCTTCACAGCACAGGCATTGCTTTATATCTGGAGATCTCTCTGCACTTGTCGTCACATGGTACCATGGGCCCAGCACTATGTGTCAATAATTGTCACAAGTGTAGTGTTTGTACCAGAGTTTTCAAGTCGCTGGCTGGACTAAAAAGTCACACTTATTCAGCGCATCGGTAGGGGTTCTCCTACATGGATATAAAGTAGTGGCCGTACTCGAAAACGAGTTGGCAGCCACCATATATATATATATATATGAGGCATATGGCCCTTAAAGAGATGAAATGCCTGGGACGGTTGGAGGGTCACTGATGAAGGACTTACTTTTTCATATGCACCACCATTTGCAACGCGCAGCCATCATTATTATCATATTTACACATAATTTTTCTTTTGCTGCCACCCGTCTGTTTCGTTCTTTGTACCTTTTACCCTTTCTAGCAGTCTCTCTCTCTGTTAGCCTCCTCCTCAACTTTCACTCACTCATTCTCTGTCACTACCTCTCCTCCTCCTCTTTCCTCCTCCTCCTTCAAGTTTGACCTGTGTGTAATTCTTTTCTCGCGCGGTCTTGGTCAAGCTGGTATGGAATTTTTTTCTCTCTCTCTCTTTCGTCTGCGACTTCACAAAACTTATGTTTACCGAATTCGTAGACCAGACCCCTTCTTCTTCTTCTTCTTCTTCTTCTTCTTCTTCTTCCCCCCCGTTAGACCTGTGCGAAATTCCTTCCTTGCTCACATTTCAACCAGGTTTGATGTTCTTTTGTCTCTTGTTCACGATTTCACCGAGTTTATATTCATAGAGATCTGGGACTTGTCTATTTCTTCTCACTTTCCGTTGCTTAAACCATTTTGTTTGTTACCCTAACGTCCCCTTTATTTACGTGTCCCAACGACTTTTTTTAGCCGTTGTTCGCACCAACCTGAGGCATATGGCCCTTAAAGCGATGAAATGCCTGGGACGGTTGGAGGGTCACTGATGAAGGACTTACTTTTTCATATGCACCACCATTTGCAACGCGCAGCCATCATTATTATCATATATATATATATATATACAGTGACATAAACAGGTACTTAAATTTCGTTGGGTCCTGAACCCCAATTCATTCAGCCTGTCATAAGAAAAAGAAAAATTATTTTTCTTTTTCTTGTCAGGCTGAACTATTTATACTAAATTCGTCCAATGAACTGAGTGCTCTTACGCTTGGATATTTCTACCAAACTCTTACTACAGTATATATATATAAATGTGCGTTTGTGTGTGTGTGTGTGTGTGTGTGTGTGTGTGTGTGTGTGTGTGTGTGTGTGTGTGTGTGTGTGTGTGTGTGTGTGTGTGTGTGTGTGTGTGTGTGTGTGTGTGTGTGTGCGCGCGCGTGCGTGTGCGTGTGTGTGTGTGTGTGTGTGTGTGTGTGTGTGTGTGTGTGTGTGTGTGTGTGTGTGTGTGTGTGTGTGTGTGTGAGAGAGAGAGAGAGCGTAGTGTCACTTCTTTGACAAAGCTTAGCAAATATACGCTTTGGTAAAAAAAAAAAAGTGGACATGTAAGAACGTGGATAAATCTAGTATATGTGTATGTATATATGTGCATATATATATATATTAGAGAGGAAGGGGATAAAGAGCGAGAGAGAGTGAGTGAGATAGCATGAAAGATAGGGATATGAAAAAAAGGTACTTTTACGTATTTTCTATACTTACTGAGCGTTATACCAGCTCATGGCTTCCGAGGAGTACTTATAGCACGTGCCGTTGAAATATTCCCAGCCTCGGTCAGTGTCGCATTTGAAAGGATAATCTGTAAAGAAACCATTAACTAATGCTTGAAAATAGCCAAATTTACTGGTTTGAAAGTAATGATAGATGTAACGTTAAAAAATAAAACATTAGTGTTATTCGGAGTGAAAAGCAGAGAATATCTGGATTATAATTATTGTGTAACATTTCCATTAAAATTCACCTTTCCACATCTAACATATCCAAAGATCAAGAAATCAGATGTCAAGATTTTTATGCAGTTTCGTTACTAGAATGTCCACAGTGATATCTCAATAACAACTAATGAAGCTAAGAAATAGTGTTTTGTTAATCAGTGTTTGTTTATCAAAAGATTTACTATTATAATTTCTATTCATATTAAAGCAGAGTCGTTAGAGTGTCATATCAAATACTTCAGTATATGTTCAAATCTCATCGAAGTCTACTTTGCTGTTCATATTTTCTAAATCGGTAAAGTACCGTTCAAGAGACGGCAGATTGGCGAGTGGGGAAAGATGCTCTGCGATATTTGATCCGACTCTCTGAGTTCAAATCCCGTCTCTTGCCAGAAGTTGCGAGCGACAGATAATATTTGCAATGGAAAAACCAATGGAAAGATAATTTCTTTGGTCCTATATAATGATTGGCTCCTTTCCTTGTCCTTTCATATCTAGAATAATTTATAGGAATATGTCTCGAAAACACGAAAAGCAAGATCTGAATTCAGAATGTTAAAAGTCGTTATTAAAAATGTTGTCTGACGCTCTGACAATTACTCAAATTGTCTTCTTTGAGGAGATTTATTAAATTGTTTAGATGATATCAGCACACGTGCTCGCGCATGTGATATTCTGTGTGACAATGTTGGAACCTTTGAATTACTTTTTGAGTCCATCCAGCGGGTTCCACGCAGTTTCACTCGCTTTGGTAAATCTGAAGCTATAGAGGAAGGCAGATGCCTAAAATGCTGTATTATCGAACCGGGAACTTTGTGATTGAAGCAAACCTCTTAAATACTTGATCACGCGCCAAATAAAATAAAAGTGTATGAAATTAAAAAAAAAGACTTAGAAAATAACTCTATTCTCTTCTTTGAGATGTGACATATTCAAAAAAATCAGGTGACTCAACCATCTTATCTTTAAATGTAAATGTAAGAATGGCAAACATTCTTTACTTGGACTACCTTTATTTTCTCCATCTCCTTTGTGAATCTGTTTCTATCTTGTACTCCTGAAGAAGGGCGAAAGCCCGACACGGTGAACTTTCTTTCCCCTTTTCCATATAAAGTGTGAAACTAATAAGACCCTTTGTACCCCTATTTGTTGTCTCCTTTTTTCCAATTCCACCCCGCCCGTCCCTTCAATCTATCAAATTTCTCATTCTTTCTTCTGTTGAAGGACTAGCGTCCGAAACGTTAACAGCCTCTTCCCGCTATTTCAAGCGTTAACCTAATATATTCCTTCCATATACCGATTGTGTTGTTATTTCTCTCTCACTCACTCACACACACTCACACTCACACACACACACACACTGAAAAGAACCAATAAATGCATATTCGCCGATAAAATGCAAAGATAAAGTGAATGTTCAGAAAGTAGTAATTTACCAGTTATAAAATGTTTACAACAGAAGAGACTTTAGATCCTGCTCCACAAAAACAAAATATACTACAGAAAACATTTATTGAATAACACAAACGGATATGCAAACAAATTAGTATATCACGCTATGCAACTTTACAGAAAACAAATTGAACAAAGTAAGTACACCAGTCACGAACCTTTGTAAAAATAAACAAATCACATGTAGTATATCAAATGAACAAAATACGCCATGACTATAGAATCGAACAGGACACAACATGCAATACACCCAATCGGAAAACTGGCAGTAACGATATATTTCAATAATATGAAAGTTATGAAACTTCCCTTCAATAACAAACCATGAGTTACATGTCACTCAATAACCTTAGGATGATTAATGTAATTTACAAATTCATATACAAGCATCTCATATATGTAATAATAAGCGACATACAAATGTGACATTTTGGCTCATATTATATATATATATATACAGAGAGAGGGGGGGGGGGGGGGGGTTCTACAGTTTCTAAGAATTCAAAATGCACTTGACGACCCGATGGTATATTTACACAAACACACACACATATGCACATATATATATATATTATATATATACATATATATATACATATATATATATATATATATATATATATATATATATATATACATATATATATACATACATATATATACATACATATATATACACATATACATACATATATATACACATATACATACATATATATATATACATACATATATATACATATATATATATATATATATGGTGGCTGCCAACTCGTTTTCGAGTACGGCCACTACTTTATATGCATGTAGGAGAACCCCTACCGATGCGCTGAACGAGTGTGACTTTTTAGTCCAGCCAGCGACTTGAAAACTCTGGTACAAACACTACACTTTTGACAATTATTGACACATAGTGCTGGGCCCATGGTACCATGTGACGACAAGTGCAGAGAGATCTCCAGATATAAAGCAATGCCTGTGCCGTGAAGATTTTATAGTGAGCAAAGGCACTGCACAAAGCCAGCCCCACTCTCTTAACCAAGATGATATTTACCAAAAAGAATACCAAGTCAACATCATTAGATACCATCAGGGTTGCAGGTGTTATATCAGAGTTTTCCTTCTCCTAGAATTCTGCCTTGACAAAGGCTAAGGGGTCATCTCTCCCAGTGATTTTGGATGGCCATTGACTCTTAAGAGCTCCTTTGCCCTTTGACAGGTTTTGTTTTTAGTCCTGCAGGATGTCCAAAGTCACCCTCCTCACCAAGAAACCTTGGTGGGGTTGCCAGTTTAATCGCCAACGACCCGACCATGAGACAGGTTGTACTGGGATACATGCCACCAGTAGCACCAACTGGTGACTTGACATAATATATATGTATGTATATATATATATATATATATATACATACAATATATATATACATATATATATATACATGTATATATATACATATATATACATGTATATATATACATATATATACATGTATATATATACATATATATACATGTATATATATACATATATATACATGTATATATATACATATATATACATCTATATATATACATATATATACATGTATATATATACATATATATACATGTATATATATACATGTATATATATACATGTATATATATATACATATATATACATGTATATATATACATATATATACATGTATATATATACATATATATACATGTATATATATACATATATATACATGTATATATATACATATATATACATGTATATATATACTTATATATACATGTATATATATACATATATATATACATGTATATATATACATGTATATATATACATGTATATATATATATGTATATATATACATATATACATGTATATATATATATGTATATATATACATATATATATGTATATATATACATATATATATGTATATATATACATATATATATGTATATATATACATATATATATGTATATATATACATATATATATGTATATATATACATATATATATATGTATATATACATATATATATATGTATATATACATATATATATATGTATATATACATATATATGTATATATACATATATATATATGTATATATACATATATATGTATATATACATATATATATATACATATATATATATATACATATACATATATATATATATATACATATATATATATATATATACATATATATATATATACATATATATATATATACATATATATATATATATATACATATATATATATATACATATATATATATATATATACATATATATATATATATACATATATATATATATATACATATATATAGACATATATATATATACTGTACCTATTGTGTTGTTATTTCTGTTTACCTTTTACACACACACACACACACACACACACACACACATACATACATACATACATACATACATACATACATACATACATACATATATATAAGCAGAAGGGATATTTAATTTGTTGAAAATTCAACAAATATAAATTTTTATAACTGATTCAGAGCACTCGACAGTTTTCTGGAGTAAATATTCAATGATATTAAATAAATGGAAACTATATTTATAAAACCATATTTATTCAAGGAAAATTCCTTGAATATATATATTGGCGATGTCAAAATTTATAAAACATACTTTGGTACGCTTTCATCAGATAAAATACAAAGTTGTTGGTACCCTTGAAATATATATAGTAGAATAAATATGGTTTTATAAATATAGTTTCCATTTATTTAATATCATTGTATATATATATTCACTGCCCCTAAACACGCTGTGACTTTTCTCTCCCACGTGTAGCTGGACAGTCAATTGTAAAATTCTCTTAGTGTTGTCTGAAATGTATGGCCTTACACACGCTGATGAACCGAGACTAGACCATTTCTTTCAACAAATTTTTTGGTGAAACATATCTTTGGATTTGTACGTGTGTTATATAGTTATAAAGGTATTTATTTACGCTTTAATTTATATTTTTAATTATCGTGTCTATAGTCTGCCTTTCATAGGTTATAGATTCCATACACTGGTGGTTTTTTCCCTGTATTATTGAGAACGCACTATATATCTCTCTCTGGTGTGTTACCTTCTCAACATATTATATTTTAAAGGGCTCAGGATCTCTTCTCCTTTGAGCACATTATTTACAGGGAATAACGACGGCCTATGCCTCCGTTAATTTATCGTGATATATATATATATATATATATATATATATGATGTTGTTTCATATATATGGTGTTGTTTCATTTTCAAAAGAATCGACTCTGACTGGGATTGAGTGTCGTATGTTAGCTGAAGTACAACGAGTTTAATTTTGCTTTGTATTTATAGAATACATTTCTTTACTGATATGTTGCTGTTCCCTTGTCGAATCACTACATTAACAGAATGGGAAAACTTCGAAAATTGGTAAGGTTTGTCCTCCGTACATCTATATATGTTGACTGAGGAGGTGGGGTTTTTGTGTACAGTTCCATAATTTGCTGACGGCGTACTGACATTCAATGTCGCAGTGTCATACTTGTTTGATCAATGTCATGCTCCTAACAACATTTATATTTTATAATATATATTCCATTATATGAGTGACACGAAAAGTTGTTTTTTGAAGATATGTCTTTATTTGAGCGGCAACCGTACCGCCAAAAAGCACACTTAGTCTTCACTGTATTCTATTTTCAATCCATTTCAATTAATGAAAAAGACACTAGAATACTAGTGTCTTGTCCCATACATCACTCCGCTTGTAATTTAAATGCTAGAACTCACTTTGATATTATTTTCATGCAGAAAACGTCCCTGTGCGTATTTTCTTGACTAATGAAAAAATACTGACGTCAACAGTAGTCAGGAATAAGTTTATGGCACACAGATATGAAGCCATTAAAAGGGTGAGAGAATTGAAAACTCAGATAACCGTTTTTCCTTGTGATCTGATGAACCATTTACATCTTTTATATGTGTGTATAAAGAAACAATTTCGGAAATGAATACAGGGACACTGGAACAGTAAGGTGTACCACCATTCTACATGTGTTTGAATAGAAAAAATGCAAAAGCTAAAATGTGTGTGAAGACTTCTTAGAAGTGTAAAATGAGAAATGCCTTCAATAGCAATAAAAATGATACATTATTGAAAAGAATTATACCAACGTTAGCAATAATAGGCTTTTGAGTTTTGATAATGCTGGTGCCAATGAATTTTCAGGCTTTGAAGATGATTAAAATTTTTGTTACGGAACTCTGATGTTTTTCTAAGCCTATTATTGTGCTGTTTTTGTGACCAATCCGAATGGTAAATTGTTTTCATAAATAATGCTTCCTATTGCTAAACTAATTTTTTTTTTCTGTTATTCTATAACTACATATTTCAATAAACATTGAAATATGTTGAAATCCACTAACGATTCTTTTTAATATTTCATGCTGAGATTAAAGGTTGTTTTACATACTGTTGGGTCTTAAATACCATTAACCGCAGTAATAAAAACTGCAATATGGTATTTCCAATAATGCATGATTGATAAAAAAAAAATTAGTAAAACATACATACACATATACAAACACATATACATACATACTTACTTACAGGCACACACATACTTTCATACATACATACATACATACCTACCTACATACACTCTGTGTGAGTGTATTACGTATGCACGCACTCATATATGTATAGATGCACACACTCACACCTATACATGTGTCTGTGTGTGTGTACAGGTTAATAGAAATACAACGCACATTTACTGATATTAGAGGATTCATATATTGAATACTGGAGAGTCTTACATGTGTTTCAATGCGTTACATAATCCACTTTCCAATAAAAATATTGGAACCTGCCTACAAACACCATGAAATTGATTGCACACACACACACACACACACACACACACACACACACACACACACACACACACACACACAGTAATAATAATAAATTTGAAGACTAAAATCCAAAGAGGGCTCGGTAAGGATAAATATATAAGAACCGTAGAGCAAATATTTATTAAAATAACAGGGATCTTCTGAAGATCCCGTTAAGAGTGAAAGCAGTGATTCTTTGCTTAAACTTTAATCTGTTATTTTAATTAATATATATATATATATATATATATATATATATATATATATATATATATATATATATATATAAACTTAAGAAAATTAAGAAACAGAGGACAAAATAATTTTTTTTAAGGAAAAACCTTTAAAAAATTGTTTTAAAAATAAATGTACACAAAAAGGACACAAAACTCCAGGGTCATCGGCTGTTGAGATGGACTTTGGCAGTTTCGACCCCAACCAATGGTACTCCTGGTCCACTCGGTGTCACAGCGTATGACATAAGCCAGACGCTATTCAAAGGGTTGAGAGACATGATACAAAACTTTAATTTATAGCAATTAATCTAATATATATATATATAAATATATATATATATATATATATATATATATATATATATATATATATATATATATATAGCTTAATTGCTATAAATTAAAGTTTTATGTTTATATATATATATATATATATATATATTATATGCATGAAGCCTTTTTCGAGAATGCGGCAGAAAACTTGGATTGAAATTAGAGTATCAATCTGTATATATGCGCATGCGTGCATATTTGGGAGTGCATTCATTCTTGGGAACGCATTCATGACTCGGGTGAAATTATGTTTGAGAGTGAATCTATGTTGAGGAATGCATTTATGTTTGGGAAGGTGATTGTTTCAATTATATATAACATTATCTTACTTTTTGGTCTCTCGCAGATATAGGCTTGAACTATCCCACAAGACTTGTCATTTAGACCGTGTCCCCAGATCTCAGCGCACCATTCAGCACCGCCCCAGTTATTGGGCTCGTGGTCGTTCCATACGCTGAAATAGATGAGAAGAAATGAAGTTAAGCTATGTCGAATAGCTTGAAGTATATACCAAAATGATGCGAAGAAAGCCAGAAGCAAGTCTACTAAGTATTAGAGTAACACTAGCAAATTTCATGACTGAATTTACATCTCTGGTTCTCAAAGAAAGTTTGAGGAATGCAACAGAAAACAACCAATAAAAATATTCAGATAAACGGTAACAAAATAAAGCATTTGATTAGATGCGTGCGGAAAGTTCTATTCAAATAAATAAATAAATGAATAAATAAATAACGTTTATAATTTAATCATATTCACTGTATTAGACGAAAACCATTCACGAGTTGTTCACACTCACATGCTACAAGGGTATTGTGTTATTAAAGGATGCAGAGATTTGAGAAATGAAGAAAATATGAAGAATGAAATATACATAGAAAAAGAAAACATTACTACGATCAAATGTTAACAGAACTAGATCTTCATTCATAAATCCTTAAATAAAAACTATATATTAAACAGTCGGCGTCCCGCTCTCTTCGTTCAATCCAACAAGAAAAAGAAACAGAACAAACGAGAAAGGATAGTAAAAAGAGAAGAAAAAAATGAAGACAAGAAGAGAAAAAAGAAAGAGTAAGAAAAACAATACAATGTGTATAAGAGAAAGAAAACATCTTGTCGGAATTGAAAAACTACTTGGCGGATCCCACATTTGAGAATTGTACAGCAGAATCTTTGCTTTATGCAAACAATTTAAAAGAAGATAATTTCTTGAATTTAAGCTGTTCTTGTCTTGTCTTGTGTTAAGCAAAGAAAATAACTTAGCTTATATATGTTGAAACCATGCTTGTAAGACCGAGTGAAATTATCTTACTTGCTTTGACTAACGAGTTGCTATGCAAGAAATATCTCATTTTAAATTCATTTGCTGTCCACTAATATAGAATTTTAGTTTCGAATAATAATAATTGGATTCGGGTTCCCTCCCACTGCAGGTATCTTCTACTATAAACTCGAGTTCACCAGTGCCTTGTGAGTATAATTTGATAGACCGAAATTGTGCAGAATTTCGGAATCCTGTCGTATATATTATATATATATACTGTAGTGCAAATTTGGTATAAATATACAAGGGTATGAACACTCAGTCTATAGGACAAATTAAGCATAATTATTTATAACAATGACATATACAGGTTCTTAAGGTACGTTGGGTTAGAACTTTCTTATATTTTCTAAAATCTTCTATGGGGGTAGCCATCTTTATTTATATAACAGGCTGAATGAGTTAGAGTGTATAACCCAACGTAACTTAAGTACCTATATCTCTATATATGCTACTGTTGTAACCAATTATATATATATATATATATATATATATATATATAATGTTTATGTGTTAAGTATTTTTTTAGAAAAGATAAAGGAAAGAAAAGTGTTCTGTGTATAGTTCAGAGCTATTTAATTATATAATAAACAACACAATATAATTATTCCATTACCAAAGATTTCAAGAAACTAGACGATCCTTACAGAAACGTCCAGCCTGTTCATCAGATGAAATATTTATTATGTAATTAAATATATATATTTACATTTATTGTTTGTGTATGCCTCGTAACTTACCAATTCGACGGAAAAAGATCCATAAAACAAGTACCTAACTTGAAAAGATGTACTGGAGTCCATGCGATTGACTAAATCCCTTCAATGTGGTTTCCAAGTATGACCGCTGTCTAATGGTTGGAACCAACAAAAGATTCAAATAAATAATTGTTTCTACTTTTGGCACAAGGCCAGCAATTATCCAATGCATTACTGGTACTTTATTCTATCGAGTACCAGTAATGCATTGGTAAAGATTCAAATAAATAATGTGGTTAAAACATTAACTTACATTGCGTTTTCAGCAACAGGACTACCATCTGTCCATACCCATTTCATTACTTTCTTTCGGTCATTTAACCCAAGCCACCACTCACTCGTCCGTAGAGGATCAGATGATTGAATTTTACCAATTTGCGTTAAAATCCAGTTCTACAAAATATATAAATAAATAAATAAATAATGAAAAAAAAAAAACATCATATCTTAATATCAATTATTTTGTTATTGTCACCTCACTTCCCTCCGAGTAAATACAGTTGATTGATGTTGTCTAAATTCCAATGAAAGAGTCTTGTGTCTATGTTAGAAACCGACTCTCTCTCTCTATTGGTAAACATTTATAAAATGATAACACCAGAAGAACATACATATTGGTTATATACCAACCCGCCAGGACCAAAATATAACTGAACTTTGATAAATGGGTCTTCATTAAGACATCTTTCTAAGAGGTCACTCTGATATAAAACCTGCGACTTCGTTTGCATCCAATGATGTAGACCAGTTCTACCTTTTGGGTAAATGCATTCGATGTTTAGAGAGTGGGATTGGCTCCGTGCAAAGCCTTTCCTCACTTAAAAAAGCTTCAAGCACAGTCATTCGCGATAGGTGATATCTTCTTAAGTATCAAGCGATAACATTACTCGAAATCGAGTTGCAACATCTTGTATGTATGTACGTATGTACGAGGGTCGGCTGAAAAGTTCATAGGCTGACCAAAATACTTTCATGGAATGACCAAATGAGATTTATTTTTCAACAATAATCCCTGGAGAAAAAAAACAATGCAGTCATTAATATGAAAGGTTGAAATTAATGCATACAAGATTTCACAGCTCTAGCACCCTCCTTCATAGTCAGCCTATGAACGTTTCAGCCCACCCCACCTCGCATATATGTATGTATGTGCATACGCACATACACATGTACGAGTGATTATATACAAAACGTTGGAGCCGAAAAAGTAGAACCGGAAACAGTTCAAATGCAGTGGAAACGTCGAGAAATCTTTTACGACTTTTCTCTCTGTTGAATACTTCACAAGAGTGTTCGGGCTGCTGAAATATATTGTAGTAATGGGATCTACTGAAATGAATATTGGCTATATATGTATATATGTATATATTACTATAAATGCCATACATTTAAACATATTTTTGTATAAGAATTATATGTTTGTGTATGTGTGTCTCTGTGTGTGTCTGTTTGTGTGTGTGTGTGTGTAAAGTGGAAAAAAGACGGAGAAAAGATGGGAAATGCAATGAGAAAATAGCACATCGACATGAGAGAAATAGAAACAAAAAAGATGAGAATGTTGGCATGGAGACAATAAACGAACGGAAAATAAAATAAAACAGAAAAAATAAAAATAAAAACAACACTGAAACCCATCTTCAACTGTCCGCCATCGGATAGAGTTTCGCATATTTCTGGGCAGGACTGTGTTTATTACGTTGGCATACAACAATGATACATCTAACACTGCTCAAGGAATAAACAAACGAACATATAACATAATATTAACAGATAAGTAACCATAGCTAAGTGAAAACCGGGGTTATCGAAACCTGAGTAAATCAGATATGTGTGTATATATATACATACATACATATATATATATATACACACACACATGCATATACATACTTACATATATAGGGTGTCCCAAAAAAAGTATACACACTTCATCATCATTCTAATAAATATGTGTATACATTTTTTTCTGGGACACCCTACACACACACACACACACACACACACACACACACACACACATATATATATATATATATATATATATATATATATATATATATATATATATATATATATATATATATATATACGAGGATAATCCCAAAAGTAAGGTCTCCAAAGCGATGGGGACGCAGAGAAACTGTTCATACGGCTGTTGGCAACACTGTTGTGATTGGTGCTTCCTTCGCTCCCAAACAAGCATACGCGCGCTTCGCTGGGATGCTCAATTTTGGCTTGGCAGCCGTTGAGAATGGAGCTCCCGTTGAACGCTACCGCCAAGTGCGAATTTTGCGCAGTTATTATATACGAGGGAAATCCCAAAAGTAAGGTCTTCCGAGGAAAACATGCGTAAAGATCGGCGGATCACTCTGGATGCTCTCTGCATTTTGGTTCCTGAGGTTTCCCGAAGCACCATCCACAGGATTTTAACGGAAAAGTTGCAATATCGGAAGGAGACCTTACTTTCGTATATATATATATATATATATATATATATATATATATATATATATATATATATATATATATATATATATATATATATATATATATATATATATATATATATATAACGAAGGAAATGTGGTAAGGAACCAGGTGGACCATAACGCACCAAAGTACTCAATACTTAGGGTAGTAGAGTGGGTAATAGGAACGAGTAGGACCCCGACGGCTGAGCTCAAGCCGTTTCGACGGCTAATTCTGGACTCAGTCCAGAATTAGCCGTCGAAACTGCTTGAGCTCAGCCGTCGGGGTCCTAATCGTTCCTATATATATATTTATATATACTGTATCTGCTGCTATTATTTTTAAATATACAAATGAAACTAAATCTTTTTTTACTGTCTTCGAATTGTTTCGGGTGTGTTTTTGTTGGCTGTTATTTTTCTTTTGATGCTATGTAAGTGTGTTCGTTTCTACGCATTCAAACATCATTGTGTATATGCTTTGAGCTTATCTATATATTTAAACTATTCACTATGCGTCTGCATTTTTTTTTGAACGGTTTAATATATGTTTACGCTAAAGTTTCTTAGTGTAGTTACTTACATTTATATCTATATTCAGTTTATGCCTTTTGGTGGTAGTAAATGCATTTATTCACTTGTATAGAGTTTGTACTATGTCCGTGGTGACTCTACCTGAACGTTGAATGTGAGTAGCTCCGAGTATCTTCGATGTTCAAATACTTAGGCCACGACTCACTGAATACTCCCCGGTGCTCACCGCATGTATATGGTTTTACAGTGCAGGGGAATTTGATAGAAGCTTTCGTGATCCCAATTCATATTGAAATAACGAAACAAGGATCTGACCTTCTGGCATAATCTGAATTGATTACTTATACACTCCAATTTTGTTATTTATAAAACTTATAATACTATTTGAAGAGAATGTAAAGGAAAAGGAAATGCGTATTTAATTAGGATTTCCTGTTTCCTCAATAGGTATGTCCCTAGTGTTTGTAAGTCCGTATTTTATATATTACAGAAACGAGGCCACTCTATAACTCTGTTGCTAATTATGTTCAAAGCGAATATAAAGAATGAACATGAAACAGTTGTTCTATTTGGATTCATTTAAAGATATCATATATATTAATAATTTTCATAAGTCGTATGTTGGTAAATGTGTATATAATTTCGTTTATAATGTTCTAAATACATAATTGCGTTGATAAAATCAGCCTTTAAATGGGTTTGCTAACATACCTATATAACGAGTGCCGTTTTCCTTGATGCTAGAATGTGACAATAACTGATTTCCTCTTATAGTTATCTTAGACTAGACATACTTATTCAGAGAGACAATTCTATTTTCTCGCTCTCTTGGTTGTGTTCTAGTGATTTAAATTCTCCGTTCTAGTGATTTAAATTCTCAAGAATGCTGCAGTCTTTGAGAGGTTTTTAAATGGCGTAGCTTATTTTAAGCAACTTTATTTACGTTCAGGGAAAAAATGCATTAAGTTGACAAAATCTTCTGAGTGATATAGAAGATATATATTAAAGTGGTTGTGTGTATATATGCCGATATGTTTATCGGATATATATTCCTATTCATAAGGTCCAGATGTGGCTCTGCACTATGAGATGTGTAATAATAGAAATAAATGAAAACTCAATGTTTTATATAGACATGTATATATATAGATATATAGGTGTACACAAACAAACGCGTGCGCACCCCCCCCCCCCCCCCCCCACCCCACACACACACATTCACACATATATTAGTTTAACGCTTGATATAGTAGGAAAAGAGTCTGTGTTTCGGACACTAATCCTTCATCAGAAGATAGAATGAAAAATAAGATTAAATAAAAATATAGGAAGTGGGAGGTGGAAGGAACAGAACATTCTTTTTCTTTTTAGAAACAGCAGGTGTGTATTCAGTCAGCCATTGAGCCAATCACCCGTGAAACATGCGTAACAGATCGATATAAATTAAATACATAAATATATGTGAACGAAACTTCATCATTTTTCCTTATTATTATATACGCTCTGTCTGTGCATCGAGTGCTTATATTGGTACAATACATATACATACATACATAAATATATGCATACATACATAAATATATACATACATACACGACTAGTTAGGAAATTACAAGTACAATCCATTAATGGAACAGTAAAAATATGTAAAACATTCCAAACATTCTGCATGTACACATATACAGATACAAAGCATATACACATGCACACATATAACTCAAAACATCCACATCCACACATACAATAACATCAATACCTGCACACACACACACGCACGTTTTCAGACATGCATGCATATCTACCTAGTTGATGTCTAAATTCCAATGAAAGAGTATTGTGTCGTATTAGAAACTGACTCTCTCTCTCTCTATCTCTCTATCTATCTATCTATCTATCTATCTATCTATCTATCTCTCTATCTCTCTCTCTCTCTCTCTCTGTCTCTATTGGGAAAAAATTATAAAATTATAAAATCAGAAGAACATACATATTGGATCTATATGTTATATACCAACCCGCCAGGACTAATGTATAACTGAACTTTGATTCATATGCTACAAATGGCTGCGATATCTGGAACCTTCAAAATCTGTAAAATATTTTTACGATTCAAAGGATACACGAGACGACGGCAACTTCCTTTCAACGTCAACACTTTCAATTTTAACTTTACCACCGGGAAGGTGTCCAGTCAAAGATAAACTCAAAATTTAGAGAAAAAGAACACATACATACACACATAAATATACATATGTATTTGTATGTATTTGTATTATTAAAAATTCAGTGAGTCTATTTGTCTCGAAACATATTGTTTCCAGGCTCAGTGGAAAACAATACAAGCACATAAATAAATAAACAGGCATATAAATAAAGCAACGTTCTTCTGTGAACCGCTTGCTATCTGAAAATCAACGCTGTTTATAACAAAAATATATGTAATAAAATATATATATGGATGAATTTTAAAGTTGAAAGAATACATTAAAAATTGTAAACATAAAGCTTTAATATATTACGACATGGAACTCAATTCAACATTTTCCTAAAATATATAAACGAAATACTGTACACTCTCACCTCTCTCTCTCTGTATCTCGCTCTCTCTCTCTCTCTCTGTACCTCTCTCTCTCTTTCTCTTTTCCCATCCATCTCTTCCCCCACCCTCTCTCTCCTCTCTCTTTCTCTTTTTCCATCCATCTCCTCTTCCTCCCACCTCACCCCACCCCCACCCTCTCTCTCTCTGTTATTTTGCATGTTTGCTTCAAAATTTGAAATCTAATTCGGTTGAGATTTTTTGTTTTGAAAATCATTGTCTACACACCACACACTCTCTCACACACACACACACAAGCTCACACGCACGCACACACACACACACACACACACACACACACACACACACACATATATATATATATATATATATATATATATATATATATATATATATATACTAACGCATACACACACACACATGTACACAGAGAAAGAGAATTCTCAGAATAAATATTGTATAGCTCTGATATTCCTTGTTTTTCTTCTCCGTTTTTAATAATAAACATTTCATTGTTTTCCTTGTAAATAAATATAAAGAGAATTCTCTATTGAAATTGTTTAAATAAATATAGCAGCAGCAACATCAATCATTTTGTCGTCATCATCATCTTCTTTATAATTTTTTTTCTCCTTCTCAGTTCTCTTGTTCAGAGGTCGAATAGTTGAGAAGTTCTCTTGGCAATCAGAATGTCCTAGGTTCGATCCCACTGTATGGTATTTTAGAGCAAGTGTCACTTACCATAGCCTCGAGTTGACCTCAACCGTATGAATAAGATTTGGTAGAGGGGAAACTGTTTGGAAGCCCTAATGTAAGTCAAATAGCTAGCCTTATCTCACTGTGTGTCATGCCGAATCTTTTTGAGATTGCTGCCTTTGTCTGAATAAACTAATTGATGAAACACCTCGACAAATAATGGTTACACCTCGAAACCTACCATAATGTAAAGAAGATATATTTTGTAATGTTTCGTTGAATCCTTTATTGGTTTTCCTTCAAACAAATTCATCTCAAAACTCGAGCTATTTAGATAGCCTTTACCTGGTCACCAGTCGACCTGCTAGAAATAGCAACTAAATCTCTATCGAATCACTCTCTATTGTGTAAACAAAAAAAGGAAGGATATAATGGAATATGTAGCATAGAAAAACTCTGCATGAAACTAAAACAGGAGTATCACGACTGGAACGTCTTTTATCATGGGTCTTTTCTAGCATAACCAACACAAGAGCAAGTTAAGCAACAACAATAACAACATCACGAAACATATGTTCATGTAAACTTACAAATACGCTACTTACTCGTTCATTTTCATCATCAATCTTTAGTAAATGTGCTTCATTTGCTTCACATGCTAGTTGTGCTTCCATCCATGGACGACGTATCACAGTAGTAATCAAATAACAGGAATTGCTGTCAGGCCTGTAGATCCATTCTTTGGGACAAAAATGTCCTTGAACATCTGAAATGATAATCATGGTATGTTGGTTAAAAATCAAAATCGCTGAAATATTCTTTACTTTTGACGAGGCCTAAGGTCCCACACCTTTTATGATAGCATTAAGAAATTTGGAAAGATGTCACAATGAAGAATAGCAGTGTGGGTGGGGATTACAAAAGCAAATACTATATATAGGGCAAATAAACTCTTTTGTGCTTAATGGAATGTTAGACATCAAATTAAACCCTAGAGTTTCTGAAATTTTGTAGCAAATTTCATAAATATATGTGGACAACCGGTTCAATCACACACACACACACACACACACACACACACACACACACACACACACACACACACACACACACACACACGTTTGTAGAATCAGCAATAATATCAATTACTTAAAGAATCCAAGAAGATATATATACATCATTGGAGTTATATATTAATTGTCTTCAAAAGAGGAAAAGTAATACTGACACCATTACATCCCCGTGTAGTTAAGCTGTTCTCTTCGAAATCCGGCTCCATCCCACTGTACGGTGCCTTAAATAATGGTTTCTTATATAGGCACAAGGCCAGCAATTTGGGGGGAGGGTAAAATCGATTAAATCGACCCCAGTACGTTACTGGTGCTTATTTTATCGACCCGGTAAGGATGAAAGGCAAAGTTAACCTCGGCGGGATTTGAACTCAGATCATAAAGGGCCGTAACTCCATGCTACAAAGTATGGCGTCCGACCCTCTACCGATACTGCCAATCCACCACCCTACGGTGCCTTAAATAATCAAGTGTCTTTTACCGTAGCCTCGAGTTAACTGAAGTTTTGTAGACGGAAACGGTAGAAAAGCTCATTAGATGGACTGTGACTTGAACAGTCATCCGTTTAATACTACTACATGGTCATCTGTGACGTTTAATACTACTACATGGTCATCTGTGACGTTTAATACTACTACATGGTCATCTGTGACGTTTAATACTACTACATGGTCATCTGTGACGTTTAATACTACTACATGGTCATCGGGTGTGTTTAATACTACTACATGGTCATCTGTGACGTTTAATACTACTACATGGTCATCTGTGACGTTTAATACTACTACATGGTCATCTGTGACGTTTAATACTACTACATGGTCATCTGTGACGTTTAATACTACTACATGGTCATCGGGTGTGTTTAATACTACTACATGGTCATCGGGTGTGTTTAATACTACTACATGGTCATCGGGTGTGTTTAATACTACTACATGGTCATCTGTGACGTTTAATACTACTACATGGTCATCGGGTGTGTTTAATACTACTACATGGTCATCGGGTGTGTTTAATACTACTACATGGTCATCGGGTGTGTTTAATACTACTACATGGTCATCGGGTGTGTTTAACGTATTTTACTGTTACAAGCATTCAAACCAGGTTTCCGGTTTGAGGATAATTCGACAGTCTGGTGTGCCGCTCCCTACTGCAGTAACCCCAAAAGAATTAAACACACCCTTGTCATCCCACCACCAACATCTAAAATTATTAAAGACCCCCGTTGAAATATAATAGGTACAGCCCTTCCCCAATCAACTGGACCATAAAAAATTAAGGCATTGAAACCAGATACTAAGAAAGATCTAATGCAGATTACTTCCGTCAGCAACAATATCAACTGTACAACAGCAACAACAAAAAAAGGAACCACCAAAAGTTTAGATGGCGTCATAGTATGCTGTTGACTGCACCCAAAATGCAATTTAACAGCTAAAATCTGTTTACATCACCATCGCAACCAACTCTCAAATACACTACAACAGTTAAAAAGTAATGATAATAAAAAACATATCTGAAAATTAGAAACATTTCTTTAAATATATAATCAATAACAATAAGATCAAGAAAAATGACAGTAAAGTTAATTTATTTGTTAGGGTGTATATATATATATGATTTCAAATGTTTGAAATATTTTATTTACTTATTTATCTATTTATTTGTGTATTTATTTATTTGCTGGTGGTTGAGGAAAGGATAATTATGTGTGGTGTCACATTCTAAGTAACACTGAAACTGCTTAGGTCGGCAGATTTCTTCAACTAATGGAAATGGATAATATTTCCAGCAAAAAAAAAAGGAAGTGGATTGACAGAAACGTTATGGAGTCGGACACTGGTTTCTTACAGTCTTTAATAAATAAAATAACTGAAAATAACTTAATAAATACATTAAAACATTTGTACACAGTAAAAAGAAAACACAGAAAAATACAAACTCCATACCCTTTGTTGAAAACATTATCTTAGCTACGCCCCGAAGAGGAGATGGCAAAAGAGTTTGCCAACGATATGCCTTAGTTTATAGAGATATATTCAATCTGAGATTCTCTCACCATCTCTTTCTCTTTATTGTACTTGCCCAAAATGCTACGCAGTGGAATCGAGCCTGCGACCTGATATTTGCAAAGGGAACTCCTTAATGATTCCGACTTACTGTTGGGGGTATAGGACTACAGAAGCCAGCTTGTCGGTTCCTACCCAAAAACAGAAAATGATTTGAAAGACCCTTGGCTGTTATTTCTAGTATATCGAGCAACCATATAGGAGCTACTTCGATGGCTCGTTAGTTGTGGTGTTAATTGTGGGGGTGTGGTAATAATGGTTGTAAAGGTGAGATTCGTGTACCGATAATCATGAGAGTGGAAGTGATGACGATGATGATGATGATGATGGTGGTGGTGGTGGTGGTGGTGGTGGTGGTGGTGGTGGTGGTGGTGGTGGTGGTGGTGACAGTGATGATAAAGCAATCTGGTGATATAGCAAATTGGCGATGGAAAGGCTGATTATGTGGATGATGATAAAAGCGATGATATAATATTCGTAGTGATTGGTGATGGAAAGGATAATGGTGATGATGATGATGATGATGCTGTTATTGTTGTGGCGGCGGCGGTGGTGGTGGTGGTGATGGTGGCGTAGTGATGATGAAAGAACATTCGCAACAGTAGAAATGACACTGAAAGTGATGACGTCAGTGGTGCCAGGATACATATCAGGCAATGTACTGTTTTGTACTTCTGCTAGGATGCATCATTGCTTAGCGAATCGGTTTATTTTGGACTCTTGCTAACTCGTTGATTAGGTTACGTTAGATTTGCCGAAATCAATAAATTTCTTCATGTGACGTACTATATACATTTAACTAATGGCTTTCCACGCTTGTACGGAACATAATTCATATATATATATATATATACATATATATATATATATATATATTTATATATATATATATAGGTATTGAAGTTTCCGTTGAAAACAGAAAAAGTCATAGGAGTGAAGAGTGCTCTATGTAAGTACCAGAGCAAAATTTAATGTATAAAAAACGACAATACAATATAATTACAATATAATTACCTCATTACCAGAGGTTTTCCGAATAAGGCGAATGCGAAAGAAACGTCTTCATTCGTTCGTC